>BOPP01000011.1:16192513-16251803 GCA_017312745.1 Gryllus bimaculatus
CGAGCGAGTAGATGCGGATGGGAGCTGGAGGAAGCGATAAGATGCTGGGGAGTGCGAGGAATCAGGGTGGAGGCGAAGAGGGTGCGGGTGGAAGCGGGGAAAGAGTGAGTGTGTGCGGGTGGGAGCGGGAGGAAGAGGGGAGAGAGCGAGTCTGAAAAGGAACGGGAGCGGGGTAGGTGCGGGGCATGGCAGGGCGGGCGAGGGGAGGCGATGGGGAGAGCGAGTGGACCCGGGGCGGCGGCGGGCGGGGTGCCATACATCACCTCCGTGTGCGGACGTCCCGCTTGTCCCCTGCAGAGAGCGCTCTGTTGCCCTGGGGTTGGCGAGGAGGGGGTGACTGAGTCGGAGGTAAGGCGGGGCGTGCTAAGTAATAAACGTGTGTCGGGGAGAATGAATGTGGGAGAAGAAAGTGTTCGAGCGTGGTTGAGTGTTCCGTAAATTTTATGCCGTGTAGCTGCGTCATCATAGGGCGAATTTCTAAAGGACGATATGACGTTTATTCAATGCTGAACAAATTGGGGAAGGTATCTTGCGATACGTAGGTGAGCCTGGTCTAGTTGATCTGAAAGAAATTGCTGCTACAGGTCTATGCAGGTTGATTTGAGGCAAACAACGTCGTGTCTAAAAAGTCCTCAAGAATTTAGTCGTGGAAAATTCATCAACGTGTGTGTTGTCCATGGAATTGAATCTTTCTGATTCATATTGCCTATTTCAGTTTCCATCAGCATTAATAACCAAGCGATGTAAATCAAATAAAGCAAATTATATTGTTAGCAATGTGCCTGAGTGTTGCTGTTCCTTCTTGTGAATTTTACTATCATTAAACACAGTGTAATGCATATATATGATATAAACGATTAAGATCAGATTTCCCTTTCCGTTGTTATTTCAAGTAGAAAGTCTGAATATAATTAAAGTATGCATATTACTGAGATAAACCAGGAATTCCGAGTTTAATTTGAATGGGCATCAAGAGTGTATTTAGGATGGGATTAAACGCCTGAAAAACGTTTACAATCCAAAGAATATATATTGTTAAAGTAACGAATCAACAAGTATAGTATTCCATGCTTGGTCATAGCGCTGTTTAATTGAGAAGGCATGGCCCCGGAGACATTACATGCGAGAGGTATGGAGATGGCATTGAAAGCTGTGAATCTGTGGGAAGGAGAAATTATCTCCCTCCCTCCCTCTCTCTCTCTCTCTCTCTCTTTCTCTCTCTCTCTCTCTCTGGAAAACCGCCGACCAAAACACATGTAAGCAATCGGTGAGGTAAGAAGGTTCGTTTCAGTATAGTCTGGAATATTAGTAACTGGTGTTGAGGCGGGGAAATGATGATTAGTTTTCTTTTATAGATTAATATTGTGCAGGATAAAAGTTCAAAATTGATAGTTGTATTAAGTTATAATTGCGATTTTTATTAAAGTAGTTTTGGAATATAAGCTCAAAGAGTTAAACCCGAAACTCCGTATTTCCGAAGGGATTTATATCAGGATAGCTCCGGAAAGGGGAGGATTTTTTATGAGACGGCTGGAGAGAGTCGCGCAAAGGTGTTCTGCCCGAAGCACAGTGGAGGCTAGTCAAGTTTGCAAAATAATTTGAGAGAATTCATTGAATTACATAAAGTATCAAGTAGCCGAGGATATTTCGGTAACATTTACTAATTTATTTCTACGTCTAAAATACAATAATAGGGAAACGAGGACATTCCGTGAACAACATCGAGCACGAATACAACCGAGTAGATTATTTGAGAAGGCAACAGTAAGCTTACGAATTTAAAAAAAGTTAATCATTAATTCATGATAATTCATCAAATAATAAAAAAGTTAATCATTTAATTAGAGCTCTAAAGAACTGTGATAGATATTATAATAAATTTTAAACTTGATTTTCGAAAAGATAAAGGGCTGACAAATCACAGTAGTTCCCATCAATTCAATAGTTAATTTTGATCCACAGAATTTCCAGGAATCGGAATTCAGTATAGAACTACACGTCTACATTCAGCAGGTAAGACGAGAAATGCTGTACGTCAGAACCCATGATTCAATTTAAGAGTGAAATTATAATAATATTTTAACATTGACAGAATTTATGAGCACAGCAGATAAACGAAAATAAAAGTTTATAAATTAAAAAGTTGTGATTCATTACCGATACATTTATTCTAAGTATGATTCTACACATCGCAGGAGAGCATGACTGAGCAATTAAAACATTATAACAAATAAACAATTGTTCGAATCCAGAGATATATTCAATTAATTTCTTTAATAAAATTTTACCACTAACAGAAGAAACACGCTTTCAGTAACACCATGCACACAGGTGATTGCCATGAATCAATAATTTAATAAGATGATTCTATTTTTTTTACGTGGCTTCATAAATAAATGAATTCGTATTTATTATACTATGTTTTCAAATAATTAATTAACATCTTGAGGAACCTTGTTGCTTAACAACATAAATGAAAAATCGGAGTTCTGAAAAAACCTATGTGACGTTTCGCTTACTCGTTTGTACAATGAATGCATTTTTAAACCTTTACTCAGGTTTACACCATTAAAAATTCATGCACGACAGAATCTACTTTGTCACTTGACATACCTGTCAACAGCATGCATTTATGACCAAATGTTAAAAATGAGCTTGGTATACATTAGAGCCATTTGATTAGATATTGCACTTCTTTGAAATTTTAAAACTAAAAAATGTAATGTTTTTGTTTCAATATGCTCTCCTGTCCCTAATTCCAAGGATAATAGTAAATAATATGGAAAATGTCTAAATAGCATGATTGTGAAACATAAAAGGTCCCTCTGTTCTAAACCAGGACTTCTGCGTCTACTGTTGAATCTCAATAACTTTGCTAAGGGCTTGAACAACTTCTACGGAGAGATTCGAAGTAAGACTTTCCAACTACCGCTGAGCATGCCATCAAATGCCTGACGTTTTCCACAAAATGCTATTTTCAAGAGAGCAGATAGACAAAATAAGTACCGGAAGAGGTGGGACACAACTTTATATATTCCAACTACTAGAAAACCGATCTTTAAAAAATTTTGTCAAGTCACGCAGGTACATGTATTTCGTTTAATATTTTGATTCTTAAGCTTTGTAATCTAGAGTTAACAATATTCGGTTATTATACCAGAAGTAGACATAAGTATGTCTATTACGAGACTTCAACCTGATTTGTGTAATTTTATAAACCCAAAAATGCTGTGATTTTTTTCCATCTAACACGTTACAATTTTCGTTAAGAGTATATAAAATTGTGTTTCTTACGTTGTGTTACGTTTGGTACTTTTCTTACGTGAATTAATGTTTTTCACATACATTAGCTTTCGTGGACATTATTGTTATTATTTACTGGCTAAATAGAAATTCTTTTTTTCAACAAATTGAAAAAGCTATAATAGTTTGGTAATATAATAATAGCAAAAATTCATCAATTAGAAAAAAATCATTCCCGGAATATAAAAAATGCTGTAGTGTAGTCACGTGTGGGGCGTATAATTCTTAACAAGTTTGAGACCCGGAGCTCTGGCCCTCTTCGAACCGCAACATGCAGAGCAAGTTCAGCCCGCCACACCACGCGAGTGGTGTGTGGGGCGGCGCGGAGCGGGCGACGGCAAAGGGGGCGTGGCGGGGCGGCGCCCAGGCTCTCTGTTTTCCGCGGTCGCGCCGGGCGGTCCTCAGGGTCCCACGCGCAGACCGCCACCCTTCACCATCGACGTTTCTCATTAGAGAGAGGTTAATTAATTAGGCGCCCGCTGAATGGGCGCCTCCCAGCGCGCCGGCGAGGAGCGACCGCCGTGGGCACATGGGCACGGTGGGCGAGCACTATTTTCGACGTGGGCATGCGCTGCAAATTGCCCCTTTGGGAATGTGTTATTAAGAAAGGAAATAATGGATCATTGGTTTTCGTAACGTGAGATGTTTTCGCTCTAGGTCGGTGTCCGCTAGAAATTGCGAACGCATGAATGGAAAACAAACATATAAACAAATAAGTTACACTCTGCTATTATTATATGTTCTTTAAAAGTTCAATGAAGCATAATGAAATGTATTCCTTTTACATTTTATTTTCTGTTTCATTAACTGCTACTGCCATTAGCGACTAATATTTCTACAACGGGATTTCGTTAAAATGTTAATAATTTTGGAAATTAAATATTTTTGCTTCTCAGCACAAAGGGGCAGTTCAAAACTTCGTGATGAGAGGGGACACATTAACTAAAGAAACAAAGACCATCTTCACTTACGCAGTAGTCCGAATAAATGCTAGGAACGCTCTTCGGAAAGGCTCCTTTTCCAAAATTTAGATGTCTTGATTTTTTCTCAGAAGAAAACATTAGACTCTCCAGAGGGAAGTATTCCATTCATCTCCTCCGATATTAGAACTAATTTCGAATTGATATCAGATACAAAAAATATTTCACAAAACGTCCTTTTATTTTATTTTAAATTGATTTATTAGCACAAGTTTAATACGCAACTCAATACAGCATGGATCATATCGAACAGGAAAAACTCCTCAACATTTAATGTGACACCTTTCGCTAATGTTAACAATTACCAATGTTTTCTAGATGAAATACATTGCTATACTACAAGATCAGTGGGGTTCTTTGTTTTCAGTATTATTTTTGCCAGTAGAATGAAGGAGAAATGATACCTCAATGTTCTTGTGATTTGGAAGTCTTTGCTGATACCGAATCACATACTCACTAATTACGAACTAATCCACGGGTTTAATATTCAGATCACGATGCAGACGATCCATTTGCATATAAATGGATATATCGATATCAATACACAATGTCTTGTTCTGAATATTCTGTGTTGCCTCAATATGCGCTCTTCTGGTACAACGTGATAGCTGTACGTCATACGTCCGTGGAAAAAACGCAAGAGAATATCCGCGTTCGGAGTAAGAAACGGTCGGGCGTGAACGGCTGACTGATTCTGCTGAACGGTAGAGACCCACTGCATTTCACTGCACTATGGCATTCGTAATCGTATCATTGTAGGTGTCATCAAACGGAAACGGAAACACTAAAACATATATCTTAGAGCTATATACATTATGAGATATGCTGGATATATCATAAGATGAACAATCTATTCTGGATATAACGAAGCTCTGGAGACTAATATTTTTGATTGACTACATCCGACTACGATAATTTAACTCCGATAATTCAGGTAAGCAGAAAATAAACTATATTGTTCTCGATGATGGATTAGTCTAGAGGTTCGTCAAAAAACGAATGAGAAATCTCAGTTCATTAATTTAGCCTTCAAATAATAATTCTATTATTGTTTTGTGTTTTCATTTTATTATTTATATCTTTTGCTGATCTTCCTCCAGAGCACGTGATTTCTCGGCAATTGATTCCACAGAATCCACCACAAAGTATTTTATTGCTGTCTTCCTACCTTGAATGTTCTAACACTGTTTGAACACCGTCTTTATTTCTACGCTCTTTGCCTTCCCTTTGGTTTTCTTCCGTTCCGAAGAACCCTTTCACAGCATTTATGATGTCCTAGACTTGAGATTGTCCTTATTTTTATCTTGCTGCCAGCGGCAATGAGGTCTTCATGGTCGACAGAAATGCTGTAAATGAGACAATTTCATCACTTATCTTCCAGTACATATGAGCTCTCTATTCCAATATTTACTTTATGTTTCAATAGAAAGGAGCATTCAATCCTATTATTTATTTTAGTAAGGACAACGATTCGTATTTATTGCCATGATAACTAATAAAATGTTTGTAAGTAGCAGATTAAGTAGGTTGTGTGACGGGCGCGTTCCTCCGATCTCGTCACGATTACCTCTGTGACAACAAACTTACATTAGTACCTTGTATTCTTAACTCTTATAAAATGTTACTCATCATTTGAACGCAACATAAAGAAGTATAATACTATTTAATATGCACATTTATTAATAGAATAGTTGATTTCAAGTTTTCTTTAAGATTCCAGCAAACCGAAAGCACTCCACCCTAGATTCAAAATTCGATCCACTGTGCCCCCTCCCGACCCCGACCCCCGTGCGGTTGACATTTCAAACAAAGCTGTACGGCTGGCGGCTGGGTCGTGAGCCAGGGAGTTCGGCATTAGGGGAAGATAGGGCGGAGATGTCCCCGTAAGTAGATCCAGACCACCAATCATTCGCGTTTCCTAACACTCGCGACGCGGGCGTTTTCGTGACTGGTTCGTAAAAACAAATGGCGCTCGTGTTAATGTCCTTATAAATTCCGCACCCATGCTGAATGCAGATGGCTGAAACAGCGAAGAGAGTTGTTTGCATCATCGCAACGCCCAACACAGACACTCGTGAGTGCTGCTGACTCGGTGGTTTCGGTTAATTCTGGGACAGGGTATCGTAAGATCCGGGAGAAATATGAGTTGATGGATACCCAAATGGTAATTAATATAGAGGTGTGCTTGTAAATTGATTTAAAGAGTTCAAAGACTATGAATAAATAAAAGTGGTTTTGTACAGTGGGTGATTATTTGTAAGGTTTAGTATTTGAATAGCATGTTCAAATTTTTTAACAATGCTTATAAAATTCACTCAATAAATATTTCGTATGTACTATTTTCGTACATTTGACCTTTTCGTATATTCTTAACCTAAGTGTCCCCTCAAACCTTCATATAATATGTATAAAAAATAATATTTTAAAATTCGAGTACACAGTTGATTTACATAGTTTAAAACATTCAAAATATTGTTTCGAGGTTTAATTCAAAAATCAAAATTTAGATGCATAGTACACATTTTGATGGATTTCAATTCAGGGGATAAAGGGTATACGGTCACTACAATTTCCTTCTTGTGTCTGTGACTCGAGTATTAATTTGCCACTTTACCTATACAACATTTAAGTCCTCTTTACAATATTATTTTTATATTGTCTTTATAATTATTACAACAAGTTTATAATCTATTATGCTGCTATTATATATTGTACATGCAGCCTTGTCGACGGCGCAAACCAGTCCTTGAGTAATAAATTCCATTGCATTATTTTGAAGTAGGTTTTCATTAAATTTACAGCATATCTTCTGAAAGAATCTCCCCAATGCAAGCAATTAACTTTTCCCAATGCTTTACATTGCTGTAAATAGTCAAATGCCAAGTGTAAAGGAATAAAATTTGCATTCCACATCGCGTGCAATGTACTTGAGTTAGTGCATATACTACTCGCCCATAAATTTACCTTACGTCCATTTGAATCTTGTAAACGTGCTAAAATGCAGCGTAGAAACAATGTGTAAATATTGAGTTTAATTTTTGAATTACTTCTGAATCGTAACCGTAATTGGATTAAAATAGTTTAGTAACGTAAGTACAAAAAATGTTAATCCAATAATTTTTTATTGAATGAGTAGTACCACAAAATGTTCTTTCTTCTCACAAAAATAGAAATTTAGATTAACAAATATATTTCCATTTCAAGCATTTTACCTGCACTGCATGGAGGCTAAGAGTACATTTTCCCTCTTCAATAAAAAGAAGCGTCCAGCATTCTCTACAAGAAATTCAAGTACATCAGAGTAAGATTAATTCAGCCAAATCTCTGAAATAATGTTACGCACACTACTTATTTTTACTTATTAAAGAAACTTTATGTAGCCGATATTTATTAGGATAATGCAACATGCTGTACAAAATTGAAAAATGTTGGTGAAGTAATGAACTAATACAATCTTTGATGCGCTCAACCCTCCGAGACCATTCAAAATAACTACATCGTATTAAGACAAAAGGAATGAACATGCATGTGGTGAAAAAACTTGGATGAATCACATTTAGGTTCAAGGAATTAGTGACCAAAGTATCATTGAAGTGTTATTGCGAAGGGCTGACAAGATGTCGCTATTTTAAAATCATGTCCTAAAAATGTTAAAGCAAGTAAGGGAAGGGGAATTTTAATATAAAACATATCAACACTGAACCCACAGATCCAGAATGTAACAAGTGGTCAGTTTCTGTTCTTCGTCTAGGCATTTGGTTTCCAATCTTCAGTTATTCTATTTTTACTAGCTTAATGTGTCTAACATTAAATATCCTATGAGACAGTTTTTAGAAATTCACTTACTTAGAAAGGGCCAAAAAGTCAAATTCAACTCGCTTCATGCTTCTTTATGTACAATTTCGGCATCAATCTATATTTTATGAATGTGTATTTAGCAGCTGATAAATCAATTCATTATACAATAATTCTAAAAGGTTTGGTTACTTTGTGTATTTTAAACCTAATTTGTTACGTTGTTTGCCACTTCACGCATACGCTTACATGCTTTGGGAAGCAACTAAGATCTTAAGTATCTTAGTGTTCCTATGCAGCAGCCTGGTTTAGAGAGCTTCGAGATTGCAGGCTGCCACGGATACCTCAAACCATGCACGTGGCGCCACTGCGTAGAGGGGGAAGGGGGCAGAGTGCGCGACTGAGCCGGGGACCGTGCGCAGGGTACAGCTGTCACTCAAACTGCTGGCGCATGAGCAGTGGGAGGTTTGCTGTACGTGATGAAGCCGGGGCATTCAACATGCCACCGTCACGAGCTCGCGCTGCCAAAGAGCTGGCCAGCGCTGCTCCACATAGCGATGCGTTCTCGACGAGCCGCTTGTCGAGTGGGGGAGGAGGCGGACAAGCACACGGAGACCTGGGAGATGACAGTGACGGGGACGGGGACGATGACAGGGAGAGGAATGGGAATGAAAGCACGAACAGGCACAGGGACGGGACAGACGAACGGAACGGGACGAAGCGAGAAGAGACGAAACGGAACGCAATGGGTTTGAACTAGAGGGACGGACGGGGCGAGACGGGTTGTGATGTGTCGTGTCGTGCCGGGTCGGGTCAGGTCGGGTCGGGTCGTCGAAGAGGAGACAAAGACGAAAATGGGAGTGGGGAAGGGGACAGAAGCGTGGCCTGGCACAGAGGTAGGAACAGGGTAGGCGGTGACGGTGACAGGGGCAGAGACGCAGGCAGACAGAGATGAACCCCAATTCTATTATTAACACGTCATCAAAACGATGACGGCGTCAAGGACCGAGCGGGGACCGAAAAGTGAACTAGGACACAGAAGGTAACGCCCACAGAACAGGAGCGGGGACTGCGCGGGGATGACAACAGGGACAGGACCGAAGACGGACATAGTCCCGCATTCACACAGGGAACCGGACTCAGAATCGAGCACAGATGTGGGCGGGGGCGGAGAGCGGGAGCGGAGGTAGTGGTGGAGAGTGGCGGGCAGTATGAATGTTTTAAGTTTACTGCATGTATGTGAAGTGTGCGTAAGTAGAGGGTTACGATACGACAAGGGAGAAAAAGGAAAGCTGCCGCGCCGCAGGGCCTACTGGTATTGAGCTTGAGAAACCTGGGCAATCTGCGCGACTGGGCAGCGCGGCCGCAAGATTCTCCTCCAGAGCGGCTGCATTGGACGCTAGCTCAAGTAGGTAGTGTAGACAATTCGCCCCGCGGACTGGACCTAGTGACTCGTGGTCATGTGGTGGTGGCATGAGGAGTCGGAGGGGGGCGGGGGGGCAAAGGCAGCCGCGCGGCGAGCGCTCGTTCAACAGCCCCGCGCGCTGTTTGCGCTGCCATCGAAGCAAAGGAGAGCAGCGCGCGGCGGCGGCATCTGCAGGCCGTTCCCACGCCGCCCCGCCCGGAGTGCCCGGAGCAGAACTACGCAAATGGGCTTCCAAACGAAGCACGCAATGCGCTGAACAATAACAAATGAAATACTGTAACAGTATTATAGTATTATAACACTGCAGTAAATTAAATATTTTAACAAAAAAAAGTTTTCAAGACAACTGCAATAACAGTATACAATGGACACAGTATGGCAGTTCTTTACGTACTAGAAATATAAAAAATTCTGTTCCATAACGCAACACGTGAATAGCATATATTTAATGGTTAATTCAACCTCCTTCTTTCATCCTTAGTGTCCCATGACTATGTATAATATGTGCGGTAATTCCGTAGCTATGCGCAGTATGAGAATATACTGAGTAATGCAATTAAATATTTCCATCTGCAGTAAAAATTAACACTACATCAGTCTTTTTTGGATTTTTTCGATATCTACATATCCAACGAAACCATAAAGAACTCTCACAAGGCCGTGATTGTGTAATTTTCTTTCAATTTCTGCGCGCATTTGCAATTAGTAACACAGATTACAACAAAAATTAAAACTAAAAAATTAAAATTATAATTAAATAAAAAATAGAAAATGAAACATCCAAAATAAAACTTTTGAAACCAATTCAGCTTTTTGAACTATTACCTTCAAAATCTATTGCAGATTTCACTGGTTAAGAGAGAGGTGACCGCGACTAAGAGTGGTCAGTGACAGCCTTTGCCACAGAGCGTCGCTCTTCGAGGGGCCGCTAGGGGTCCAGTCTAAATAGTGGACACATTTCGACAATCATCGTATATTCAAGTCGAATTCATCTGTTTCGAGAACAATTATATCGGCCGGATACTCTAATCGATAGCTTTTCAGTTTTCCCCCGATTACTAGTATCCTTACAAACGGGCCACGGTCTGCGCGCGGACGGATGTTTTATTTTGCTAGATGGCGATGATTGATTCCCCGCTGCTTGGAGAGATCCTTGGGCTACCTATAGGGCGGCTTTCAGAATGTTTCTTCCTCTTGATGTCTTCCCCCGCGAGGCCATCCCGACATGTGTGCTACTATAGTGAATGTAACGTGTGTGTGTGAGTACGCTAGAAGCGTGGATACGACAAACAATGGAAAGGAAAGAGTGTGAGCCGTCCAAGGGCCGTTTGTGAGGGTTTTGCCCGGCATTCGCCTGGTGTTGATCGGAAAAACTACGGAGCAGCCGGCCGCTGGAATTCTCCTTCAGGTGTAGACTGAATTAGACAGCGGCTGAGTTTCTAGGCAACTCTAAATGTTTGCCGGCAAGACAGTTAAGATAACCCCAATCATAAATAAAAAAGAAACTATACTACTGTCGAACGCAAATACGTATACGAAGTCAAAAAAGAATGAATGGAGATGGACTATAAAGAAGTAAATTTTTAAGAACAATTAGGAAGAACAGAATGGTGTTAGGGAAAACTTTTTGCCTTTAAAATAACATTTTTTTTAATAGTTTGAAAGTAAAAAAGCAGAGCTCTCGTTTGGTACCAGAGTTACTGTCGTCATTTTCACTAATCTATCGCAAATTGTATGGCTTAGCTGCCTCTCTCAAATTCAATTATAATGAAATATTGTATCAAAGTAAAAGGATTGTGAAAAACAGAGGTTATATGGGACAAGGAAAATTAAGGGATATTAATTTTCAAAAAACCGGATCTTCGGAAACAGAGAAATCATCATCAATTTCCTCTTCTCACTATTCACATGTGTGTTAGTGAGACTGTCAATTATATGAGAATTGATTTTAACGTCTATACTTCAAAACTTCCAACAGACAATTCATATGATGATAACCTGTTTCTAAGGTAACCCGCCAGTCGGTCAACACATCACATTATTTGTTGCTGAGTTCGTGCATCAGTTACCACGATAGTTCGTCAATCATACTGCTGTCTGTATGAACATACCTACGTTATTGTATGGCAATTTGCCTTTAAGCTTGGTTCTGTAAATATGCATCTGATTCTTTCTCTAGATGCAATTACTGTTAGGAACGCGCAAAAGCGGTGCAGCAAGTCTTCGCTTCCCTTCCTTATTGACAAGGTCGGAAACATCGGCGCCTCAATGCCTTTCTCCAGACGATCGCTGGTACGATAATTTCATGCATTAGACTTGTAGATTACCTCTGCAGCAGTGAGGGAAGCAAGTTTTGCCTCTTTAATTTCTTTGTTATTAGTCATTTAAATAACTTCACAGATCAATGATGCTTATTCTACTAATAAACAGTTTCCTGAAATATATTTACTAATAGATTTGTCCCCTTCTTCATTATACATTCTCTTTTCATATTGTTATTGCCAAATTGGCATATTTTCCCATCTTGGTAGTTCATGATACTTAAATTACACGAAACTATTGGTGCATTGGTGCAACCGGTGCGATTACATCGCACTGAAGGAAGAGCTGAAGAAAAGTTACGGCAAAAGTTACTGCATCTCCATTAATCTACACATGTTTTATATGTACCAATATCTTTACACGTACATACATGGATGTTGATTTGGCCTTTAACAACAAATCCTTTTATCAACTTTTCCTTTATATGAATAATAATGTATTTTATTTAAATATTTATAATTGATAGTCACAAACCATTAACGATCACACTACATGATATTCTCTGCTAAACCTCCATCCATTTCCAGCGAACTTCCCATGTTGCGCATGAAACAATCTTCCCGTTTCCATTCTAGCCACGCATTTCAAACAACACAAATCTCCTAGCCTTTTATTAGTACAGGATTAGATCTATTCAACAAAAAATGGTCTCTATTCCTAATTTTTTCTCTTGTTTTAGTACCTCACTTATTTAAAAACGTTCACTGGGAGCCGATTAGAAGGGACGTCAAAGTAGTACTCTTTACAGCTTCAATGTATATAATTATTATGAGTTTATAAAACTGAAGAAAGTGTTTCCTTATTCAATTTACCACATGCTGATCTCATGGCCAAAGTCATTGAATATGACCCTGAATCGTGTTCAATGGATAAATGGACAAAGATAAATTCGGTGACTACAAAACATTTGGTTAGATTTGAAAGTTCATAACGAATAATTATATATATTTAGTGAAGTTGTATTTGCCACAAAATGCGTAAATAGTAACTTTTATATTTGTATATTATATTTTCGTTGCGTTATTAATAAAAGGGTGTTTTTTATTAACAATTCGGTGCCTTTTCCTCCTTCCTCATTTTATACTCCCTTTGCGCTAGTAGGGTCAAATCTGCACATCGTCAAACAAATAATCAAGCAATAAAGTCAAAGGTAAATAAAGTCACAAAGTAACAAAAGTCAAAGGCAATAAAGTCAATTTATACTTCATAATTATTCTTAGCCAATCGTATGGAGTAAAGTACAAACAAACGAAGATGCACGGCCTGACAATAGAAAGTAGTGTCTTTTTCAGAGTCGTTATTGCGAACCGTCCGTCTATTAATCGGTTTCGAATTCGCTATACCACTTGCTAACCCATCTGTCTGCCTGTTTATCATGTCAACTATTGATTCGCCCTTCACCTTTCTTCTCGTTAATTTGACGGACAGCCCATTCACGCCGTTTATTTGGAGACGTGACTCTCCGGGCGTTGCGTCAAACGAAGGCGAGCGAATGTTCACCGAGAAAAATAGCAGAATCAGAGCCGATATAATGGCAAAACTTTGGAAACGCAACATCTTATGCGGAGTTTAACACTCTATTTGGGCGCGGGCCAACAATTTGGGTGCGGGCCGCGCATGATCGCCGTAAAGGTAGCAGCTTGATCTCACGTTCCGCTGAGCAACACAATCACCTCCAGGGGTATAACATGTCTGACTGGCGAGAGCTCCTGGTGCCCTTTTGTTACTACCTCTGCTTAAATTACTATTTGAAATTTTTCCCTATGGAACCACAAGGGCTTTACCAAGATTACCCCGTAATAATAAAAATGTACATAAGTGAGTCCGATAGTCCATCTACACAGATGTTCGGTGACGAAATATTTACATATGATTGTTAATTGATACCCTACGCAGGATTGGGAACTCTCTTTGCTGTTATTCATAAATTATAATTCTTAGGTTTAATAAATTTCTATCTGTATTCTCCTGTGAAACATACATATTATCCCAAATATTCCTTTTGATAACAACAACAACAATTCCACAAACACAATTTTCATAAAGCCCCCTTTTTAAAATATTCTTTCCACATCCATACCCTTTGTTTACACGGCGAATTTTCTCTTTCAATTACTAATTTAGAATATTTAGTTTAATACAAATCTTGGTCTTCCTACAATCGTGAATAAAACAATGTTCGCATGTTTGTTACTTTCCTTTCATAGAACCTCAGCATCCTTGAACGTCGTTCTGTCTCCTTTTCAGTTCCGTTTTCGTTGAATTTGGTCAACTGCAATAGTATCCATGTCCCCCACACACGCAATTATCTTCCCTGACTAATTATACACTTACCTACTCATTACGCATTAGAAAAAATATTATGTCTCATAACATCTCGTCTTTACGTCCGACTCCTATCGCGTCAGAATAGCGTCTCCCCTCCGAACACTACCACGTCTAAGCTCATCTGCCTCCGATTGTGTTGCGCGCCCTTCAGCTGTTTCCTGCCATGCCCGAAATTGTACTCAAATGCGTTTCTTCTTCGCTCTAGTTCGATATCTCGCACACTATCGAATTCCTAGTTAGTCACTCGCACTTTAGCATCGTGTCTGTTTATTCTCTGGTTCTTGTTCGTAAGAATGTTCTTAGTTTATTTCTCACCGACGGAATTTGCTCACGTGTTCTTTTAACTGTTTTATTTACCATGTATATTGTATTTTCTCCCCACTATCAATTCTGTTGACATAATTTGTATTTTTTCTAATTAAATTTCGCTTTCTTGTTTCTCACCCTTCCCCTATTGTTGCTAGTGTTCATATTTATATTTATATGAATTTATTGCTCTCGTTTCTACATACTTGAGGTAACCTATCACATATGCTTTGCACTTGTTGGACTTACCAAGCAGGACGTTTATGCGCCATGAAACAAGTAAATACTCTCTCATAATTTCAGCTTCTGTTAGGTGCGCGCGAAAGCAGCGGCGAAAGTTTGCATCCCCGCCTCCCCCCGCGCCAGCCGCGCCCGCGTCGCCCGCGCAGCCCCAGGCGCCCAACCCTCGCGGTCTGTCTCTGGGCGATCGGCTCAGCGAGAATTCCGCGGATTCCGTGGTTGATCGAGACGCCACGAACCGAGTTTGAGCAACACTCGACGCGCTCGGGGCAAACAAACGCCTGTCTACACGCTAGCTTCGGCGCCGCGCCGCCCCGCGCCGCCCCGCGCCGCCCCGCACCGCCCCGTGCCACCCCGCGCCTCCCCGCGCAGCGCCGCCCCGCGCCGCGCTGCACTTCTCCGCGTTTCGCACACCTGAGACATGACTCAGAGCTTTGCCAATATTTTCGATTTCAAACCGGTGTTTATCCTCGTGAATTAATCGTAATATTTGTTCAAGGATTAAGCCGTAATTTTTTTGCAGTGTTTGTAAATATTATTTGCACGGATGAAATTGCACAGTATCATTGCGATCGCGTCGATGGGCAAACACCAGAGAAAGATGGGCGACTTTCAGACTGGATCATGGGAGACGATAGCAGGGGCTACCCACCTGCATATGCAGTCTTTTTCCTGAGGATCAATATTTAGAGAGGAAGTGCTGCTCACAGGTAAACAAGTTCGGAACTTGGGATATCATTTCTTTAGGGAAAGAAAGAGACGTGTAGATGTTTTGATGGATTGCCGATGGAATGTAATACCTTTTCGTCATCACTCCTCGTGCAAACACTCAACAAATCCGAAGTGCGGAGTTTAGTTCCCTATAGCTACATTCCTGGTCCGCCGACGAATTGGAAGTTAAGTTGGCTGCGTTCAGGCAGAGCTTGGCGAGTGTATCTGAGCCTCCGCGTAAGTACATAGAACGGCGTTAACGTCCGAAGCACACGGGAAGGTTATCACGGGGATCAGCCACGCGGTCAACAGGATGTACCTCCATGGCGTCGTAGCTCTTGTTCAGGTCAATGAACGGGCTTCCACATAAACCACGGAATCCGCGCGCCGGCGGTGAATACAGATCGCCGCTTCCAGATTAGAGCTCCGAACTCAAACCGGGATAACGGAACCATTGCACGGAGTACTCTGGGCGGCTCTGGGAGGATCGGGAATGATGTCATGAGGGAGTGGATCCAGAGGATAGGCGGCGCCTACAGCGGCGAGGATCTCGCCGGTGATGGAGAGGACGGCAGCGGAAGGAAGAATTGAAACTCTACCTAGGGATTCCCGTTAACAATCCTCTATATTATAATCATGGACAATTGGAAAAGAGACAGCGAAATGTTAGCCGTTTATACACTTGACGATGGCAAAGTGTTTTGATAAGGTTACGTTTATAATATAGAAATGTAAAATTGCCACACCCTACATGGTTGATGATTAAGATAACTGAGCGTGTTAGAGTTTTCTATTTCAAAGTTGGTTATATCTTAAATATTTACTTTGATAAGAGTCGAAGTGTGACATCAAGATATATGACAAACTGTATTTAAAATGCGTAGATAAAATTTTGACTAGACTCGAGTATCGGGTGTATCGAGTATCGAGTATACTCGAGTATCGTAGTATCGGGTGACTTTAACAACTAAAACATTTGTTCTTGATATAAATACATCTTCGGTTTTGAAAATAGCACTTTTGGGAAATGGAGCACATGCGCGGATGTTGAAGGATACTTCAGGTAACATGGTAAAGATAATATGATTTACATCTTTAAAACATTTTAAAAATCGCCCTAGCAAAGTCACCTTTGTTTTCGCTTACGCTTACACTCTAGATTAAAGATCATTAAAATCGCTTAGTGATAATAGTGTCAATATCAACCTTCATTGAAATTGGACAGACAGTAAATAAAATTCCTTTACACATCAAAAGAACCATTAAATTTGTAAGTCATTATTTTCTCATTTTCAATCTTCTCTGAAGAGACAAAGTGGCAAAAATGTTTTCGAAATCCCAGTCAAAGATATCCTTTTCCACAAGCTTGGATATCTGATGAGGTATCTACACTCGTCAATTATTCCCATTCGCTCAGTATTTTGTGGATCATACCGATGTAACTCTAGGTTATGCATTTCAGCTTTCCTGACTCCACCTTCTCCAAGACGTACACTCCCGGCTCAAGTGCTTGCAAAGTTGGTGTTGACAATGATACTTCATTTGTGTCTTTCTCACTGCTATGTGATTGCTCGTAAGTTGATGACAATTCTGCATTAGTTTGCGAAACATCATCACCCGTGTCAGATGTTTCACTGTTTTCGGTAGTGATACTTTTTCTTGGTTCAACGGAAAGTCTCTTTCTTACTTCCTTAGTACTAATATCGTAGTACTAACACCCGTATTACAAGATTCATTTGACACAAAATACTAATCAAAGTCACCCCTCGACTGTTATGAGTCACCCCTCTCAGTAATCAAAGTCATCCCATTTAACACATTATCACAAAACTTTCCGACATTTTAAGTAAGAATATTCTTCTCTTCACTGTTTCTCACAAAAAGTCCTACTTACTATTAACACGATAGAAAATTCAATAAAATATAAACTTTCGCCTCGTAAATTTTGCGCCGCAAGAATTTCTTTAAAATGTAGTACACAAATTCTAAAACAAGAGACAGCCCCAGATATGAATTTTATGAAACAGTAATATATCTATTGGCACTCACAGACATCCAGAATAGTCAACTATCGCCCAAGAAATGTTTTAAGTCAAAGTAGTAGCTGTTACATCACATAAACCTGGAACGCCAACGAGATATCAGAGTCACCCCAATCTGCGGTATGTATAGAGAATTAACGAAAACGAGCAAAATGAATGGGTGTAATCCTCCTGTTTACGAACTAAAATACATACTCAAAAGAAAAAAATACATTAAAACATAACTTATCACAAAATCGACGAATTATAGTATTTTTTCGTTGAATTGTAATTGGATAGAATAACACAGATAAAACTAGTGGTGCTACTGAATGGCACAGACTGACGCGTGTATTTTTCTATTTCCTTTAGTCTCTACTAGCTGTAAGAACTTGCTATCTTGTATTTTTGCCATCTTCCTTCTATCGCCGCCCAAAGTTCATTTTTTGACATTTTCTTAATATTTCGGATTCTTCACAATAGAATGGAAATATTATTTTATGATTGTTAAAAAGAGTCAAATCTCGTCAAAAATTGCAATTTTCTTTGAAAAAATTGGGGCCGTTATTAAAAATACGGCGTTTAAGCGCTACTGTAAATTCGAAATTTGAAGCACTTTTCACAGAACATTTTTGAATTTTCAAAAAACTTCATTTGAAGTCATTTGAAGCATTTTAACTCGCAAATACTATAATGTTTATAAATTGCTGGAAATGTAGATATTAAGGGCGTGAGAGATCTTCCAATAACATTTCACTTGCGTAATTTTTCAAAAAACAAAAATGCAATCCGAATGCATTTAAGATCATATTAAAGAGTACAATTTTCACTATATGTTCAAAAAGTTCGAAACAAATTAGAGCCGTTTTTGAGAAAATGGCATTTGAGCGTTTCTGAGAAAGCGGAATTTTGAGCAAGTTTTCATAGAAAACAGTTGAATTATTAGAAAATTTAGACATCCTTATTTAAAGCACATATGCTCATAAATACACATTTGCATATTTTGAAAAAAAAAAGAATTGAGCAATATGGAATCTGTCATCTTATAGAGAACATTGAAAAACACTATCAATTTACCAAAAGTTTAAAAAAAATGAAGCCGTTTTTGAGAAAATCTTGTTATTGTAATTTTTTTAAATTGCACAATTTACTCGCAATAATGCGCGAAAACTACTACAATTGCCAAAAAAATTAAATGAACTTCATGAAAAAACTTACTATGGAGAACAAATTTTATTTGAAGGAAAAATCTCTACCTTCAATTTTGTAGTTGTAAGAACATAGTAGACGCCCTAAAAAATCACAAGTTTAAAATTTTCGAAAATTTATAGTTAACCGCGAAAGTCGTATCTATGCCACCATTATAAATGTATTTTACTCTATTCTTACAAGAAATGTAAAGAAAAAAATTGAGAACAATTTTTTAGAAAATTTTGAAAATATATGTAAACGGAAAAGGAATTGGAGGAAATGCCATACTGCACTTATGGGACATGTAACGGCTAAACATAAGTATTATTAATAATAATAATAATAATAATAATAATAATAATAATAATAATAATAATAATAATAATAATTTGAAAATTTTGAATATGAACTTGTTTCATCATAGAAAAACATTACCTTGTACAAATGAAAACAAATAAAACCATGACCTTCATATATAGCAGAAAAAATAATCTATATAAATTTATATTTAAGTGTAGGAAATTTAAACAAAATGCTCGAAAAAAGAAGTCGGTTTTAGAGACTTTATATGACGTATACTCGTTACCCTTTCTAAGTGGTTATTGCACTTGCCAGAGATGGATGAGTTATATTTTTCATTTAGTGTAATACCACTCAACTATCTGCACTCAACTATTGAATGAACTGTGCCAACTGAAACTTTTTCAAACAATTTGTAAACTATTGTCATGCCTCTAACAGAATTCTAAATATTCCAATTCTCCCATCTCGATCAGGTTTTTGCCCAGTTTCTCTGATCCATTGAGCAAATGCTAACATGGCCCCTTGTTTTACTTCTGGACGCAAATGTAGCTTCAATATGCGCACGTTTTGTTGAACTCTCCCTTTTTGCTTGTAATGGTAAGAGTAGAGGTAAGGACGAGTTGCTATTTTGTTAGCAATGCAGAAAGTCATACTTGCAATTCGTGTACCGATGCAAATAAGTTTTCTATAACTCGGAAACGAAATTGACTACTTTTGAAATATTGCTAATCTTATAGTTTTTAAGACTTATTTTTATTTATTTTTGATAAACTTTTACTCATCTTTCAACTATTTATAGTTAAAATGCCGGGAGGGGATTCTGGAACTCAAAAAAAAGAGTTTCCACTGTTTTTGACTAAATAAATGTAAATCAATTTAAATTACTGTCGGTATGTAACACTGCAACGAGATGCCCCTACTAAAGTGAACATGAGGAACAAGAAGATTGTTGTCTGAGCGACAACGATTCTATTGATTGCTCATACGCATGAAAACTAAATGATTTTAAAAGTAAAGTGTAACACTAAAATAATGACCTTAAGTTAATGTGTTTCATTTTCACTCTGATAAAAAAAAGTAACATAAGGTAAACTTTATTTCAGTTCTCCCTTTTGTGGTGATCAATGTTTTCAGATTTTCAAATTAAAGATATTATCAAGAATGTAAAATGTAATTTTTTTGATGATGTGATACGGGAAAGTGGAAATCATTTCTAGAATCCTTGCACTTTAGATATACAAAATCAATTATTGGATCTAAAAAAGGTGACAAAATATTTTTTGTAGATCTGTGTAATTAATTATTTTGTTTTGTTTCCTCTTTTGCGTTATATTTTTATGTTTTGTCTAATAAAACAGTCTTTTAGTTTTGTTTTCAATTCTCTTTTAAACGTAATTTCTATTATTTCATCTGGCAGTGAGTTGAGCAAGTTTGGAATAGCTTTTTTAACCATTCTCTCTCCAAATTTATTAAACGTCTCTGGTAATATGAAATTTTGTTTTCGTCTAGTTTCATAATTGTGACTACTAATTTTTCTATATCCACATTGTCGTTGAGCTTTCTTTGTACAATTTGAAATTAGTGCAATTTTCTAACAGTGATGTATCCATGCACCGTTTTACTCTTTTCTAGGGTTAGTTTTGATATATTCATTTCTTCATGGAAGATTTTAATTTATTTTTCTCCAAATTTTGAATAATATCTACATGAGTTTTTGATGCAGCCCCCCCTCCAAACTTCAATTCCGTATCTGCCCAGAAACTCTATTAATGGGAAGTAGACTAATTTGAAAAATTTATAAGATATGAAATCTTTAATCCTATTTAGTTTCCACACACATGTTATTATTTTTTACTTAAATCCAAGATCTACCCTCCCCAGCTCTGATTTTGATCAAAGGTTACGCCCAAATACTTCAGTTTACTTTCAGAATTAATTGTACTGTTCTTGAAGTTTTTGTGTATACAATCAGATTTATGTAAGAATATTTTAATTTGCGTTCTTGCAATTTTTGGTGCGGTGATATGCAATATTTTAGTATTTTTCCAATTTATTATTAGCCCTTTGTCATGGCACTCTTTTTGGAATATCCCAAATTTTCCTGCAGAATATTATAATTATCACTGATCGAACTGTGGAAGCAAATAGACCAGATGTCGTTCTGTTTGATAAAATATCTCAAACATATCCCCAACAGACGACCGGCTTGTAACAACTGTTGCTGAGAAAAAGAGGAAATACCACCCCTGATTATTGAATAGAAGTGCATGCATGGATTGCGCTCAGCGGAAGTGCTTCCAGTGTGTCGGCGAATGGATTGGTCCCCAAGGAACGGCAAGAGTCCGCAAAGAAATTAAAACTAACTGACAAGCATTTGCGGACCTTCCAGAAAGTTGCATGATTGGGAGCAGCAAATATAATGTGTAAATTCTTAAGATTGAACTGACGGATATCAAAAATCAATTATCTTCTTGTTCCACTTTACGTGCAAACCATTGTTGCCTTGGGTGAACTAAAACCCCGGCATCAGTGTAATATCCACAGGAAATAATAAAAAAAATAATAATAATAATAATATAATAATATAATGTTATATATAATATAATATAAAACTCATACCATGAACGTAAGTGTAAATAAGTCTATTGGTATTTTTGTAGAATAAATTGTTGGGAAAATTTTTGCGTTGCTGATTGATCAAAAAATGTTTTTGCTTAATCGCTGAGGTTGACGTTTGAGGCATCGCCGTCGACTTGGAAATGCGCAAGGAAAGCAAGTAAATGTTCCTAGTTTTTGCTGCGCTAACTTTATCCAACAACCTTATCATGTACAATTTTGGAATAACAACCCATTACGCAACGCAATCCACATGTTTCCCATTGATCCATTGCTTTTCCCGATTGTCCCCTTCCTCCCCCAAAAAATCCCCCTTCCAACCACCGAGGACGGGGCGCACTCGGGCGCCCAGCACCGCACCGCAGAGCGCAGCGCAGCCCGGCGCTGGCCGACCCCATAAATCGCGGGGGCGGGGCGGAGCGGGGCGGCGCCGGCGTCGATCGCCGATAAGCCTGCCGCATCCATAACGGCGCGGACAGCCCGTGTAATTAAACCAGGGAAGGGCGGGGAGGACGGGCGGGCGGCGCGTGGGAGGACTCGGCCTGATTGAATCCCCGCCCGCCCGCGCCTGCCTCGGCACTCCTCCGCGCTCGCCCTCGCCCTCACACGCACTCTTCCTCACAGCAAGGCCTGCGGTGACGTCAGAGGAAGAGTGCGGTTAACTTCTACGTCGACTGAGGAACAAGATGCAATTAAGTTTTTTTTTTTTTTTTTTTTTTTTTTTTTTTTTTTTTTTTTTTTTTTTTCAATTTTAGTAGATATTTTTTCATGAGAAGAGAGAATGTATTACTTCGTCTGTTACTTTCAACAACGTTAATTCCGAAGGGAGATAGATGTATTTCCATTGGAAGTTGTGGAAAACAAATGTGATTCTACATTCGTATTTTTGTAGTTAAATGATTAATAATCCATCAGTTATTTATATATATATATATATATATATATATATATATATTGTATATAGTTGTTTAGTATATTTTCAGTATTTATATACACTCTTATTTTCAATTATTTCTTATCTTCACCACAAGTAGTATAAATAAGATGGCAAAAAGTAAATAAATAATATTAATCATTTTTACAAAATAATTGTACTATACTTAGTTTAAATACGAACGTGAAACCAGTAATACAATACTTAATCCACATTTTGAGGCTATGTTAGAGAACCTACTGTGAAGTTCTGTTATGTAGGAGATATTTTCAATGAATGACAATGAAATGTGCGATACCTTGGTCAAGAAAACAATTGCAGGTGACATTTCACTGTGATAAAAATGCATAACATCGTTCTAAGCGACGTTAATTACCAGAATCATTGTGTAATTGAATTATGATTTATTGGATTGGATTATGTTTATAATCAATGATGGATATTTAATAAGCAGTTATCCCTTTTATCTATTGATAACTTTAGATACTGTTGCCTTTTTAATTCCGGAAGCTGAGAGCTAATAAGTATTTACATCAAGAAGCACCTTTATCCAAATTCTACCGATTCTTAAAAATAAGAAATATGCACAGAATATTTTATCAAATATGTTGTCTTGGACATGGAACACGTTCTGAGGTACCGACATCGCATTGACTCACAAATGTGTTCCTTCACATAACTAAATTAAATCGGACAGATGTACAGGACAGTAGGAATGAATGTATTATTCATGCAGATTGAGCGTCGTGTTCATACAAACGGGAGAAAAACACGCATTGAGCAGTCTATCGCTGCACAAGTGCTGAATTTCAAACGGTTATTGGCAGGAGTTCAATGTACTGCAGACACTACAACGGTATGTGTGATACTCCAACAGTTCAAACGACGAAGGTGTGAAGTATACTCCTGTAAACAATACTTTAAAAATTAGTATTTTTTCAGATGTTTTCTACAAAATAATTTACAACAAAGTGTGATCTAGGTATTTACTAAAAATTTAATCATTCACCTTAAAACAATTCTGTCAGGGAGTTTCAATGCAGTTTCGAAGCTTTATGTTATATGACTTTTATAGTCACAAGAGAAGGAGAATAAGACAATTCAAATCTTGTAGTTAACTAATAGCCAACTTAGTAATAAATATGAAGGGTTTTTGAATTATTGTGTCAATAGTCATAAATTGACACTAGATTTGGTAAGAAACAATTAGTTGAATTTAGCTGAGATAAATTCCCGTTTGTGAATCACATCTCCTGGTATCCCAGTTTCTTTCATTAGCTCTTTCATATTTTCGAGAACATTCCATTTTATTTCTTTTCATTTTACAAAAGTATCAATTTACTTGAACTAATTTGGGATCTATCTTCTCGGTAACTATCAAGAAACATTTTAGAGGTTATTAGCTTTGATGAAAGTAGTCCTACTCAATAGCAATTAACATTGCCATACGGTAATGTTAAATAGAGTATCAAACTAATTTACTTCCTTATATTGTGTTAAAATCATGCAATTAATCTGTATGTGCCTAAAACGTAATGAATAAATGAGATTATTTTTGAAAAATAAATATAAAAAAGATTAGGCTAAGCGTAATGTGAAAATTATTTCTTGAAAGATATCAAGTAAAACATTTTAATCGCAAGAAGTCCTATCTAATACAATGAAAAACTCACATTAGTAACTATTATATTGAATACATTTACAAGTACATTAATTGTTTAACAAGTATTTTAATAATTACTTGGTTAGTTAAGTTTACACTTGTAAGGTTTCTAGGAGTGGACCTCTTACATTATAACTTTAATTCAGAACAGTAAAGTACGTTTAATTCAGAAAAAATATAAACTCAACCATACACAGTATATATGAACAAATCGGTCGAATTGTACGAGTAATATATAATAGTATTTAACCGCTCGATCCTGACTTGCACGATAAAAATGTCTACTTGGTATGAGTCTCAAAATAAATAATCAAATGGAGAGAGTCTCGTGAAATATTACTATCTGGCTCCCTTCATGTGAAAAAATTTGTACAAATTACCAAATTGAGACTTTTTTTTGTATGAGGTGTGATTTATGCTACTAGGCACGTCAATTGCTATGATCATTAGTGATGTTAGTGAAGGAAATGTTTTATCGCTGGAGGAGGCGTGTTCTTCTCTAAATGGCTGGTGAAATCCGCGACAATTCCAAGGACAATGATAAATCTGTTCAGTTCTATTTTTACGTGAGAATTTGTTTCAACTACCAAATTAAACTAATGTAAATAATTTATTCAAAGGAAGTAATTGTATTTCATTCCTTTTTTATAAAGATAAAAGTAACTTACTTTATTCACAAATGTGCTTTTTTGCAATGTTATTTATTTCTTCTATTGTGTGCATTTATTGTAATATTTTTCTTGATTGATTGGTTCTATTGATCTTCATTGTATTACCATTCCAGCTATACTTGTGCATGTGAATTTTTTTCATCTACCAAACATAATAAAAAATGTTACTACCGCAATAACATTAGAGATAATATTGTCTTACTATTGACCTGAATTGTTATGATGTGTAATTTGTAGATAGAATGACATGTATACACTGAACGCATTGATGAATGACATGTATGTATTGATGAATTATTTTGAGCATAGTGGACAATGCCTCTCCGATATTTCTCTCAGAGGGACGAGCTCTATTTTTACAGTACAGATTTTACAGTAGCGATTAAGCGCATTTTTCTTAAAAACGGCTAAATGTTTCAAAGAAAATTGCAATTTAGTGAGGTTTTACTGTTCTTCAATAATCTTAAAATAATATTTCCGCTCTACAATTAGGAAACCAAAAACGTAAGAAAATGTCACAAAAATGTACTTTGGGCGGCGAAAGATGGGAGCTGGCAAGGGTATGTGGCATGTCCGAGTAGCTAGCAGAGACCAAAGGAAATAGGAAACTAATACAGGAAAGTCTGTGCATTTGTAGCAACACTAGTTACTTTCCCGCATACATATGTATATACGGAGTAATATACTTAGTATTGGAAAATGTATGTAATGCGCGAAAAAAAAGGCTCATTTTCGTCTGGAAAAATTCATTGCCAGGTCTTGATAACGAAAAAGTGGATAAATATCGTTACTAAATTGAGAAAAAAATCCTCTAAGATGTACGCAGAATTCCTGTTTGCGGGTGCTTGGCACCAAAGAAACGATTGACAACACAACGTCCGTCCGTCTGGTGTAAGTGAACAATACTAGCGCCTAAACTATGGGTACGATTTTTTTCCAAACAGAATAAACCTGTATCCATTTTGGTTGGAGTCTAATCTCTGCGATTTTGAAAATCAGTCATTAATTTTTGGGGGTAATGCCTTCGGACACTTTGAAAATTTTCTCAAAAACGGCGCCAACTTTTTTCTTTAAACTTATAGTAGGGATAGTGCTAAATGCACTCTATAAGATGACATAATAGCCATATTGCTGTATCCTTTGTTTTTTTAAATTACAATGTATTTTTTGACTTCTCTCCCACGTCGTTAATTTTTATATTAGCGGAGATTTGCCCGCATTATATTAATGAGTACATGTGCTTTAAGTAATGTTATTTATACTTGCTCGAAAAATCAAACCTTTTCTGTAAAAACTAGCTCAAAATTACGTATTTTGAGAAACTTTCAAACGCCATTTTTTTAAAAACTGTTTCAAACTTTTTTGCGAATGGATAGAGTTAATTGCACCTTATAATATGACAAAGTTCATTTCGGTGTATTTTTTGTTTTTCAAAAGTTTATTTTATTTTCTTTAACATTCGTAAATAATATTTCCGTTCTAAAATTAGGTAATCGAAAAAATTAAACAAGTTTTGAAAAACTGTACTTTGGGCGGTGGTAGATGGCAACATGGAAGAGTATGTGGTAAGTTCGTATAGCTAGCCGAGACCAAAGGAAATATCAAACTAATACGTGCAATTCTGTGTTATTCTGTAGAACTAGATTTTTTGTTGTACTTTTTATTACTTATTTTTGTAAAATATTTACAAAACATTTTCTAGCTATTGTAAAATTTTTACGAGCTCAACAACTGACTTCATTAACATTAGTAGGAAAAAAGAAGGAAGGAAAGATAATTGTATTAAATGAATACGAGTAACATGTTTTTAAATATATCCTAATATTACCAGTAGTTTATTTAATGCGGAATGATAACGAGACATTCTAAGCCTAAATTAATTATTTGTGATTGAAAAATTAAAAAAATGAAGAAAGTATTGAGAATAAGATTTTATTGTGTCACCAATTTCCAATTTAATGATTTCACTCAAACATGGATACAAGTATCATTTTATTTATTTAAAACATCATAATTTTCAATTTTTTAAAATATCTATAGTTCTTCCCTTTGTATGTAATCGCAAATTTTGAACTAGTTATTCTTAGACTTCTCGCTCTGCCATATTACTGGTGCATAAACTCTTAAACAAATGATGAAACATTTTATATACAAGAAAACTCAATTTTGAAAATACAATACTCTTCTTTTTCTCATTAATTAAACCACAATCTCAGAGTTTTAAAGAATATTTCAACTTCGAGATTTACTTGTTATGATATTACGCCTCGTTGCATTGAATGAAATACCGATGGCCAAATTGTAGAGCACTCTTCTTAATTGAAAATTTTTTATCTGTGCGCACACATTAAAACAACCCCAATCCTATGAAAAAGAATCACGACCCTCATCTACGTCCTCTCCAATTGGCGCAGCATTCGCTCAATTCCCGTGCTCTTCTCCGAGATGAGGGCGCCGCGATTGGCGCAGGTCCTCGTGGGGGTTCGAGAGGAGGCCGAAGGAGATGAAAGCGAGTCTCGCTGCACGCGCCACTTGCGCCTCTGCGCGCAGGGGAGAGAAGTCGTGAGCTGACCTGCGGTTCTCTTGCCATTATTTCGCTCTCCGCATCCCATGTCTCTTCATATTGCTTCCCCACTAAATCATTGAATACGTAGGAAGTAGGAAAAGTCCAAACAGTCACTGCATTGTTAATGTGTAACCTTTATTAATAATATTGAAGATAGTAGAGACAATTAATAACAATTTCCGAAAACAATATGTTAAAATAAAAACCAACTAAAAATTTACATGATATATAATGACAAAAATATTGCAATGGGCTTTCTTAGGTCATGAACCTATCAAGTGCCAAACGCAGAATTTCACTAAAAGGAAATGAAAATAAATAAATAAATGAAATGAAAAAGTAGTTTTTCTTGGCCTGTTATTTAGACAATCGTAAGTACTTTTTATGAGTGTCGGAGTGAAATGTTACTATTTGATTTGTTCAATCTATTTTGTAATTAATTTGAATACGTAATGATATTTATTTGACAATATATCATTGCATTTTAAATTATCACGCATCCAGAGTGCAGTTGTATTAAATTCACCCATACAACTGCAAAGGATCATGCATGATTTTTCAAGTGCAAAATATTAGTGCCTCTTCCCATATACTGACAATGGATAACGTATTTAAATTTCCCCTACACTTGATAATGAAACTGGGCATTAAAGTGCTCTAAATTTTCGCCACAAATTGTTCTGCATGTCACATTGCCAATTTGCTTTCATTATTTATCTTTTTATTATCATTTCAAATATTTTACAAAGTATATTGAAAACAGATACTCATTAGGCTTATGCGATCATATTTGTCACGCATTTGCACGCACAAGAGACATAAAGTGCAGGGTTTGAAAACTTCAATTTCCTAGCAAATAAGTGACGTACACATTGGTGTACAGAACCGTTTAAATGTTATTAGGAAGAAGAGAACTCTAATAACACTTTAATTAATACTTTTCTTACCTAAAAGCACACATGAAGCTGCAGATAATACTCACTAAAAGCAAAAATTAAATTCTAACACTGAAACTCAACTTTTACTTTCTCACTACGGAGTAGAGAGAAATTTATGTAATGCTATTCGAAGAAACGTTGAATTTTCGGCAGAAAAAACTTTTATTACAAGACCCTGGTAACCAAAAATTGGATAAATTCAGTTGCTAAATTTGGAGCAAAATATCTTCCAAACACATGGTGTGGTCAGAATTCATATTTTGTGGTTCTTTGAAACCGAAAAATCGAAAGAAACCGAAATCGAAGAAAGATAGTGTGACCGTCCGTCTGTCTGTGAACAAAGCTAGCGACTAAACCGTTCAGGCGATTTTTTCAAGAATTGATATTCCTCAATCGATCTGTCCTATGTCGCGTCCCCTTGAATTTGAAACCGATATTTTAATTTTGGGAGGTACATACATGCAACCCCGTGAACAAATTTACACTTTTCAAAAAAAATGGCTCCATCGCTTTTTATTAAATTTTGTTGTTTGATATTGTAAAGGTCGTTTAAGAGAATGGTGCAGGTCTCGTGTTCGTGGAAAAACCTGATTTTTTGAAAATGGCAAAAGTTAGCAGTTTTCCTACAACTACAATTTATGAAGATAGATTTTCCCCTTTAATGAAATCTGTTCCTTACAGATACATTTTGACGTAAGTTCATGTATAATGTATCGACAATTTGAGTACTTTTGGCGCAATTTTGCGAGACAGTACCTGCTGTCTTTGACGTATCTTCTGTTGGAACATCGACGAAAAATCACGAATACAATTAGCAGTTGGTACAATTTGTTCAGTGTTAACGCATCTCGTAAAGCTCTTTCCATCTCTTAGAGCTCAACGCATACTCTAAAAGTGAGTTTTGTGTCTTCCAAGGACCCCGACATCGCAACTGCCGTCTCACGAGAGTAAGAGTGAAGCTGCGTGTTGGCGTGTATTGTTCTGCACTCGAGCGCGCACGCTTCTCGCGGCAGTCATTACCCGGTACCCAACATCAGCCACCGCTCGCAGAAGGCTACTCGATGAGCGCCTGGCTGGCCGCGAATCGCTGGGAGGCTGGCTGGAATGTTAAGATGAAGTGGGCGGTGTTTTCGCACGTGAACATGTTTCGGATAGCCCTTCAGCGTCTACCCACTCCATTGGTGCTTGCGCGCTTGAATAAGAAATTGCCACTAGTCTCCAATGAAGGACTGTGCTCCGACATTTGGTTGGCGGTAGGTTGAAGGAGACGAAGGGGCTATGAGAGCACCAACGTCGGAATGCGAGCTTCGGCTTCTCTTTTGTCGAGAGACGGGAAATACAGCGCGAAATACACGTTATAGAACAAGAGATGATAGTCTGGAGTCTAACAGAGCTGAAAGCAGATACCATTTCATTTCGAACATCCGAGATTGAATGTCCATCATTTGAAGTACTTGACGATTTGTGAAATTGCGAGAACATAAATATATTTGTGTTCACTTTTATAAATTTTCCCTTAACGCTTTTCTCATTTAAATATTACATGATACCTGGCGTTGTTGTCTCATTGAACAGAAAATTAAGTAAATTGAAGAATGTGTTCAATAGCAGTCAGTTACTCTTGTAACTATTAGCCAGCGTGCCTCATGGCATCTATTGGGTACAGCTTGGTGCGGATTAGTCTCGCCACCAGGAGTAGGGTTTTTTCCGTAAGCAAGTAGGGAAGCGAACATAGGCTGGCTTCGCGGATGGCCGGCCACGCTTCGTTCGTATACAGTCTCCAGTATTAACAAAGCGCGGGCGGTGGAACTTGCGTAGGAGGTCACGTGGCTCGCGCTCTATAATAACTAGTGCTGTACGGAGCAGTAGGCACTGTCTGGAGAGTAGTGGGAGCAACCTGCATGCGGGTGGCAACAAAACTCTTGGCGTGCCAAACGGGTGCATATGCGGAGTCCCAGGCTCGCGAGGCTGGAGTCATTAGTTGACGAAGCCTGCGGACTTCTTATGTCCTTGGGTGACTGCGGTTCACGGGGGAGCGATGCTGTGTGCGCGTGCTCCGAGGTGAAGAGTGGTTGGAGTGCCACGATTCACGCCGATTCTCATCGGATAAGATCGCTCCTGCGATCGAGGCAAACCAGCGTTGTGCGCCCGAACGGACTTTGTGTCCCAGCGTGACATCCGGTCCACGAAGCTAGGCTTTGTGCGCGCTTCAAAAGTAGGAGTGGCGAATGCCACAATCCAAAACCATCTTCAATCGGGTTTTGGATCGCTCCCGCGATCAGGGGATAGTAGAGTCTATAGAGCTAGGGTTAAAGTGATTATTAAGTGTATATATTTGTTTTGTTTTCTTGTTAATAAAATATTGTTATACCGAGAAGCTCTGTGTCTGTGGTGCTGTGAGTAATCCCATGACGTCGACACTCTCGGCGTGTGTTGGCAAAATCTATAGAAGGTAACGAAATCTCATTTCCTTCTTCTTAACAATTCTATGCCAATAGGGAAACTATATATTATGTAATAACTTTAACTAGTTTTATGACAAATTAATGACAATTAGCATCAAACGTCTTAAATAATTTATGTAAGCAACTGTAACGTTACCTATAATTACCTAAATCAGCAATATAATTCCAATAAATAACAAATTCTTAGTTTTGGATTTTTTATCAAAATGTGTTACATCCAAAATCATAACCAGTGTTATGTAATTAACACATTATGCAATTTTTAACAACCCCTTTAATTCGTGGGAACATAGCTCTCATTTTAATCACAGCCGGAACATTCATCCTCAAAAGAAGATCACAGAGTGGGCTGATTATTCTTTTCAAGAACTCGCATAAAAAGCTATACCTGAATCTCTGACTTCACAATAAAGGAATTTACGAAAAAAATCAGTCTCGTATTACACTGTGCCTCTATCTGCTTCCACGAAAAGTAAATGAAAACTAATTCACCGCCCGCCGAAAATCCCCCAACCGCGAGAGAGTGGGGAGGAAGGGGTCATCTCACCGCAAGTCACACGCCCTGCCGCGGCGGCGCGGCGCCTGGGTTCCGCGTCCAGATCCCGGGCTTCGGGGTACCGCTCGGGATGCTAAGAGGGCCCTCGAATGCGTGTTATTAAGAGGAGAGCATGTCCTGCACGGCGCGCCCAAATGAATTTGATAAACTCGTGTCATTGGCGTGCACGAGCCCGCAGGCGTCGGCGGCGCGGATTCCCAGCAGACCACCCCCTCATTCCCGCCCCTTCCCTCGCCCCGGCCTGACCGCGGGTGTGCGCGGCCTGCCCTATCATGAGCGCCAAACAATGTGTATCATTTGCCCCTGCATCGTTAACCTTGGGAATATCGGCTATTAACATTTGAATCGGTGGTTCGGGGCCTGGGAACGTCCGAGTCAGCCAGGCCTGCGTGAGTGACTTGTATGCGCGAGTGAGATAGAAACCCAGAACGGGCGATGGAGACGGGCCGGGAGGCGATGGTGACGGCGACGGTCATGGCAGCGGCGGGGCCGTGGGCGGCGGTGGCAGTTGGGGCGACGGTGGCGTCGCGTTGTGTGGCTGTGGGTCGCGGGGTGGCGTGGAGGGTGGGGACGACGAGGCGGGTGTCTTGGGCGGGCGGAATCGGCGGTAGGACGGGGGTGGATGGGGCGGAGGGGGCCGGTGGGGAGCGTGCGAGGCCGGTTTGGGGTTAAAAAAAAGCGGTTTTTTCCCAAAAAAAAGACTGATAACAGAGGGCGAAGGCCGGGCGGGTTTGGAGGCGCAGGTACGGACAATGGAGAACACTGCGGGAGGTAGATGATGATGTAAAGGAGAGTACAAGTGCTCCGAACGGAGAGGAGGAATTGTTCTGGTAAGGGCGTGATTTCGGCAGAGGTAAAGGTGACGTCGTGAAGAAATAGAGGTGTTCGAATTTAATTGGTGGATATGATGCGTACATTGGAAGGATATCGAAGAGCAAATAAGAGATGATGAAACTGGAATGGTTCTGTACATTGAAAGATAATGCAAGAAATAATGATGTAGACATTATAAAATTATTAAAACACTCGTATAGGAAATGAACAGATTATAATGGACTATTGGTAGTAAAAATGAATGCAATGAAGCGATAATAAATGAGTACCGTGTGCAGGGTGGATGATCTTGTAATGAACAATAGACATGTTGAATGATTCGGAAGTTGAAGAGGGTTACATAAAGAGAAACCAAACACAAAGAACTGGAACTAAATAAAGACGTAACTTTTAGGCGATAAAATAAAATATCCGAAAGAAAAACGAGATGTCAGAGCACCAAAATGATTAATGAAAGAACTGATCTTACAGATGTATCGGGAAAAATTGATAAAAGTGAAAGTATTCATCTCTGTGAGAGTGTGTTAGATATCAATTGGAAAAATTATTATAAAGTCAAGGGGAAATGTTCGGACAAGAGTATATAGCAAAGCACTTCCAATGTCTCAGGTAGGCAAAAAATGTACTATACAAATAAGAATCAATTCTGAAGATGTTGAATACCAGATTTTGAGGTGAGGGAGTAAGAGCGGTGATTAACAAATAGCGTAAACTATAGGATGGGGATTATTCATTCTAGAAAGGCGGAGCAAATTCATCGGTAAATAAATAAAATGAGAAAATATATAATACTTATCTATAACCAAGAACTCCGTACTGATTTTACGATAGCAGCAAACACAGTTTATATTGTTATTCATGAATTTGAGAAAATATAGTATATCTTTTAGAAAAAGCTAAGCAACGCCTTATCTTCCCGTAGGAGACTAAGAAACGTTTTATACGCAAATTGCAGTGGCGGATGGGTGACTTTACCTGTGATGAGGAAAGAACTAGCATGGAGAGCGGAACAAGGATACTAGAGGATGTACTTAGGTACCTCCTCTAGTCGTTGTTCCACGTTTCCACTTGTTCCACGGTAAAAGCAAAGCAGAACTAAGTAACTTTTGCAGGCAAGAAAAACTACGATTGTGCGAAAGCACTAGGCATCGTGGGGAATAAACGGAATTTAGGGGACATGAACGGTGAAATGAAAAACGGGACCATGAAAAACTGCGATGGTGAGAAAACGCTTGGCACCGGGAGAGTCAGACGGGAATTGGGGGGAGACGTGAACGGTGATGAGAAACAAGTTGGCACTGAGAGAGAAACAAGTGAATTGGTTGCAAGGCGGCGAGAATAAAGGGAAACCCAGTGCCAGTCGGCGACAAGAAAAGCTGCAGCGGTGAGAAAAGCCTTGGCGCCGGGGGAGACCGACGGGAAATGGGTGACGTGTCCGGTGGTGAGGCGGCGAGAGGAGCAGGTCGGGATGGCTGAGCAGGTGATTCAGATCTCGTCGGCGTGCTCGAGCAGCACGCAAGCGTTGCGCATGAGTGAGCCCAGGAAGTGGCGAGCCGTGCCTCCTGACCTAGGTAGCGCGGCTGGAACGGCTGAGAGTCAGACGATGTAAATATGTGTGGAATGTATCGCTTCTTGCTTCGTGCATTTGTACACGGGAAATATTTCATAGAGACATTTTTAAATGCCTTTTAGTAACACTGGTATTTTATTGTCCTTCCGTGAAAGGAAAATAAAGGCATGAGGAATTTTGTTTTCTTTTTCCGCAAATGTAATCATGTTTTGACCACATGAAAAGAAAAATATTTCGTGAAACAATTTTATTATAGCTTACTACAAGGCTCTTTATTCAATTGTACCATAGAAATATGTTTCATTTTGTTATACCATAAACCAAAATCTTCCATTGACTACAATAGAAATGACCCCTTTTCTTTATTTGAATTTTGGGGGAAACATCGTACATTTTTATTAGAATTTTTATTTGATAAATGTTTCAATATTGAATTTGGAATTTAATATTTTAAATAAAGGCGTTCTGACAAAGATGTCAAATTTAATAAATATTAATATTCTGATACAGAACTTAACTCGAGATGTAAGATGCAAGAGAATCTATAAGAAACAAAGAAGTCGCATTATGCCTATTTAAACACGAAAGATCACTTGGTTATTCTGTTACAAAACTCACCAAAATTGTGACAAATGACACTTTTCATTTATAAATGTTTATGTTTAATTAATAATATTTTAATATTTAATGCAGAATATTACGATATGTTGCATGTTGGCATTGAAAAGCAATAAGATCAGTGTAATTTGCATGTGAGATATTTTATGTCAAATTACAAGAAGTCGACGTTACATACATGATGTAAGGGACCTACTTTAGTGTGATCAAACAAACCAAGGAAACCTGTAAAGTGGAGGAAGATAAAAGATAGAAACGTGTAATAAAACGAGTTGCAAATTCTACAGCGAGAATAAATACGAACGGCTGAGAACAGTCGCGTGCAGGAAATATTTGTTGCAGGCAAGTACTGCAAGTTTGTTGCATGAAGACAGGTGTAAGTACGTTTTTGAGAACATTCTGGTACTGTATGAATAAAACAGAAAAAATGTTTTAGAATTTGGACAATAACTTAATTATTAATAATATTAATCAATAGATATTATTAAAATCGCCAACATATTGGCAAAAAACTTCGTAAATAACATGGGCGTGGAAATAACTTAGTTAAATAAGTTAATGTCAAAATGAGATTATTGGTAAAGGCTTTTGCTGATATCGAGAACGAACAATGACGTGCGCAGTTGTGGTAATGTTGAAGATTGAATACGAATGAATATATTAAAAGATAATGCAAATTTGTTCCACATTCTCGAAATCTTGTTTTCGGCGTTACTTGGGTGATAAAACCAGAGCTATCCGTTCACCTTTATAAAATGGTAATGTTATTTGCCTGACACAAAGCAAATAACAAATGAATACCATTATTTGTGATATCGGCATGTGTCATTCAATACTTTATGTAGAAGAATATTTTTATCAGAAAAATATAAAAGTTTTCTTGCAATGGAAATACTTATCTTCCCTCTAAAGCTCTAACTCATGTGAGTCGATTTTATTAACGGGCAGCGGACTATAAAATCTTTAACGAACTTCGGCCGTTAATAGTGACTTCCCATTCTTCTGTTTGGTTGCATTGAGGCAATATAATAGTAATGCGAAAAAGTCACTTTGAGTTATTTGGTGTAGCATACACCAAACAGTTATCGTGAATAATACAAATAAATTTTAAAAAAATATTTTTTAAAATATTTATTTAAATGCATCATTCTTTAAGATTGGTTGACCTAAGGTATTTTTTAACAGTTGGTGAAAAGTGTGTTGAAAGAAACTTCTAGAAGGTAGGTAATCTTTTTAATTCATAAAAGCTTTAGTTAGCTTAAAGTCGTATTGTTTTGTTTGTGTTCTTATCAAATGTATGGATGTGTTAGATATGGACATCAATCGTATTTTATTAACATATCTAATGCCATGCCACGAGTGTAAAAAATAATAATATTTATCTTTTAATTTAATTTAATAATATATTGCTAAAAGCAAAAAGTAATTTTCTTTAATCAGGATCTAGTTCGTATTGCGTTGGGATCTACAGGAAATATGTTTAATTAATCCCAATTCTTTTGTTCCTTTTCTTCAGTTTTGCAACTAAAGAAAATATCAACTTTATCAACAACAATAAAATGAAAGACGGAAACATTTATGGAATGGTTCTAATTTGAATTCCGTGTATAAGTAATGCCCTCAACTTTTTTAGGGACGTTCGGTGTCTTCAGGATTTATGATCTGCCTTGTGAAGCAATCATTAGTAGTCATTCAGCAAGTTGCTGCAACTTCTACTAAGCTTCTAATTACTAACATCTATTTGGGACATGCATAGCTTTCTGTACGTATCTTCTTTTCATAAATTTTGTTTCTAGACCATCAAAGCGGTCGAAAAGTACCGGTGCACAAATTGAAAGAGAACATTGTTTTCTTAAACAAACCGAACGGAAAATCTTGCAATGCTGAACATTGACTTTTATTTAATTTGTTATAATATGATATGCTTGGAGAAGAAATAAGAATTAGAATATTAATATTTATTTGTTGTAACCTACAGACCTAAAACTGCGCGAAGTGGCTCTGACTTCGCTTTCGGCAGGCCCGGGTTCAATCCATGTGCCGGCCATCCTGGCCGGGGTGCTCGTGGTTTCCCTCTAGGCGTATGCTGGGATGACCTTTAGAAGGCTACGGCCGCGAAACCGGCGTCAAAAGTCGAATTTAACTATATGAAGTCATGAAGGTTAAGCGAATGCGAGACATCGCGGGTCCCTGGCTGGGTGCCCGCCTGGGAAGCCCGGGATCTACTGGCGCCGAGGGCAAATGCGCTTTACGGGGCATAATACAAATACAAAACAAATACCAAGACGTAATAATTTGAAATAACATGCTGGGTTCATTCTATTATTTTAATAGCACGCACCAGAAAGATAACTCGTTTATAATAAAATTGTTTTTTATTAAAAATTCCTTTATTCTACAATAAATAATACAAAAAAATACATTATCATCATTCATTTTCCAAAACGTTGTATTCAATAGACTGACATAAATTGATGTTTTTTCTAAGACATCTATTCTTCTCTAACATTCGAATACTCCATTTTCGGTCCGAGGATGAAATATTGTTAAAGCGCACGATAAAAAAACCACAAAGGAGCCATACGGATTGTGTGCCACCTATGCGAGGGCCTTCGCTGGCTCTCCCGCTGGGCCATAATGTTCCCCCTAACAAGAGTCCCTGCGACAGTCGCGCCGGCGCCCACCCCACCCCGCCCTCCCGCCCACCCGCCCGCCCTGACCCCTTCCGCCCCGCCGCCGCCCCGCACTCCGTGCGGGCCATTCGTGGCCCGGGCATCGCAAGCTGCTCCCACATAAATCCCACGACAGGCGATTCACTCAGCTTAACATTGAAACATCCCCAAGTCAAGGGTCGCATTTGCATCCACGGGCACATTTATTAAGATGACGCAGAAAGCGAAAAATTAGAAGAGAAATAACGATATGTAATTTTTGGTGAATTATTAGTTTTCAGTATTTTTCCCCTTTTTAATGATGTATTCTTTTTGACTGTATTTGTTTCTAAGTATTTTTTAAAATTACTTGGCTGCGCGTCGACCATGGTTGTCGATGTGAAATTATCACTAAAGTTTTTTAATTTACATTGAAAGAAATAAGGCTACTAGGGGAGGAAAATACAACAGAGTGAGAAGCAAGGCAGACACACTCTCACAGCGGTGGAAAAGAATCTACCAGAGTAAACGATTTAGTGGTCGTTCCTAGTCTAGCTGCCGACCCGCGCGGATCGTAGCGACAGTGACTTATCGCTGTTCATTCATCAGATAAGCCTCTCGAGGATCGAGGCTGACCGCTCAGTGCTCTAGTGTTGTGATTCAAATAGTGCAGTGCTGGGAAAGTTTTATTTTTCTGTGCTATTCAAAAGCAGTTTCCGCGAGGAATAGTCTATGCACCTGCGGCGACGTGCCGTTGTGAGTTTGAACCGTGCAAAATATATACAGTGAAGTGAGTGCCTCGCAAAGCATAACAGTAAATTCAACGCCAGATCATGAAAACATCAACAAACGGCAAGTTCTCTTCTTCACCAGAAGCGCCTAACAAGTATTATGAGTATATGTCTCATCATCTAAATTTTTCTGGGACCTACCAACAATAGTCATATACATCTAGCCAGCCAGTCTACCAAGATATCGCCCAGCAGTCTTTACTGCAAATGGGAGGTTCACAATCAACAATGCAGGTAAGTACCATGCATGAACCTTCGCTAAAGAGACCAATAATACAGCACCAAGATATGGCCAATGTGAGAAACCTATAAAATAAATTTTAAATAAATTTAAAAAAAGCCAACTTATAACATTCTAACAGGCAACTGATTTTCATACCTGCCATCTAAACTCGCTGTAGTCGAAGCTGTTTCCAATGATCCATTCCATTCAACAGAATTAAAAATACCCCAATACTTATCCACAATATGCCAGTGCATGCAGAACTACTAAAAAAATTAAATATCTTTTTTAACATTCAAATTTCAATACAAGAGTCAGAGGACCGTATACAGAAGTTCAAAAGAAGAAGGTTAAAACAATCGATGATTACACCACATTACGAAAAACCCTACTACACTTATGGAACATAACACGGCGTATCTTGAATAAGCTTATCAATATACCCCCTCTCATCACTCCATTGGCTATAGCATCCTTACCATCTGAAAAATGCGAAGTGTTGGGAAATAATTTGCTGCATCATTCACACCCCACACCACCAACAACACGAAAATATAATCTCAGAAAAAATCTTAAGACCAATAATAACAGTACCAGAATGTCCAAAATTCATTACTCTTCTCTAAGAAAACATTAAATATTTTTCTCCCTCAGCTTCCAAAGTATCAAAAGGTTCCGTTATCCCTCAGCGTACTTCCTCTTCCTCTAAAAGTCATTACAGATTCACAAATATTCAATACAGCCCTGAGAATGTCATACTTCTCTCATAAAAGGATATATGCACATATCATTCCCAGCCCCAAGCCCGGTTAACAAAATGACGACCCAGCAAGCTACCGTCCAATCAATCTGTTATCCTCCACGGGAACAATTATTCGAAATATGTATCCTCACCAAACTTAATACTCAGCTTATCTCAGTAAATGTAAAATGACCTCATCAGTTTGGCTTCCAATCTCAGCTTTCTACATACCACCAAATATTACGTTTGACAGACGACATTATCGAAGGTTTCCATGACCATAAACATACCGAAGCAGTATTCCCTGATATTGCAAAAGCTTTTCATACAGTATAGTGTAACGTATTAGCCAGCGGCCTCATGGCATCTTATTTTGGGGACGCTGGGAGCGGATTAGCCTCGCCACAGGAAGGAGGTTTTCCCGTTAAAGGGAAGGAACGCGGAACGGAGACACAAGGCTTTGGAGTTTCCGGCTTTATAAGAGCTTTTCACTATTGATAACACCAGCAGAGGCGGGTAAGCGTGATACCTGTAGAGTAGCTGTCACGTGTGTCCTCGCCTATATTAACTGAGTGTACAGTAGGCAGTAGGGGGGTTCTGGAGGACATGCGGAGAACCGCGTGCGTGTGCCTACTAAAACTTGGGCGCACGACGCGTGCATATGCGAGCCACGGCTCGCGCAGGCCTCGAGTCATTAGTTGACGAGCTGCGGACTTTTCATGTCCTTGGTTGAGCTGCGGGTCACGGAGGCGACGATTCTGTGTGCGTGTGCTCCGTGAGGTGAAGACGTGGTTGGAGTGCCACGATTCGACGCCGATTCTCAATCGGATGAGATCGTCTCCTGCGATCGAGGCAAACCAAGCGTTGTGCGCCCAGCAACGGACCTTATGTGTCCAGCGTGACATCCGGTCACGGAACACTAGGCTTTGTGCGGGCCGCTTCAAAAGTAGAAGTGGCGAATGCCACAATCAAAACATCTTCAATCGGTTTTGGGATCGCTCCCGCGGATCAGCGGGATAGTAGGTCTATCAGAGCTATGAGGATGTAAGTAGATTATTTAAGGATATATATTTGTTTTGTTTTCTTTGTATATAAATATATTGTTATAAACAGAAGCTCTGTGTCTGTGGGTCGCGTGGATGTAACCATAACGTCACCCTAATGGCATCAGAACATATTCAAAACTCTAGAGGGAACATTAGTCTCCCCAGTATCTTTCACGCATAATAGGTTTCCTTTGTGAACGTACTATTTCCTGCCGCCTCCCGGCGCACTCTCAAGAACATGTCCCGTATGATCAGGAGTGCTACAGGGTTCGAGCCTCTCCCCAAACATATTCAGTATAGCTGACGTACCCACCACACTATTTACGTCCATTTCCACCTTTGCAGATGACACAGCAATCTACACCACAAACTGAGACATAGGAACAGCATTAGAGGACCTTCAAGATCATCGTAACGTATTTTGTGATTGGGCCCCAAAATGGCATATTCAGATAAACCCAAGGAAGAGTAAAGGAAAAATATTCTCTCTTCGAAGACCCCTCAACTCGCCCCGAACGCACCTATAAAAACCATAATATTGCATGGATTCCCGCGAATGCAATGCAAAATACCTAGTAGTATTATTCGACTACTCACATGGAGATAAAATATCGTGCACAAATATCGTGAATTGCATTAACCACTAGAAGAACACATCAGTTATATCCCTTTCTGAAGAAATCATCCCCACTTCAATTACCCACATCCATCTCTACTAAACAATGATACGACCTAAATTATGTTATGTATCTCCATTTTGGGCTACAGCATCCAAAACCAATATTCAAAAAATTCAAACGTTCCAAAATAAATACCTAAGAATAATCACAAGAACACCCTGGTTTATCCCTAACTCTCAACTCCATCAAGAAATCTGTACCTCCCCCATCACTGTACATTTCTTCCACCTATCCACAAAATTCTACAACAAAAATTTTCGAATACCTTCAGCTACCCACTAGGTAAACAGAAACTCCATCAGAAATGTTTGAAAAGGAAATTGCCCAGATAATGTTTTGACCGTCCTTGGGCAGACTAGAAACAATTAGCCTTTCCGTGTAATATTAAGTGCTTCTGAAAAGAAATAATCACGATAAAAAATATATTGTAAACTTGCTGCATAAAAAAATAACCAATGTATAAGGTGGCAGCTAAAGGCCACAGGTCATGCAAGTATAAATAAAAAAATGATTCAGTCTATTGACTAAGAAAATTCATCATATGGACCTGCAATGTGCTAGAAATACTTAGCAAACTTTGAAACTGATTCCTGTAAGCTTGTTTTCTGGCATATAAGGAACATTATTGCCTAACTAAGAAAGTTAATGACTTCAAACTTTTTGGCATTATTCACCCTAAGTCATACTACAACTAACGGAAGTTCTTATTACATTTTATTATTTAAAGTATGTACATGATAATAAAAAATGTGGGTGTAAATATTATATACCTTAAAAATTCAGATCTGTAACTAAAACTAAAATTTCTTAAAACTCGTATGATACAAAATTTAAAATATAACAAAAATCTATAGTAAAAAATCAATCCTGATGTGTATATAGTTTGAAAAATAATGTTCATTGAATTTAACATAAGAGGTGCAGGTCCCCTTCAAATCCTAAATCTTTGAGTAGTAACTTAAGATCATACCTGCATAGAACTGTGAACTTGATATTGTACAAGTGATTTTAATAGTTGATTATAAGAAAAGACAAGAATAATAATGGAGAAATGGGGGAATGGGAGACAGAAGAAATGTAACAGGAGACATGGGAGAAGCCCTAACCACAAAGTCCGAGAAAGATCGTGAATCAGGGAAGAAGGGGATCGCAACATAATGGCTTCCAGCGCTGTGGGCTGGATGTCATCCTCGGGCAATCTATAGATTATTTGTGGTGGACAAACAACCTCGGAAGGCTTTAGTCGCTTTTCTCCTGCCACTTATTCCATCATTTCTCTATCATTCACTTCATTGTCGTTGTCATATTCGTCATCGACCGGGTTTACAAATCTTTGAGTACGGAGATGAAACGGGTGTCTCGGTCAATACGCTTCGTGTTGCCCATAAATTCTATGGATAACAAATTGGAATCACGGTAACGCGTCCTTCAGACTTTTAGATGCCTTGCTGTGCGAGGGAGGGACTAGGAGATCGCAACTTTCCCCCACCGCGCATGCATACTGGAAGGTAAATAACAATAGTCCTTACACCTGGCGCGTAGTTACCTTTGGAGCAGTTACAACAGCAGTCTGCTCCGAGATCCACCTTCTCATCTCCGGGAGTCAGCCTGATGTTGTAAAGCTGACGGTATTGTGATAGGATAGATTCATATTTCTGGCGCAACAAAATACATATTCATTAGTCCCGTAAGTGCATGTTTTATCACTCGAAATCGCCGCCTTGTTCATTCGCGGTCGTGAGATGCACATCGTCAACCTGCACACCCCCTTGCAGGCTTTTTCAATCCTGGAATCTCCCACCTGCAGGGCGCTACCGTAGCCGGGGCAAGCTCTAAGCTCTAGCATTTTCCGGTCTCTAGGCAGGAGCAGGAGCTGATCCTTGAAGTGTTGGGGACAAGAGAAGAAACGAAAGATCGCACGCGGTCCGTTACCCATTTTTGGGAACTACGGCATACGTCTGGTGTTGATCAAAGAAATCGCTGAAAACTACCAATCACAACAGCTGGTCGTTAGAATACTTCTCCCGACAGCGACTGAATACATCTTAGCTGTGAGGCTGGAATCGAAAATCGCACCAAAACGTCGCAATTCTAACCCTAGGATCTCCTCGTTAGCGGCACTGCACTGAGAACTGTTGATACCCTTAGCCGCCTGAGGCGCGGGCGGTATTATGACGTTAGGGAAATCGCGTCTCTAAAGTGTAGCCCAAGTAACACGGAATTCGCGAGTTTGTTGTGACGCGCACCGCAGAAAGTCTCGTCAACTAAAGGAAAGCGGCCGTTCAGACATTTTGATGGCTGGATGTCATTCTCTGGGAATCCAAATGCAAAATATGATATAAAATGTGTATATTGGTAATTGTCTAAAAAATGCAAATAAATTGTCCAAAAAGTGGCTTCGACACATAAGTTCTAGGACGGGCGATGTCCTGAAGACTTTTCATGGCAAATTGCTCTATATTGCGATAATTGTTTGCAGTTGTTCCATACTTAGCTTTCCAGTTCTTGAAAAACAATAAGTACTTGTATCTCTATCTTTCTATGATTCTCATTTATTGATGATACTATTTCTCTCGAATAAATCGTTAAATCAATTTAAGGCGTGGTGTAATAACTGAAAACACTTCAAACCCCAAAAAATATAACTTATCTATCAGCTCATCATGTTTAAAATTGATATCCAGCTTTAAAATACAAATATTGTTTTCATTAAATTATTTATGTCTAACGCGACTTGTCTATTACTTCTTTTACTGTATACTTTCTTCACATATCTACCACCGCATTTCTTGTCTTGTAACTGTGCCTGACGCCTCATTAATCGAGACAGTAGCCGTGTCCTGATCCCTCCTGTATTGTCACACCTCTCCTTGATTTGCTACTGGAATTATTTTTCCCATCTAAGATTAGTCTCAATTAACTTTTATCTATGCTCAACATCATTGCACAATCCGCCATTCAACCCCACAACCAAGCAATTCAAAATCAGTGCATACATGTTAATTTGGCGTTCACCAGACTTGAACATCCCAACACAAACCGTCATATCCGCTGCCATCTCCGCTTGCCGCCGCCATCGCCGCCTTGGCCACGCGACCCCGCGCCCTGGTCTTACGGCCGGCCGCTTGCATATATCTACATTTCGACTGGGCGTGTGCCATTGTTCTGGCGCATAATGCCCCATTCATCTGCCCATGGACAACTTCCAACGAGCTTCGGAATCGGTGATTTAGCGCGCAGTAAATCTCGCAGTAACGCGTGGCGCGCGGCTCGCGGCGGCGCGGGCGCAGGCGGAGGAGGAGACGTGGAGAAGGAAGATTTTGTGGCGGTGGACGTAGTAAGAACTTCAGGAGGAGGAGAACGAAGAAGAAGTTTTTGTGGTGGTAGTGGAACAGGAGAAAGGAATGCCGAAGAGGTAGAAAGGAGGAGAAACGAGAGGCGAAGGTAGTGAACGAGGCGGGCGAAGAGAAGTGGAGGAGAACGAAGAGGCCGTGTTTTGACAGTGCAGTGAATGGAGGAGAAAACATAATAGAGCGAAGGAGTACAAAAAGAAATAACAGAAGCGGAACAAGAGAAATAGAAGAGAAGAAGGAATAAAATGGGAGATGATTGATGAGGCAACGGAGGAAGAGGTGTAAAGGATCAGAAAGGCTAGTGATGACTGAGGGAGAGAAGGAGATGGACAAAGAAGCAATGGTAACAGAGTAGATGAAGGAGAAGACATGGGGAAAGTGAGGTGGGGAAAAACAAGACACATTGAAGAGAAAGGACGAAGGAAATTATAAGGAAATGGAAAGATAAAGTAATAAGCAGTGATACTGGAAGATGTAGAGGAGACATATTAGATGGAATCTAAGACAAACAATGAAGAAGGTACTAAAAGCTGAGAAGAGTGCAGAAATTGAGAAGACACAGAGTAACGAAAAAGAAAACAATAAAGAAGAGGAGTTAAAGGGAGCGAAGACAAATGTATAGCGATATAAACATAAAACGTTGAGGATTTGATTGTTAATGAGTCTGGGAAAAGTCAATGTACAGGTAAACGAAGCAATTATTGGGTGAAGGTGGAGAAGTTAGTGGACATAGTCCACGTTCATCACTGAAGTAATGAAGTGGTTGAATAAAATGAAGTAAAGGTGATGAGAGTAGACTGTGGAGAACGTTCTGAAGCACAGAAAAATCGGCGTAAGATCAGTGAAACAAAAGAACTAGGCAGGATGAATGTACGAAAAGCTAATTTTTGTGATAGAATTTAAGGAAGATGAGGAAAGTAAGTTAGATGGAAGACAGACCGAAAGACCGTCATGGAGAAAAAGTTTATAAGATCTTGTTAAAGTCAGTTCAGAACGCAATGGAACAGGATTAGAATATGCTGAAACTATGTGCACAAAATAGAATAAACAATGTATGTTGTAGTGGAGAAAAATGAAGTACCCATGTCCTGGATGGAAAGGGAAAATTTTATTATATTTAGGAAATGGGAGAATCATCGACCACGATATAGAAACGTAAATATGACAAGAAGTGATGAAAGCCAACAACGTTTGAGTTGATGTGGGCGCAGGAAAAATATTTTCATTCATAATAATAATAATAAAATTAAAATAATATAGTTAATTATAATTAGTTATAACATTAAAATAATTAAGTTAATTCAAATACCCTTTTTATTTTATTTTTATATTTTACCTTATATTGAATAGAGAAATGTGAAGAAAACTCGGTTTCATATTTCATCAGCGACATGCAGTGATCAGTGTCGGTTTATAAATGTGCAAATAGGTTAATTGCAAAATACACCGATTATTATCTATATTCAATGAACCTACCTTAAAATCCTCATTTAACTGACTGAAGAAGCTGAAAAACTCTGCTTGTGATATTTTCCGTTGTATACCTTCGCTTCACTTAGTATTAGTTCAGTAACTCTGACATTTATTCTACCATCTCTTCGGGACCTTTTCTCCTTCACCTTCTGCACACGTATCTTCTAAAAGCACACAGGAGAGCGACCTCGGCTGGTCACGACAAGTGCATGATACGGGCGCCGCCGCTTTCAACGCGCGCCCTGACGGACAGGCTTTCGTGTGCTTTAGTGCATCTTACGTCACGACGCCTGCGACCACTGAGCTCATCTTCGTGGTCAATTGAATTTGAATATCAAGAGGATCTCCAGGATGACATCTCAAGTTTCCATGCGCGGACCGACGGGTTGTTGAGCGGGGGAGGTTGGAGGATTGGGCGAGGAGGGAGAGACGGAGGTGGGGAGGCCGAGATCTCTCGAAAGAGCCACTGCATCGTGGTCAGATCTTGACAGAGGGCGTGGTTCACAGATTCTCGGAACCGCTGTCCGGCCATTCGCACTTGCATAGCCGCATATCGTGCAATCATATCGCGCGGACCGGGAGAGGTGGCTCAGGGCATCCACTGATGTCGCTGTAGTACCTCCCACCTGCGGTTCGAGTTCTGATGGTGGCAGGATTTACCACACTAGCTACTCAGCTAGGTGATATCAAAGAGGAGAATTCTAGTGGCCGGCTGCTCTGATAGGTATTTTCCGTGGTTTCTCCGTTCAACACCAGGCGAATAGTACCCTAACAAATGAACCGCGCGCGATCTTTCCTTCTTTCTCGTCCTATCCTCATTCCTTATTTTCACACCTATTATATATTATTTTAAATCGCAACAATATATTTTCAAAGAAATCAATTGATGCTGATTGAAAAAAAAGAACGATGATCACAACCAGCCTTGTCATATTCTGTCACGTAGTCCTAACAGCAAGCCCCGGTGACACAGGTGAGCCGAACACCTGAGTACTGCGCGTCGAATTCCGTGTAAATCAGGAGACTTTTCATCAAGTGCTTGCGGCATAGTCGTCTTTCGTAGCTCATCTACACCATCATCTCATCCACAATGATTCCTCTCTCATCTGTTGCCTCTCATGACCACCTTCCCATTGATCATACAGCGGCAAGCAAAGCCAATCTGCCATTGTGATCACCAGTTCAAGAACTGTGAGCTCCTAAGGCCTGGGGATTCTTCGCCTGCGCTCACAAGCGGTTGTGGCCCCCACCGCAGCACTCCGTCCCCGCACTGTTGCAGGCCGCCGTGCTTGGGCTGCTCGCCGCGTGGGAACGGCCGGCGCCGGTGTTTGAGGAGGCCAAACAGCGGCCGCCGAACCACGCCCACACGCCAGCCCCTCCTCTCCCAAGCCTTCTCCCTTCCCTCTCTTCTCCCACCAACTTGCCTCACTCTCCGCTCCTTCCTTACTCACCCCTCACTCTTTCCGGCCGATCCTCTCCGTCAGCCCTCCAACCCGACCAACCCCCTCTCCCAACATTCTGCATTTCCTCTCTTCCCCTAACGACCCATCTCCCGTCCTAACCCTTCAGGCGCCAAACACGTCCATTTCAATAGATCTCAATTGCCGTGTCTGGGGCTGATCACTTCCCCGAATCCTCCTGCTTCACCCCTTCCTCCGCCTTCTCAATCTCCCACACTTACTCCGTCTCCAGTTTTTCCACGACCGCCGCCTCACATACCTTCTCCTTTTCCAACCCTCCTACAGCTTTCTATAGCTCCTTCATTATCTCCATAGATTCGGGTTCCTCCCACTCCTTTAGCTTATCCAACTACTTATCTAGTGTTGCTAGCTAAATTGCTCAGTTTCTTCCTCCTTGCCTCCGTTCTCACCTTCTTTGGCACCTCCACAATCTAAAACCATGTCCGTCATTAACACTTTCTCCCCGCTTTCCGCCTTCTTCAGTCGTTCTTCTCCTCCAGCGGATCCAGATCCTCCCCCTCCTCCATCTCCTCCAACGCCTACGTCACCACTATTTTCTCTACCTCATTCACGTACTTCTCCATTTTCCCCTTTAAATTCTTCTCTTTCTTCGGTACCAATGCCTCCAACTTGTCAATTCTCACTTTCTCTTCCTCCACATCATTCCCACCAACGCCACCTCATCCCTACCAACTGCACTGGCGCCTCCCGGAGGGGACCCGTCGTGACGCGCGCATCCGGACGCGGGGCGGCGCGCAAGGGGCGTCCTTCCTCCCGGGCGCGTGAGGGGCGTGTTGCAGGTGCAGTGGCGCTGGCCCCTGGCGGACGCGTGCCGCGACACGGGCATGCCCTGCTTCCCTAATGGCCCCGGATTGACATTCGGCACTTGCGCGCGCGTGGCGGAGGGTGGTTGAACCCACGCCCGCGCACCTGCACCCGCACGCGTTTCAATTGCGGCGGGGCTTGCAATTGAGGAAGGCGTCACTCGAACAGCCAAGAGCATTCGCTGGAATTCAGGAAATGCCACTTGAAAGAGACAAATGACCATTCCCATCGGGACAGGTCCCTAAACCAAAAGAACAAATATTCTGGTTGCTAAATTGGTTTCTTCCCGTAATTAGATTTTTCTTTTTGTCTATTTATATACAGGTTTTAGACTGAAATTCTTTTTACTTTCCCGTATTCACGGAGTAATATACGCAGTATATGGAAAGTGATGTAATGATGCGTAAAAAAACTGCGGAGTTTCGTAAGAAAGAAATTCATTGCTGGGCCCTGACAACGAAAAAGTGAATAAATCCAGTTGCTAAATTAAGAAGAAAAAAATCCTCTAACACGTGGTTAGCCTCTCTAGCCAGAATTCCTATTTTGTGGGTACTTGATACCGAAAAAACAATTGACTGAAAAACGTCCGTCTGTCCGTCTATGAACACCATTAGCGCCTAAAACATATTGGATTTTTTTCAAAATGAAGAAACCCCTATATCTGGCTCAAGTCAGAGTTGAGATTTTCAAAATCATTCTTTAAAATCTGGGAGTACATTACACTTCGGACATTTTCAATTTTTTTTCAAAAACGGCTTCAAATTTTTCTTTTAATTACTTCTAAGAATAGGGTAACGTATTCTTAGAAATATAGCGTAAGTCCGATTTTCACGGTTATCTCCGAATTTTTTGAAAATTTTAAAAGTAGGATTTTAATCCGGCGTCTTCTTGCAACTACAAAAATTGAAGATACACATTTTTCGACAATTTGTAAACACTATTGTATTTGTAAGTTAATATGCTTCAAATGACTTCAATTGAAGTTTTTCGAAAACTCAAAAATTTTCTGTGTAAAAGAGATTCAAATTTTAGGAGGACTCAAACGCCATTTACTTAAAAACAGCTTTAAATTTGTCAAAGAAAATTGTTATTTAGGGCGAGGTTAACTGTTATTTAATATTCTTAAAATTATATTTCTGTTCTACTATTAAGAAACCAAACAATTAAGAACATTTCTAAAAATTTTCTTTGGTCGGCGATAGATGGCAGCAGGCCAAAGTATGTGGCAAGTCCGTGGAGCTGGCCGAGACCAAAGGAAATAGAAAACTAATACGGGAGAGTCTGTGCTATTCTGTAGCACCACTAATTTCTTCTATAATTCTCTTATCTCCTATTTAAATAATACGCTAAGATGACGGAAATTCTTCCTTTTATATGAATTCATTGACATAATCTCCCTTAACCGTATTAATCATTTATACTCTTAATTTCCCTCCTTAAAATACCCTCCCAGGGTTTATAAACGAAATTTAAGATGAACAGCGACGTTACCAAATTAAGTCACATTTTAATTCTTCCAGGACATGTATCTCAACACACTTCATCATCATATATAACATGGAAACGATATGTCCCACAGCCTTAAAATCAGTGTTTTGTATGCTACCAGGGAACATAAGTTTGTCGTCTCTACTTCCGCGTACTTTTCCGACCTTTGTTTCCACTTCTATTTTTTCGCACTTGCTAACGTAAGAAGAGGAAGTATTGTAATCACGCGCCTGTAATCGTGGTAAGGAATAAGCGGAAAAATCCAGTTGTTAAATGTAGAATCAAAATTCCTCTAACACGTAGTGTAGTCAGGAACCCATGTTCTTTGGGTCATTGATATCGAAAAATAGATTGACGGCAAAAATCTGTCTGTCCGTCCGTCTGTGCACAACACTAGCGCATTAACCGTTCAGCCGATTTTCTCCAAAATTGATTTTGCACAATTGTTTTAGTTGGTGTCACGGACTCTGGAATTGGAAACCGAAATTTTAATTTCGAGACGTACTTTACATAAAGCCCCTGGAATATTTTGAAAATTTTCAAAAAAATGACATCAAATTTGTTTAATTAAATTTTGTTGTTGAATTGTGGAAAGAATGTTTAAGAGAATAATGCAGATCTCATTTTTGTTGACATACCTAATTTTTCGAAAACTTTTCGAAACTTTAAAATTGGAGATTTTTGTCTTAGACAACGTCTGTCAACAAAATAAGCTCTTCAGAAAAGGTAATTTCTTTAAATTTTCTTTCCTTATGTAATAAGAGACGATAATAAATATGGTGGTAGTAATATTTTCGGATACTGCTTGATTTTTTGAAAATTTAAAACTACAAAATCTAAGATAGAGATTTTTGCCTCAGACAAAGTCTGTTGTATAAAATTAGATCTTCAAAAGACCATGTACTTTTTTATTGAAAAAAAATTAGCAGTTTTGCGTAATTTTTGCTTGAAATTAATGAAATATATACATGCGTCACACCAACAACAGACCACCTTCCATGTATGGCAAAAGTGGCGCTTGTGGAAGTATTGATAAGAAAATATGTACCCATTGTTGGCAGCGCCCATCGCTGCATGCGCGTTTTGTTGTCAGCGCACATAGACTTAGATGTGTTGATAGAGACAGAAATGCATTATAATATGCAATATAATGCACATAACCATTACTACGGGGCAAGAAAGTATATTCTGTTTTAGCACCAATAGTTTATTATAATGCTTATAATAATTACATGTTGTTAAACTTAAGTCACAAATAAACACGATGTGTTACGTCTCGGAAAAATGAAGACAGTTCACCGGTTAAAAAGAAAGAAATGAAAATTGTAAGTACATACCATTATTGACTATATGTTACTGTATGTAACTGTATCTCCATCCATGTTAGTAAAAAAAATATGCTAAAAGAATTCCAATGTCAATTTCGTCCTTTTTCAGCCTATTTCAATTTATACGCATTTCGGTTATTCGCTCTTTTCGTGCCACCCAATTCCTGGAATAATTGACAATTCACTACAATACATTTCTGGTAATTGCGTAAGTTTCTGTTATTTAACGATTGCAATGTTTCGCGAAAAATATTTGGAAACCTTCTATTAAATGTTTTCGAATTTCGTTCTTCTTGGTGCTCTAGCAATTCAGAACTTTCCAATTCATTTAGCAGACGAGGCACTACAGTATACCTTACATTTATTAAAGTATTTTGTAAAACTGCACTTAACTCTTTGTATTTGCCGTTTAATCTTTAGAATATGCGATAAGAATGTAAAGAACGTTCGTGGGCACATGTGTAGGTTCAGGAAATTTCGAGGGGGGGTGAAACTGCCCCCTGAGAAACGCCCATGGATACACACACGTCTTCAATCGTTTCCTCTCCCTTCCTTTTCCGCCAAGATGTTTTTATTTGCTAGCTCGCCCTAGCACATCTCCCCTCTAGCACTTTTAACAAGGTTTTTTTTTTCGGAAAAGGCATTCGCTTCAGCGATGTTTATAAATATTTGTTAAGTAAAACTTCTTAGGCTGCATTAGGACATAAGAGGACGAAAGACATCGCCCAGAATATGTAGCAAGTAAATACGCCACCATCTCTTCTCGTTAACTCAAAACTCGTTCGTCCCTTCCCATGAAGTTAACGGAGTAGGATGGAGAAGTAACTTTTTGGTTTTGAAACATGTTATACACCTTAATCGAGAATCGAAAGTCATATTTTGAAAATTTTCTTTTTAGATATAAATTTTCCAACCTTGTAAATGAATATGTATTGTATATTTTCTTACCATTTAAGTAGTACATATGTGACAGGTTTACAAAAAATCTATGCAATGTGCACTTTTGGAATATCTTGCTCAATAGAGTCTGTGAAAATGTTTTTTATTCTTATAATTTATTTGATTATAATGGAATATAATAAAAGTTATTTGTATGAATACGTCTCAAATAGAGGGTTACATTTTTAAATGAATCAACATCGGAGGAAGTACGGGTACAAAATTCATTCAATTGAGCAATAAGTGACCAGACAATCACAATTATAATCAGTGACTTATTAGTGATAATGTGATATGCACACGCAGTGATGTATAGGAGAAAGTGGGAAGATTTAGACGTTGATAATTCTTGTGGTATTTTAATTTTTTTACGATATTTGAAGGTTTTCTGGTAATAGACGAGAAGAAAAATTGTATGCATTTCGTATTTCTAAGTGATACATTGGATACAGAAAGGTGTTCATGATGTGAATTGGGATGTGTTGGTGCTCGTTGCTGATGTATATTCCTAATGTATATTTCCTCAGTACATCATTTCTCAAGAATATGTACAAAAACATTTCAGTATTTCTTTCTTTTCGTAGTTCAGACTTATTACCAACATATAAATTTGTGAATATGAAGAATGAATGTAAAATGTATTAAGATCGAATATAAAGAATGAGTAAAAATATTGTGGAGACACAAAGTATTGATTTCTAGTGTACTCTTCAATTTTTACTTACAGTGTTTTTACTCTGATAAAAATATCAATTGTGTTACGAGTATATTTGCAATTCTGTATAAAGTACGTGCATCTAACTACAAACTCTACTCCCTTGACAAGGGTACAGAAAGTTACAACGGCAAGAATAAATAAGTAAAACGAGAAATTAAGAACAAATGTTCTAGTCATCGAGAAAGAGAGTACAATAAAAACCACACACAAACACCACAAAGAAAAAATTATTTAAAGTTCCCACGAACCTTAACACAATTGTAATAGCCGTGTTTGATGAAATCGAGGCACCATTTATTGAACTGATTCCTGATTAAGTGAATGGAGTGTACAGTTACGTAATAAAAGTCTACGATGCTACACCAAAGTGAATATTACTTTGGATGGTTTTTTCACTGCTTTCACTGCATACAGCAATCTTTTGGTCGCCAACAAATATTTTTTCAGCACAATTTCACTATCTTCACTTCAGCCCTTAACCACGTTTTACCTAGATAAAAAGCCCCATGACCTTCAAACGGTTCATAACACGTACAGCCTCAAAGTCATTCGGTCATTGTGAAGATGTTTGCACTTCTGCTCGGCTCAATGATAATGGCAGGATATGGGATGGGAGGAGGCGATGGCTGAAATAACTATGAGCGATCTTACGTGACCGGACGCCCTACAGCGCAAGTAAGCACCGTGTGCACATATTTTAATAGCAAGTGCGACCTTCAGCCCGAGATCCGTTAGGTGGCCGGTATATAGCGTCATATTCGTTATGTTGACACAGGTTTATAGAATTCGCTGCGGTAGGCCCGTTGTTGCCGGAGAAGTCGTAAAGAAGGAGACGCGGCTGACGTGACCGGGGAGGGCGGTGGGCGAACGGGTGGACGGGCGCTGCCTCCGCTGTCGCGCATCGCGCCGCCCCACCCTTGTCACATCCGCCCTTCTCCACTCGCCCAGCGCCTCGGCGCCGGTCACGAATGCGGCGGTACTAGGTACAATGTCTTGTCACTCCCCCCTAACAGGATATGTAGTACTTGAATGACATTTTGCTTATTTGTGGTAAACATTTTTAAAATTCTCAGTCGGAATAGCAAATCAAGTGAGACTCGCCCCCAAGACTCACATTTATTTATGTTTTTTGTTACAGAGACGTTCATAATCCCATGTTCGGGTCTGTTTCATAATGAAAATGATTAATTTAATATTTTGAAAAAGTTTACTATTGATTTTAACCAGCAAATTTGGGATGATTTGCTAATTAATTTCATCAATTAGTTTGGGAATGTTGTAAATGATCTTGCCACACATAGAACCATTCCCGCCTAAGGGCGTAAGAATTTTTTCAATGAATTTTTTAAATTAAATTGCGAAAGTGGTCAGACGAAAGAGAATACCAAATGGCCTAAGTTACGCAATCAAAAAAGATATTCATTGATTTATATTTTTGATGTTTATTTACTGTAGAACCGGGATTTGAATATGGGTAAATCATATAAACCGGTGTCAGTGTCGTAATAAAAATGGTTAAATGAAAGCATTAAAAATATGTAATTGTCATTGACATCTGCAATATTGGGATGACTATCTTTGTCATTTGATTAGGAAATAATCTTTTATTTGATCACAAGAAATAATTACAGAAATGAGGAAAAATCAAAATAAAAAACAATTACTTTTGCAAATAAAAATTGTAATGTGTAATTAATTTAATTGAGTTACTTAAATGAAATGGACTTTGTAACATTGTAAATTGTAATAAATAAAGATTATAAAAATAAAAGTTTCAACATTACGTAGGCGATAAAAACCGATAATGCAGAGAAATATGCAGTATATAAATGGACTCATATCTGTGTATAGATCACTTCAATCTTTTACTTCCAATTGTTATCCATTTGTTAATAATTTTAATTTTGATTAACTAATTTTAGTCAATCAAAAATTTAGGATATCCGAGTTTTTAAGAAGTTTTTTTTCATATTATTTTCTTAGTATTAGTCATATAGCAATGATATAATTTTATCATTGGTGTATTTTTCGGGAATAATCAATTATGAGAGTTGATATCGACATTATGGTATAAGCGACTGGTCAGTATTGATACCAATACAAACAGACTCGATTATTCAAGAATGAAAATATCATCAATGAAGCAATAAACTGAAATAGTCGTCACTCATGATGTCGCAAACATCATCTGATCGAGTAAATGCTGTCATTCTTGAGTTTCTTTTGCTTTCTTGTCCAATTCACGGCAATAAATCATGGGTATATAAAGCACATTTTTTATCTTTTCTTTCGTGATTATCATTTCTATGACACCTTTCTTCTATTCTTTGATTTCTTAAATCATTGAAGTATTGGGGTTTGAGTGTCTTAAATTATCGACTATTTCTTCTTTTAACTTATTAAAGAACTGTGAAAATGTACCTTCACATAGGAATATTCCTCTTTAGAAAAAATCCATCTTTGAATCCAATTCTTTTATTTCTTAAAACGATAATACATATTAAAGCATGGTAAATAGAAACGGATTTATCTTGTATCAGGAAACTTCAACAGAAGTATCTTCAACTTTCTTTGTTAAAAATGATGAACTAATTTCTGAACTTGTACTAAAATTTCTTGATAATAACAGTGACGACAATGATAAGTTTGTTGTATTAATACTTTACCATTATTAGTATTATCACAAACAGACGCTGATCCATGAAAATAACATTTCAGTAACCATTAATTTTCGCATCTCACGAAAATTTCGAGTAACTAGTGGTGCTAAAACAATGGAAATGGGTCATTTCGTTTCATCATAACATAAAATGAATTTTTTACTAAATGGCACTGTTGTAAAGTGAAAAGAAAAAAAAAGACATTTCATTGATTCCTTCCTCTATTCATTACTATCATATTTATCCTCATTATTACCAGCAGCATCACTATTATCATCACCTCCATTTTCATTACCATCACCCCCGTCCCCATCCCAATGAGGTGCATCAACACCTCCTTTATCACCCCGGCAACCTTGTCAACCCATTCTGCCTCCTATCTCCCGCGTTCTCCGCCCCTTGCATCACAACCAGGGGGCTCCGTCTCAACGGCCCACCCCCACCCGCCGCGCCAGCCCGGATCGCGTCCGTCGCCGCCACCGGATGCGTACAATGGCGGCGTCCGAAGACGCCACGCGCGTGTGCGGGCGTGCGCGGGCGTGCGCCGGCGCGTGCGAGTATGCGCCCACACCCCTTCCATCCCCGCCCACGCACGATTGCTCTCCGCGAGCGGTCGCCATCTTGCACGCGAGACGCTCAGTGCGGTAGCAAGTGCCTTTCGCCGCGGGGCTCAGCTACACTTGCAATTGATATACGCCAGGTTTTATGCTCTGTGCATTTTCTATCAGGCTCTTGTGTTTTCTCATTCAAAGCTTGAAATTAAACTCCATTGTTTTGCTGACAGAAGATAATTAATTTTTCTTTCTGTTACGCGTATTCTAGTCCCAGGAAAACACAGAAAGTTATGAGGCTATATAAAAAATAAAAACAATTTATGCTGTTATTATTTGCAGATCCAGTTCATGACACGTGAAAACCTATTAGTGATATGTCGGTTAGTCATTATCAAAAACAGCAAACCTGAAATTAAAAGCCGGAAGAATGACTCAAACGGGAAATATCTGCAATATGTTCGATAGGACATATATGAATAACACAAATAACACAAAGAAGGTTAGCACAGTAATGTACGTATTTCAGTGATTAAATTACATAATAGAGTGTTAAAAAAATAACGTCATTCCTAACTTGCGAAATGCTATATTTTTGACATACAAATCTCATAACTTCAGTAACACGCGATCCTCTTACATTGCGTGTACTATAAACATTTGAAATACAGAAATTCAGAAACTATGTTGTATATACTCGTATGATTTCAATTAGCCTATTGAACAAGCAATAAATAAAATGTGCGACCAAATAGATCCACTTCAATAAATTAATTTATTTATCACCAGAATTTGAATTAGAATATTAATCGCAGCTCTACATTTTACATCAGTAATCCGGCCTTTACATCTCTTAACAAACGTGGTTCATTTGGGAAGAGGGCTGTATAGTTGAAGTGCGAGCCTGGGGCCCTAGTGCTCAGTAGCCTTCCACGGGTAGGAGGTATACAAGCGAAAACCCATAATGTGTAAATAAGTGGGCTTGGCACGCACGCCCGGCGGAAGGCGCGCCTGCGCACGCAGGCCCGGCACGAAGATTCGCATGCGCACTGGCTGTTACGAGCATCCCAAGTCCGCTTCTTCGCTTGAGCTTTTGGGGTTTCTGCACTAAATTGCAATGTCGAGATGTAACTGCTCTGCTCGACTTTGTTTTAGTAATGAATGTATTTGACGTTTTAGGTCGGTACCCCGACTTCGCCTACCAGCTAACAGCGTTCCTCCAAAATCGGGTCTAGTTTAATTCCCACGCTTGGGGGTAAGAGCGACATTTAGGGAATTCGACATATTCCTTTCATAGAATTTATTTATTTATTTATTTATTTATTTATTTATTTATTTATTTATTTACGTCAAAAACAGTTAAAAACCCTGTGTGACGTGCTATGGGCAGAAGTTAATTTGAAGTTACATTTATGTCCAGAAGCAAAACAACGAGCCATCTCAGCATTTGCTCAAGGATCAGGAACACTAGACAATACCTGATAGAGATGACATAACCTGATGTAGTAACTAGCAAACTCCGCCGGCCTGAGCTTTCCTCCGTTTGATAGAAACAGAAATTCAGAGGATTTGAATAGTTTTTTATATTAACTATAACTCTATTTTTGCGGCTATCGGGAATCGACATAGGGACTACATGTGAAGATGAGTTATCCTAGATGCTTTTGTTTTAGTGATATTTTCTTTAAATTATTATTAATTAAGAGAAATAACAAAGACAAAATCTGAGAATTTTCATATCTTTTAGACTCATTAAAATCTTCAATGTTTTGGTAATAAAATGAAATATTCTGCATAGTCGATGTCGCATTGATTTTATGCCATTGTTGTGAAGTCTGCAGCAGTCACATGGCCCTCCATGTTTACAGCTGTTCGTTCAGAATGTTATAACTCAGAAACTAACCAATTTAGAAGGCTGTGGTTTGCATGCACGCAATTAGGACATACCAATCTTAATGTTGGATCTACAGGAATGTTTGGGCCACGTTAGTTTCTTTCCATGATTATTATAACAAGTCCTTTAACAATTTAATTTCGACAAGGCTTTCTAAAAATGAATTTGTGGAGATAAAACATTGAAATTGTAGTTGTTAATGCAGAAACATCGTTAGATGATGGACATTCTGCAAGAACTAAAATACTACAACAATTGGGTATTGTACCAGGAGTCAATACAGTGAAAGATTTGCAAGATGTAGATGGCAGAAGAATGTAGAACGCGCAGCAAGCGGTAAATTTCCCATCACAAAAGACAAAATCACTGCGAAGATAGTGAGACTTCGAAGTAAAGGAAAATCATTTAGAATATGGCTCAGGATCTTGTAACTTTCTTTCTAAGTCCCTTTCTGCAAAACTACATTTTTTTCTCCATTTGCCTCAACATTTCAAAAACTGATTGTGCTACATTGTTAGAAGTTTCGGAGTAGATTCCCATAATAACACGACATCTACTGAACTCTAATACATTTAAATTCATCCTTTTTGAAGTGCAAAAATTATTTAGTAAGAAAAAATGTTCAAAACATCCTATTGACAAGAAACAATATAAAAGAAACCAATGACACAATTCGTATAATTATAGTTCAGTAAACGTAAAATACAAAAATAGAGCATCTGACAAAGATTCATATATTTAATAATAACTGAAAAATGGGTCACAAAATTCAGTAAATTAACGTAGCTGGTATAGGGCTTTGTTACTCCCCTTAAATGGACAGAGGTTTCTTAAATGTAATTCTAAAATGGTAATACTACAGATTGATAGCATTGTACTTCGTAAAACGCCCGGTTTCGGTGTATTTGTGTATGTCTGTATGTGTGTGCCGTCCTTTCGCCCCTCACTATCATCATTTCACCTTCCATGTAGAGAAGGCTAGCAACCTAGGGAGATAAAAATTGGATCAGTGGATTCAGTTGATCCCTCCAAATAAAGTTACATGCACCTGCTACCGAGATAATGGACTGAGGCCCGGTAAACGGTTGAACGATAAACCATATCAAATCGTTAATAAATTCAAGTTGATTCTGAATTTACTAATTTCGATAGTCATGACAACAAAATTAAATGTTTAATTATAATAATTTTTGAATTATTTCTAATGCACGTTTAAATTTGCCATAACTTTTCAAACCTGGATAAAATTCTATAATCACTACAGTACTCCATTGCAGTCAATATTTTTAAACATTCCTTGGTACTGTTGCTAGTGAAACACAAATCTAGTCGACTGTATCTGTAAAGAAATTGAATAAATGAATGACGATGAAGAGTGCACATGAGTTCCTGACCGTGAATTATCGCCAATAATTAAGCACACACTCGATCGAATGGCAGCGCTCAGTCACCGCGGCCAGAAGCAGGAAGCCGCGTCTGGGAACGGCGGCCGGCGCGGCGAGGAATGACTGGCCATTCCGCCAGGGGCGCCTGCGCGCGCGCTGCGTGGTGGCGCTTCAAAGGCCGCCCGCTTCCCCTCTCCGCCCCTCCCCTCTCCACCCCCTCTCCACTCCTCTCCACTCCCTTCCACTCCCCTCTGCCACTTCCCCTCTCCCACTCCCCGCCCGCAAAGTACCTGTTTTCTCTGAGGCAGAGGCTGGGACGAACAACGTGATTCCTTGTGAGGAGTGTGGTATGTTTGAAAAAATTGATTCATCCGTTACGTAATGGTTGCAGCCCCTTGATTTGGCGAGTTTTGAGACGTTGTAGATATATAATTATTGCGTTCGTCTTATAAGGTTCCAAAATTCCTTAGAATAAATAGCAACTAGGGAAATAAACGTAGCCAGTTTATTATTTGATTTTATAATCATATTTAAGCCAAACACTAGTGGTCTGTACTTTAGACAAATATATAATCTTGTTGTTTCTAGGCTACAAGCCAGTTACGCTTCTGAGAAGGCACAAATTAACGCTGCCCGGAAAACGTTTAGCACCCCAACCAACCGGACCGCGTCGTCCCCGATAGCCTAGGAAATTTTCTCTTTTTCCCTGAGGGTGGGTGTTGGTGT
>BOPP01000011.1:16251828-16283653 GCA_017312745.1 Gryllus bimaculatus
TAATAGAGCGAAGAGTACAAAAGAAATAACAGAAGGCGAACAAGAGAAATAGAGAAGAAGAAGGAATAAAATGGGAGATGATTGATGAGGCAACGGAGGAAGAGGTGTAAAGGATCCAGAATAGCTAATGAATGACTGAGGAGTGAAAGGAGAATGGACAAAAGCCATCGTAACAGAGGTACATGAGTAGAAGAGATGGGAAATGTGAGGTGGGGAAAACAGACACATTGAAGAGAAAGAACGAAGACAAAATTATAAGGAATGGAGAGATAATAATAAAGCAGTATATGACTGGAAGATGTAGAGGAGACATATTAGATGAATCCTAAGACAAAACAATGAAGAAGTACTAAAGCTGAGAAGAGGCAAGAAATTGGAAGACACAGGAGTAACAAAAGAAAAACCATAAATGAAGAGGAGTTAAAGGAGCGCAGACAAATGTATAGCGATATAACATAAAACGTGAGGATATGATTGTTAATGAGTCTGGAAAGTCAATGTACAAGTAAACGACAGCAATTATGGTGAAAGTGGGAAGTCTATGACATAGCCACGTTCATCACTGAGATAATGAATTGAATTGAAATAAAATGAAGTCAAAGGTATGAAGTAGACTGTGGAGAACGTTCTGAAGCACAGAAAAAATCGGGCTAAATCAGAAAACAAAAGAACTAGCAAATGAATCGTTACGAAAAGCTAAATTTTTGATAGAATTTAAGGAAGATGAAGAAAGTAAGTTAGATGGAAGGACAAGACCGAAAGACCGCTCATGAAGAAGAAAAGTTTATAAGATCTGTTTAAAGTCAGTCAGAAACGCAATGCGAACAGGAATTAGAATATGCGAAACATGTTACACAAAACTAGAATAAACAATGTATGTTGTAGTGGAGAAAATAATGCCACATTCCTAGACTGGAAGAGAAAATTTATTTATATTTAGGAATGAGAACCATCGACCACGATTTAGAAACGTAAAATATGGCAAAAAGTATGAAGGCCAACAACGTGTTGACGTTGATGTGGGTCGAGGAAAAATATTTTAATTCATAATAATAATAATTAAAATGAAAAAATAAGTTAATTATAATAAGTTATAACATTAAATAATTAAGTTAATTCAAATACCCTTTTTTATATTATATTTTATATTTTACCTTATACTGAATAAGAAATGTTGAAGACAAACTCGTTTCATATTTCAATCAGCGACAATGCAAGTGCATCAGGCTCGGTTTAATTAATGTGCAAAAGGTTATTGCAAAAAATACACCATATTATTATCTTTCACATGAAACTACCTTAAACATCCTCATTTAACTGCTGAAGAAAGCTGAAAAACTCTGCTTGTATATTTCGTTGTATACCTTTCGCTTCACTTAGTATTATTCAGTACACTCTTGACATTATTCTACCATCTCTTCGGGACCTTTTCTCCTTCACCCTTCTGCACCACGTATCTTCTAAAGCACCCAGTGAGAGCGAACCTCGCAGGTCACACAAGTCGCATGACTACGGGCGCCGCCCGCTTTCAAACGCTGCGCCCTGCTGAAAGGCTTTCGTTGCTTGCTAGACGCATCTTCTCGTCACGACGCCTGCGACCACTGAGCTCATCTCGTGGTCGAATTGAATTTGAATATCAAAGAGGATCTCCAGGATGACATCTCAAGTTTCCATGCGGCCGGACCGCGGGTTAGTTGACGGGGAGGTGGAGAATTGGGCGAGGAGGGAGAGACGAGGGGAGCCGAGATCTCTTCGAAAGAGCCACTGCATCCGTGGTCAGATCTTGACAGAGGCGTGGTTCCACAGATTGCTCGGAACCGCCTGTCCGGCCATTCGCACTTGCATAGCCGCAACGATGCAGCATATCGCGCCGGACCGGAGAGGTGGCTACAGGGCATCACCTATGTCGCTGAGTACCTCCCACTGCGGTCGAGTTCTGGATGTGGCAGGATTTACCACATGAGCTACTCAGCTAGATGATATTCAAAGAGGAGATAATCTGTGCCGGCTGCTCTCGATAAGGTATTTTTCCAGTGTTTCTCCGTTCAACACAGGCGCGATAATTTACCAACAAATGAACCGCGGCCGAATCTTTCCTTCTTTCGTTCCTATCCTATCAATTCCTTATTTTCACACCTATTATATCGATTATTTTTAAATCCCAACAAATATTTTCAAAGAAAATCAATTGATGCTGATTGAAAAAAAAACTGCAGTATCACAACCAGCCTTGTCATATTCTGTCACGTATCTAACAGCAAAAGCCGCCGGGCCAGGACACGACAACACCTGATACTGCGGTCGTAATTCCGTGTAAATCAAGAGACCTATCTGATCAAGTGCTTGCGGCATAGCGTCTTTCGTTACTCATCGTACACCATCATCTTCATTCCACAATGATTCCTCTTCTCATCGTTGCCTCATCATTGACCACCTTCCTAATTGATCATTACAGCGGCAAGCAAAGCAATCTCATTGTGTACTCACCAGTTCAAGAACTTTGAGTCTCAAGCCTGGGATCTTCGCCTGCCCAACAAGCGTTGTGGCCCCCACCGCAACAGTCCGCTCCCCGCACTGTTGCAGGCCGCCTGGCTTGCTGCTCGCCGCGTGGAAACGGCCCGGCGCCGGTGTCTTGAGGAGCCAAACAGCGTCCCCCGCGACCACGCCACACCGCAGCCCTCCTTCTTCCCGAGCCCTTTCTCCCTTCCCTCTCTTCTCCCACCAACGCTGCCTCACTCTTCGCCCCCTCCGCGATCCTCCTGTCAACCCTCCCACCCGACCCAACCCCCCTCTCCCAACAATTCTGCATTCCTCCTCTTCCCCTAAACGACCTTCTCTCCCTTCCATAACCTTCAGCGCCAAACACGTTCATTTCAATAGAGTCCAAATTGCCGATGTACGTATCAATATCCTTCTGGGTGAATCACTTCCCGAATCCTCCTGTTCACCCCTTCACTCCGCCTTCTCATCTCCCACACTTACTTCCGTCTCCAGTTTTTCCACGGACCGGCCGCCTCACATAACCTTCTCCTTTCCAACCTCCTACAGCTTTATAGCTCCCTTCATTATTCCATAGCTTCGGTTTCCTCCCACTCCTTTAGCTTATCCAACTACTTATCTAGTTTGCTAGCTAAATTGCTCACTTTCTTCCTCTGCCCCAGTTCTCACTTCTTGTGCACCTCACAATCTAAAAACATGTCCGTCATAACACTTTCTTCCCGCTTTCCGCTTTCTTCAGTCAGTTCTTCTCCTCCAGCGGATATCCAGATCCTCCCCCTCCTCCGACTTCCCGAACTCCACGTCACCACTATTTTCTTCTCTCCTCTTTTCACGTACTTCATCCATTTTTCCCACTTAAATTCTTTACTCTTTCTTCGTACCAATGCCTCCAACTTCCAATTCTCACTTTGCCTCTTCCTCCACATCATTCCACAACTCCGCCTACACCCTAGCAACTGCACTGGCGCTCCCGGGAGGGACCCGTACGTGGACGCGGCGCATTCCGGAGCGGGGCCGCGCGCAAGGGCGTCCTTCCTCTCCGGCGCGTGAGGGGCGTGTGAGGGTGCAGCGGCGCATGGGCCCCTGGCGGACGCCGATGCCGCGACACGGGCAATGCACTGCTTCCACTAAGGCCCGAGATTGACATTCGCACTTGCGCGCGCCGTGCGACGAGTGCTGATTACCCACGGACCCGCGCACCTGCACCCCGCACCGCGTATTTTCAACTTGCGGGGAGTGCTTGCAATTGAAGAAAAGGCGTTCACCGAAACAAGCCAGACGAGCATTCGCTGGAATTCCAGGAACATGCCACTGAAACGAGACAAATACCCTCCCTCGGGAACAAGTCCCTAAACCAAAAGAACAAATATTCTGAGTTGCCTAAATTGGTTTCTTCCGTAAATTAGATTTTCTTTGTGTATATTTATATAACAGGATTGTAGACTGACTTCTTTTTACTTTCCCGTACTACACGGAGTATACCGACGTGTAGCGGATAGTGATGTAATGCATGCGCGAAAACAACTGCGAATTTCGTACAGAAAGAATTATTTGCTTGGGACCTACAACGGAAAAAGTGAATAAATTCCAGTTGCTAAATTAGCAATAAAAAAAAATCCTCTAACACAGTGCTTTAACTCTCTAAGCCGAGATCCCTGTGTTTGTGCGGTCCTTGACATTTCGAAAAAACAATTGACGGGAAAAAACGTCCGTCTGGTCAGTCTGTGAACATCACCAGGGCCATAAACCATATGCTAGCGCATTCTTTCCAAAATGAAGAACCCCTATATACTGGCTCGAGGTCAGACTTGAGATTGAGATTTTTCAAAATCATTCTTTTAAATTTTAGATTATCAATTACAAGAATACTTCGGGACATTGTTCAATTTTTTTTTCAAAAACCGGCTTCAAATATTTCTCTAAATTGTATCTGTAAAAATAGGAGATAACGTACACTTATGAAATGTAGCATAAGCCCGATTTTCACGGTTACTCTCCAATTTTTGAAAAATTTTCAAAAGTATTGATCTTTAATCCGGCGTCTTTTCGCAACCTACAAAAAATTGAAGATACACATTTTCAACAATTGTGAACCACAATTGAATTGAAACATTAATATGCTTCAAATACTTCCAAGATCAAGTTTTTTCGAAAACTAAAAAATTTCTGTGAAAAGACGCTCACAATTTTAGCAGGACTCAGCCATTTTTCTTACAAACGCTCTAAATTTTGTCAAAGTAAAAATGTTATTTAGACGGTAAAACTGCTTTCTTTAATATTTCTGAAAATTATATTTTCGTTTCTACTATTAAGAAACCAAAAGAATAAGAAATATCTCTAAAACTTTTCTTTGTAGGCGATCAATGGCAAGCCAGCCAGATCACTGTGGCAATTTCCGAGAGAAGTGCCGAGACCAAAGAAATAGAAAACTACAAACGGAGAAGTCTGTGCCATTCCTGTAGCTACCACTAAATTATTCTACAATTCTCTTATCCTCTGTTTAAAATAATACGGCTAGAGATAACGAAAACTTCTGCCTTTTATATGAATTCATTGACATAAATCTCCCTTCAACTTGGATTATAAGTTATAACTCTTATATTTTCATGAAGCAATAATATCCCCAGCGGTGTATAAACAGAAATTGAAGATCACAAAATGGTTTAGTTGAACGTTCACAGTAATTTCCAAAACTATCTACGGGTATAGATTAATCTGGTACATCTCCAACTAGTTGGATTTACTTTTTCCTTTTTCGCCACTTGCTAACGTAAGAAAAAGTATTGTAATCATGCGCTCTGTATCGTGCGAGTTAATCGTCTGGTAGGAATAAGTGAAAAAAATCCAGTTTTTAATGTGAGAAACAAAATTCCTCTAAACACGTAGTGTAGCAGGAATCATCATTGCTTGTGGTTCATTGATATCGAATAAATCGGAACTGACCGGCAAAAATCTGTCTCCGTCGAACCGTCTATGTCACAACACTAGCGCATAACCGTCAGACGCATTTTGTTCCAAATAATCGATCTTTGGCAACTTGTTTTAATTGTGTGTCACGACTCTGTATGGAAACCGAAATATTTAATTTCAAAGAGTACATCTTACATGAGCCCCTGAAATATCTTTGAACGTGTTCGAAACAATGACATCAAATTTGTTTAATAATGTGTTGAATTGTGTGGAAAGAATGTTTAGGAATAATACAGGTCTCATTTTTTGAACATTTTCGCTAAATTAAATTTTCTGAAATTGGGAATTTATTCGTAACAAATTTTGAAACTTATTTCTGTAATTTGGAAAAAACTGTGTAATTGGAGATAGAGAATTTCCTGATCTTCGACAAAAAGAAACGCTCCTTCAAAAAGGTCATTTCTTCTAATTTTCTTCCCTTATGTAATAAAGAGACAATAATAAATATGTCGTGTAGTAATATTTTTTTCGGAGTATTGCTTTGATTTTTTGGAAATTTAAAACTAGCAAATCTAAAGATAGAGATCTCGCTTTACCTCAGACCAAAGCTTGTTTAATAAATTAAGATCTTCACAAAGACCACATGTACTTTTTTATTAAAAAACTAAAACCAAACTAGTCAGTTTTGCGTAATTTTTGCTTGAATTAATGTAATATATATTAGTGCGTCACACCAACAACTGACCACCTTTCATGTTATGCAAAAGTGGCGCTTTGGACACTATTATAGAAAAATATGTCCCATTGGGGCAGCGCCCATCCTGCATGCCGCTTTGTATGTCACTGCTCAATACTTGAGATGTGTATGATGAAGACATGAAATGCTTATATATTATTTACACACCGTTACTAAGGGCGAGAAGTATATTCTGTTTCGCGGAGTAAAACCGCCCCCCTAGGACACGCCTGGTGACAAGACACGTCTTCTATCGTTTCCTCTCCTTTCTTTTCCCGAAGGTGCCTGTTTTTATTTCGCTGCAGTCGGCCTACACATTTCCCTCTAGACTTTTAATACGTTTTTTTTTCGGAAAGGCATCTTGCTTCACGCGTCGTTTTATAAACTATTGTGTAGAGTCAAATCTCTTAGGCTGCATTACATTAGAGATAAAAGACCATCACCTATAGAATACTGTAGCAAGTACATACGCCCAATCTCTTTCTGAACTCGAACCGTTCCGTCCCTTCCATAAGTTTAACGGAAGTGATGGGAACGTCACATTTTGGTTTGTCGAAAAATGATTAACCACCTTAATCGAGAAATCCGAAGTCATATTTTGAAAGTTTTATTTTTAGATAGAATTTGTCAACCTTGTAAATGAATATGTATTGATGTTATTTTACCATTTAAGATATAACCATAATGACGGTTTATCAAAAAACATATGCAATGTACACTTTTGTAATATTCTTGCTCAACTAGTTTGTTTGTGAAAATTGTTTTTTATTCTTATCAATTTTTTTTATTATAATGAGAGAATAAGCTATTATATAGAATATCGTCTCAAATAAAGGGTTACATTTCTTAATTAACCAAATTGGCAGGAAATACGGGTACACAAAATTACATTCAACTGAGCCAAATAAGTTACCAGACAATCACAATTATAAATAGTGACTTATTCGTGATAAAGTATATACACACGCATGATGATTACACACGCAGAGAAAGTGGAAGGCTAGATCTGTTAGTAATTCTTTGAGAAATTCATTTTAACGATATTTGAAGGTTTTCTTGATAATAGACGAGAAAGCAAAATTTGTATGTATTTCGTATTTCTAAGTGAATTGGATTGGGAACAGAAAGTTTGCATGATAGGTGATGTGATGCTGTTAGCGCTCGTTGCTGATGTATATTCCTGAGGTGGGTATATTCTAATATATATTTCCTCAGTACACTCATTTCTCAGAATAAGTACAAAAAACATTTCTTTTCATATGCATTCAGACTTATTTCCACATATAAGTTTTGTGCATATGAAGACATGAATTGTAAAATTATTAAGAAACGAACTATAAGAATGATTTATATTGCGGAGACAAAGTATTGATTTCTAGTCTTCAGTTTTTACTTACTGTGTTTTTATTCATGATAAAATATCAATTGTATTACGATATATTTGCATTCTTTATAAAGTACGTGTGCAGCCTAAACTCCAACTCTACTCCTCGCAAGAGTACATTAAAGTTACACTCGCAAGAATAAATACTGTAAAACGAGAAATTAAGAACAAATGTTCTGGTCATCGAGAACAGAGTACGATAAAAAACCACACACACACACCACAAAGAAAAATATTTAAACTCTCACGAACCTTAACACAATTATAGCCATGTGTTGATGAAATTTACCACTTTATTAAACCTGATTCCTGATTTAATCGTGTACAGTTACTAATAAAAGTCTACGATGCTACACCAAAGTAATACTTTACGGATCGTTTTTTCACTGCTTTCACCTGCATACAGCAAATCTTTTGGCACTCCAACAAATATTTTTTGCCACAATTTCATATCTTCACTTCACCCTTAACCACGTTTTACTAAGAGTAGAAAGCCCTATGACCTACTCAAACGGTTCATAACACGTACACCTCAAAGTTCATTGGTCATTGTGAAGATGTTACTCCTGCCGGCTCAATATAATGCAGGATAATGGATGGGAGGAGGCGATGCTTTGAAATAATATTGAAGCGATCTTACGTGACACGGCGCCTACAGCCAAGTAAGCAGTCCGCGTGGCACATATTTTATAGCAATGCCGACCTTCAGCCCGAGCATCCGTTAGTGGCCGTATTAGCGTCATATCGTTATGTGACACAGGTTTATAGAATTCGCCTGCGGTAGGCCCCTGGTTGCCGGAAATCTGCTAAAGGGGAGACGCGGTGACGACCGGGAGGGCTGGTGGCGAACGGTATGACGGCGCTGCCTACCGCTGTCGCGCATCGCGGGCCCCCCCCGCCCGGCCACCTTGTCACATCCGCCTCTCCACTCGCCAGCGCCTCGGCGCCCGGCCACGGATGCGCGTGAAATAGGTTACAATGTTCTTGTCACGTCCCCCTAACAGGATATTGCATAATATATGACATTTGCTTATTTGTTTAACACATTTTAAAATTGTCTAGTTCGGAATAGTCATAATCAAGTTGAGACTCGCCCCCAATACTCACAATTTATTACTGTTTTTGATGTACCAGAGACGTCCCATAATCCAATTTCGGGTCTGATTCATAATGAAAAATTGATTTAATCTAATATTTTCAAAAAGATTTACTATCTTGATATTTAACCAGCAATTTGGGTGATTTGCTATTTAATTTCCAATCAATAGTTGTGGAATGTATTAATGAATCCTGCCACACATAGAAACCATTCCCGCCTAAGGCGTAAAGAAATTTTTCAATGAATTTTTTAAATTTAAATTCGAAAGTGGTCAGACAAAAGAGAATACCCAAATGCCTAAGATACGACATCAAAAAAGATATTTCATTGCATTAATTTTGATGTTTATTTTATGTAGAACCGGGATTTGAATTATGGTAAATCATAATAAAACCGTGTTCAGTAGTCGTAATAAAAATGTCTAAATGAAAGCATTAAAAAAATATGATTGTCATTGAATCGAATATTGGGATGACGTATCCTTTGATCATTCATTAGGGAAATACTTTATTATCACAAGAAATAAATAAGAAAAATGAGAAAATCAAAAGAAACAACAATTACTCTTGCAATAATAAATTGTAAAGTCTAAATTAATTTAATGAGTTACATTAAATGGAAGGACTTCGTAACATTGTAAATTTGATTAATAAATAAAGATGTATAAAATAAAAGCTTCAACATTACGTAGCGATAAAAAAACCGGATTAATGCAGTGAAATGCAGCATATGCAGTATATAAATGGACTCCATATCTTGTATAGATCACTTCAATCTTCACTTCCAATTGTATCATTGTTAATAAATTTTAATTTTGATCTAAACTAATTTTAGTCACAATCAAAATTTAGGATAACCGATTTTTAATAAGTTTTTTCATATGATTTTCTAGTGATAGTCATTATAGCAATGATATATTTTATCATTGGTGTATTTTACTTGGGAATAATTCAATTATAGAGTTATATGACATTATCGTATAAGCGACTGGTCAGTAATTGATACCATAAAACAAGACTCAATATCTCAAAGAATGAAAATATGCATCAATTGAGCAATAAAACTGAAATAGTCGTCACCTTCATAATTCGCAAACATCATCTGATTCGAGTTAAATGCTTCATTCTTGAGTTTCTTTTGTTTCTTGTCCAATTTCACGGCAAAAAATCATGGTATATTATAAGCAATTTTTTATCTTTTTCTTTAGATTATCATTTCTGATGAACCTTTTCTTCTATTCTTTTGATTTGTTAATCAGTGAAGTATTGAGGTTTCGAGTGTCTTAATTATCGAACTATTTCTTTTTTTACTCATTAAAGAACTGTAAATTTACCTTCACATAGGAATATTCCTCTTCAGAAAAAAATCCATCTTGAATCCAATCTCTTTATTTCTTTAAAACGATAATTACATATTAAACATGGTAAATGAATACGGAATTTATCTTGTATCAGGGAACTTCAAACAGAAGTATTCTTCAACTTTCTTGTTAAAAATGATGAACTAATTTCTCGAAGCTTTAAAAGAGATTTTCTTGATAAATAAACAGTACGACAATGATAATAGTTTGTTGTATTAATACTTTACCATGTATTAAGTATATCACAAACAGACCCACATGTCCATGAAAAATACATTTCAGTAACCATTAATTTCGCATCTCACCGAAAATTAATCGGTAAACTAGTGTGCATAAAAACAATAAGAGAAATGGGTCATTTTCGTTTCATCATAACTAAAAGATTTTCTTACTAAAATCGGCACTGTTGTAAGTGAAAAGAAAAAAAAAGACATTTCATTGTCCTTCCTCTATCATTACTATCATTTTATCCTCATATACCACGCAGCATCACTATTATCATTCACCTCCATTTTTGATTACCATCACCCCCGTCCCCATCCCCAAGAGGGCATAACACCTCCTTTATGCCACCCGCAACCTTGTCAACCCATTCTGCCTCCGATCTCCCGCTTCTCCGCCCCGTGCGATCCAACCAGGGGCTCCGTCTCAACAGGCACCACCCCACCCGCCGCGCCCAGCCCCGGAATTCGCGTCCGTCCCCCGCCACCGGATGCTACAATGCGGCGTCCGAGACGCACGCGCTCTGTTGGGGCTGGCGCGGGCGTGCGCCGGGCGTGCGAGGTATGCGCCCACACCCCCTTCCATCCCGCCCACGCCGATTGCCTCTTCCGCGAGCGGGTTCGCCATCTTGCAGACGCTAGACGCTCAGTAGCCGGTCAGCAAGTGCCTTTCCCGGCGGGGTCAGCTACAATTGCCAATTGATATAACGCCAGGTTTTATCTCTGTGCATTTGTCTATCAGGCATCTTGTGTTTTCTCATTCAAAGCTTGAAATTAAAACTCCATTGTTTTGCTGACAGAAGAGTAAGTAATTTGTCTTCTGTTACAGCTATTCTAATAGTCCCAGGAAAACACAGAAAGTTATGAGGCTATAATAAAAATAAAAACCAATTTATGCTGATTATTATTTGAGAGATCCAGTTCATGACAGTGAAAACCTATTAGTATGATAGTCGTTATCAGTATCAAAAACAGCAAAACTGAAATTTAAAAAGCCGAAAGAATGACTCCAAACGGCGAAATATCTGCAATATGTTCAGATAGGACATATAATGAATAACAAAACTACAGGATTAGCACAGTAATGTACGTATTTCGTGATTAAATTACATAATAGATTGTTAAAAAATACTCATCCTAACTTGCCGAAATGCTATATTTCTTGACATACAAAATCTCATAACTTCATAAACACTCGATCCTCTTACATGGCTGATTACTATAAACATTTATGAAATACAGAAATTCAGAACTATGTTGTATATACTCGTATGATTTCAAGTAGCCTATTGACAAAGCAATAAATAAAATGTGCGACCAATAGATCCACTCCAATAAATTAATTTATTTATCACCAGAATTTGAATTCAGAATTTCAATCGCCACATCTACATTTTACAACAGTAATCCGGCCTTATACATCTTCTTAACAAAACGTGGTTCATTTGGAAGAGGCTGTAGATGTATGAATGCGAGCCTGGGGCCCTAGTGCTCAGTAGCCTTCCACGGTAGGAGGTTAGACCAACGCGAAAACCCATAATGGCTGTAATAAGTGGGCTTGGCACGCACGCCCGGCGGAAGGCGCGCCTGCCGCACGCAGGCCCGGCACGAGAGATTCGCATGCGCCACGGCTGTTACGAGCATCTCCAAGTTCGCTTCATCGCTTTGAGCTTTTGGCGGTTTCATGCACTAAAATGCAGATGTCGAGATGTACATGCTCTGCTCGACTTTGGTTTTAGTAATGAATGGCTATTTGACGTTTAGTCGGTTACCCGACTGTCTGGGGGGGCCTACCAGCTAACAAGCGTCCTCCAAAATCGGGTCTAGTTTAATTCCCGCTTGGGGTAGATTCGACATTAGGGAATTCGACATATCCTTTTCATAGAACTTTATTATTTATTATTTATATTTTTATTTATTTATTATTTATTTGATTTATTTATCTTTATTTTATTTATTATTTATTTATTATTTATTTATTATATTATTTATTTATTATTTATTTATTTATTTATTATTTATTTATTTATTTATTTATTTATTTATTTTATTTATTCTATTTATTATTATTTATTCTATTTTATTTATTTATATATTTATCTATTTTATTATTTATTTATTTATTTATTTATATTATTTATTTATTAATTTATTTTATTTATTTAATTATTTACATTAATGTTTACTCAAAAACAGTTAAAAACTCTGTAGTGGCTGCTATGGGGCAGAATTTAATTTGACAGGTTACATTTATGTCCCAGAAGCAAAACAAGGAGCCATCTCAGCATTTGCTCAAGGATCAGGAAACACTGGACAAAAGACCTGATAGAGATGACATAACCTGATGTAGGAACTAGCAAACTCCGCCAGGCCGAAGAGTTTTTCGTCCCGTCCCATAGATACAGAAAGAAATTCAGACGATCAAATAGTTATGTTAACTATAACTCTCTTTGCGGCGATGGATAATCACACAGGACCCATGAGATATATGGCTATGAGTTATCCTAGTATGCTTTTGTCTTTAGCTGATAATTTTCTTATAAATTATTATTAATTAAGAGGAATAACAAAGACAAATCTGAGAATTTTTTCAATGTTTTTTGATAGATTATTAAAATCTTCAATTGTTTTTTAATAAAATCAATATTCTGCTGCGTAAGTCGAATATCAGTTGTCTTTTATTGCCGTTGTTGTGAAGTCTCAAGCAGTCACCATGGACCTCCCATTTACACTGTTCCGCTTCAGAATGTTATAACTCAGAAACTAATCATTTAGAAGGTTGGGTTTGCATGCAAGCATTTAAGAACATTCCAATCTTGATGTTGGATCTACAGAAATTTTTGGCGCGTTAGTTTCTTTCCGTTGATTAATTATAACAAGTCCCTGAACAAGCTTTAACAATTAAATTCGACCAAGGCTTTCATAAAAATGTATTTGTTGGAGATAAAACATTGAAATTATAGTTGTTAAGTGCCAGAACATCGTTGAGATGATAGAGCATTCTGCAAGAACCAAAATACACACAACAATATGGTATTGTACAGGAGTCAATACAGCTAAAAAGACGTTGCAAGATGTAGATGACAGAAGAATGTTAGAATTGCCAGCAAGCGCTAAATTTCTCATCAACAAAAAACAAATACACTGCGAAGATAGCTCAGATATCGAAATAAAGGAAAATGTTTTAGAATATGGTCAGATCTTGATTGAACTTACAATTCTAGGCTCCTTTTCAGCAAAAGTACATTTCCTTTCTCCATTTGCCTCAAAATTTCAAAAATGATTGGTGTACATTGTAGAAGTTGATCGAGCGATTCCCATAATAACAACGACATCTACTGAACTCTTAATAACATTGTAATTCATACTTTTTGAGTGCAAAATTATTATAGTAAGAAAAAATGTTCAAAACATTCCTATGACAAGAACAATTATAAAAGAAACCATACACAATTCGTATATTAAATAGTTCCAGTAAAACGTAAATACAACAAATAGAGATCTGACAAAATTCATTATAATTTTAATCAAAACTGAAAAATGGTCACAAAATTCAGTAAATTCACGTAGCTGGATATAGGGCTTTGTTACTCCCCTTAAATGGACAGATGTTTCTTAATGTAATTCTAAGTTAATACTAAGGGATTGATAGCATTGTACTTCGTAAAACGGCCGGTTTCGTATGTATTTGTGTATGTCATGATGGTGTGCCGTCCTTCTCGCCCCTCCACTTCGTCATTTCACCTTCCATGTACGAAGAAGCTAGATTTACACACCTAGGAGATAAAAAATGGATCAGTGGAATTCAGTTGATCCCTCCAAATAAGATACATGCGCAACCGTGCTACCGAGATATATGAGCTGAGCCCCGGTAAACGGTTGAACGATAAAACCATATCAAATCGTGGTGGAGTATAAATCTCAAGTTGATTTACATATTACTAATTTCGATAGTCATGACAACAAAATTAAATGTTATCATTATATAAATTTTGAATTATTTCCTAATGACCGTTTAAATGCCCATAATTTCTCACTTGGTAACAAAATCTCTGCATTACTACTAGTACTCTTTTGCAGTCCAATACTTCTTAACATTCCTTCAGTACTGATTGCAGTGAAACACGAAAATCTGGCGCTGTATCTGTAAAGAAAGATTGCGAATAAATGAATGGAACGATGAAGAGTGCACAGGAGTCCATGACCGGAATTTATCCGCCAATAATTAAGCACACACCTCGATCGAATGGCAGCGCTCAGTCACCCGGCCGAAGCAGGAAGCCGCGTCTGGGAACGGCGGCACGCGCGGCGAGAGATGATGGCCATCCGCCAGGGGCGCCTGCGGCGGCGCGCGCCGGCGTGGGGGGGGGGGGGGGGGATGCGACTTTCAAAGGGCCGCCCGCTTCCCCATCTCCGCCCCCCCCTCTCCACTCCCCTCTCCACTCCCCTCTCCACTCCCCTCTCCACTCCCCGCCCGCAAAGTACCGTGTTGTCTCTAGGCAGAGCGGACGACAACGTGATTCCTGTGGAGGAGGTGTGGGTATGTTGAAAAATTGGAATTCATCCGTTCGTAATGGTTGGCAGCCCCTTGAATGGAGTTTGAGACGTTGTGGATATATATTTATTGTTCGTTTATAAAGGTCCAAATCCTTAGATAAATAGCACCTAGGAAATACGTAGCCAGTTTATTATTGATTTATATTGATATTTAGCCAAACACTAGTGGTCTGTACTTTTAGACAAATATAACTCTTGTTGTCTAGGCTACCAGCAGTACGCTCTGAAGAAGGCCACAATACGCTGGCCGAAACGTTAGCCACCACCACCGACGCGGCTCGTCCCGGATAGCCTAGCCAACATAACCTCTGAGCCTACGCAACCACTTATATCTCTTTCCAGACATTCAGGCTCAAATTCGGAGATGATATTATATATATATATGTTAAGATGACTTGCATTCCTCTAAGAAAGGAAAAAAATGCATTCACAGATAGGTCATTTGATTTGTACATTAAAATTTATTGTTACCGGTAGTTAGCATTTTTTCTTTAAAACTAAATACAAATATTTAACTACACAGGTATTAAACATCAATGAAAAGAACGAAAGGTACGACAATTGCCATTAAAGAAGTAAGAATTGACATGCAAATGTTGGATAAAGCCCAGGCATTGATGTTCTTAGTGTTGGCTAAATTTTGTCTTCCAGTTATTGATACGTTGCTAGGTATTTGAAGAAAAGAACATGTCTGGGACAATATTAAAATTTCACTTAATATTGAAATAACATTTTACTAGTTAAATTTTTCTCCTTTTATGCTTAAAATTGTTCATCAGCTCATGAGTTCATTTATCGAAGAAGTAAAATGCTCTGGAATGAACTTCCACAAGTTTTTCAATCGCTTTTGTTAATAATATGCGATATAATAATTAACTAGCTAAACCTCCCTCCAATACATCGCAAAGAGGGAAGAGCTGTAGAAACGTGACAAGAAAAACACTAAAAACTCTAGAAAATTGAAAACACCTATTTTTTTAAAACATTGAGTACAAAGCAAACATTTATTTCTACACAAAAAATATTAGTGTTTTAAACATTATACGGACATGTACTAAAAGGTAGAATGTTTTTATTAACAAAGAAGATTTCTCAAGAAATTCTCCTGCTATTTTCCTTTCGTCCCTACAGTTCCCGCAGAATGTAAACGTCACTTGTATCTCAGAGCTGAGATACGGAAGTGTCCCCGCGCTGGTCGCTGTGGCACAAGAGAAGAACCGTGTAACCGGTTCGTGATTTGCAAGCAATCTTCTCTAACGCATCTTTTATTGTGATACCCCCCCCCCAAATTGTACATCAAGACATGTCCGATGTTGCGTGTGTGTGTTTCAAAAGTAGTATGCTATGTCGATGGAAAGTAGAAATCCTTGACAAGTCCACTATGTGTAGTACAGGGGTCTTCCTGATAAATGTTCCTTGTTCTGCTAAACTGGTTGTTCTGTGATTTCTAGCAACAACATGAGTGCAGGGGGAACCATGAGAATAAACAATTAGACACGTGACATTTTGAATAAAATCCAGTTGAATACATGATATACTTTCTGAAGTGACTTTTTGAGAAAATTGGCAAGATGCATAATTGAAGAAGTGTCTGTACCCTGTACAACGAAACACAAACTATGTATATATTATGAGTACATCATTTTCCACATGTTTAATATTTCACAAATATTTGGCCAGTTACTTATCTAGGTTTTAATCTCAGCTCCATTTGAATTAGTAATATGATGCTTTTGCATAAGGCATTCTTGTGAACTGACGTTTAAATTAATGGGCAACTTTAAGCTCCCAAAAGATCGAGCTTTAATTCCACAGTTTGAAAATAATTCGGAATAATCAAAACGCTTTAAAAGACATTTTAGGAATAAACTTCTAATTCTCAACTCTTTCCAATCGTAGAATTTACATTTTGTCATAGTTTCCAGGATAACCCGTCGAAATGGTACTTACCAATGTGGTCATTTAATTATTTGAAGCCGAGAAATAATATAACAAAATTTAGTTTTACGGAATAAAGGGGTAATAACGGCACATAATTTCGTCTTAATTTCTCCAATTACTAACGGTGAAAAATGTTTGAGCATCAAAAAGAGATTGATTTGAGGCAGTGCAAGCACTTCCACAATTCACAGTTTAATATATTTCCTCAAGGTAAGTTATTATTTATTGCATTACATATGATTTTTTAATACAGTAGTATTATGTAAAGTATATAGTGCAATTTATAATACTAACATAGTACTTCTAAGAATTGATCTTTTTGTTTTAAATGGATTTGATAAGTTTAAGAGTTTCCCCTCGTTCTTATTCTAGTATTCAGTCGAATTACGCAATATTTTGTTTTTACTATATATGAATCTTCGTGTATACGCGTTTCATAGCTATGTGCGGAATACAAATGTATCGTGCATTTAAACAGTCTGTGATCCTCTTTAAAACGTTACCATACAGATCCGTCTTCCCTGCAACTATTCCTCCTGACATCTCGTCCAAATATGAGTTCAATTCATTTCATTTCATTCACCAATTCAATCACGCATATTCTTCATTATAACACCAGTACGTAAGTCTGCACACCGTTAGCTAGTGGGGTTTTCCTCATCTATCTCCCAAGTATCTCCCACCGGTAGTGTGCCACCTCTAAGCTCCCGACCGGTCTCCCGGTATGTGTAGTAGTGTAGTGCATGTAAGTGTGTGTAAGGGGGTGAGGGTAGGAAAAGGAAGAGGAAGGAAAGATCGCGCGCGGTCCACGGCCCGTTTGTTAGGCACTGCTCTGGCATTCGCCTGGTATTGAATGGAGAAACCATGAACTATCGATCAGAGTAGCCTGCCACCCGAATTATCCTCCTGACAGCGACAGAACTCGACCTCTCTATCTGGCTAGGGTGGTAAATGCTGCCACTGTCGGGATTCGAACCCCAGAGGCACTACACGACATCAGTTGATGCGGAGTTCCTCTCCCGGTTTTGCTGATAGCTTTCCATGCCGGTAGTTTTATGTCCACCTTAGAGGGGTGCATATTTCCCAGATTGTTAATGCATTTGAGCCCCGCCCCCAATAATGACCTGCCTCCTCTCGCTGGCCGCTGGGGCTGGCTGCCGGCTCCCTCCGCCGCTTCGCAGAGCAGGCTTGCTACTTTTAGTTATACCATCATTTGAAGAAGTGAATGGTTGATATTTCTGGTCACGTAAAGTGATATGGTCATTACTCCCATTAGTGTAGTGAATATTTTTATGTCAGGAGGTGCTAGTTTTCTTCTCTCAATGGATGGTGAAATTTCCTCTACCAGGTATCTCTCCCACCGGAACACTCCACCGCCAGAATAAACTCTACCCTCCCGATATGTGTTGTAGGGTAGTGCATGTGCATAAGTGCGTGTAAGAGAAGAGGATAAGACAAGGAATTGGTAGGAAAGTTCGCAAACGGTCCGTGTCCTGGTTGTTGAGGTACTGGTCTGTCTTGCGTCTGGTATTGATCGTAGCAGCCACGGAAACCAACTGCGCTAACCAGCCAGGATTCTTCTCCAGACAGCGGCTGAGCCAGTGTGGAAAATCCGCTAGCGTCGGAACTCGAACTCTAGGATCTGTAGCAACGCGGTCTTTGAGCTATATTTAACCGGTCTTTTGACTAAGAAATACCTTTTCTTGGAATAGTTGGATCAACTTTGGCTACACGCGTTTTTTCTATTCTTCTTAGAAGATGGCGGCCTGTTAAAATCCTTACTGGTTATCTGAAAGAGTAGTTTGAAGAAAATCGTGGCCAAATTAGAGATTTAAATTCGCGAAGCGTGTGGCATTCAGACTTCCAATGCTGCATCTTTTGCCCCAAGCCAGCACAGCGTCTTCCACTGCGCATTGACATCACCGGGCGAACGGCCACGCGCGACGCCCGCCGATACGCTTGTCGCGCCGCCGCTGAGTGGAATCCAGTGTCCTCGGGCGCCCCCAAGGAATGCCGCCTTAGGACGCGCTCTCTGCGACCGCGGCGCTCGCCGGATAAGACCTGAAACACTGTAGGCAAAGTGTCTCGAGGATGCTTGTAACACCGCCGTGTACGCGAATATACGAAGTGGGTGCTCTTGTAACGTCCGCTTGTGCATTCAAATGCGCCGCTGCGATTTGGAGGCATTTGCATGACGCGTTGATAACGGTCGTTGCTCGGGAAGCGTGGCTGACGTCGACGTCTGTGAGCTGGGATTGGATGCAGCGCTGGTGCCAGTTTGGTGAAGAACGCAGTAGATATTGGGCCATACTAGAGATAATACCGCACGCAGCGGAGGTTTGTAAACCGAGACGAAACCTGAGGTTATTTACCGTCAAAATCCGTTATTTCTAATGTAAATGAGATGTCGTTCAAACAATTTTCTTGTATGATTAATTCATAAAAATAAGAAATGTATTTTCTTTCACCAGAAGCCAACTAATAATCCGTCTACGACTCTGTTTCGAGTTTTCTGAGCTGACGGCTGACTGTTTTCCTCACTGCCAGTCGCCATCACGAGAGAATTTTTGGTCGTATAATTGATTTTGATACGACGAGATAGTAATAGAATTGCATGAGGATTATTTAGGTGTTTTCGTGAAGAGCTGCTTGCTACTTAATGAAACTGTCACGGTGCAAGATACATTGAAAAATACGTTGATAATGTTTGTTCATATATCACATTAGGAAACAACTTCGAAATTATACATTTATACATATTTTCTTTGGGTAAGTGAATAAAAAAGAAATTATGTCCTCTGTAGATGCGGATCCAGAAACTGTCTAAAGGGCCCCATACACCTTCAAGCAGGGCTTAAGAACGTCGCTCATATGTTGTTCCACTATGAGATAAAATCACCGACCACCAATTATCAATCGGCGCGAGCCAACTTTCCCAACTCCAGTTGAAGGTCATGGGGCCATTATCCATGGTTGTTTATTCTCTTATTTTGGAGTTGTTCCTCTGTGGGAAATGTGACGCCAAGATAATTTACAATCGGCGAAAGTCAAGTTAGCGTGTTCCACTTGAAGACGTGGTACAATACTTCAAAGAAACATGACAGTTTAAGAGTATTCGCTAAAGGACTTGGAGGAGGGGGTGAAATATCACAAGTGCTGCTCATGAAAAGGATGCATTTCTATTACTGCACATAATCTGTGTATCCACAAATATTCAAATTCTACAATTTTATATAATACATCATGTTTAATTAAAAAATAGGTACTCCATGACATGTAATTGTTTAGTGGAATATCAATTGAAGCATTTCTACTTCAGAGAGGATGTGTACCATTTAGACCTTCATCCAGTATCGACCCATTTATACATTAAATGTGAATAGAAATGTTAGCAATACTTCAAAAACGGGATTTTTCATGAGAGGTCAGATCAGAGACGTCGTGATGGGTAGGCGAAAAGGAAGAAGTAAAAGAAGAATATACAAATTAAATCACATTAGTTTAGCAGATTCCTTTATATACTTATTCATTTAACACTTATGAATTAAGTAAAATAGATATTGAATGGGCGATGACTTATAAAAAATATTCCTTCTACTTAATATGTTATATCTGTTTCCTTATCGAACACATACTACTTTTACAATGATTTTTTTAAAATTTCACATTATTAAATATGTTTTTCAAACTTTATTTTTATTTAAATACTCTGAATTAATTTGAACATTCGTACACCGCTTATACATTATGTCGAACTACCAGAACGTTTTAAAGAGTGCTCTCATGACAATACCACCACTAGGCAAACAAACCTAAAGATGTCTCGGGTCCCAAAACGTGAATCAGTTTGTTAATGAATGTGACTGTCCCCGTGGTGTTTTCGCTACTGTGCTAATAAACGCCCCGCGACACGTACATCAAGACACGACATTCCACTTGGGCGTATTTACCTCACATCCAGTAAAGAAATATATATCCAGACATTAAGCACGAAATAGCCCCTTCCTAGCTCCCTATCTTTCCTCAAGAGACAGCCAAGACAATCGCAGATTGTGTTTTCAGTGCCTTACGTAAACGGGATGAGAATGCATCATCATTCCGAGCCCGCAGCCGTTGGTTTATCACCGTTGTGTGTTTAGGAGCAACTGGCATGTCTCCCCTTGGCAAGCAGCCGCGAAATAAAAAATAACTTTCTCTCCCGATTCGGCACTTCGCAGAACTATTTAAAATTTAAATCGGGTTTTACGAGCTCGACTGTAGCCTAGAGTTTATGCTTTCTTCAAGCGTAACATTAGGCCGACCCTGATGGTGTACTATATACAAAGTACACAAGTATACAATTATTTACCGTAATATGCACTGAATGAAAATAAAATATCAATTTGAAAAAATATTGGACTTGATATTAGCATGCATGTCTTAGCTTAGTCTACGGATACACAATCCCTGGAAGTTAACAATATTTCAGTAATTTAAATGGTTAAAATCTACTTCTAATCATATTGGATGTTACTGTTGAATGTAACATAGTTGAACCTGTTTATTTTGAGAGATATTGTTCAACTAAAAAACAATTTAAAATATTTCTCATAATATGCAGAAAGAGATGGTTGAAAATTATTAAGGGCCAAGGACGGATGAAAGATGGACAATGAAATACACACAAAGAAAAAATATGCTTTATTCTCGAGATATTCAAGTTATTCTTCAGTCTATCAAATAAAAGTTCTTTAAGGTTATCTACAAAAAGCCATTAAATAGTCATCATGATAGTATTAACCAGCGAAGAACAAATCGATTTCAGGTGTTTCTATTAAGAGAATAGAATTTCAAGATTACAGAACAACAGAGCATAATTATTTACAAGAGAAAGGAAGTGAAAAAAGTAATTAAAAAATTAGAGATGAGAACGTAAAAGCATTTTATAACAATATTTTATATATTTCTTATACCTATTTGTCAGACTTCATTCAAGATATTAATTGCATGTCTCGCAACTGTACATATACTGCCAGCAACGCTGCAGGCCGGACGAGCCAGGTAACACTATTATTTGAAATTTATTTTTATTATGAAGTTTTATTGCGCAAGTTAAACATTTTGACGAAAATATCCGCAGGTGGCTCCATGCTATGCTAGAACACAAGTAAACAACCATACGCACTACAGGCTGCAATGGCACGGTGGCGCTAGGTCCTAGATCCTAGAATTTGAGTCTTCGATCGCTGACGGATGGCCCGGCATTGGAGTCCTCACGACGGCTACTTTTTGACAGCACTTTCGCAGTTAAGTCGGAAGTCCAAGGAGATTTCTAGAGAGCGGCTGGTGAGATTGGATGCTTTCAGTGAGTTCTCCGATCAATGTCAGACGAATGCTGGGGAAGTATTTTAACAAACAACACGAGCGCTTCTTTTCCGAAGGTCGACCATCCGACGTTTCAGTCGGAACACCGCCACTTCCAAGGATATTAAATCACTACACTTACATGGCTAATGACCGTATTATTTTTTACTTGCAATTTGTGAGTTCGGATGCAATCAACCGCTAAGGTCCATTCTTTCGTTAGACTGTATGCAATTTGTTTTCGGCAGGAGTGGTGGTGGTTCCCACTGGATGCCAGCGCAATTTTCCACAACCAGGTATCTTCCAACGGCGGGGCACCGCCGCAGTCGTGACAAGCTGTAAGCTCCTGTCCGGTCTCCCGGCGTGAGTGATTGCACAGTGCGTGCAAGTGTGTGTAAGGACAGACGGGAAGGGGAAGGGGAAGGAAAGATCGCCCGCGGTCCATGGCCCGTTTGTTAGGGTACTGCTCCAGCATTCGCCTGCTGATGATCGAAGAAACCACTGAAAACTGCCAATCAGAGCAGTTGCCCCCTAGAATTCTCCTCCACACAACGACTGAATCCGTCCTAGTGACTAGTTAAGATCGAAAATACTGCACTGTCGGGACTCGAACTCTAGGATCTCCTGTTTAGAGGTGCTACACTGACATCAGTTGATCCTTTTAGCCACATCTCCCGCTCCACAGCAGTTGACGTGCCCATAAACACTAAACAGAACCCATAATCAACCACTCGCGTTCGCCCGCGAAGTGCAACACCATCGCAAGGCGAAGCATGTTGACAGGTTTGCAGCTCGCGCTTAGTAAGGAGCAGGGAGCGTCGCGCCTGGCAGCGCCTCTAGATGCTATCAGCGGCTTGGCGGCGGGGGCGGCGGAGGCGCCGGGGCGCCGGCGCGCGCCAGGGCGACGCCGCCCACGCACGCACGCGCACACCTGCCCCCTCGCTACGGCGACCGGCGCCCGGCATCGTAAATGAAGGTAATATCGCTTAACCCGGGAGTACGCGCCTTACAATCTTGACTTTGATTGACTATTTGATGTACCCGGGCTCGTCAACTCCTGTGGTCATTAGTCCCTTTAGTGCACGTTTGTATATTGTGGGATATGGTGATGTTCTTCCCCCGATGGATGGTGAGATCCGGCGCTGACCTACATGTCGGCTTGCGTGGTATTTCCCAACCAGGTATCTCCTCATAGCGGGACACCGCCCCACCCGGGAGAAGCTCTAGTACTCTGACATGGTGGTGGTGTAGTGCGTGTAAGCGAGAGTGTAAGAGGTCTGATTAGGGCTGGAAGAGGAAAGGAAGATCGCTTGCGCTCCGTAGCTCGTTTATTAAGGTAGTGCTCCAACATTCTCCTGGAATTGATTGAATAAACCGCGAAATATTTCCTATCAGAGCAGCCGGCGGCTAGTATGCTCCTCCAGACAGTGGCTGAATTCGAGATATGTGTCTAGGTAGTGTCGAAAAACCTGCCGCCGTCAGGTCCCGAACCCTAGAGAACGCGGCCAGAGGCAATACATTTTCTAGGGAGTTAAATGTTTTGAATCGTTCTGTGGTTCATTTCTGTGTAATTCTATAGCATTAATTTTCACAATAGTTTTTCTGGTAAGCCCTGAAACTTGTCAACCGCGCTACGCCTTGTTTCACAGATGCTAAGAATTGAAGTTTGGAATGTGGTTGATTAGCGAGTTAACCGCTTAATTCTCACGTTAATCATACAGGATAAAGTCGGATACTGTCGTATAAAAACAGTTGTATAAAAATCAACATTAGTCAGATGATGTCCGAATAATCATTTCGGACATCATCTGACTAATATTGCTATACGACACAAAACATTTAGCAAATATGGTGACTGTCTGATTGTGAAGCATTTTCTGTGCTCCTTGAATTAATTTAAAATAAATATTCGTTCGAAATTATAAGTTAGACAAACTTAACTGATGTGTTTTTATTAAATAGGTAGACCTAAAGCGGAAACTTTGTTACAACTATATGTAGTAACAAAGCGTAAACTGAAATATATAGTGAGATTAAGTGAGGTTCTGTTGATTCGTGAGAATAGAAATTAACATCTCAGAGTGAACGTCAAAAGTACACACCTTATATCTCGTGACTATTAGAAAGCAAAAGCTTCTCAAAGCACTCTGATACCCGTTTATCACATATTATCTGCTAGTTCTTGTCACCGTAACTTCTCCTACACTAACACCTCGTTTTGGCTACTCTTCACATCACCTGGCTAAAGTCCAAAGTTTGTTACTTTGTACAGATTTTGCCCTTCGTTTCCTTCTTCCTTTTTACTTTCTCGCGTTTAAGAAGGAACTTCTTAAGAAGAGAAAGTTATGTAATGCTACGCGCAAAAACGGAGAATTTTTGGCAGAAAATCCCCTATTGCAACGAAAACCCCCTTGGAAACGAAAAACGGAATAAATCCAGTTGCTAAATTAAAAAATCCTCTAATGCATGGGGTAGCCAGAATCCATGTTTTAAGGGTCCTTGATGCCGAAAAATCAATTGACGTCAAACGTTTGTCCGTCTGTCCGTCTGTGCACAACACTAGCGGCTAAACCGGTCAGCTGACTTTCTCCAAAATTGATATTCCTCTAACGATCTGGCTGACGTCACCGCCCCTTGAATTTGAAACCGATGTTTTAATTTTCGGGGGTACTTTACATGAAGACGCTGGGACATTTTCAAAATTTTTAAAAAAATGGCGCCATCGATTTTAATTATTTTCTTGGTTGAAAAGCGTTTGGTTTAAGAGAACGGCGCAGGTCTCATGATGGTTAAAAACTGTAGTTTTTCGAAAATTGAAAACTATCATTTTTTCGGCTTATTCCTACAACTAAAATATTATAGATAGAGTTCCTTAAAGATTGATTTCGAAATAAGGTCATGTACATTTTTTTTCGACAATTTGAGTCGTTTTTGCTTACTTTTGCGTGAAATATCGGCAAAATTCTTAATTTTGTTTAAACAATTTTTTCTCAAACCAATATTCTACCTCCTCCACATCCACCCTCCACCCTCCTTCACCTCCACCCTCCTCCACCTCCACCCTCCTCCACCTCCACCCTCCTCCATCCTTCTCCACCGCCACCCTACTCCACCGCCACCATCTACCATTTTCACCTTCTCCACCTCCAGCCGCATTCGCTCCCAGTCTCATCCTCATCTAGAATCGTCCACCCCCGACATGCACACTTCCAGGTACATTCCCTGCCAAACTCCATCACCTCCAGCTGCACTCCACTTTCCTCAATTTCAAACCTCTTCCAACTTAAGTCCAAACCTCTCCATGAAAAGACTTGGAGAGAGAAAACATTGAAAGTAGACATGGCCATCTTCAAACTCTACCATTTCCACCTCCAGTTTCCTCCATTTCTCTCCCCCTCCAACTCCAGCCCGAGATATCCGAAGCGTGCAGCGAATGCGAAGGCGGCCGCGGCGCCAGTGTGGAATTGTAACACGGGGGTTGTCGCCGATCGCACGACCAGAACCGCTGGCTCCTCTTACACGCTCGCGTCCTTCGCCAAGGATGTCCCCAGACTGGCCGCCCGCTGCCGTCGTTGCGTTTTGTAAATTCTGTGATCGCAGTGGATTTTAACGCGGTGCATAATTCATCTGTTGTTGCTCCGTGTTGAGTCATGCGAACAAACGATACCTTTCTAAGCGTGACATTCGTATTCCTATACTGTAGGTGGTATTGTGGGACAGCGTTTCTTAAAATGTGAATATAGATCAATATTACTCACTTTTCAACAAAAAGAATTATTCCTTGTGAATGATGTAGCCGATGTAAATTATATAGCTATTTGTTAATAAATAAATAATGAGAAGGACGTTGGCTGTGGTGCTGCGAATGATTAGTTCTGCTGGAGACGTGTTATTGATATTAATATAAATATGTAAATGGACCAACAATTATTTACCATAAGATTTATAATCATAATCGAATGATGAACCAACTTTAAATTATTAGCATCACGCAAAAGAGAGAAAGAGTGGTAAAGAGAGAGGGGAGAGAGGGGGAGAGAGGCTGAGAGAGGGGAGAGGGGGAAGAGAGGGGAAAGAGAGAGGAGAGAGAGAGGGGGGTATGGAGGGGGAGACAGACAGACACAGAGAGTGTGAGGACAGAGAAGAAAAGAGGGACATTTTGATTTCCAGATGGAATGGAATCGATTAAGCTATTGCGAGCTGGCCATTATTTACATGATTAACAAATTAGTAAAGGTGAAATGAATTTGAATTTATATTGATTGAGGCATGTGATATCCCTTAATTCATTACGACACAAATTTTGGATATATGGCATTAAATAAATTACAACATAAAATGACAAACTGCGTTTGCATTGGTAGTGAAACTTTGTCAAGAAAAGCTAAAGTGTAGATATAAAATGTGTGTAATGTTCGGATTTCGCTGGTATAAATACACCGCTTTTGCGGAATGCAAGAAAATCGTAGTTCAAACATAAGGAAGAAATGGTAGACTTTGAAATGATGTGAAGTAAATGATTTGAAGTAAATGAAAAGAATTGAAGATTCTTCATGGGCAAAGGTTCTACATTTTATCTACTGTTTGGTTTTAATCTATTATTGTAAACTTTGTTCGTTATTTACAATATATTTTTTTCTGTGATACAAAATATATTAGCTACATCCATAACAGAGTAAATAAGTCATTGAGGAGTGAAATCCTTTTGAACCGATTAATTTCAAGAGTAACTATTATAGATATAATAATTTTTAAAAGTGTGACTTATGAAGAAAATTGTCTGTAAAGTAGAGCCAATTTTTCTTTTATCAAGTACTGGGAGCTGTGCCAAGAAAAACAAAATGTGAGCAAACTCTTGAAATTACTTCCGCTTTTCCTAATGACGCACCGTTCGGATAATGCCTGTTCTATGGGTGGTCCAACTCCCACACAAAAAGCGAACGCTGCCTCGTTGCATGCGTTGAAAGATCTGCCTGAGTAATTCGTGCCACACTGGGAACCACCATCGTACGTAATGAGTACAAATCGAGTATGCAATCGCATTCCTCTCATGCCCTTAGGGTGCCCTGTAACAGCACACGGAGAAAACGATTGTTCGTTTGGTCTGGAGGGAGGGAGTACGTCATGAAACGCCAGAGGTTATGGTACACGCTATTCAGGATACAGATGTGCTCGAAAATGACTTAGACACTGAGCGACGGGAATACGACCTCGGTGAGAAGCGTTAGAACCGAATGGATATCGATATGACCTCGCGATTCATACAAATCGTGATTCATTTGAATGAAAATAACACTTTTAGATAGGCGTGCATATTTGTGAAAAAAACGGTTGAATCAGCTTTTGGACTCTTTGTTCACGAACAAGAGTTACGAATATATTCCTGGCTCATTATGTGAAGAAACAGCGTCAATTTGTAAATTGCTTTACTACGTCCTTGGTTTATTTCATGCTAACTTTTCCTCGTTGTGATGAGTGCCCAATGTATCTTTAAATTAAATATAAAATAATATTTTATTGTCATACTTTATACCAGAATAAGTGATGAACCAAAATATCATAAATTATTTCTCTTTAATTTAAGATACCACAATTTAGCAAATTGTCTTTAATTTTATTGTTAATTTTACATTGAATTATTTATTCAGAAAATTTAAATTGAATGCGAAATCAAAAGGTTTTACTTGATTTTGCATTCAATTAATAATATACACCTTCTAAGTGTATATTATAAGATTTTTCGTTCGTTTTTGCTTTCTTCTGTTATATTTTTTAATATCATTCTTTAATTGGGCCTTACTTTCCTCTTACTATATTATTGTTGTTACGAGGCTAAATCAAAAGCTGTTTAGCTGATCTTCATTTTCTAATTTTAGTTGAACACAAATATTACGAAAAGCGATTTCCATGATTCCATTATATGAAATACGTCAGAAAGTTCCAAGTTACAAAACTATTCAAATTTACGCATCTTAAAACACGAATGCCGATGTATAGTCAGATCGCTTTCGCCGAAACATCACTGAAACATGACATGCCCATGACGCAAGTCAAGGCCTCGTTGCGCGGTCTCGAGGTTTCTCGGTCAATCACTTTTCAAGGGAACGGAAAACTCACCAACGTTGCAGTTTTCCTTGGAACCTATCGACGGCAGATCACTTAACGAATTCCCGAAGCTTTGAAACGTTTGTCATTTTCCACGGATTCCTCACAGCAGCAGGAACTCCTCTTCGGCGGAAAGCGACCGCGATTGCAGTGTTTACGAGGGAGGGAAGAGGAGAGGGGGAGGGGTGGGAGAAGAAAGAAAAGGGCGTAATTTACGAAAACGAGAGTGGGGATGGGGGTGGGGAACAGCCTTCTGGGGCGCCTCGCGGCGGTGCCATTTGCATGTAGTGCCGTAACGAGCTCTGAGGCTCTCTGCTCATCTGGGGCAGCCGGAGAACTCCACACAACAAAAAGCCTCAACAGGTCCCTCTGACGTCAGGGAAGTGGTACTCATAAGATATTTTACATATCCAATATCAAACACATTACCAAAAATATTGTACTATTAAGTCGATATTTTTCTTCTTCTTCTTCTTCTTCTTCTTCTTCTTCTTCAGACTTTGACCGATTAACTTTATTCTCATAGACAATTGCCCGTTAGAGGAGTATCTAAATAATTCAAATTTACTTCGAAAATGTGGCAAATGGCGCAGCTCAACAAACGCTTGACTGAAACTACTAAAACAGGAAATTATTTTATCTCTGCTCCAACTGCTGTGGCTACTTCTAGTACTGAGGATGAGGCATCGCCCCTGGAGAAGCTTCTCAACCCTTTTCGCATTGTCTCCATCTTGAATTTTATGTCTCCTCGTATCTGCTTCACCCCGTGTTCAGAGTCTTATCTTTTCTTTCAGTGAGATCATATTTATGTGTAAAATCTCTCCGCAATTACTGTTTTTATCTATGGGGCGGTACCTACGATGTATTAGATATAAAGGAAGACAGCAAAATGAAAAACCAACGAGTTTCAATTCGAGTGAAAATGCAAATATTTTATTGTGTTGTTCCACCTATTCTCATGCTGCGCGAATACTCAGTACGTCACTGATAACGACGCAGCCGACATCGTGGAAGGATCCAAGGAAGAGGCTGACCGGCATTATAATTTGCTATTCACGTTTTGCATTCCGGAACATATTGTTTTATATTCTCGAAATAAAGAACAGTAGAGCATAATATTTGTACAACCAATACACTGCTATTGCTGTATTCGTGAAGACGTCTCCTTCTGCTATGGAATTCTAAAAAAGTGGATCTTCTCTTAACAAAGAAAATGCGTTCTCGACAGGAAATACTTCAGGCATGCATGCTGGGATGCATCGCATTGTCGTCGTGACAATGACAGTTTTTTGTTGAGAGGCGGTTTGATGTATTATTGTTTTTACTTCATAAGACATATTTCGACTCATGGACAGGTGTAACTGCATATCTGTTGGTCCGAATATTCCTTTGGTTAATTTCTAACCTCTTTTATAAACTTGACGGAACATCTGCTTCTTTCTCAAAGTCACTAAACGATTGATCTCAAACATCAGGAAATTACCCCCAAAATAAAGTCGTTTTTAACGTTTAAAACGTGTGTCTGTACGTCGTTTTATGTGTGCATATCTGTATATTTGTGTTCTTTGTGTTATGTATGTTTTCTGCATTTGTATGTTTGAATGTGTCTGCGTGTCTTTCCTCAAAAACAAAGACACGAATTTTGAGGGAGAAAATGAACACGTTGTCCATGTCGGTGCCAACGAACAACAATTTCTTCACTTCTCTCATGCATTTGTCTGTGGTTCCTAACTTTTTCTAGACAAGACTAACCATCACGAATCTACATGGACAGTGGGACAGATATCTCAATATTAGAACTTTTTTTAAAAAACGAATATTTAGTATTATTTTTGTAATTTGAGATCATGTAGTGCTGATACGTGTCCACTAATGTTTTTTTTATTTCACGTCAAAATCAATAAACTAATGCTACAAAATGGCCCCGGCGTACGTTAGTTTGCTATTCTCTTCAGTCGGGGATAGCTTTTTGGGTTTGCCCCACTGTCGTTCAGAATGCCATTTACCTTGTTGCTGCGCATGACCCTTTTATAGCCATTGGTTCTTCACACGCACCACAGTAGTGGTAGTATCTCCTCTTCGAGCCGCAACATCATGGTAAGACGAACCTACTAACGGGAGTTCAATCATTTGACCCCGCTCACTCACATGCTACCATTGCGCACTCTGGTGTCGAAGAGTCATGTTAGTACACGCTTTCAGTTTTCTCACTGAATGAGCGTAGCATAACAACGATCTCTCCAGTCCCGCAATTGAGAACGGTTTCTGACTACGCTATTTCAATGCAATGTTAATCCATACACAGTTGTCCAAGTTCTCCAAGTTCGCATTTATCCGAGCCATTCTTTGGGAGGGGGGGTATTACATTTCTCAAAGAGTTGTGTATTTAAATTATCATTAATAAACAAAATGGTTTAGTGTTTTTCTTGTGTCAGTTTTACCTGAGTTTGTTTTTTCAAAAAACACGAATATTTTTCACAGCATTTCAGCATTTTAGTTGAATCCCCACTTGTATCCCCCAAGGTTCATAGTCCTGGGGGTATAGATAATGAGATGACAGTGAGGAGTGAAAGAACGGCTCACACATATAGACACAAGCGGGACGACACATACATTTAGGCACAGGCGGGACTCAAACCCGTTGTCTTCTGCTCCGCGACCGAAACGGTACTACTGCTCTCACGATCTCGGCCATGTGACCGGCACCCCGTAGCCTTTATGTGAAATTCTCCCTAAAACTAAAAGATTTGATTCAAACTCGCAATGCTGCGAGTTGGGGTTGATCGATCGGTGGATACAAATTTTGGAAAATTTATTGAATCACTCAGGGGCTAGTTTTATTCACTGACAAAAGGTTGGACGAATAGACAGACGTTTTGATGCAGCCTTTATTTCTGTTTCACAAATGTGTATATCTGTTAAAATTTCGTAATCTACTTCCCCCTGAAATTATGAAATTCAACAACATTTTCAGAGTGAAAAAGAAACGTTTAACTCAGGAGTGTCCGAGTCCAAGCTCTATTGCAGCATGTCATTAGAGAAGCTGAAGTTTCAGAGTAATCGAGGTTTCAGTTACCGAAGTCCGTGAGTACAGAGAGGGAGAAGGGGAATTAAACAATTCCTATTGCGGTGATCAGATTTTTGAGATTCGAGTTATCGAGTTCCGAATTAAGCCATATACGAGAATCCTGAGTAGTCAAGGTTTCGAGTAGTTAAAATTTCAGTGATGGAGTCTCGATTGATTTGATTGATTGAGGTTCAAGTGATCCAGAATTCATTAGTCGCGCTTCAAGAGGTCGAGCTGCAAGTATCGAGCTTTGACTGATCGAGTTTCGAGTGATATAGTTTCGACTGATCGAGCTTCGACTGATTAGGGTTTCAATGATCGAGCTCTGGGTGATCGAGCTTTACTCGAACTTCGAGTGATTCTATTGATTGTGACCTTCAAGTAATCTTCAAAGTTCGACCTTCGATGTTTCTGATTATTGAGATTAGTATTATCGAAATGCGCGTGAAACCAAAATTGAGATATCGAGATCCTAATGATCATCGACATGAAGTTCGAGTTATCGTCATCTAGATATCGTCTTAGATGGAATGATTGATAGTCTTCGTCATCGCATTTTGTGTTCTGAAGGCGTGTGTCCGCGGTCCTCGTTCCGGCAGGGGC
>BOPP01000011.1:16312795-16324495 GCA_017312745.1 Gryllus bimaculatus
GATAAACAAAGCGCGCCTGGTGCGGAAAGAGCTAAGAGGCACTACCTTCACAAGGCGGTCATAGAGTTTCAGTTCCGACGGTGGTGGATTTTCGGCACTAGGTGGATGGGTCGATTTGAGTCGCTGGCTGAAGGAGAATTCTAACGGACGGTTGCTCAGAACGGAGGCTGGCCGCGGTTTCTCCGATCAACACAAGGTGGAACCAACGGAACGTGCACTTTCTTTCCTTCTTCTTCCTTCTCATTTCCTCTCCCCTTACTCACTTACACTTACTCACATACACACTTAACACTACTTTAGAGTTTCGCAATGTCAATATATTTATACTTACACTTCAATCTTACACTAAACACGATATCATGACATCCAAGCATTAAACCTCAGATGGGCTCGGCATATAAATCATATGACCACAACAACGAATTTCCAATGAATATTTCTGTCTGATTCTTGTGATCGAATTTGAATGGCTTCTCTCGTACTATTTTGAATGCAAAAAAGGCCAAACCAATCTATTCACAGTACATTCTCGGGGAGAATAATGTCCAAATATCAGTATTACAAATACTTTGCTTTTAGTCAAAAATAAATGATATACATACATTTAAATTACTAATGAAGAAAACGAAAGTAAAGTGCGTTTCATGCTATTTCATGAACAACTATAACATTTCCTTGATATCGCAATCATTTTAATCAGCCTTTCTTTAGCTGTATTTTTGTGCTGTACTTTTGTGAAACATTGCATTGTATTATCTCTTAATTAACATTTTGTCTCTCAAAGTGTTTGATATTGCACTCTTGAAATCAATAATATTTCGCATTTCGAGTACATGTCTTACTTTTTGATTTTTCGCAGGCTAGCTCAGTAGATCATTATGTGAGTGTTCATTTGAGGGTTGTCTTTGAGTGTGTGTGTGTAGATATGTGTACATGAAGCGTCTGCACAATTTTTGGAAGCAAGATCCTGTAGCGTTGTTTCGTTTCGAGAGTTGTGCCTTGAAAGTAGTTATGAAACACAATCGCACAAAGTAGTACATCAATCTACCGAACGATCCTGGCTGCACTTGTTTAATAATTTAACGTTATAATTCTTATGTTACGTTTTTGCATGCCTTTGTTTATTAATTTCGTTAAGTCATGTAGTTTATTTTTCATTTCTCGTTCCATAGAACCTCTCTAAACATATCAAGAAACTTGATAAATATGAACAGAAGTCAAACATTTTGTGTGATTATGTAGACTATGTCGCTCATATCTGCCCGTGTCGTAAGTAACCAATGCTAAGAAAGAATATATTCAAATTAAACTGATCCCAGATGTCAATCGCCATTGTCACTGTGTTTACTTTTTGTTTTTCACAGTAATTACTTCTGTCTTTTTGTTTAAGATCGTATCAACATGTAGGTGATTAGCGACCACTATTGCATTTAACGGTTTGGTAAGTGTGAAGATGGCATGATATAGTGATGATCGTGGAGGAAAGGACGAATACAAATGCAACCATGACCGAGGCGGGACTCGAACCCGCGATCCTTCGGTGCGAGATCGCTACGGCACTACTACCTTAACGATCTTGGCCATCCGTACCGGCCGTAATTACTTTGTTTACCATTTTTAAGACAAATGTAGCAATTATTTTAGGCCCTTAAGAGCTTGTGAGCATTTATACAATATTAAAATGTGCCGTTTTGGTAATGTTTAAAGCTTTGAAACAATCTGTTATTAAATATTCAGTGCCGAGAAATAGCCAAAGACTAGAGAAAGTGAGTAGAAGCAAGAATTTTGTGAAGAAATAAAATACAAATGCACAGCACAAACTACAAATGAAGAAATTACACATATTTTAGGCAATTAATACGCAAACATTAGATGGCTCAAAGTACAAAGAATATGCTATCAAAACTAGGTGGTACGTTAGAACCAAAATTATTGAGGAAAATTTAATGGGGGCACACGTGTGTTCCGTCCATTTGAAATGGACGAATACCGCCACTAATTCATATTGTAGTGCATCGTGCATTTCAAATAATTCTATGGAATACTTCAATAATTGTGTTTTATAAATGTTATTGAAAGTAGTTTTGTTATAATTGTTTTTTTAAATTGTCATTACCATAAAAAAGAAATATATTTGAAATAATTTTCTACATTAAACTGTTATTCATATTTTACTTCATTATATGTAATTCCAACAGGCAATAATAACTCGGGGCTGTATAAAAGTTTCCATATTCCGGTAGCTACTTAGAGTAATATTTGTTTTTCGTAATTCCTGTAATTTTAATTATCCATTCGATTCATGTAACATCTTAATTCGTGAAATAGTCACAGTAAATATATCTCAAAGTGCTGTGATACAATATAAAGCGGTATAAATCCATGAAAATATGAAAATGATTCCTGAGTCATGACTGCTGAACATTCCCACACTTACTAACGTAAGGAGAGAAAGTATTGTAATCTTGCGCCGGAAAACAGCGAATTTTCGACACAAAAACTTTTATTGCTGGGCCCTGGTAACGAAAAAGTGGATACATACAGTTGCTAAATGCTGGGGGAAAATTCCTCTAACACGTGATGTACCAGAATTAAGAATTTGTGCGACCTTCATAATCAACGCGCATAAACCGTTCAGTCGATTTTCTCCAAAATTGATATTCCCTAATCGATCTAGATGACGTCATTGCCCCTGGAATACTAAACCGATACTTTTATTTTGAAAGATACTTTACATGAAGGCCCCCCCCCAACATCTTTAAATTTTGAAAAAAAAATGGCTCTATTTTTTGTATTAAAGTATGTTGTTGAATAGTGCAAAGGATATTTAAGAGAATAGTGCAGGTATCATTTTCTTTGGCATTTCTGATTTTTAGAAAAATGAAGAAAAAAAACCAACTTTAAAACTTCAAAATTGAAGCTAGAGATTTTTTCTGAGACAAAATCTATTATATAAAATTAATTCTTTAAAAAGGTCATGTATTAAAGTCACGAGTAGTTTTTGTGTAATTTTCGCTTGAAGTGTACGAATTGTTTTTTCTCAAAAAATGCTTCAAATTTTTTCTTTCAATTTTCTCCACGTATGTAAGAGATGGCAAGAAATATGGCGCTAGTCTCATTTCTGGGTATTGCTAGTTTTCTTTCAAAAATGGAAAATTTTTCAAAACTACAAAATTGAAAATTGACATTTTTGACTCTAACAGTGGCTGTTGTACAAAATTAGCTCTTTAAAAAAGGCCAAGCAAATTTTATTTAAAACCTATAGTTTTTGCGCAATTTCTTCTCGAAATTTCATTTTCGCCACTATAAATAAGCGTAAATAAGCGTTTTCTATAGGCTTCCTCAAGTAATAATTTACTGATTTTTCTTTTCTATTTCAACGATACAAGAGCCATGAGTAACAACCAATTAATACATTCATTCCTTCTTTTCTATCCAATAGCGTCTCATTTTTTACATTCATTGCCCTTTCCTTTGCCCTGTTAGATGTATGCTGAAATGTTGAACGAAGATTAACCAATGGCGGAATGAGAAGCTTGGGAAATGGAACAACCCGAGGAGCTCTGTCGCATCGCTCGCGAAAACCCTCTCTGTTCACATCAAATACATGGCTTGACCGAGAATTGAACCCCGATCTCTGTGGCGAAAGACGAGCCACCTGACAAGCCACACCACGAGTTATCCATTTATTTTATTTTATTTGGTCTACGACGGTGTTCTACAATGGAAGGGCGCTCTCAGTTTCCGTTTTATCTTCGGCAACGAGTTTGGAATAGAAATAAACTGGACTTACTAAGAGGGCATCAGTCACGGAATAATTTGAAGGCAGCCTTCATAGTGGAAATATACATCATTGAGAAAGTGAAAGCGTTGCGAGCGCTTTAGTTGTTTAGAATAACGCCACTTTCTTTTGGTTGTGGATATTATTTATTCACTGATTGAAAATATACGTGAAATAAAATGGTAAGGAGATGTTCATTTTTTCAAGTTCAAATTCAGTGTTGGGTTTCAAGCCCTTTCAAATTGACTCTACTGCGGAATATTAAGAGAGAAATATCTGTGTTTTTTGTTATTTCTAGCATCGAATAATGAAAGCCCATTTTATTAAATGCTTTTTTATTACTAAATTAATTGTTTGGACTTTCAGTGAGAACACGTTATATCTGTATTGTTAAATAAAATTGCCATCTGACATGGAAAGCATGTATAAAAACATTTTACTTACAAAGCTAAAATTTTAATTTTTCTTTTTATCTTTTTATTTCTGCTTCAGTCACCCAACACACATGGGTAATGATGAAAATAATCTAAATGGCAGTGTCAGATTTGAAACTCGCAAGCGAATTATCCACTATAATGGCGGCAACAGCCCTTTCAATTTATTCAGTCCTAATAGTGAGGGAACGGCCTTCGGATACCTGAAATACGAGAGGGGGGGATGAAGATGGCGAAGCGAAGACGGAGAGGGTGTCAAGTGCGAAAATCAACGAGCGTATTCAAACGCGACGAGCAGTGGATCTGCTCCCACCATCAAATTTTGGCGAGATTCTTCTAGTTCCACTTAATTTTACATTTCATCGTGGGTACCTTGCGTCGCAGTGTGCAGCGCGGGGCTGCGCGGCCGAGTCCAGAACTGAGTTCCGGCAGCCTGGCGGGTCCAAATATTTGCTTTTCTCGCACCTCTCCAGACAATGCGCCTCTCTCCGCAGACGCGGAGTATCTTTTTTGTTTCGAACCACTGTTATCGCATTGTGTCCGATGCTTTTTGTTCCCGCGCGTCCAAAGCCCCCCGTCATGTTTATGTATTTTAAGGATTATAATAACAGATAATAATATATTAAGATGCGCCTGAGAGGCGGGCAGAGAGCACTCGCCAGGATCTCCAATGAGATTCTTTTGACACTCGTCAGCTCACGAAATGGAGTGTGTACGAGAGGGAGTGAGAGAGAGAGAACAAAAGAAAGAAGGCGAGAGTGAGTTGGGGTGTTCTTGTGTGCGTGCGTACGTATGTGTGCGTATACCAAGTATACGTATTTTTACAGTAGCGCACCTCCGTGTTAAATGCCCTGACGACGCGTTAAGTGACTATCGATATGCACCGAGATCAAGGAATACTTCGTCGCCTTTCAATTCGTAATACAGCACTGTTCGGCGGAATTTAACCAAACACTAAATGGTTTTGTAAACATTTTAATTTCCTTGTGCATATAAATAAAACGATACGTGAAGTAGCGGTTTTGAATAATTTTTAAGAAAAGAACTGATTTAAATCTAATGAATGATGTCCATTGAAAGTAGTAGTAGTAAGTGAAAGTAGTTCATAGTAAGATCATGATAAGAACAAGTATTTCCATACTGTTCACGAAAATATCTAGAAATATAAGTAGTCGAAGTAGTAAATAAGGGTAACTAGGAGGTAATGACATTTCTGATAGGAAATAATCACACATTTATGTCTTTCTTTGTATACAGCAAGTAAAAACAACAACTCAGGGCTTTTTTCTTCATTATTGCTGCGTATAATTGCAGAACAGTGCGTTCCTTTCAACACACGTATTGTTATTAATGTGTTAACTGGAAAAGTACAAGAATTCGGTTGATGCATATCAAACATGTTCCGATACATGTCAAATGTAAGGTTAAAATGTTGGGTCGGTGTAATTTTAGGTGTTATTTGATGACTTACCCATGGAATTCTAGAAATATAATACCAGGAGGAACAGAAATAATACGTGTACTGTGGTGTATACCTGAAAGTAAATGAGCAAGAAAGGGAAAACGATGGTTTGGAAAAGTATGTCCGTTTCCTACTACCTTCATATGTACCAGTCTTTAACTGAGATTTCTGAATGAATGGATGATTGGATACGAGATGATATTGCACTTCTATGAATTGATATATTTAATTCGCAAAAATAACTGAAATATTAAAACTATCAAACAATCAATTTCATGAAATAATATGACATTCTCTCTTGTAAAGGGAAAATGATTTGCCAAGAATAAGGTTTCATTGATTAGGTAAGTTTCGTAACATTTTCTACACAACACAACTGAAAGTAATGTATTAATGACGACTCATTCAAATAGACTTCATTAAATGACGTCAATAGGTTAACTCGAATTATTTAGCAACGTTTTCTCAAAATGTTTTCTGTGACGTTTCTAATTAATGATTTTTCTAGAATTTTCTTCTAATTCTGATGTTTCTAATTCTAATGATGTTTATGGAAGTATTTTCATTCTAGCGAATTATCATTTTACATATTACTGGTTTAAATGTCCACAAATCTCATTGCTTTCTTTACAAGACCATTCATGCAGATGGACATTAAATACTTATTTACTTTTTTTTAAAAAGTTTTCACAACAATTTACACTGACTAGCTGACATTCATTAACAGTATTTCCTTTATACTTTTAAGTCATGACGTCCTGCTTCGATGTATAACATTTTTGTGGTTAAGTTTTATCAAGTATTTATATTTGTTATTTTCTTAAAACACACCTGGAAAATGTTCACGATAGTATTTGAATGGAAATGTTGTGATATGCAATGTTAGTTTTTTGTGGTTAAATCAAACAAGAATTTTTGTTTTAATCATGTCTGCTTGAATGTGATATTATCAGAATGAATGTAGTCCGAAATATTTTCTTCTCAAGAGCTTTTATCTAGGAAACAGTCGCTTATCCTTTACGGCCGGATGTTCGTCCATACACACTGGCGGTCTCCTCTGATCTGAGATCAGAGGAACGCGAGGAGCTCCGCGACAACACATACATAAGAGACCAGGGACAAACAACCAAGACCATGGAGAGACTCGAACCCGCGACCCTTCGCTGATTTGGTAGAGACTAGTAGCCACCTCGACCACCCAGTCCGACGTAGTCCCAAATATTATTTACCAGAGAAAATGACTGAAAAATCAACCCAAAGCCAAACAGATTCGGGGGCACTGGCGGAGGTCGCCGAGCACGGTCGCTCGAGGTGGATGTGCGCGCTGAAGGACCTTCAGGTGATGCTGACGGCGAGACGAGGGGGGGGGGGGCAAGAAAGCTACTACGCCATTAGGGGGAGGTTGGATTAACTGAAGGTCTTAGGCTAGGAACAATATACGATATTCCAATCTTCTTTCTCCGTAAATGATAATATCTCAAATTTGGTACCATCAAGTTGCCCAATCCCTTCATAAATATGAAATATATATCAGATACTGAGGCTTTCTGGAATTGGTGTACTTTACCTAGTTACTTTGAAGGTTGCTCAACATTCGATTCAACCTCTCATCTGAATTCTATGTCCAAGAACAATCGCGCATATATTGCTCTTAACATGCGAAACTCAGAATTGTGAGTTATGATTCTTTCCCTCAGTTATTAGTTACCAAATTCGTCGAGAAGAAGCTCCTCCAAAGTCGTGAAACAGCTTCCCGTGCTTCCCGAACTCAGAAGCCATTTGTTTTGCCATTTCCAGGAGATTTCTGGGCCAACGTACAAAACTCATTATCTCTGACGGAAAATAATATTAGTTATTAATGAAGTTATTTGGAGCTTTTTGTGGAAATAAATAAGGCTGACGGGACGTGGATTGAATTCTGCTCCGAGGATAGATATTTGAGTGAGTTCGTGTTCTCCTTCCAACAATGTCAAATATCACAGTGATCTCTATATGATGATTATGAAGCGACCTTAAATAAATACATAAACTAAAAAAAAGAAAAAAAAAAAAAATAAAAAAAAAAAAAAAAAAAAAAAAAAAAAAAGAAAATCGCACGGTACAAATTGTTCCAGATTCCCTTAGAAATACGGATGAGGGAGAGTGGGAAAACAGTACAACGATGGAAAGTCAGCATCTACACAAACACGTGATAGGCTGAGTTCCGAACGAATGTACCGATGCCGAGCCTTGTCGATAAAGCACACGGGTTGAATTTAACAAAACCAAAGATCCGGCTAAGACGGAGTTGAGAGCTAGGAGAAGAGAAGAACGTAACGAACATACGACCGGAAAACTCAGAAGCCGGGGCAGGAAAGCGGTAAGAGAATGGCAATTAGCAAAGAGTGTGGAAGGGGCGGAAAGAAAAACACGCGGTTTGTCGTAAGACGTAGAGGGGACACTTAGATAAAAAGCCAAAATCCACAAGCTGACTTGGCGGCCGCCTTGCGATGCTCCTCCCGGATTCAGTGGGCGATTTCTTTGGGCTGCGCGGGAGGTCGGGGGAGGGTCGGGGGGGAGGGAGGTCGGGGAGGCGGGGTGGTCCGGGAGATGGTCGGGGGAGGTCGGGGGAGGTCGGGGGAGGTCGGGGGGAGGTCGGGGGAGGTCGGGGTGCGCTTGAAGACGAAACGGACAGGTGAGAACCCTCAGGCGGCGAGGCGGATGGTGGCAGGAAGAGGCCTCGAGCGCCCTCTACGTCAGAGCCACCGCCCACGATGCACTCCCGACCCGCCCGGGCCCACGCCCCGGGCGCAGGCGTCCCCCTCAGCTCCTGAGAGCGCTCGGCACTACGAAACTGACGGACGAGTTAAAGAAAACAACATGCTATTAGTTTTTAGTATCTTCAAATTTGAGACAATCATATAAATACCTATTGAAACGGAAACACGTCAATTATAATAGATAAGTGATATAAATAAAACATCATTAACGTTTGCAGGAACATTGTTTTTGTATGTCATCATTGTGAAGTTTTGTAAACCCATATTAAAGGTATTTTTGGATACACTAAATAGTTTATAAAATGGAATTTTATAATACAAATCATTTTGTCGTCGCTTTTTCTGCACGATGTCATTGGTCACGTAACATGTATGTCCGTATCAGTACGAAAATAACGTGTAAATAACGTCTTCTATCAGTTCTTCTATCTATGAGCAACGGAGGAAATGAATGATCATTACATTAAGGTCAAAGAGACAAATAATCATCGGATATCAATGTGTTATGTATTATAACACAATTTTACTTCAGGAACTCGAGGAGATATGTTAGATACGACTATTAAAACTGCTGTTATACAAGTATCTCATTACGCATATGAAAATTGTGGAAATTTAATAAAATTCAAAGAGTTCTTACAAACAGCCCATATATATTAAAAAACACAAGAAATTCATAAATACAACAAATATGAAATAATACAAACTCTGGAAATCTTAAAGAATAAGACAATATGATACTTAATTACCACTTCCCTTCAATTACCCTGTTCAGTTTTCCAAGTTCATAGGAATAGTTAATTTGTTGTACATTACATTTATCCAAAACTAAGTTCATTTCTCTTTCTACGCGAATTCTCAACTCTACCGGTTTACTGCATTGAAAATAGATATATTTATATTTGCCCAAGATTTTCATGGAAAGCATTATAACCCAGAGAGATGTAGACATAAAAATTGTAAAGTGTTTATAAGGGTTTTTCTCTTAACACAATTAATTCAGTAACTTCTCATATAATTTTAATAATTTTACATGGCCTTCAGGAATATAATTCTGTTCTAGTTCCTCTATAAAATATTAAGATTAAGAGCAACAACCTTGTTCTGGAAGCGATGTCAGATTCTGTTCGTCATCTTACGAGGACGCGAAGTAACGGGGTCCCATTCTCTCCGTGTTGCCGAACGCCTCTGAATCGCCGTCAAATTGGACAAAAACGCCTCACTTGCCCAAGACGTATTTTGTTTAACTCCAAATTTCCATATACCCAAAAGAAGAGCTCTGCAATCACAATTACTCTTATCAGCATCAAAAAATAATTTCATAGTTTCAATTTTCTTATTTTCAAAAATTGATTTCATAAATACCTTTTTAAACTACTTTCCAACGTTTCGCTTCCAATTCTATTTCCCCGGCTTCTAGCACGTACAGCCCCCCCCCCCTCTACAGCCCAGCCCTCCCGCGATGTGTACTCCGTCACGCAGCAAAAACAAATGAGAGCGAGGAAGGCGCCACAAGCGCGTGGTTCCTTCTCCCCCTCCACTCGCCAGAGCCACCCCTTCGAACTCCCCTTCGAGTCGAGCACACCCCTCCAAACCACGTGCCGTTGCTCTGCTGCGATACGAACTCAAGGACTTCCTGTGCGAACGCAAAAATGAGAACACACTCTCCTAACGTTCCTCAATTTTTTAACTTTTATGTACTTGTATACAATAAAAGTTAACATTATAAACTAGTTATAAAGTATATTATTAAACTGAGTAAACTATATTGATAAGTAACGAAGACTAGTGTGATCTGCCGGCGCAGTGTGTAGTTTACATGCACCAAAACATAATGAATTGAAGAAGCAAAACAATTTTTGAAGGGAAAAAGCGCAACCAAATTTTATCGTCGTACGAAATTGCGTATTGGAATCCATATTCTCAGATGATATTCACCGTTTTCTTGAACGAGAGGGATGATATGTAAGGACTGCTCTCATATGGGGTGGTCGCGGATGTAGCCATTAATGAACCACACACTGCTCTTTTCACCACAAACTGAAATCGACCTGAAAGAGTAATTGGTTTGGCATGTTATTAAGCAGTGTTCTGTTGCATGACTATGCACCCCTATGTATAACATAGATAATTTTTAACAGATATGTCACTCATTTTGTTTCTTTCTTTCTGTATATTCATATACTACAAATCATAAAACATTACAGAAGAAACCAGAGTGTCACTTTGAAGTCTTATTTTGAAAATGATAAGGAATGTTACGAAGCGTGACAAGTATTTTCTTGATTGACCCGATTAATTTGATTTTTGCGAACAAAGTGTTATTAGAACTCTTGTAAATGGATTTATCAAAACGTAAATAATTATTTCCTTAAACTAGTTTAGATGAATTCTAATTATGATAATTGTCTAATTTACTTTATTAACTAAACATTGCCTATTCGTATTAAACACATTCAAAGAAAGACTACAATCAATTTTAATTAACTTTTATTAATGTTTAAAAACATGACTAACTTTAATACATGTTAATGAAAATACTGACAGGCACCGGTCTTTGTTCAAGTCTTAAATACCAATACGTACTGTTTCGCTAAAAAAAATATTAGTAGAGATGAGATTTTCAATTTTCTTTTCGCGTAAAAACAGAATGTTAGGTAACTCTTGTGGAAAATACCTATAACTTGTAATCATCGGCCAATGTTAAATATCACATAATCAGGAATCTTCTCAAATAACTGTAAGCATAACTAACTGTCTGACAAGATTTATCATTCTTTGGAACTTTTCTCTCTGTCTTCTTACCCTTATGCAGATCTTACTGTATGATTTATTAAGCTCTTCTTTTTTTGATCAACTTATCTAACCCAGGAAGTCTTTTATACTTCTTTCTGAATCATTCTATATCCCAACTATTTATGATATCTTTTTTCCTATTGCCACCAACTTCTCTCAAATTTTTCCTTTACATCATTTGAAAAGTTCTGCTGAAATGTTATGCTCCAGAACTACTTACTGCACACAAAGTCATCAAGAACACATACCTTCGACAAATTCCTCGGAACCCTTAAAGCCGACGCCTAATTCCCAATATCACCTTTCTCAGAAGTGTTCCGTAAAGTAAAGCAGTTTACGCGGTACGCTTGGCTTTCGGCCAGACGCGTGTTTCTAAGGAGGCGGGAGAGTCCGAGAGGGAACAGAGAAGCCGAAAACAAAGTGCGTTCGCAGCGCCGACCCACCCAGCCCCTTCCTCCTCCCACCACC
>BOPP01000011.1:16331690-16351990 GCA_017312745.1 Gryllus bimaculatus
TTCTTCGTTTCAATATATATGTGTGTGTGTGTGTGTGTGTGTGTTTAAATTTATTTTCTTCACGTTTGATTTTCGTCTTTCGGAGATTTTGAACGGTTACTTATAATGATGACATCCACCGGCAAATGCGGGTCTCAGAATAACCTTTCACTATTTTTAAAATTTCATATTTGAATAACTTGACTAAGAAAAGTTAGCATTTATTGTTTAGAAGTGGAAGGAGGGTGTTTGTGAGAAAAGCGCGCAAATGGTTTCATAAATTAGGGTGGGCAAAAGAGATCTCGGGGAATCTAATGAGTGATGGATAATGTGCGTTTTGGCCGAGATTAAATATTGGGATGCTGAAGGGAGAGAGAAATATTTTTGAGACGTTTGTGAGAGGAATTCTGAGAGGAGATGTGCTTGAAGCTCTTCGTGGATTTGTGAATTAGAAATGAACCAGAGGGCTTTCAAGATTTGTCTCAGATATTTGTTTTGGATTGTCTGTAAAATGGATAGATTAGTTGGTGCTATGTTGCGGCATATTGGAAAAGCGTATGCCATTGTGAGTCTTATTACAATTTGATAGATGAGCCGCCCAGTTTCTATGCTGTAGGTGGAATTTCTGTTGATAAAGGGTGTAGTTTTACGTTTGCCCTTGGCTTATGGGCTATTGATTGAATGTGTGGTTTCTACGTTAGCCTTTTGTCCAGTAACACACCTAGGTAGTTGACTGGCAAACAATGATAAACCCAATCGGTGTTGGTAGTTGAATATTTCATCCGGCATGTAAGGGTCTCGGAGCTTTTCTCTAGACTTTGGAATATTAACCTCTAAACGCGCATATTTCAAGGGCCTAAAATGGGTGCTTGAAAAGTGAAAATATGCTTTATAATTTTTTTACCACGTAATATATGCTTAAATTGATATGAAAACAACTTTTTTGGACTTCGGCACTAAAAACGACCTTTTACGTTTCAAGAAATCGTTCGTAAAATGTCATCTTATGTCAAGGACGATATTTGCCGTTATGGCACGACTAATTACGTCAACACACAGTCAGCCAATCGCCATCGCAGCCAGAGCATAGTTGGCAGGTGGCGGCAAACCGAACAGCCGACCAGCGTTTTTCACAATAAGATATTTCAAAAAATTAACTTTTGTTTTCTTATAAATTAATAATGCTGTTGAAAAAACCTTGCCTTTAAATTTGTTGCTTTATTCAAGTCGTATAAATTTGAAAACTTTTTCGTAAAGTCGCTCGTTTTCGAAATAATAAATCATGTACTTAAGCTTAACATTAAAAATTAGTTGCATAATATACTATTTTCACATAAATTATTTTTTACTTCTATATTATTAAAAATATGAGCAATTAAAAGGAATACTGAAATGTACACAGCAAAACATCAATACATTCTCTTGCTTGCAATATTTAGATACGCCAAAAATAATATTGTTATTTCATTATGTAATTATTTTAATAATAAACGAATAGTGTATTAATTTGTCTTGATCTTGTCTGAAACACACAGCACTTGGGTTGATCAGGGATTGTTAGTAAATAGAACAGATTTATATTCATTGTGAATTTCTCTCCAGGATGTCCTTCCAATTTATTCCCCACGATTTCAATATTATACCCAACAGGAATTTTTAATTAATAGTCTTGCCGTTTTAAAATACTTTGAAAATGACCATCGGAATTCCGTCTCAGGTGTTCCCAGCATTTTGATATGAACAGTTAAAAATTTTTACTCGTTCTAATAACATGGGTGATTCATTAGAGCTGTTAGTTCAGGTTATGGATTATAATTCTCAATTGGGATATGAAACATATTCAGTTTTCTTTTACGATCAAGGTGAAAGAATTCAATAAGAAACAGATACTACTCCTATTACAATTTTTACTACATTTAAAACAATCAACAATTTTAAATGATTAATTTGTACATGTTCAGATGTGAAATATACTAAAGGCTAATCTGATTGTCAAATAATTTGAGGGTATTAAGATTGTTATCAAATCTTTGTTTTATAGTATTAGCATTATATATTCTGACGCGACCTATGTACGTCTGATCAAATGCTTTTATCGTGCTTTATGATCTCAGGGAGTAGGATATTTAAGGTGTGAGAAAGATTTTCCCAAGACACAGGAATAGCCAAATCAGTGCATATATTCTTCAAAAAATACAACCATGTACATCAGGCACTGGGCAAATACAAAACAAAACCAAATGTCCAATAACACTTTCAAATATCTCACAAGAAATGAAATGACCCTTTTCAACTCTTTAACAAAAATTACAAATGCACGCGTTTCAATGTTTTCTCCTTTAGAAAAAGCTTTCCGTCAAGAATAGTGTTCACTAAGAGTGTTTTTTTGTTTATAGCTTTTTCAGTCTATACGACACAAGTGGTGGATCAAGAGCAGCCCTTTGATTGGACACTTTCGAGGTAAACCACCAGTTGTCTATCTTTATGAACAGCGCCATGTGTTTTGCAAACCACAAAAAAACACAACAATTTAAAGTTAGTGAAACCGAGTTCATTGTGGAGGACGCGTGAAACATTCCATTCTTTTTAGCAGCTCTTAAGGCAGGGTTACTAGACTTTTTTTCCAGAGGACGACATTCACCAAAAAAGGAGGACGTTTAAAAGAAAAAGAGGACATTTTATACTTTTATACTTCAGGATGTATAGACAATGTACTTAACAAGACCGAACCATTAACGGTCTTTAAAAATTATATTGGACTTTATGTTGTATAGGTTAAAGCTTCTGATTGAATAACTTAATCCCCGCATTCACCATCGTTATTCACCAAACAATAAGTATCAATCAGGTGTGTATTACAATAAGCCTAATGATCTATTATGTAGACCATTTAAGTAAACATGTAGATATTCAAAACATGAAGTCCATTAAACGAATTAAATTACTTAAAATTATTCCAGTGTTATTTAAAACAAAAAGGAGTCTATTTCGTGTAAATTTAAAAAAAGGAGGGAGGAATGGAGTGCATTGCTAAAAAAGGAGAACATGTCCTCCAAAAGGAAGACAGAAGGCAAGCCTGTTTTAAGGGCATAATGCTGTCCAGAAGGCACACATATAGTCTCGTAATAGTTCGTGACTTTACGTCCGCAGCTTGTGTTTCTTCCACTGTTCGATTTCTCCTCGGATTCTTCTTCACGCTCCAATCCTTGGAGGGACTGCGTTTGGTGGACCTGTCTCGTCAACGTTTTTCCTGCCGAGTCACTCCGACACTCGTACTTTCGCCTCTAATTGATTCTGAGTATATCGCGCATCTTTCAAACCCTTGGCCTCCATAGTTCGTGTTTGTTTCCCTTCCGCGCGTTTCATCGTCAGCTAGCGCTTGCTGAAAGAGCTCCGAGAGCCAGTGATGTTATGAGAGCAAAACGATCGGCGTTTCTCCGAAGACTTTCGGACCGCGTTCAGCGAGCTATTGCGTTTCTCCCAAAATTGTGAAACGCAAATATCGTCCTTCGATTTGATCAAGAGTTCCTATATGACTCTGTCAATCACGTACAATATACTCGATAGTAATTTCTTTTCAGCTTCTCAGCGATTTACAGCGAAGATGCTGAGTTGGATCCTTGTTTTTGTCTAAACACTTAACATTGTTTATTCATCCCTATCATTACATCTTTACATATTTCTGCTACTTATCGAACAAATATTATTATTATTATTATTATTATTATTATTATTATTATTATTATTATTACAGTCCGTATAATTAATAGTAATATGAGATACAATATGATTGAGAATGAAAAAGCCAATATTTTCATGTTTTCATAATGTATTTGTTATACTTTGAGTTTAAGATAACGAAACAAGGAATAGGTGTTCTGAAAGTAGACATAGTACAGCAGTGGAGGTTGTACAAAAAATATTAAATGAATATGAATAATAAATCAACTTGGATTATATGAACGGGGGTATTTAACATAAACTGTTTTTGTTAGTTTGTGAACAAAGCCCTACGTGCAAAGCCCTAACGAAAACATCCATTTAAATTCTGCAAAATAATGACATTTCAGAAGAAATTGATGAAATGGGTTTCTAACTGATACTATCAAACAAAAAACTATCACTAATGCAAAGTAATGTGAAGATTATTTTAAAATAATACATTTCAGCCTGCGACGTGTCTAGAATTACCACACTCCAACAAATCTGCACATGGTTTAATTCTGACTCTTCCATTGCTCACATGTTCTTGTTATGAGGATAATGAAAGAAGTGACTCTTTCATCAACATCAGAAAGCCTTTCATCCCAACAACGTGTGTGGTGATGTTCTATTTGAAACAAATATACGTATGCCCCCTTTCTTCTTTTAGGTATATTTAGTCACTGATGTTTTATTTCCAAAGGGGCGCATTTCCAAAGAATACATTTTTTAGGAAGAGAAAGCGTTCAAATTCAACCTTATAGGTCATAATTAGAATCAAAGGTTTTCGTATACCTCCACTTTTGAAAAAAAATTAGCAAAAAGACGGAGAAACGTCCTAATAGTACTCTATTAATATAACTATAAGCACAAGGACATGAAGATACGTCACTTTGTAAATTTATCTATGAAGTATGTGCAACGAAAAAATATATGCATTGAAACATAGACCCATCAGATGTAGTCATACGTAATACAGTCAAGCAATAAAATTGTATTACTAACCATTGCAAAAGGGCCTCTATATTACAAGCAATTATTGTAAGTAAATAAAAGAAAAATTCAAATCCAAGCAGTTTTTCAAGAAACACAATCGTAATGTGGTAAATAGTTACCCTCATTGCTATAGTCCTATTAGAGTCTCCTAACATTTTAACTATTGCATTAAAATTCATTTTTATTTATTTTCTGCAAGCAATTAAAATTGTTTTTAAAATCGTATGTACCGAACTTCAAAACCAAAGTAATTTTTTAAGCTTCCAGCTGAATAAATCAAGAATGATTTTCATCAGAAATCACTTGAATAATTCGAAACAAATCGCCTACATAAGATCCCTGGAACCAAGAAGAAATATAAATATCATAAACCTTGAATATTTAATCTCGTTAGTATCCGAGCACCTCATTTTAGAACTGGTATCAATTAGAAACAAATTTGTAAAGCACTAAACCTCTATTATTGGCATAGCACGTTGTAGGAATTATACTGGTATCTGCGTTTAGCATAAAATAAATTTATTAAGTAGTTTTCTTACAGTTAGCGTTCAGAAAAATGTATTTTGGAGGCTCCCAGGACACCCAAGGGTCCTCCTATATTTAAGAGCACGTTCCATGAGCTAATGTGTGTTTCCCACATTGTGAAACGGTTTTGCGGCAAGGAAGAACGTACGTTGGCTGGATTTCCAACTAGTTCTATATACAACCTAATGTTCGAATGGCAATTACTCAACGATCGTTAGCGTGTTACGGGTATAGCGACAGAGCTTATTTCATAAAACACAGCGACGGCATGTAACGGAGAAAACTATTTAATAGAACATGGGGCATAAATGAACATCAATAGCCGATAATAGGCACTGAATCGTGTACTTTAATCGTTACAGCTAACCTGCCGAAGTTTCGAGGTTTAGTGTATCAGCGATCAGTATTAGGTTATTTTTTGTTTCTTCGTGGCAAAGTCCTCCTCTGATACTAGTGCAAGAACTACGTAAGGGTTGCTAAATATTGAAAATTAATTTGTATTTTGTGCAATATGTTGTTGCATTGAGAGGTTTTCTTCATTACTATTTAATATTTATAACAGTAATTGATACCATTTACTTGTTCCATTACAGCAATCAGCATTGCCATTTACTTGTTCTATTACATCAAACATTAATGTGCAGTAAAACATGTCAAAAATGATTAGTAGTATCAAAATGCAAACGATGGTGTCGAAGTGCGCGTAGGTACACATAACAGTTCTCTTTGCGTAAATTATTTCAATATTTCTTTCTGTGCTTCAGCCATATCGAGATATTACTGTGATATCACGTGAATACAATGAAAAGAAGAATATATTTTTTAATGCTTTTTACGGTAACGACGTTGCTGAAATACTCTGAACTCTGAACTGTCCACCACAAACATTTAAATCCTCCACAGTAGGAAGAATCGCAAGAATGTCTTGGTGGGGGTCAAGTCCTATTTGCTGCAGAATATTTAACCAAGATTTACTCTCCAAGCTGCAAGAATCGTAGCATTGTATCTCCACTGAAACGAAACAGGAGTGAACCGGCAAACTACACAAAAGCGTAACTTCGCCCCCAAACAACCGACATCTTTGTCCGCCTCGCGTTGCTTCCGGGTTGCAGAGAGACGCGACACTACACATCGAAACGTATGTTCGAAACATACAAGGAGCAACCGGTTACTTCGCCACCAGCCACGCTGTTTACCTCGAGATACAATGGCGATCACGTTTCTGTACAGCCCAACAAACCATAAACCAAGCCGTGTTTTGATCCCGGGAGACAAACACACGAGGGACGAGAGACGGTGGGCGGCGTGTGTGGAAGCCCCGGAGCCGTGAGTCACCCAGCTCAAGGCGAGTGAGAGGACGAAAACGCCTCAATAGTGGTGCACACTCACCGCGTTTTGCTCCCGGAGCGTCCTCGGGATCGTTACGAAAGCGGAGGGGGCGGCTAGGTGTCGCTCCGCGGCGTCGGCGTTTTGACGTCTCGCCTCGTGTGCAGGCCGTCTTTTGTTTTGTTTTGTCTTCGGAAAAGAACGCGCTCGCTCCCGCGTTTCAAAAGATTCATTGCCTTCCAAGTGGCGGCGCCGGGGAGCGTGCGAAAGTGCGTCTAAGTCGGCGTCCCACGTGCGGCTTTCCCCGTGCTCCAGTGACTCCTTGCCGACTCCCGGGAGGAGTTGGGATGCGTTGCTTGTCTCTGCCGAGCAGCGAACATTCGGTGCGCGCCCTATCCGCACCTCCGCGCCGCATCCGCACCGTTGATTGTTTGCGGCCCATCACGAGGAGGAAATATTCCCCGATCACCTCAGCTGATGAGGCTTTAGCGAGCAGACGCTCAGCAATAACTTAATGCCGCGCGTGTGACGCCACCCGAATAGATCAACGTTGGGAACACACGGTTGAGTGGCTGTGAACTCCCATGTTTTTGCACTGATCACAGCAATATCAATAGTAAAGGAACGTATGTGCCATCTGATGGGAAAAATATTATTGAAAATAATCAATAAACTTTTTGAAAATCATTATTCAAAACAGATGAAAAATGAAGAAATCGACGAAAACATACTTCGAAAGATCTTCTTTTTCCACTTATTTACCTCTCCTGATCGTGCTTCCTTAACCTGACCAAAATCCGATATCCAATTGCTGGAACTATTTTTTTAAATTATTAATAATGATTCCGGGCGTTTCAGTTTTCACACAACTTTCGCTAACTTCCTCAAAGGTCATTAATTCCGTAAGTGTAGTGTAACTTTTTCTTCGAGAGTAGGCGACGATCTTCTCCCGCTGGATGGTGAGATCCAGCGACGACCTACTACCGGCTAACCACCCAGTATCTCCCACTAGCGGGTCATTGCCTCAGTCAAGTTGTAAGCTCCCGACAGGGCTCCCGGCATGTGTGGTAACGAAGTGCGTGTAAGTGTGTGTAAGGAAGAAGTGATGATAGGGCAAGGAAAGAGGAGGAAATATAGTGCGTGGTCAATTTGTTAATGTACTGCACAGGCATTCACGCGGTATTGATCGCAAAACCACGAAAACCTATCGATCAAAGCAGCCGACCGCTAGAATCCTCCCCCAGACTGCGGCTGAAGTCGACCTAGCTATCTAGCTGCTGCCGAAAATCCTGCCACTGTCGGGACTCGCACCTAGGACCTCCCGGGCAGAGGCACTGCAGGGAAATCATTTGATACCGGTGCTACCTCTCACGGCGAGGGAAATGGAGAAATTAGTATTCCTGTCTGTTGAGGATAGTACTCAAACGAAGGCTGAGGAGAGGAATTGAAACTAATTCTCAAACGTATGGACCATTTCGAACCACATGCTGGTGAATCGATTTATCGATCGCCGACATATCGTTTTGCTGCTCTCCACCCATTCGGGGTAAACATTTTCAGCTTTGCAGATCACATTCACAGGAGTAAATTCGTCAATCGCATTCTCTTGCATCATTATTGATATTGCTGTCTTGGTGGCATTCTTATTATTTCCGAGTGTTTGCAGTCTCTTTTCACAATAACTGTTATGACAATTCCATCTACGCTTCAGGATAATCCCTTCCCATTGAAATTCAAAATTATCAACTTTCTACCCCTCTTTTATAGGCATCGTTTTACAGAGAAAACATATTAATCAATAAAAATCACAAAAACAACGGTATAAGTAGGTATTTATGATTTTTAATGTTGATGTGCGCACATAAATAGCATTATTAAAAACCCATTGACCTGCACATTTTATTACTACAGACACGTGTAACAATATATCAACTAATCATATTATTGAAAGAATATAAGTAGTCACACTAGATGATAATAATTTTAGAAAAATAAATAAATAAACTCAGCACTTCAATTAGAAACTGTTCAGTGGTAATTGACAAGTATACTAAAGATCATGTGCCAAGTAACTGTAAAATCTACCATGTATATAGACGAATTTTTTAACACAAAATTTTCTCCTTGGGACCAATAGAAAATCTCTTTGCCTCTTGGCACTTAGTTGTACCATTCGACGGTACAGTTATAACTTAAATATTCTATTTTTCTTCATGTTTATCTTTTTTATTCACTGAATTCAGTTTATTGGGCATATTTAATATTCAGACTGTATTCACCTAATAATATATGTGAACAAATTTACAACCTCAAATTGTCACATAGTAAAAAGAAATTATCAATTACCAGTTTTTATTGTAATTATTGTTGTTATCAAATTATTTGTTTAACCTTGTATAATCCTTCATTGATATGGCAGTAAACATCAATCTTTTGAAATAAACTCTATGAGCCCTCTGTTTTGAAAACTAATTAAAAATATGAAAGAAACATGAAAGTTTCACACTGAACATTATTTATTATTACATTACGAACGTACAAATTTCCTGCAAAAAATTCTGAATATCGCTTAAAGAAGAAGGGTATCGTGACTGGTCGGTTCCCGCTGTCGAGGAAAGCAAAGCGCGGTGACACGACGCACTAACATCAACAAAAGAAGAGCAGGCGCCGCAGCGGCGGGGGCGGCTCGCTCCACTGAACGCACCGTGTGGACGACGTGTGGGAACCAAGGGCGATGGACGGCGCCGTCGGAAACAGAAGCCGAAGCGAGGGAAAAAAACTGGGCGGAGAATTCTGACAATCATACCAGGTCTGAATTTGTATTTACGCGGAGATACGAGCATGACTCACAACGGTTCTCATGAAAAGACCTTAACTGTTTGTTCTAGCACTCGTAATACAACTAAGTGCTCTTGCACGGAACCATTATAAAACCTGCGTGGTCGCACGGAATTGAATTGTGGAGCATCGCTATTAAATAAATAACGATTTTAAGAGAAGTTACAGAAATTCAGAACGCATGGCAGAATCGTCTGAGGGAAGACAAGACGGGTTCAATCCCATTTTACATTCACTTCATATCTAATACAATATATTATGACATGAATATCTCAGCCATTGATGTGAATACAAAGAGAAGTTTAGAGTTTCAAAAAAATATTGAATTTTATCAACAAGTTGCCTTTCTATTTAATAGCGAATGTTTGCATATGCCTAATTTGCTGGAAAATCTTGTGCAAACGATAATGAAGTTACACATTTAACGGTCTTACACAACACATTTAATGTTAATGTTGTTTTATATAATTTTCTAAATGCTATTACAAAATAGGTGATCTTTGTAAACGAAGAATAAAGCATTTGATGTATTGGAAACTTAATAGTTGCGGCTACGAAAAACGTGGGTTTTATTGTAATTCACAAAAGAATTCAGCAGAAAAATCGCACATCATAACCGAGAAGGGGGTAAGCCGTGCCAACGTGTGTAACCCGTCGCCTGAGAGAAGGCCCGTGTCTCACGCCGGGTGGTGAGTCGGCGTTGGGCAGCATCAACACGGAAGGCCGGCCGGCCGTCTGGCGGCGGCGGCAGCAGACGAGCAGCCGGCGGGCGGATTTCACGGTGGCTAAATCCGCAATTCGCAGCTGCCTTTGGGTGGATGACCGCCGAGGGCGCCGCCGCGCGCCGTCGTGAGCCGGCGCCCGGCACGACGCGGGCGGGGACGGTCTGAGGAGGGCCGAGGACGGGCGGGCCCGGCCACGCGCGCCACCGCCGCCGGCGACGGAGACGGCGACGGCTGCCACGGCCCGATTCCAAGGGTTCGCAAGAGACGACCACTCGTTAATGCAGCAGAGGCCACCGACTTCAATTATAACCTACCACTCATCCCTAACCTATCATCTTATCTTCCAAACTTGACACAAGCTCTAACATTTCCTTAAGCACAGTAAAAGCCAATAAAATATATAGTAAATAACCAAATAACATTAACACATATTTAAGTAATAAATTAAAATTACCAGTGAAATATGTTAATAATTCATTCCTTAGAATACATCGTACTGCTAAATAAAACAATACTTTTATCTATGGTAGTGTGCTAATGTTTAATTAGAGTATTTTTGCAGATGCTTTTACATACACACTTCGTAACGGTAGTAGTCTGCTTCAGGTTTCAGTGTTACGCTTTCACAACATTTTTCAGTGACCAAGCCAATATTTACACGTCAATAGTTTGACGCTTGAAAACTTTTGTACTCCTCAAACAAGTATAAAATTATTATCACGAAATTTACAATTTTAATACAAATTCATGAGTTTTATGAGAAACATTAGTACTGTGTCTGATACCAAATTCCCCACGATCTACCTTCTTCTCCCAGCCAGAAGGTAATCTATATATTAAAATACCCGTTTATAATACATTTAATGTAACTATGAGCCTACTTCGTAAGTAGTATACTATCTACAAAATTGTTTAAAATTTAAATTACAAAATCGTTTATAGAAGACAATAATTGGATTGCCTCATATTTGACAGTACCTCCTGCCATTAAGGATAGTTTTCAGTATTCGCATCAATTCATTACAAAATAGTACATACATTTCGTTCCTTTTTTACTGTTCTAAGCCTCCTCATAGCAAGATATTAATTTGCTGTACATCTCGGTCTTCTCTGTCACACATGGTTTTCTCTCATAATATTGGTTTTGCTCTCAAACGATATAAAAGAACGATTTACTTATATCAATCATATTCGACATTTAGTGTTATCAGTCATATTCTTTGTATATTGTATTTATCTTCCTTCATACCTCTTAATTACGAGGTATTATGAGTGTTTGGGCAAACAAACGAACAACACGGTTTGCGAACGCCATTTTCAATGTCGCAGAAGACTATCGTTAGTATACGTGTATTCAATTAAGAGTATATTATTTCCTTACTTTCTTACTAAAGAATGAAATTTATAATCTTCATCAATGTGCTGTTTAGTCTCCCTGCAATTGTCACGAGAATATTTAAAAATCTCATAACTTCAAAAGTTAGTATTGGACTCAATACCACAAACGTCCGAACTGGCTCTGAAACATCCCAATAGCCTCTGTCAACACAAGTTCTTGTTTATACTTACATTGTTTAAAAGTTATTAAGGGGTTTGATTATGAACATGGGCTAGTAGCTTTTTGTCTCTTGACGTGATAATAGTCGTGACCGAGGCATTTTTCAGTCCACCCTGCCTTAGGCCCTTTCCTTTCACCTGTATGTCCCCGTCACGCACGTTCATGGGGCTCTCCCAAACGTTGCCTCGTCCCGCGCGTCCATGCACCTGAGCGGCGGCCACCCGTCGGGCGGCATTCGGACGTGCAACCTTTAGACGCCCTCCGAGCAAGGTGCTTCGGTGCAGCCCCGTGCCTTTTGCCGCACCGGTACACGAGGGACCTTGGCACCATACAGCGGTCAATTCTGTACGAAATGCGGATTTTTCAATATACGTCTGACACACGAGTCGTGTTTACAGCTATTTACAGATCTACGGTTGAAGAATCCGTGCATGTGTGTGTTTGTGTACAGCGCAGCTCAAGATCGCCTTTTCAAAATGGAAAGATCTCATAGACGGCACTGAAGGTACTCTGTGAAAGGTGAAAACATTGAGGAAGTAAAGCAGAGAATACCGTTGTTCAGTGTAGTCATGCCTGTTTTCAAACATCCTCTTTCTTCCCAAAATTTCTCACAAGTGCATTAAAATATCACATCACGAGTAGGTAGATAATTTATGTGTAAAATGCACTAATATATAGCCTGCCAATATCCTAGAAATGTAGCATACGATGCATTTTTCTGTTATGTATCAATATTAGACCAGCTAAAATACAGCACTTTCTTGAATGATTCGATGCGTAAGAAGACTTTAAAAATCAATATATACATTATGAATGGTCGGTTACACAAAAATGATCTCTCTTAATGCAACTTCTTGTTTCTAATTGTAACAAGTCACTATCTTTGATGTAAAAATCTCTCTAGCCGCTCTTTTCATATAATATAACGAATATATTATTTAAATAAACATAAATACATTTTATTACTTTATAATATAATTAATAATGGTATTTTAAACAATATTAGTATTAACTCTGGAACCACGCTACGTCACACAGGTTGAGAATGACCCTAGTAAAATCATATATTTATAACCAAGTTAGAACTTCACCAACTCACTTCTGCTTTATTTCCTCCTATTTGATACACAGAATTTATTTATCATTATTATTTGTGTTATTCCAATTTACCACTTTTAGGATAGGTTTCTTCACCATTACACAATATTGCAAATGCTACATTTCGATAATTTGAATAACATAATTGAATCATCAGACACTGAACTATCAATTAGATATTGCTGAAAAATTAAAATGACTGACTATGCACATGACATGAATACCTCAAAAAATTGATTAGATTACTGATTACATTCGACCTTGTCACAACCTTAGCGGCGCTCCCCGTATATGTTCCGAGACCATACAATACAGAACGCCGGCCTTTTTCTTTTTTCCTGGACGTAAATAAAATCGTCCGTGCCTACCTCTTGTACATTGTATCTCATGAATGGGTTCATCGCATCCAATGACTGAAATAAAAAAATGAAATTCCTTAGGTATTGAGGAAGACGAAACAATTTACATCTACAACTTTCGAAAATTCAGAACTTTTAGTGACATATCGATGTACGCTATTTTATCAGTAAAAACATTAAAATATTTTAGTCATTTTTGAGAAAAACTTAAAAATGAGAAGCTTGAGGATGAAATGAGGGAAGTTGGGGATTCACGGGAGTAACCTCTAAAATTAAAATACATGTTTCAATAATTCAATGGATATCATCATGGATATGGGAATTATATAATATATATTATATATATATATATATATATATATAATATATATTTATATATATATATTCTACTTTTCAGAAATTTCCTGAAACGCGAATACCCAAACAAGCCGAACGTAGATAAAGAGCTCTGCAAGTCTATGTTAGAGAATGTTTCAAACTTGTCTCCGATCAGCACTCACGTCTTAAACAATTAAACCCATTTTCGATGCAGCTGGGCTGTTGACGTATAGAGGCTTATTGCCGCGGCGCATAGACTACGCAATCCAGGAGAGGAAATATCAGGCCAGGTCAGGCAAAAGCCTACAGTCGGAAGTGCGTAGCTTAGAAAATTCGGCACAGCAAAAATCGATTTTGCCAGTCATACCCTGAACAACACCCAAGCTGGAACGCAAAGGAAAACCTTCGACAGATTATGTGTCCGTTGTGCAAGACCCCGAAGAGAAAAATTAATGCTTCTAAGGGACAGTTGAAATGAGAGAGTGTAATCAAACAAATCCTGGATATAGTGTAATGAATTGTGTAGTACATGTTTTGGTGGCGGAGGTTGGGAAAATTCTAGAAGAATGAGCATGAGAAATGCGACTAAATTTATGTTTGCTTCCATAACCTCTGTGTCAGTGGAATGGCCCATTTTAGCTTTTAAAATGATTAGAACAGTTAAGACCCCACCTTACTGCCGCAAATTTGGAGGAAATCTTCAATGTATACTGTTCCGCTAATTGTGAAAGTAAATAAATTAATATGCTTGTCGTGACATTCATAAATGTAAAAATACTATCCTGCATAATAAAAAAATGTCTAAATTTAACCCTTTTGTGATTAGTTTTATATGTCAGAAACATAAGTTTTCATGTCTAATGTTTTTAAATGTCTGATTTAAACATTTTGTAACTTATTGTAAGTGCTTAAAAAATTCAATTTTCATCCCTAATTACATACTTTGCTATCTATTTTAGGTGTCTAAATCATCACGTTTTTGTGCCTACAATTCCGAGGTCAAATCATAAGCAGCAATGCCATAAAGATGTATCCACCCTCGAGTGAAAAAAAAGAAACAGGTAAAATCTTCTTTATTTCTACATACAGAGTTGAGATTAGAGAATACTGTGGTAATAACTCATTTTGAGAAAAACGTATCCGTCCATCTATTTTCCAAAGCTGCGATATGGATTTTTCAATTAATTATATTTTCGATGTTGCAATTCGTCATTCGTCATTTCGATGTTTCAATTCATTATTTCGTATTCAGGACACAGCCCATTAAACGAACATGATGTATTTAAAATAACTAACGAAAAATGTTGTGCAAATGGATAAACATCGATCAAAAAGCCACATCAAATATGCACAAATATATCAGTTTTCGTCAGAGAACGAATAAGGCACTCTTATAAGAGTCAAGGATTAGAAATCAGTGAATACAAACCCTACTTAGTTACAAGGTTCTCCACCGTTCACTACGACATGACCTCGACAATTTCAGGATTCGTAACTTAAGCAATTTATATTGCAAGGCGCGACATTACATGTAATCTTCAGTTTCCTGACTGAAAATTCAAGTATGTCGAGTTTAAATAGCCTACGTTAATCACATTGACCTCCAAGAATTTAAGAGTTGTCTAGTGGCTTGTAACCTGCGAAATGTGTTTACTCCTCTCAATCTAGTGAAAGCCAGCTGTTAGAACATCTGTAACCTGCTCTCCAGTAGCTTGGCAATTAAAACTGTTTGTTTAAATAAAGATGAATATTTTTAACCTTGTGTAAGACGCTGCTTCAACGGGATAGGAATATGTTTTAACCTTACGAATAAGGTATGAATAGGTAGTTGAGGGAACTACGTGAAGTACTTAGTGCCTAAGAATCGCTCGTTCAGAATTTGGCTCGTCAACATTTCTTCTTCGCTCTTGCTAATTGAATAAAACTTGAATAGTAATTGAATAAGTACTTGAATAAAAGGTTAAAATTATATTTTTTAAGAATAAAGATGTGACTGTAACTTGTTGCATATATTTTCGAATGTTCTTAAAATTTTATATCAAGTTTAAAATAGGGAAATGAGTTCCGACAAGATACCAAGAATATTAATATTTCGCAGGATTACTTATAAAAATTACTATAATTTTATTTTTGTGTATATACTATATGTGTGTTTTATATTTTCAAAAAACAGTCTTCCATTTTTTAAGCAAGATTTTTTTTCTTGAATACAATGAACTGATTTACCTACCCACAATGCATGACCTTAATTATTTGAATATTACTAAACTTTACTGAATGGTAGTGAGCTGAGCAAAGCGCACATTTTACTGAAACGAGAAAATTTTCTGATAGGAAATACAATTTTATTACAATGATAAAACACATTCATTAAGCACACAAAAAGAAAGGAATAATTTAACTATTATTAATGAGATAACTCAAAATACTTAATCTACGTCTCCAATTCACTACGCTATAATCTCACACACTTAACCAAGATGTTACGAACAAACCTTATGGTTTATCTTCGTACTTCTTCAAAGACTCTGTTCTTTAGCCAAACATCGTCTTCAGCAGGTTCTCTTATATCTTCAACAGCCACTTCCCATCTATGTTTATTACGTTCAATTCATTAACTTCAAACTGGACCACTTGTCACTTCTCTTAGGATCGAGTGTTTTCCAACAGCCATAACTGTCCCCCTTCTCAATTACCAATTCCCCAAATCTTACACCAACACATATATTCACAACTACAGAACATATTTTTCAAAGCGTCTCCTATATGAAGCAGTCGCCTCACCTAACAGCTTTTTTTCTTTGAACTGTTTGATTTTTCCAAAACATTTGTGCAAATATTCTCTTTCCAGCGGTCACCAGTATACGTGGCCAGGCACATTGACGTTTATTAGCTGGTCACCTCAAATTTTTAACTGTAACGTAACAAGACGCGGAAAAGTGGTGCCTATCACTGTTGATTGAATATCTTCCTATATGTGACGCATTGTCAAAATACTTCAAATAATAATATAGAGAGTCTCTTACCTCACAGAGGGATTTCTTTCTGTTTCATGTAATAGATGTTCTTTGCTATTGAAGCCGAAGCATTAGCTGATCACTTTGAACCTAGTTGGATTTAGAAATAAAACCGTACTGTAATTCTAATAATAGAATCAAAGCACAAATAAATTGTAAAACTTCAAAAGCTGCCTATCAATAGACAATGTCATTTTCAATCATATTTTACAAATCGATAAGAACCTTAATTCTATACGCATGCCCCGTTTGGAATAATGCAACAGCTTCAACAATAAATAAACTGCAAATAATACAAAATAGATTTATCCGAATAGCAACTCATGCTCCACGGTTTATATCCAACAAGTAATTACACAAAGTACTGAAAATAACATCCACCTCTAAATAACATAGTCCACCTATCTAAAAACGTTTACTCAAATATCAACAATATCTATTTAACGCTTTTCTAAACATATTCGCGAACAATGTTAACAGTAGATGTAGATACCTACCCTTTGCTGTAGTGGAAGTGAGTTTTAAGATTAGGAAATAAGACTAGTTTTATATAAGACGTATACGAATAGTAACCCAACTAATGTATATGAAAGAGTGTAACTGCACTATGTATTTTAGAAATAAAAATAAATATGTAATAAAGAACAAACAACGCATTAGTTTTCCTATTTCACAGCGTAGCTAAGGTTTACTATCTCGTACTTCTCTTCTGTAGGAATTTGTAAAGGATTCATGGAATACGCTACATGCGCGAAACCGATCTAACGGCCATTCTTCAAAGAAACTAAAACTCCGTCAGACGGTTCTGTTGTGAGGTTTCTGCGGATTATCTATTGTGTACATCTTCAAGAGTTGTTTGTTTGTTTTATTTGGTAATCACTGAACGTTCGTTTCAAAAGAAGAGATTGAATGACAAGTGAAGGATGTGTTTCGATATTAGCCAACGAGCTAGAATATACTATGTGGAGAGGCTAACCCTGTAGTTTAAGCGCTCTTGGTGGAGGCTCGCCGAACTAGTGGCCGCCATGTTTTTTGAAGTCAAGACATACGAGTGGCGGTGTATTCAACTGCTATACCGAATCGACGGTGTTGTTCGTAACACAACGTATTTCTTTAGTGTTTTTCGTTTAACGGTATTTAAATAACGGTATTGCAATAACATTCACTTTCAGGCATTACGCTAACTACAATAACATTTCAATAGCTTCTATTCTTATTGCAATAATCGATGCAGGAAGCAACATGTATTTAAAGGTTCTCAATTCGTTCTCCTAAAATATTGTCATTTCTTTTTTAAATGATTGGTTTTTGGTTGTGAGAACACACAATAAGAGGATTTATATTACGCACGGCCCGCGCTCACGCTTTCGTAATTAGTGCCAAACGTAATGCTAGAATTTTTTGTTTCGCAGAGAGCGCTGCTGTGACCGCAAAAACCAAGGCTTCAATTTGCTTCAAAGATAGAGGCGCTTCAGCAACTCTATGTAGTACATTCTAGCTCGCTGATGATAGCCGAGAAGAAATAAGTAGTCGTAAATACCTTGTTTAAATTGAATTTTGTGATTTATGATAAATGAAAATGTTAAAAAGAAAATATTTATTTAATTTTATAGTAATTTGCTCAATTGGATTTCATTGAAGGAAACAACCTCATGACTTTCCCAAACCCTCGTAACCGGAGTTAAGATTTTACATCTATTAAGGCCCAATTTTGTCTGAACATCGGTGAACGCTTAAATCTGCTTTCAATGTACTAATTTGTACTAGATATAAAAAATACGTCTTCATGAGACCACTGCTGAAATTGATCTGACGGTTGATTATGTTTCACCTCACCATCTAATCTCATGGTTATGGAAACTTTATTATAACTTCTGTCGTCTCTTAAGTAGTTATTTTATATTATCTTCAAGTCACCTTAACAATTCACGTCATGTTTTTCAAATTGAGCTGAACCTTTTCGTATTCACAAACCTAACGACCACATTAACATACTTATATTATTTACAAAACTACAGTTAACTAGCGTATATACAAGCGTCAAATATTTTCAAAACTAATGGGTTTACAAAACTAACGTGTCTTGTATTGACAAACCAAGGAGTAATAGCGGACATTTATAAATGCCTTTGATCACTACATTAATAAAACTATCAAAGATATATTTCACTATTTATTTCAATAATATATTGAACTACCTCGCCACTCTCATTGATTTCAATATGAAAATTACAAGTTATTACGTTAATTTAGTTTTCCAAGCCATACGGTCATTTCAAAGTGTAAAATGTGTTATTTTAAACTTGAAGTACGTCATAAATACAGTGGAAAAGACTTAGCAGTAATACGTCATCGAGAAACAAGACACACGCGAAACAGTTGACACGTGCAAGGAGAAACTGCAACTTGCTCTGCGTCAATTGAAATATTACGGTCACTACAAGACCGGAATAATGTTCGACCGAGAGATGAATACACCTCGACCAAAAGAGCAAGTCTTTCAACGATACGTATCTGTAAGTCAATTGCCCTAATTATTATACTTTTTATTTTTTGATCTTTAAAATTCCAATTGGATAAAAATTGAAATTAGCATTGCAAAATATTTTTCAAAAATAAACAATAATTTTGCAGAAATCAAAAAAAATTGTTTTCGAAATGATCTTAGATGTATACCAAAACAGTCACAACTGTGACCAAATGCAATCATATTTCATGTTTAGATTAGGAGTGGTCTTATTTATCTACTAGTAGCAATACATTTGATAAATATTTTTTCTTCAATAAAATAAACATAAATTAGGAAAAAGAACATTACACTGAATCGAATATTCACATGGAAGAAAGACAGACTATAATACGTATATTTTATTGCTTTAAATGACAATTTCACAAGAAGAAAATTGTAAGAGGCAAGTCGATAATTAGTGAGCACTGGTTTTGTCACTCTGTTCCCATCAGCACTTTCGTCGGCGTCGCTGGAAATATTTGTAATTTATAAGCGATTCAGTACTTATCGCGCATGAGATCGAAATTGTATTGCAGAATTTAGACCGAACTCACCTTCCAAATTCGCATTTTCAGTTTCAACCCATTGGCCCCAACCTAAAACATATTTTATATCTCCTTTGTTTCATACATTAAAAATAACTTACAAAAATCTATGCAAAAATAATTTTGAACAGCCATCGTTAAAGAGTAATTTAATTTAAAATAATTGATATCATATCCTAAAATGGAATAAAACACACAAGGAGAGAAACCGAAGTCACTGCACCCAATACTACACAACTTTGCTATTAGGCTTCCAGGAACGAGGGTGTGGCAAATCATTTCAAGTTGTTCTTGAATCGTCTATATTATCTACATCATCCAATTCTAAATGAAAAACAAAAAATAACGATCTGTAAAATTATCTGTCCTTCTGGTAGAACTGTTTAATGAGTTTGCTTCCCAGAATAAAACCAACTGTAGTTCGAATTAACATGCTGACTGCCAATTACGAGATAACTTGTAATACGCACATAGAGATCGCCAATATAATTTAATCTGTAATCACGTAGTATATTATTTTTAACTATAAAAAGCATTTTGAGCTAATTTTTGTAATTCAGAGTTACTTTTGTTTTAAAATTTTCCTTTGCACCACTAAGGTACCTCGCTGGACGGCGCTTCCGCTTGCTAGGAACCCTAGGGCTCCAATGCGTTGGTCAGGCCATACCTGGAGCGGCGGCCGGGCGGCCGGGCCCGCCAAGGCTCAGTGATATATTCGTTCGGCGCGCCGCGCGCCGCTACGGAGATCGGCGGGAGCGGAGAGCAGCGCCGGCCGACATTGTGTTCCGGCGCGGTAACAAACGGC
>BOPP01000011.1:16353546-16376046 GCA_017312745.1 Gryllus bimaculatus
CGTCTTAATGGCGGCGCGGGCGAAACAACGGGATTAGGGCGGCGCCGGGGTGAAGTGAGCGTCGCTGGTGCGAGAGCGTAGCGAGTTGGGCAGCAACGACGACAGAGGAGACGGTGGCGGGTAGGTATGCGGAGCGTTGTGTGTGTGGATAGAGGTGGTAGGCGGCGGCCGTGGTAGCCCAGTCGTGGAGAGGGTGGTGGTAGATGGCAAGCGGTGGCAGTGACAGTCGACGGACAGGTGGACGGTGAATGATTGAACGATTACGGGTCAGGTTTGCCTTTAATGATGGATCGTCAAAACAGCCAGAAGGACCGGGAGGCGCACCTGCGGAACGGCTACCTCAGAGCGCACGTCAACAGAGGCTCGCCAAACATGGGCTGCCAAGCCCGGCTCCGCGACTGTATTGCGGTGGGACTCTACAGGCGCATTGCGTCGCTTAAATGCGACTGCACAGGCATATAATAATGCTCAAATGGCATAGGCACCGCGTCGACGCGTCGCGCGAGCGAGCGCGGGAATTAGCAAGGGTGGGCCGATTGTCGGACTGGCCACCCGGGCGAGGCGCCTATGTTTTCAGCTGCGTGGCGGAGTGAGTAATGGACGACGCGCCCACAGCGCTGGCACAGTTATCGTTCCCAAGGGCGGGGTGGGATCTGATTTACAGCCGCAAGGCAGGCAGAGAAATTCGTTCCTTGCAAAGGCGGGAGAACTAATTAATCAATAATAATTGTTCCTGATATGAGGGAATTATTTGCCTTTGAGACATTTTCATTCGTGAAAATAATATTAAAACGAGCAGAAATCATAAATGACATTGTTTTAAATTTACGCAAATCATGCATACGTTTGTTAATTGCTGACATTTTTAAAATGTTGATTGTACATATGCAGTACTGTTTCTTCGTGATAGTAATGTAGGCTAGTGGTAAATACTGCTCAATAGATAAAAGTACTGCCTTCTTGATTATATCTACTTACTGCGTGATTCAGTCCTTGTTGCTAATTTGCCGGAGCCATATCCCACATGTAGTAGACTGGATTTGCCTAAATTGAATACTCTTCGTCGTTTAATTTTGTGAAAAATTAACGTTAAACTTTGGACTTTGCGCTTGTGCTTGTGTAACACGGGCTAGGGCAAATGAGCGATTGGTCTCACCTCGCTATGGCTACTTCTCTAGAAAACTCAGCTATTGAAAAAAAAAATTTTTGCACACATGAATAACTGTGTATTCTATGACAGGGTCCGTATAAGCAACAAGCACTGAATAATCATGTATATTTACTCTTTTCTTACGTATTAAAATAAATGTGTGGTAAAATGCAGTAACTTTTTTTGTAAGGAAAGGATTAAGAAAAAGTAATTTCATTTGAACTTCAATTTTAATTTTGATTTGTACCATTACAGTAAATAATGCAAATTCACTGATTAATAATGCTTTGGTTGTTTAAGCCGTGCAGAGAACGATATCTACTGCGGTATATTATCCAGTAAAATTATGTGACAGACAAGCGTTCCCGGTAAGTCGGGTATATTTCCATCTGCGGTACGACTTGAGGAATGAAGTGACCTCCACATCCCACTTCTCAGTTATCTTTCCTGAGGATGATGGTAGGAAGTAATTTCGAGTTTTACGAATATTCTCTGATGAGAAAGAAAATTTGTGTAACGAAATTAAATTAATTTCTTAATAAATTTCAACACGTTTCCCCTACCTGATTTCGTTAATCTTGTCAGATAACATGAATCGTAAATCAGGATTTTAGCATGGGTAAATACAAGTCTATCTACTTTAAAGAGACCAAAGAAACGGCATATAAACTTTTGTCCTACACGCATGACCAAAACCAATACGAAAAAGGAAAATATTCTTCTAATATGGGGACTTGAAGGTAACAATAGGTTACATTGCATACCTTCCGTAAATGTAATTGTCAAGGTTGTTCACGCTATTGTAATATATTTCCGCTATCGATCCCTATTAGACTAGGATAATCATTTAATTTAGAATGGAACCTATAAACTCATGTTTAATGACCGTCTCTAAAGAGAACTCTTATGCTGCTATACAAGCTTTCTGTCATTAATGTTCTCCTAAAACGGATGTCTTTTCAATTAATCGCTCTCGGCGCTGCTAACAAGGATCGTCTGGGGTCGGGCGGGGCACGGCGTAGAGGCGCCACCCCGACGCCACGCCCACAAGCCATCCGATGGCTCAGGGTCTTCCAGGCGGCTTCATGTGCCACATTCTCGATTACTTTACTTAAAGACATGTGACTTCTATAAATAGTATATCGTCGTCGAATGACGGACACCCTCCTATGTGAAGGAATTGGCAGTTTTTACATTTAGAATCAATGATTCAGAATTTGCTTGTTGTTTAGTTTGATAAGAAATTCCCAAAGAAAACCAGAAATTGTGATCTTGAAGTAGAAAATAAAAAAAACTATTATGTGATCTTTACAATTTATGGGTGATAGAATACGTTTTCTTAAGGTACTTTCAGAAAAATCTTACAATAAATAAATATTTAATACTGTTATATAGAAAGCGTATAACAAGGGTGTCGAACTTGCAAGACCTCAAGGTCCACAACTATAACCTTTAATATGGTTACAGGTCAAATTTGCATTACTCGGCCGATCCTCATTTCCCCATTTCCCCATTGGATTTCCCCATATTGTTAATATCCGCACTTTGCCTGGCTGCTCTGAAACGGGAGGGAGGAGAGAACTATGCGTGATACGTAGGCTGAACCTTAACGCAGTGAAACAAACAATTTCTAAATTCACTAGGACAATCATTAAATCTAAAATTAACATCTTTTTACGCTAAGAGTGTGTTGACGTCGACAGGGTGCGAGCGCTGGGCAAAAAATATTCTCGTCCGATATGGACGTGACATGGAAAGGACATTCACGTTTGACAAATAACACTTCGCGGGTCATAATAAATGGCACCGTGGGCTGCCAGTTGGACAGCCCTGCTGTAGAATGCGTAAACGTAGTCAACTGTACATTATTATCATAAAAATGTTTTTCCTTCCTCCTGTAAAATTTTGTTGTTTTTTTTCACATAGGAAGTTGTCTATAATCAACGACGATATGTTGCGAAATAATTAACTCGAACTATACGTATAGTTCCGTCATCGAGATCAAAACTCGGGGTTAATGAAGATTGCGAAGAGTATTTTACTCACTTTGGCAGCAGAATACAATAAAATTTACTCTGAGAAGAATGCCATTCATTATTTCATTTGAATTGTATTACATCATTTTAATCTTCTTACTGTAATTTAAGCTTTCAGACGCTTCACGTTTTTCTTTCATTCCTAGAATACAATCTACATCTTAATATAGATATAATGAATTAAATTCATTGTCATTACAGAACATTAAAGATCGAATAGCTAGTCGACAATTAACGAACAAGTAAATCTCCTTAAGCAATAATTGATTGCTAAAAATAAGTGGTCATTTATAGGCCCTTATTTCCTGAATGTTACTAATGATCGCATTGAGCGCTTCCTTAAAAGATTGGTAAAGTGGCAAAGTGTCATTTGCGCAATATAATTTAAGAATAAGTGGCCTCTGGCTGAACAAATTCATTATTTTTCGCACAAAGAGAGCCAATTTAAATTGTGCAATTCAGAGATTGTTCGTAATAATTGTACCCTTCCAATGGAGTCTCTGTTCTAAATTCTTTCAACGTACAAATGATGTACAGTATATAGAATTCAAAATATTCAGCAAACTCATTGATATCGAATTCCACAATACAAATTGGGGTCGCGTAAGAACATAATCTAAACTGGTGAAAAGAGGGAAAATGAGAAACACTACAGGGAGCGGACGACCTCCATTATACAAATGAATGATCACTCTATGTCCAGTAATTTGAGAATAAGGTAAAGAAGGTTGATGAATTTGGTGAAGAAGAATCAAACACTTAAAGAAGAAATGTTAAAAATGTCTGCCGGGGACAATCGATGAACATGGTAGGACAAATAGTATATGAATCAAATTTTGGCGCAAATAAAGGTTTTTATGATACAGCAGTCTATGGCAAAGGCACGGTACAGCTGTTCCAAGGGGGAATATAGGTTTTTCAAGGAAGTGATTTTCCATTTATGATTTCGACAAAAATATACATTAGAATTTCAAAAAATCTCAGCTTCAAATTGGAACGTATTATAGAGATCGTATTGTTGAAGTGATTGCGATAACTTTCTTCCCCCTTCAATTGTATGCATAACGGGAATTATATCGACGTCGTGCAATCAAGCTGCGATAGTAAATTCTAATAAATTTAATAATACTACAAAAACTTATTAGTCATCAAGTCCCTCCCTCAGAGTCCACCACTGAAGCTCCACCGCCATTTCGCATCTCTGCGGTCTGCGCACGCGGGTGCGTGCCCACGCGCAGTGGCTCCGCGTGTGCGCATGAGCACGCGCGTGCGCGTGAGCCGGAGTGTGCGTGACAGGGGGTGGCCGCCCCCTTCGCCCCGGAGCGGCGGCGCAGACGCCAGCACGTCCAGCGGCTACGCCCACTGGGCGGCGACGGCAGCGCCCACCCCGCTCTCCGCTTCCGCTCTTTGATCCTCTGCTCTGCTAGCCACTCTCTGTTCTCTAACCTAATGCTCTAGCACCAGAGGTCTATTCGCCGCTCTTCACAATCCGCATCCCTTGTACTGCGATCCCCTATTCTCTGCTTCCCATTCCCTCCTCACCATTCTCTGCTCTCCATTCTGTGCATTGATGCATATGGATGCCCACTTCTAATGACCTGTATATTACTACCTGGACAGACACATGTAGTTTCGACTGCTTTGGCATCCTTGACTTAACTTCCATCAGTAAAAATGGACATAATTTGGGAATTGAGTTTTGAATTTTGAAATAATTCATTAGAATTCTTTGCTTCTACTAACAATTTTCCATATTCTTTGTCTACGTCTACCTTGTACAATATTGTCTCATAATTAAACTTATACATTGGAAAATTTTTCAGCAAAAAATATTTTATCTAGGCATATTACATTTTTAATGTTTAAATGCTGTAAAACATGAACTTTTTTCCTTTTATCAGTTGTAATATTCTGATAATAATTTTTAATCCCTTTATATATTACAGACTTTTTGTGCGTGATACTCTTAATTAAGAATTTATTGCAGAAATATATTACATGATCCTGAATTCTCATTGATTTAGAGTCTGCCAAAAGAACATTAGTGGGACTACTACAAGAATGGATTAAAGTATGTCTTATTCGATCAAGGCATTTATACGACGACATTATCCTTAATGAAGAGCCCCAAATCAAAGAATGTGAGTTAGTATGAAAGAATGGAAACCATGTAATTATAAAAATGATTGAGTATTTGGTTGAATTATTTTAACTTTATCAAAGCAGCAGGTATTGTAGAGGCATTCTCACACAAGAGGATTTGTGGGAAATTCTGAAAGAATATCATGAAAGAGCAGATAAACATAAATCAATGTTGCTTAAAATAAAGATTACAAGAATTGAATTAATGGAGAGATAATCAATTGATGATTTTCTTGTTAGGACTACATCTGTAGCATGAGAGATTACAGAGCTACAATCTAATGTGAAAGAAGAACATTTTGTCTATTTCATTATGAATAGTCTTCCATCGAGATTTAGTGACGTTACTGCCGCTCTATACACAAACTCAAATGTGGATTTAGAATTATTGAGGGACAGCTAATTCGCTCCTAGAAAATATTTATCAAACATGATGACCACAAGAATTTAATAGTTTATGAGGCAAAAGAAACGAAGATATTCGCTTGATATATTTGTAGCAAAACTGATCATTATGCAAAAAATGTTGGCATAAGAATAAATTTGAATCTGAAAAACTTGAGTAATGAATGGAACGATCGTAGACACAGAACATATAAAGATTCGAGAAAGGATCATGCTATAATTGCTAAGGAAAACCAGATATTATTATGTAATAGAGAAAATATTACGTGATTACTCGATTCTGATTGTACATTACATATGACTTCCAGAGAGGTTGTATTAAATAATACAAAATCCAGTTGAAGTGGAAATATCAATTCGGAAGAAAATTATGTTTGGATATTTTGAAAACATTAAGGGATTTTGTGAATCACAAGGAAACAAGAGTAGCAAGGTAAACAGAGAAAAAGTACTGTATGTTACTAATCATTATTGAAATGTGTTATCTGTTTCTAGTTTAATTAAGAAATACAAAAGGATCGTTCTTGATGAAAATGTAACAAAAATTGATGACACAAATGAAAATGCTCTAATAGAAAAAAAATCCTTTGATGGTGATAGTTGCACCTTCGAAAGGAGTGCTCTATTGAAAAGAGAAGATAATATGGGAACAGATTATTACGAAGACAACGAACAATCTAATAAGGTCAGTAAAAGAGGTATTTGCCTTAAGTTCAGAGAAAAAATACCTAACTTATGGCATAGATGACTCTGTTCTATAAATCAAGATTATATTCGCAAAACGTCAAGGATAATTAAGTAAGATGACTCGATAATTTTCAAGATGAATATGAATATTGTCAGAATTTCACACATGGAAAGTTTATAAGTCTTATACCTTTTAAAAGCATTATGAATGAAACCAGTTCATGAATATTAGAAAGATTACATGAAGATCTCTGTGGCCACATTGTTAATAATTCGATGGGAAGAAATGTATTTATTTTATTTATTTATATTATTATCAGTTAAAAACTGTGTGTGACGTTCTATGGGGAGAAGTTAATTTGAAGTTACATTTATGTCCAGAGCAAAACAAAGGGCCATCTCAGCATTTGCCCAAGGATCAGGAAACTGGACGATAACCTGATCGAGATGGGGGTTATTGACCCAGAAGCTTAAATACAGTACTTCTTACAGGTTCATTAGAATTAAATTATATAATCCAAATGGTAAATAATGCATTAAATATCATTGTTAAAATTAATGTTACTTTCCTTTTGGATTCTCGTCACTACTTTTACGTCATTAATGAGTCCGTCGTCTTTAATGTCATCTGGTAAGTGGTTGTAAAATAATGTTCATTTTATGTGAATTTGTTTAGTGGGCTGTTGATGCTGTCACCCGATGAATATGATTACTACGTCGAGTGTTGTAGTTATAGGTATCAGCGTTTCCTGAAAATATATTCCCGCCCTTAAGTAAGTCATTTTTGACAAAAGCCACTGATTCGTATATCAAGAGACAAGGTAATGGTAAGACACTTATATGAATAAAGAGAGAGACTTACAATAATAGCGTGAGTGATATTTGCTTATTATTCGTAGGATTCTTTTTTGTAGTCTAAAAGTCTGGAACTAAGAGATGTATTTCCCCAGCATATTATGCCATATCTCAGGCGGGAGTGAACATACGCGACAAATACACAACGAATTGTATGAAGTCTGAATGAATTTTAAAGAATTCTGAAAGCGTAGCATAATGAACTTAATTTAGTACCAAAAGTTGTAGAAATAAATAGTGTAATATATTTTATTATAAATAGTTTTAACAATCAATCCCTCTTTCTTCTGGGTTCCCTCTCTCCCTTCTGCTCCGAATAGCGTGCGAATTCTTGGAATGGAAAGAGAGGTGCGAAAACTGAAGAAAAAGATTCTCCCAGACACTTCCTCCCCTCTAGTACTTAACTATTTTTGTTATTTTTTCGACGATCACAGGGAGTTAGTTTTTTCATTATCAGATGTAGGGCTAAACAGAAATTGTTGCCACGTAGAGAGATAATATTATTTTTGCATTGCAACGAAAAAAGCAAATGAAAGTATACATGCATACATCTTAATTCTGACATGACCATCATTAAGCTCGCAGTTCTTTATTGACTGTAAGCTTTTTTATAACAAAACAAATACTATTCTTGTATCATGAATATAGAATCTCGTTGTTTTATATTTCTTTATGTGATTCAAATACACATTTTGAGTTTGTGAAAAAATTGCTTTGATGCACGGACGGCTCAAGAGATAAATACATTTTTTTGTATTCCAGCATTATAAAAAAAACTTTTCTGTTGCAAGAAATCGTTCATAATCGAGCATTCGGTACGGTACAAATCATGACATAGTAGATTTTATGTCACGAATGATTGCGTCATCACACATTCAGCCAATCGTAGCGAGGGAATCGGGGGGAGATAGAGCTAAACGGCCACCAACCAGCCGACCGCCGTTCATTCGCACGATGTCAAATACTCGAGTCGTCTCAGGGAAGTTGTTTCGCAAAATTAAGTTTGATTCTCTTATAAATATATAATGCTGATATACAAAAAATATAGTATGCAACTCTTTTATAATGCTGCTTTATTACATTCTTACAAATATGAAAACTCGCTCCTAAAGTCGCTCGTTGTCAAAACATGTACTCTTGCAATAAAGTTTAACATTATAAACTAATTGCATAAAATACTATTCTCTTCTGAATCATTGCCATCTGAATCCTAACATATATCTACAGAAAAATTATTCATATCTCTTTTGAGAAATGTACATATTAGGGTATTTAAAACATTAAAATTATCAATAAACACCATAATGAATTGTCTGGTTCCTCATTAAATTTTACATCGAGAACACATGCGACATGGAAACGTCACGCTTATTTTTTCCCAGTAAACCAGTAGTTTCGAAAATAGTCAGTAGTCATTCAAAGTCAGTAATGTTTTTCAATTGTTTGTAGATGCATGTCCAAATTTCTATGATGTCATTCACGTATGTATACCAATAAATCACTTTTTAGAGGAGGGTGTCTAGAATTAAAAATTTGTTTCTCGAAATTGTCCATTAAGATGTCTGCTGGTAGTGGGGATCCCATAGGTAGAATAGAATTTTTGAGTGAAGAATATATTGTCAAATTTGAAGTAAATAATGTTTAAACAGAGAGATATCAGCTTGTAAAGTTCTTTTTTCATAGGTACTGGAATCAAAGAGTTGTCAAGGATGTCTCGTAAGAAATTTTTGCATTCTGTGGTCGGAATGCTCGGAGAAAGGTTTGTCACGTCAAAGGGAATAAGTTGGCCAATAGGTGGCACAACTATGTTCTTGATGTCTACTAGATCGATAATATTGGTGATAGTGTAAGAGGGTGAGAATGTAATATATGTGGAGAATATTTGGTTGAGTTTCCGTGCGAGTCTATGTGTATTGATATACGAAACGACGGGTCTTATGGGAGTAGAAGGTTTGTGAACATTTGGAAGGCCGTATGGTCGAGGTGCAAGTGGATTAGAGGGGATGATTCTGTTAGGGCTGGGAAAAAGAGCTTTAGACTACAAGTTCTATTTTGAGATCGCACGGCTGTTTGTTCGTGGGATCTTTGTTAATAGGTAGGATGTTGTTACTGATAAAATCAAACATTTTTTATAGTAATCTCATCTACTGAATGACTGTAGCTTTAGAGATGAGTAATTTATTATTGTATATTTTCTGTTTCAATTCCTGTTTGATCTTTTGTGTAATATTGTGTTTCATTTCATCAGAATTAGGATTAAAGGTAATGATATTATCTGTCTGTATGCATAGAGTTTTAATTTCAGAGTATTTGGTGGGTGTGGAACAGAGTAAATTAGGCCCTTGTTGAGGAGGAAACTCTTAAAGGAATGATAAGAAATGTCATTTCCGTTGATTTTTCGAAAATTGAAAAAGTTCAAATTTTTTAGCATCTTCCTAAAAGTATTGTATTGAAGGTAGATATATTTTTAATGAATTTTTTCTCTAAAGACAGTTCTTGAAATACGATAATATGAATTTTTTTCGACAATATAAGAGATTTTTGTGTAATATCTACTTGAAGTTAATGCAAATTATTAAAAAACATTTTGTCAAGAAGCGCTTTCAGTTTGTCTTGAACTCTTTTCTATTGTTAAAACAATGGACGCTTGTCTAAGAATGGCCAAGGTCTAAGTTTTGTTGATCTCTCTGAATTTTCGAAAATTGCGAATTTAGAAATAAAGCGAGAAGGTGTGTGCTGTTGGCTTCCCCATTCTGTCTTCGCCAGCACCAGTGCGGCCGGCGAGCTTAGTTTGAAACACGCTCTCCTCCACTCCCCTTACTCCGCCCTTCCGCCCCCTCCCCCACTCCCTCGCATTCACGCGCTCCCATACTGCGCCGGAGCGATGCGGGTTCAACCCGGCCCGAGGATGGGGGGGGGGCGGGATCACAAATTGGTTCCGAGCAATTTTCGCAAACAGTAATCAACCTCTGAACTTGCGGCGCGCCTGACATGACTTATACGCCGCGGCGCCGGCGTCCGCGCGGCGTTCCGGGGCAGGTACATGCAGGAGGATGCGCCGCCCGCGCAGTGGGCCCGCCTGCGCCGTCGCCCGCAGGGCTCCGATGCCGATGCCGAAGAAAGCGACGGTGTGCTCTGCAAGAAGCGCCTCCCAGTACAAATGAAGGAACGAGTGCATCAAGTCTCGCCGAATTTCAAAGAAATACAATATTTCGAAACTGCATTTTGTCAGTCAAAGCGTACAAATCTTTTATTTAAACAGCCAGAGAACATTGCTTCGAAAATTCTTCCGGTGCCAACGGAAATGACAGAGGGTTGTGTCCAAGAAATCTAAAGAAAGAGCCTTATGTAAATGAGTAAGGATCTGATATTCAGTATGTGAAAGTGTTTAATCGTGGCAACTTTTTATCATTGAATTTCTATATTTATATATAATTATATATAATTTAACATTAATATATAATTATATATAATATATACTTATATATAATGTAAACAGTCAGAGGGCTTTGCTTGGCAAATTCTTGCATGGGCAACGAAACTGTAGGGAGGGGGCGTGACTAAGTGTCTAAATAAGTGTCTGGCATTAAAAAGAAAGGATCTAACATACCTGTCATACACTTCTCTCGCATTTTCAAAGAAGTGCAATATTCGAAAATTATCAAAACTGCAGTTTTTACTATCACATATTTCAAATCCTAACGAATCATTTAACCAAACAGAGAGTTTCGCTTGGAAATTTCTGCCGCTGCCGACACTACTGAACGACAATAACGTTAGGATAATTCTAAAATAATTGCCAAATATTTTGATATATATTCAATTTAATTTTCTTCCTGATAGATTTTCGTCTTTGGAGGGTAAAACATAACATTACGTAATTTATCAAAAATGTGGATTTCCTTATTCATCTTTCCATTATTTAAAAGCATAAAATTGATTGAATCATGATATTACTGAATATTATGAACAGGTTAGACTTCAAGTATAAATATCCCTCGATATTTATACTTTTGTTCTAATCTATATTTGGGGGTTTCCTTCTCAAACTCTAACTGGGTTCTTAAAAATAATTCTCGTAAATATCGTATAAAACTGATCAAAATATACAAGCTTAGTGCTAGTTATTAAGTTAACTTCAGTTAGTTAGTTATTATTATACTCTCGTGAGTATACATACCTGTTATAGATATAGTTTACCTGTTAGGGGTCTGCATTTGAGGATACTTAAGTTCGTTACATGACTGGTACATACGTTATTACGGAGTAGTATTAGAAATCGGTGGATGCGATATCTTACACTAGGACTGCTTCAAAAAATAGTCAGTTTTTGAATATCCAGGTGGAATACAATACATTTACTAATTTATATGATGCACTATTGAATAGTTTTTCTCAAAACTACATTTTCTTTACTAATTGTTATTTTTAACTTCTTTCTGTCGTACGTGATTTTGTAATGTCCCTCTTAATCTCTCTCAATCTACTTCATTTATTCTCAATTATTTTAACTTATTTTAACAACAGTCCGTCATGTGATAACATGAGATGTTCAAAAGTTTTTATTAAGGTGCGTTCTATATAGTGACTTGTGTACATTCGTATTCTGTCATTCTTCTGTTTAAATCTGACAATTTAATATTAAATTAATATACATAACTTCAAATAATTATATTTGTTTTGCCACTTAATCCTGAAGATGGAAATAATTATTTTCCGAAATAATGCTATTGCTATTATGTTTCACATATAATATATTGCAATCGTACGGCATTTTTAGACAAAACATTTATAGTTAAACAATTTTCTGTCTTTAAAATAAAAGACCAAATACAATCTGATAAAGTTCAATACTCTATAGAGAGAAAAGGAAATAATAATTTAAAAAAAATAATAATAATTATCTACAATACAATTCCCAAGTGTAATGCAACGTAACAAAATATAAGTAAAACCTAGAAACTGATAATTCCAAGGAACCCAATTACATAGATCACTAATGTTGATCTGACAGGTCCACAAATTTTAGTGAATACGTTTGAAAGAACCAATATAAAAGAAAGAAATTGCCAAAACTATTTGTACTGTTTGTTTATCTTGTTAGAAACAATGAATATAAGACTTAATAAAGCAAAAAGTTGTTTATAATTTATTAGGTCAAAGTTCAACCTTCTTAATCACATTTACTTTCTTCAAAGATTTGTGTGTTAGGATCGATGAGGTATGAAATATCTTCTAGAACTCGTTTTCCAGACGAAAACTTGCAAACAATTTGTAGCTTTTATTAAAGCCTACATTTGCCATTGAATACATTTTAATAACGAAATAAGAAATAAGCAAATTATTCGAGAGATCAATAACACTCTGACCAGTAATGCTTCAATAACACTATTGAAAGTAGGGTGCAGGAGGAAAAATTTCTTAGGAATCAAATTAGCATTCGGCACAGAAGTACGAAGCATGTAAAGAAGAAACAAATAACAATGTTTGAGAATTATTGAGTGAAAAGTCAGGTTCTGTTTCTGTCTTGCCAAACTAACGTTTCCGCCCACCGTTCTCTGCAACCGCAGCCTCTGCTGCCTCGAGGCTAAATTCACGCGCCGTGTGTATAACCGGAGTACAGACGGTGCGGCGCGCGGCGCCTGCGCCGTACCGCCCGAAAATTTTTTCGTCCCGGTTAATTAAAAAAGGGCTTGGGGGCGGTATGTCTGCGTTGAGCACTCGCCGCCTCCGCCAACGCCACCACCTCGTTGTCGCCACCGCCGACACCCCTTCCCTCTCCACTTCCTTCCTTCTCGCCTCCGCCTCTGCTTTAATTGCAATTGTACTGCAATTCTGAAAGCCAACTACGACATCGCCGTTGTCCTATCGCTCGACTCCGTTGCTAGACTCTGACGGACGTCTGGACTTGATTCTGGACGTGCACGCTGCTGAGGATCGTGACTCTGACCACTGGGACTCTTACTGCTGACTCTCATGACTCCTGACTCTGACTGGACTCTGAGCTGACCTCTGACTGACTCTGACTCTGACTCTGAGCTCATGACTACTGATCTTACATCGGGCTGCGTGACTGTCTGACATCTGAACTGGCACTCTGACTGATTCTGACTAGACGTCTGACTGACTCTGAAACTGAGCTCTGACACTGACTCTTACTCCTGACTCTTACTTGACTGACTAGACCGGTCACGTCTGACTGAGGACTCTTACTGACTCTGACTGCTGTGACTTTGCTGACTCTTACTCTGACTCTTACTCTGACTCTTACTCTGACTCTACTCTGTACTCTTACTGGACTCTTACTCTGACTCTTTTACTCTGACTCTTACTCTGACCTTACTCTGACTCTGACGACTCTGACTTCGTCTCGCCCTCCACTTGCTTCACCCCTTCCCGTCTCTCCGTCTCGGCCTCCACCACCCCCTCCACTACCGCGTCCCGCCCCCGCCCCGCCCCACCCGCGCCGAGCCGCTCTTTGATCCTCTCGCCGCCCGCATCGCCTCCACGCCCGCGTGCCCGCCGATTCTCTACGCGATGCGAACAGCATTAGTGTGCGTTATTGTGTGCGCCGCTCGATAATGAGGGGCGGTGCGGCGTACGAAACGAATGCTGGATGCGGAGGGGGGAGGCCTGGGTGAACGGTGACCTCTGGCGCACAGCTTTGATCCCGTGTCGGTTTTCGAGATGTGGATATGTTCTTCGCCTGCTTTGCCTTCTGAGTTTCCATAATATTGTTTGTAGTTTCAAGTTATTATTGTCATTCGTACTGACTTGATATTTAGGTATTTTATCCTCCAGGAAATTATATGTCTTTTTAAATATTCGTAGGAACCATGGTTACAAATGGTTCATTGAAGAGATATGATTGGCTTTCCAAAATTTTCAATAAATTGTATAATTTTTATATTTTCATTATTTGGCTGCTAGTTAAATTTGTGTGGCTCAGATGGCCGACCTGAGAATGATGATTAAACTGCCGAAAGCTGTTTATTCAATGAACAAAAATGTTAGTAAAGCCAAATCCATTCATTCAAAGCATATTCACTAGTTTTTCGTAGAACATTATACTTATAATTTTTAATCTAATCACATATTATACCGGGTGTCCCATTTAACCTGACCAATCAAAATAACTCGATAAATACGCATCGTGTCAAAACATTTCCCAGACAAAAAATGAATGTCTCTAAGGGGTGCATCTACCTGACTATAAATCAAACCTTTTTTGCCCCACCCTCTGGGGCTGGGGCGGGTGGCAACTTTAAAATCTTAAATGATTTTATCTCCATTTTTAATTGCAAATTCAAATTTTTCATAAAAATACATAATTATTGTCTAATACAATTTTGAATCGTCGACATTTGGGAGTAAAAATAAAGAAACATCTGTTAAATATTGTTTTAAACTATCTAATTGTACGCCCAGCTCACATCCCCATCCCCATGGGAGTGGGGTTGGAGGTAACTTTGAAATCTCACACATTTATTTTAGTAAGAATTAAATTTACCTATATGTTTTTTTTCATTCATGATGTGTTAGCGTTGAATTAAAAAACCTTGAACCCTTATGATAAGAGGCGAGGGGACTCACCTAACACAGTATCCGAAGGAAACAGAAAACTACTACGCCCATCTTGTTGTTCCTCGGAAAGGCTAAAATAAGTTTGTATAAAAAATGCAACGCTTATACATCACAAAATGAAAAAAACTTACATATTAAATCTAATTCTTGAATGTAAAAATGGGAGTTTTGTTTAAGGTTTGAAAGTTACCATCTACTACACTCCCATGGAGATGATGGTGGGGGCTTAACATTTACCATTAGATAGGTTTCTTTAAGTATTTAACAGGTATTTCTTTATTTTTAATACAAAATGTAATTTCTCGAGAATTGCAAAAATCTTATTTTTAAATTACTGCGCCATCCATCACAAATCAAAAAGACAAAACTTATGTATTTTTTGTGTAGAATCTGAATCTGCAATTAAAAATTGGAGTTCCCATTTCAAATATCAAAGCTGCCCCCCGCCACAGCCCCAGGTGATGAAATGGAGATTTGATTTTAGGTCAGAGTAATGCCATCCTGGGATATATTCATTTTTTGCGTGGGACGTTTTTCTTTTTGTACATTGCGTAGTTTTTTAGGTATTTCGATTTATCAGGTTAAATGAGACACCCTGTATGCTCAGGTACCACTTTCTGAGAACACGTTAAACATGTTTCCATTCCCATGAAAAAAGTTGCATTGCTAAAAGAACACAGAGAATTACTGAGTTGCGAAATATCGTTAATTTATTAAACGTATGATGAACGCTAAATTTATTAAGACGAAAATTTTTTTTTATCTCAGTATTTGTACGAAAGAATTGATAATTCCACTTATATTAAAACTAAACTATAACTCAAATATGAGAAACATATTTTTTCTTTCACGTTGTAGAAGCAATATAGAAGCAAACATGACGGGTTTCTGAATGAAATACAGTCAACAACCCATATATCTTGACACCAGATAACTGAAAATCTCATTTTGTAGTCTGTACGTTAGACACATACTCGCGAAAACGTTTTTTAAAAGATAATTTACTTCCATCTCTTGTCTAAAAACAACTTGTTCAAACAATGCATATTTTCAAACATACACAAAAATGGTCTAGCTATGTTAACAAGGAAACTTGAAGATATACATTTTGTATATCAGTGACATATCATAAATATGAGAAAAGTGTGTGAAATATGACACGAATAAATTATAATTATTTATTTAGAGACAATAAACATTTGATTAAGCATTATGGAATGAGTTCAGAGAATACGGAAAATCAGTTTTTTTCCTGATATCTATTCTGATAAGTATTTAAGATGTTATACAGCATTAAACAGAAATAAAAATAAAAGATTCTCAGTTTTGAGCTTAATGATCTCTGGAGAGGCATTTACGATGTAATTGAATAAAATACGAGTGAAATATTTCCATGCCAAGTTTCATTCCCCAAACTTCTCGGCTAGTTCAAACTCCACCTCATTTCATCAGAGAAAGTTATCTGGTCTCATCGCTCCAATGAACAATAATATTAATTCGTAGATCCCTATATCTTGGGCGCTCATTACTACTTATTACTATTACTATTATTATTATTATTATTATTATTATTATTATTATTATTATTATTATTATTTCCCTGAATGAAGTGGGGCGCCAGCGCCCTTGACGCGCGGCGCCCGAACCGTCAGTGAAGGCGCACGTCCACTTTCGCTGACACCCTTCGCCCCCGCGCGGAAACTTGCTCGCGCAGATCTCAACCAGGCCCTTCACGCCCCCCGCGCACGCGCACGCGCAGGCGCCGCCAGGCCCCTCCCTCCCGGCCCCCGCCCCCGCCCATCCGCCAACTACCTCCATTCCCTACACCTCCCCTTCCCCCTCTGCTTCCCTCCTCCCCACGCTCCCATCGTCACCTCTCCGGCGCAGTTCCCACAGATATACCGGTTCGTATGGCTTAGATAGCGATTTTCCCATTTGATACCATGCAGACGGGATCTCTGGAGAATATTCAAAGCGGTACGAAAGCTCTGATTATGTACGTTTTCGCCAGCTATTCCGACCAATACAGCGCGACGGAGGTCTCCTAACCAACGAGCACGGACCGCACCGATCCTCCACTTCTTCTTCCTACCCTCAATACCTACATTACATCTATACTTGCAGCTACAGGCACTGCAACTATCACCCATGTCGGGAAAACTATAAACATCTACGAGTTCTTGGGCTTTTCCGGCTGGGACGTTACCCTCACTAAATGGGCGGACCTTGCTGGATAACTGTAAAAAAAGCGCAGGCCCGACGAGTAGATTGGGCGTCGCGATAACCATGATCTAGGGAGGAGAAGGACAACCACTCCAAAGGACATAATATGCACTACACCTAGGGGGTTATCACCTAACAGTCGCTTTAAATACACATGATCATGACTGTCACTTGCCTTGTCACCTTCCCCTCCAACCGCCTCCACTCTCGTCTCCCCTGCCGCACACTCCGCTTCACCACCTCCGCCAACTCTCATCTTCTATATTGAATTTTCCTCTCTGCCACATCCACCTCGTCCGAACATCATATTCCTCTACTGCACGTCACCTCTGCCACACACACTTTTTGACACGAACATCAAAGCCTTACAATTGAACGTCAATCCATAAAACACTTAGTTGTGTTTAACCATCGGGCCGCAGCCAGCACTGTCAGCATGAAGTGAACGACTTCCGGGGCTACGACGCGCCACTTGCGGATGCTACATCTGCCATTTCCACAACCCCTCCCACCGAAGCTTTATTGATGTCTCACTGCCACTGCCTTCGCCTTCCCGTCCGCAATAATTCGCGCTGAGAGCCACGTCCGGATACCTTGAATGTCTATCAACAGAACAGCCATCACCGCCAGAGCTAACGCGACGCTCCGCCGCCACCGCCGGCCGCCATCGCCTCTGCCCCCGCAACCGTCGTCACAGTCGCCACCACCGGCCACCGCCTGCCGGCCACCGTCCTCACCGCTACCATACTGAACCGTTGCTACCGCTGAACCATCGCCCTTTCACCACAACAACTTACCGCCAGTCACCACCGCACCCTTGCGCGTGTGCCAGTCAACGCTCTCTACCACGTCGTCCGTTGGCCGCTTCCCGTCGCCGTGCGCCGCCACCCGAACTCAACCCTCGCAACCCACTCCCTCTTTCCCACCGCCTTGAATATGAGCACGGAAAATACCCAGTGTGGGACTGGGTTATATATACCATGCACGGATGCACAACTTACACATGGCGCTTGCGCAACAAATTGCAAAAATAGCTGCATTGGGAAAAGGAAGCGCTTGCAAAGACGTTGGGGCAACGTAAAAAGTATATTGCATCGTTTAACCTGGTTTACGTGTTTTGACGTCACAAAGCACCACACCTCGTGTTATGCATGACGAATCATAACTGTGTACTAATACTACTTACTTGTACTTTTCTACTACGATCACTTAACTGTCAAATCTACACTAACTGCTACTGCACTCACTAGACTATGCCTACTTACTACTATACTCTACTACTACTACTACTACTACTATCTACTACTACTAACTACTGTACCTACTATTACGCTACTACTACTACTACCTATACTACTTACTACTTAATACTGATACTACTACTACTATTCTCAACTACAACTACTACTACAAACTACTAATAGCAATAATAACAATACCGATTATAATAAAATGAATACAATAAATGTATAAATGTTTATGCCACCATTTCCCCTGCCTCTGATTCCATCGTCTTTAAGTTCATGCTTATTATAAGAACCACTGGAATCCATGTTGAGTTCTTTTAAACTTTTACCCACACCAAGTGATGATAGTTATGTTGATTCAAATATATACATATATATAGTTAAAACGTGACGTTTGTCTTACTCGTCTCGAAGTCGAGAAATGTTAAAGAAGTACTAGAGTCATCTGATCTCGTCTATTAAGTACATAGGAACTCAGAGGAAGATTGGTGCCACGTGACATTATGTTATTAGGGATCACTGAAGTAATGTTACTACTCAATAACTTGTTTCCTTAAAATGAAGGCAACTATTCATGGCACTAAAAATAATAGAATTTACACAAAAGCTAAGACTCCTAAATTTCGCTCAAATTTAAATGGTTGATATGTAATTCGGAAGGATTTCTGGTGTAAATTTGCAATAAGATTTCAAAACAACACGTAGTTTAACATCTCAACGAACGAAATAGCACATTCCAACTGTTATACATACAGGATGCGACTCAATACGAATATAGAACTCGTTTGCTGCGCGGTATTTCTTCGTGGTGGTTTTAATTTTTTTCATTTTGTTCGTTGGTATAGTGAAAATTGGCGGTGTCTCTTGTGGTTAGTGTTGTGGTGATGGGTGTTGTGGTGATGGATGTTGTGATGTTTATGGTGGTGGCTGTGGTGGAGGTCATAGTTTTGGTGATGGTGGTTGTGGTGGAGGTGATGGTTTTGGTGATGGTGGTTTTGATGGTAGTGAAGGAGATGTTTGAGGGTGGCTATAGTGTGATGCGATGCGATGCGGTGTGATATTTTAGGAAATAGTATTCAAATGACATTAATGGGATATAAACGTTATAAAAAAGCAAAGCTACTCCCTATTAAAAGCAAAATTATGATCGACCAAATTATGGGAGGAACAAACGAAGCCGCCCTTGATATACCAATATATAATTGTTTCGGACACAAAACATATTACAAAACGCATGTGAACGGCGAAGCATAAATGAGAGTAAGAGCAATTACGGGGCCACGGCCACACGCGCGAAGCAGCGTCATGTAGGGAAGGTGCGTGCAGGTCTCTAACTAGGCTAATCCACACCTCCCTTGATGAAAGTGTTTCGTTACCCTGGCCACAAGTGAAAATTACAAATGCGTAATAAAGTATCCTTTTGAGAAGATATTCGGGTAGAAACGCACGAAATGAGCCCTTCAAAATAAATACCCGGGTATTTCACCTCACTAGGCTGGAAGGTCTCCCTCCACGCCCACCGCAGCCGCAGCGTGCACTTACCGCTCAATTTTTCACTCCCGAAACGCCACGTTCCTCTTAAAATTCCTCGAACGTGCCATCGTCTTAATCGAGTTCTACGTAACGCGCCGAAACCGAATCTCGCACGCCACGCCACGCCACGGCGCTCTTGGAGCGTTTCATGCCGTTTTCCACATTCTTAGGCCCGCCGCGCATTCGCGTGCGCCGAGGAAGAGGACGAGGAGGAGGAGGAGAGGAGCAAATTACATCGCGGCTGCGTGATGAGCGGTCCAGAGAAGCCGCCCCCGCACTGCTACAGTGCTCGAAGGTCTTCGGTGTTGCATGAACTGCTCCTGAGCCTACTGGCTTCAGAGCTAGGCTGATTTAGACGTAGAATTTTTCCTCGTTGTGGCCTTCTTTTGTACGTCGACATTCGAGATTCTTTGTTCTCTTTGCGGTTTCTCTTCTTCTGGTTTGCTGTAGTCTTATTGCTTCCTGATAGTGGTGTTTCAAATAAATACAGTCATTTTTGAAAATACCAGTTTTCACCTAACGATCATTACTACTCAGTCGATGTTTTTATGCCCTAATTAAAAGAGAAATATACAACTACACTCCCGAATCTGAAATACCTGGATATTTTGATTTTTGCTAGCTAGTCTGAAGACGTGTTCCTATTGTAGGACTGTATCAAATACTTGCATAATATTCGTTGATTGTGTTCGGAATAAAAATTCAATATTTTGAAAACTGAAATAAGCATTTTCAAGAAAAATATTGAATAATACTTATATTTAAGTTATATAAAATATATTTTATATTCTATATTGTGACCATCTCAAAACTAATGGGATTACGTGAAAAGGAACAAACGAATTTCGAAATGGACAAAATAAGAGGCTAGAATTGAAAGCGACAGACCTCAGAAGTAGTGAAGAATGAAGTGTACAAGTTTTGTATTGGGACACGTGAGTAGTTTCCGTGCTTAATACACAATACGAAATAGTTTAAGAAATCTTAATACGATAAATGTACGAAATGACAGTCTCTGAGAATAAGTTGTGTACAGGACAAATGAACACAATGCGCAGAAGGTAGCAAAGGGGAATTCACAAACTTTCGGACAGGAAGAGACAGTTGAAAGACGGGTAAATGATTTGCAGAAGAGATCGTACCCGTCCATGATGGGTGTCGGAGGCGGAGTGACTAGCGCATTTGTCGTGGGAATAATTTGTGGTTTAGTTGTTGAAATTAGTAAAATGATTAACTGAAGGTGTGAAGCAACACGCCAATATTTATTCATATAAGGATGATTTTTAAAGTCTGTAATTGCGAAACGTTGAATTTAAATTATAACTTTGAACTCGGTCGACGCAAGAAGATATCGTAGAGCTTTTGGATCTGGAAAGGAGCTTAACAAATATTTCATCGGCCAAGAGTGCAGTGGGCAACCAAAAGGAATGTGTATATACATTAAATAATTCATTTAGGATGACGAAGTTACATTAAATTTAAATATTAGAAGTATTCATGAGAGAGAATCTGAAAATCATGGCTGTAAGAAAGTAATAGATATTGGGGCAGAGGTGAATTGTGTGAATGTGTTATGAAAGTAAAATAAATCAGGAATATGTTGCATTTTCATAATTGTTATTTGTGTTTATTCGTAGCTTCAACAGTGGAGCTGCGAAATTGGATATAGTTGTTAAAATCAAGAATAATATTTCGGAACGATTAACGTGATTTTTATTCAAATAATTCAAAACTGACAAGAAAAAATCCTACATAATTTTTCTATACTTGAAATCCCGCATGGACAAGTCTGTCGATCTACGAATTATACATCGCAAACAGCTTTACAATTACGAGTAAACAAGTAAAATTAGGAGTAAGAGAGGAATTGTGGGCCTCAATATTAAAACTTTTCTAATTTTAACAAGATACAGTCTCCATTTTAAATCATGTATGCTTCACATACAATATTGATATTGACTTTGTCATCGCTCAAATATCACTAATTACTTAATGTTCCTTGTGGCGACATTTAACTTTAAAAACTAATATTGCGCTAATGAAAAATCGTGTCGAGGAATAAACAATAGCATGATGGCATAAAAGTAGTTGAGAACGCTCAATAGGAATTATTTACTTTTATAATTATTTATGAAATATTTTATTCAGGTTTTAGATGGTTGAATCTTTCCATTAATAAGATTTTTGCCGTGAACTAAACGCTGGTTAGCATACGAAACATCTGTTATATTTGTTAGTTTCCAGTGGCGCAACAAAGCGTATTTCCCTCTCAAAGCTAGTTTGTGCCTTCGTTATATTTTCCTGTCTTCTGGAAGTCCATAATTTGAGAACTTGTTTTGTTCTATTCGTCGGTGCGGCGTTGATGGCTGCAGCAACGCGAAACCTGCGAGAGTTAAACACTGCGTCCCCTAATGACCAGAAACAATGCAACGGGCTGTTTAATTTTGTCGGTTCTCTTCAATTTTCCAAACGGCCATTAACGTTATGGGCAGTGCGTGCGTGGAATCGACCACCCGGCTGCTCGGTGAGAGGTCTAAGGTTCGGATCCCGAGACTTGTTACTCTAGCAGGGGTTCGGAAGGTCCGTAACTTCAATAGAAAACTCCAGGATAATAATAAACATAATAGGTCACGATTCA
>BOPP01000011.1:16378546-16390061 GCA_017312745.1 Gryllus bimaculatus
TATTAAACTGGAACGCAAATGGTTTATGTGAACAAGATAATATATTTTGAAATTTTGTTCTTCCACGAAATACAAATTGCTTGCATTACCATTGCCACTCATTGCCATCCAACTGACAAATTCAAGATACGGCTTTAATATATGCTATATATGAGGAAAAGGAGGAGATGAGAGAGAGAGAGAGAGAGAGAAGAGAGAGAGAGGAGAGAGGAGAGGAGAGAGAGAGAGCGAGAGAACGACGAGGAGCGCTGAGAGAGACGCAGAGAGCAGAGAGAGAGCGAGAGATGAGCGAGAGAGAGCGAGAGAGAGCGAGAGAGAGCGAGGGAGAGAGACGAAGAGAGAGAGAGCGATGATGAGAGCGAGAGAGAGAGAGAGAGAGAGAGAGACAGAGAGAGATGATAGGCCTTCTCGTAGTACCCCACCCTACTAAGTAGTAGTACCCCACTCCGCACCCGGGGCGGAGTGGAGCAGGAAGGGCCAGATGAGGTAGGAAGAGGCGAGCAAGGTCAGGATGGAGCTATAAGAGCACGAGAGGTCGAGATGAGGTCGGCTGAAAGAGAAAGAAAGTGGCAGTGTGAGATAAGGTGGGAATTCGCCAAGAAAAGAACCGGAATTCATTTCTTCTCCATTCCAATAGTCGGTTGTGATTTAACATTTCGGTGCAAAGCTGGGTACTCCACCCACTACAGAAATAAATATATTGTTATGTAATGCTTGAAAACTTTCGATGTACTGCTTTGTGTTAGTCAAGTTATCTAAATTTTGCAATTTAAATATTTTAAATAGTTTTTCCTTTACTCTCTTTACACTATTGTTATGGTTTAACAAACAAATCCAAAAGTATCTCTTTTGGTTCATTTTTGTTTTACCTTCCAAAACTTGATTTCATTCAAAATTAATGCATCCCATCCCTAACATGCGCCATCTCTTCCTTTACAAATCCTTGCATTCTACAGCCGCCATCCGCGGCCGGCAGGCGCGCCAACCACCCTTTGCGCACGGGGAAGCGCGCCGAGTCGACGGGTGAAAGTACTGAAAGCCCTGCCCGACGGCGGCGGCGCTGGCCCGTCCCCGCCCCGTGCTTCCTCGTCCCCGCCTCGTCCCGGTCTGCCTGGAAGCGCGGGCGCCGTGATTCAATGTCCACACAGCCCCCTCCGGGCTTTTGGCAGCGCGCGCCGGGGCAATGCCGCCAACACGCCAAGTCCACCCACACAAAGCGCGCTTGTCTGCTAGCTTATGGACGCGCGGAGAGAAAGAAATGTGCTTAAGTGTTATTGAAGTTTTGAACTTCTGTGTAAAATTACTGTTTCATATATTCTCATGACTATGAATACTATGCTGCTTGCTACAACAGAAACTTACAGTAATCTATTTGAGTGACTTAGACTTTAATTATATTACTGCTATAGACATATTTGTCTTCTTGGCTTTATGGTTGGGAGTAATTTTAGCTAGAAAATGAATTTTGTTTGTGAAATGCTGGCGAAACATCTTGCCAGTTGAAGGCTGAAAATTATCTTAAAAGTACTCTTGAGTTAAATTGTGGTAGAATGGGGTTGATACGAACAATTCAGAAGAGAGTCAACGCAATACTTTTCCACATAATCGAGTATTTGGTTTCGTATAGTGTATATTATAAATACGGATTATCATAAGATTATGAAATTCTTAATCAGATGCGAAATTCGTTACAGCAAGAATTACTGAATTATGAAGCCTGACAAATTAAAATGGATATTCATGGTGGAAAATTAATTTTACATCATGAGAATATCCAGTTACCTTTCTTGAAGGTAATAAAAACTGATATTAATGAATATTATATTTCAAGAGGGCATATACAATTACTACCAGACTTCTTTCCAAAATCTGTTAAACCTAATGTCGCACTGAATAATGATTGATCTTCCTAGAAAAGAAACAACACGTAAGTTCTCTGCGCTCTACCGGACCGAGACGGAACTACACACGTTTCTTAATGAACGAAACACACTGTGGCTTGACTTTCAACTTTCACACTCTTCTGTTTAGTGCTGAATATGACATTCTGTTTCAACTTCTTTTAGTAAGAGGAATGACATTTTATAGAGATAAATGAATTAAATGTCTCGTTTCTAGATACCAGATATTTTTCTACAAAACAAAGGAAGAAAAAAAGGTTTCGTGACTCTAATCTATTTTAATGTTTGACGTATTGTTTAATGACGTATTTTGTCAAGTACAACATTCGCAGAACTGATAAACACAATCATTTTAAAGAAGATTATCCAGTGTTTAAGAATGTTTCAGTTACCCGTGAGAAGCAGTAGCTCTCACATGCCAGCACCAACATAATCGTTGCAAATTTAGATCGCAGTGGTCACTCTCCAGGTGCTAAAAATAGCGAATAAGAATAGCTATAGTGAAACGTCGAGAAGAATATTCAAATAGTTTTCTTTGCAAAGTGCTACATTATAAAAAATTCGATTGCCTCCATTTAGTGCGTACAAGTTTATTCTATCGTCGAACGTTACACAACGAACAAGAAAGATTTTCGCGCTCATAATTGTCTAATCTCGCTGTGGTCTTATCGTCAAGTGCTGCCTCAATATGGGAAGGAAATGTAAGTATTGTAGAAGTGTTAAACAATTCTAATGGTGTACTTTAGTCACTATCAAACTAGTACTTGTGTTCCTCAACGGACATGCCTCTCGCTCGCACTATTCAGTTTGTATTTATAGTATATTTCAAAGCCATATTATTTAGAAATCGCAGATTGCAGATAAAGCCACATTATTCACAACTCATGGCGATATACTTTAAACTTACGACAACCTTCATAACAATTTAAAAATCGGTATCTAATAAACAGATTAGTGAATAATAAAAAAATACTTACAAATCTCAAGCAAGTCTTCACACTTCGTAGAACGCTGATACTTCCTCTGCTTAAAACACAAATATAATAAAATGGCTTCACAAGCTAATCCCAATTAAACATTTAGGATTGACACTTCATACTAAATTAACCTGGAAAGACATCAAAATCACAAATAAAACATGCAAAAAATGCTAAGCTGTATCCTCAGCAAAACTTTAAATCAGAAGTAAGAATTGAATACATTGCAATTTGCAAATCAATATGATGGCCCTCAATTACTTATGCTTGCCGAGCAATAAAGCAAAAACAAATTTTAAAAAATCGAATCATCCAAAAGAAAATCTTAAGAAAACACTTAAGTTCCTTGGTTTATTAGAAAGAAGCAATTGCATAAATAAATACGAATGTAATCAATACAAGGATATGTATATATATATATATATATATATATATATATATATATATATATATATATATATATATATATAACCAGCAAGACGAATAGTGTGAGAATTTTGTAAAAATAATTTTGAACAAAAATTAATATGAATGTTATTAACAACGCTGAAAGACAGGTCGGCAAACAGGCAATTTACGACTAAATTATTGTCCACGGTGATCAATCTGTTAAGATTCTTAAATCATCACAAGAGTAAAAGATGAAATTATTGATATGTCATTTGTATTCGAACAAAAAATAAGGTCACCAATGTTAACGGTCATTAAATAAATGCATTGTTTAATCAATTTGTTTTCGCGGGCGTTCCTTATCACCTTGATCTGATTGATGTCAGCTACTTCGGTAAATAATTAAGAATCCCTCCACCTCCTCCGCTTCTTTGTGCGGTGCACCCTACCAAGAAATCACCCCAACCGAATATAACGATGGGTGCTACATAACCTCCAGGGGCTCGCTTTGGCGTGCAGTGTGACCGGGAAGTCCTAACGTTCAGGGTGGCAGGTCAATTTCAACGGTGAATTTCGGCTGATCTGTAGTTTTCCGTGGTTTCTCCAATCAACACCAGGTGAATACCGGATAATTATCCGAAGAAACGGGCCACGGACCGCGCGCTATCTTTCCTTCCTGTTCCTTGTTCTATCCTCACCCATTACTTTTCCCTGCCCTACCGCACATGACGGAAGTTTAGAGCTTAGCCCGACTGAGGATTCCGCTTGAGGAAGGTTGGGGAAGCCCGTAAGTGAACGCGTAGGCATCAACGTCATAGTGAGACTGACTCCGGATCTCAGCAGGGGAGAAGATCACCGGTACCATCTGCGATAAAAGCACGCACAAAGGCAAACACAAATAATTACTTTAGTAGTTGATACACCAGGAAATACTAATCAATTTTCAATTGCTTGGGCGCTAATCTTTCCTTTATTAAATGTGTGAACAAAACAAGATTATTTTCACTAGGAACATCGTGCCTTTCTTTCCTCCCCACAATGTAAAAATATCAAGCCTTACGTTCTGGGCACCTCTCCAGCAGGGACTAGTTCAGTGCTCGTGATTGGTCTCGCAACATATGTGGTGGTGTAATGTATGCAAGTGTGTGTGATGTAAGGTAAGAAGAGGGGATAAATGCGAGGAAAGGAATATTACAAGCGGTCCATTGTTAATTTTTTAGGGCACTGCTCTGACATGGTGTTGGTAATGATCGGAGAAACGATCAGAGTAGTTGCATGTTAGCATTCACCTCCAGACATTAGTTATGTTCCACTGAGCTACGAAGCTAAAGTTAAAAGTTCTCTACCATTGTGTCTCAGAGCCTAGAAGCTTTTTGTTAACGATGATCCAGAGGTACTGATCTCAAAGTACACATAGTTCCGGGATTTACCAAGAGGGAAGGAGAAGCGGTACCTCGGAGCTCACCGCTTAGCTTTAATTTTCTGATTTTTGTCAATTCTGATGAATTACTAAATATATATCACATATAATATACACGTGTACTGATTTAAACAAAAAACATGATTCAATTTTGGTCTCTACGAATAAAACAGGACTGACTTTGTGGAATCAATATTTGTATTTAATGATAAAACATATTACGTTTTTATATCGAATACAGACCACTTGATGTCTTCGTAATATGATAATTTATTGTATCCTATTAAATTTTAAAATACTACAAACATTTCGAAAATGTATTCTGGTTATTTGGTTTTTGAAAGACCTCTGTCGATTTTTTCCCTAGATTCAAAGACGCTGTATAACTTCAAGTTAAAACAAACTCTTGTGATAAACATATTTTGAACAAAAACACATCACAAATCACACCAATGATTTTCGACTTGCTCAAAAACATTTAACCTATTAAAGACATCATCGGTGGACCTCTGATATCTCCTGTGATAATACTGTGGTTATTATTCTGGTGTTCTTGTAAGTTTCCTTTGGCGCAATCTGTACCCTGGAAGAGAGCAACAGAACCACCTCCACGACTGGGCGCGCTCGCCAGAGGGCAATGTCTGCGTAATTTGGATCCCGTTGCGGCGGTGGAGGCGGTGGGGTCGGCGGAGCCCCGGGCGCGAGGAGCAGGCGCCGACTGCTCCACTTGGGGCAGCCGAGCGGCCCTTGCGCATCCGATGCGCTCCCGCCCCCGCCCACGGCCACAGTGCCAGCTGCTACCGTAGCTTCCGACTCTCCGCCATCGCACAAGCACAGGGTGACGTAAGATTTCGCTCTACTTATGAGAGAAAGTTTGGATGTTTAATATAATTATGCAAATATAGTCCTCTACATATTTTTACAGTGGTGTTATTTTGTTTGCGTAAAATATTTGCTATATTATTACTACGTTTCGGGAACCTGAATTGTTCTCATCATCAGGCACTATAAAACAACGCAAATCCATATATTAATGTATATAATTATGGTTTAATTTATTTGCAAACCGTGGCAGACAATGGTACTCACCTCAATGGTAACGATGATGTTGATCAACCTGACGATGGACACAAGGCAGGTTTCGGGACTTAGTAATAGAGAAACAATTTTACGAGATTTTCTTACTTTCTTACGCAAAATAATTTGACTGTCTATAAATATATCGATGACCATATTTTCATAATTACAAGTACTATAATACTTTCATAATTATAATTACTTGTATATTATTAATAATAATATAGTCATACCATAAGAAATTTTAACTTATATACTTTGAAACTTAAAATGTATTATGGATGGATGGATGAATGGTTATTTATGCATATTTCTTCAGTATATAAAGTTATAAAAATTTTTTTGAGTGCACGCGAATAAAGTAAATAATATAATTATAATTATAATATAATATATATAAATAATATAATATAATATAATATAATTATAATATAATATAATATAATATTAATATAATATAAGTATAAATAATATAATATAATATAATTATAATATAATATAATATAATATAAATATAATATAAATAATATACATAATGCGTACATTCATTATTGTTATAATATAGAGACAGAATGTAGTAAATTTTACTTCTCTAAATTTAAGTACGGTTACATTTCCTACAAAGCGTGTTTTGTCACGCATTGAATAGATGCGAGCTACAATCATATAAGATTCTTATCATCATTCAGTTATTAGTAATTGACCTCTTTTCCTTCGACACAAATTCAACAATCTCCCATCCACTATGTGACGTCCGTCTCCACGCCAAGAAGCCCATTCGATCTGTGGCGCACACGCTCGCAGCAGCGTATACGCCGAGATTTCTGCACTCACTGACCCCCCCCCCCCCAACCCGCTGAGTCGCCGCCCCACCCGCCCCAGCCCGCCCCGAGCCAGTCGCCCGGTCGACTTCCGCGAACTGTGCCCCTTCAAGCAGGGATCCACGCGGCTGCCGCCTCCGCCAACGCCTACACTTAGCTCCCGCCACGGTATTAATCGCGTTATTTTACGATCCCGAACGCGATTAAGGGAACGACCAGCGCGCCGTGCGGAAGCCCAGCTACAGTGGCACCAGCAAGTAGTCGCGCGCCCGCGCTGTCACCGCCTCTCCGCACGCCGGACTTTCAGGCTTTGGAAACAAATTGAAACATTTGGTATGTGAACAATTAATCGGTTTTTGCGAATAAACACTTCTTATGGAAACAAAAATTAAATTAATTTACAGATTTTCGGATTCCTTTTTAAACAAATATCTAAAAATCTGAAACTCATTTACGTGGCATGAAGAAAAGATATCAATTAGTGTTTTATGTATTTTCTGTATTGTTAATTAAAATTGTACATATAAACAAGTGAATTCCGTAACAGTCAGATTTTTTTAAAATTTTTTGCGCAAAGAAAAATATATGACTTCACAAAACTGCCCATTACGTTCCAGTTAAGGAACATCCTACAGAAGATCTTTAGTAATTTCCGACGATAAAGGCATGTTGACTACAAATTTGCTATTGGCTATATATTATATATAGGATTCAAATAAATCATATGTAAACACATGTGGTGTGAAGAAAATGTACTCACGAAAATGTGATATCAGCTGCACCACATTCCCCTTCCAAACTCTGGTTTGTTTCACAAATACATATTTTTTGTAAATGAGCTGTTAAAGGTGCCTGTAACGTAATACAAAAATAGTATCTTACTGAATAAACATTTTGGACCAAATCAAATCAATGATTCCGTTCATAGCAATTAAAAGTATACGATAATCTCGATATACAAAGAGATCACGTAAAGCGAACTAAACCGGTAGCAACGAAGATGAAGGAAGGTATTGAGATAATATGAATGAATACCTTGAAACGCATAAATAGCGATTACAGAGGGAAAAAATTGTTTTAAGGTTAAAAATTATTAAGCCCTACATCAGAAAATTAATTATAATTCTTTAAATAATGTACTATCTGTTCTTATTTCAATCGCGTTTCCTGTTTCCAAAATCATTATAATCCATTTTGATTATATATATTAAGACAATAGCGGTTATTAAATGTGAATTCTTACATTTTCCTTATGATCCTGAGGTCACGTAACACATACGAACATAGAACTTCTGGATGCTACTGTAGTACGTATTCAGGTTGCAGTAGGAAGAAGAAATGTCTGGTTGAGATTGCAAAAGCGGCTTTTACCGTCCAAATGTTGAACCGATTTCCTTCGTGGAGAACACCATCTGAACCTTTTATTCCAACCGTGGATGCTCATTAGAAGGTTGACCTATGCCAGCCGGCAGCCGGGTGCACGTGTCCGACCCGTGGAATGTGTAACACGGGTGAAGAAACTCTTTGAGACGTCGATCGCCGCTTGAGGAGCCCTCGTGAAAGCGAGAAGATGCGCAGCCCTTCTCTTCGGACACTTCTGCAATCGGTATGTAGGCTCCGGTTAAATCACCCGTCACCCGTCGACGGCGGCTGATATTTATTCTGCGAACCCGCCCAATCGCCCGCTCCCACGTGCTCCTAAAAATGATGAAAACGCCAATCGCCGACCAACTTTATGGAGCGGAATCGGCCCGAGACGACGGCACGGTCGTTATTGGTCGGGGAGACGTCGCCTTGGAGACGTCCAGCCTCGAGTCCGGGAGGCGGTGGGCAACGGGCGGTGGCGGCGGGGCGGTAGCCTGAACAAATGACTGTTGCGTGTCGCAAGATCGCGACAGCGGTATTGGGTAACGCGAGCAGACAGGGGGACGAGAGAACCACGGGCAGGCCCCCTGCCCCCACTGCCTTCCCTTCCCGTCCCCCAGGCCCCCTCACACCGGCGGGTGACATTGTCTGCCCGCTGGCGGCGGCGGCGGCGTAACCGGGCCAGCCGCCGGAGGAAGTGACGTCACAACTGGAGCACCAGTCACGCAAACTTGTTACTCGGGTCAGGGCTAAGTCGCGCTTTTAACTCGCAATTGTTTGGCTGTCTCGCGCCTGGGATCAGAACAAGAACAAGGCGAGGAAAGTGACGGAGCGGGGGGAGCAGAGCGAGGAGAGAGGTGTGGCGGGGAGAAGACGGCGTGTGAAGCGGCCACGTAGTTCAGAGGAGGTTCGGCGTCCGGCCGCAATGTCACGTGCGCGCTGCAAGCGGTGGAATTGCGCTGAGGAGAAGCTGTAGAGCATTCGCATTTTTTTGTTCAACGAAAATAAATGATTTACCAAATTGATGAAGGTACTGAATAGGTATTCATAGTTCTATAAGAGAATTATGCGAATATTCAGTATTAAATGGCAAATAAGTTTTAAAATTATTCCAAATGATAATTCACCAAATTTCTACAGTTAATCTAAAAAATTGTTATTCGTTACTAGAACTACATCACAGAAATAAAAAAAGTACCCAATTAACAAATTTCGACTGATTTATATAAGTTATTCCTCGGTTAATTTTCCTTTCTAAACAAAGATATTCACTTCTTTTGAAAATAATAAATAATTTACATGTTTCTGGAGTGTTTCTATGATTCTGCAATGCAAATTTTCGCCTAGAAAGCATTTTTGAAACCAACGTTGAGTCATTATTGTGGCTCAACCTTTCAGAATATCACAGAAGTTTATTAGACAAAATATGCTTAAAATTGTCTTAAGAGTTTATTTACGAAGTTTCAACGAATCCTACTCGGTACACTATATATAATTTTTATTACAAACGTATTTCGGACTTGACCGATATAAATCAATTTATACTTTTCCCTTTTGTGGATTGTTTCTTATGAGAGTTTAATACTCTTTGAAAGAAAATTACGCAGGAGTATAGTTCAAAAGGAAATACAGCCACTGAACAAAGAATGCGGGCTCAGTGATTCATGGCAGTACCTGTTGTGAGGAAAACCAATTAATCTTCTGCACTGAACTCCCAAGTCGAGAATTATTAAGATGATTCATATAAAAAAATATATGAATATATTTATCGAGAGCACAAACGCCAAGAGTAAAACCTGTTCTTTGTTGTTTTTTTACTTCCTAATGTTTTCAGTTAACACATTCAGTAAACGCATTCGTCTATTCACACATTAAAATGATTTTACGTTGCCCATGACTTTTCACGGGAAAATCCAGTTAAAAACAGCGTAGTTCAATGAAAATTAGACCAGCATTATTTTTTACGTGTCTGTTTCTCTATCTGACGAAAAATTCGAGCTGTTACATTTTAATAAGCGTATTTTTGCTCTGTTAAAAAAAAGAAAAAAATCCCTGCTTCTTCTGCATTTTTCTTATATTTATCTTTTCTCCTGTTTTCAAATTTCACATATTTTTCCCTTTTTGTTCTTGTATTTTATTATTCTTGTTCTTCATAACAGACTTAAATCGATCAAATAAATGCAGGTAAACGAATGGAGAGATATGGAAATTCAAATTCATAAACATCACTCAAAATATAGGTAATAATCAATATTACATTTAAGAACGTTGCAGAAAAATAACTACACCCTCGTTTAAAGTGTATCAGTACAAAGAGACTCTGGTAGAGAAAAGGTTGGCTGCACTGGTTGAAGAGGCTACACTTCGATTTTTAAAGTGGCCGATAACATTAGATCACTGCTACACCTCCTGCCTTATAAGATGAATCTTTTTAATTCGCCAAAGCCCTTCTCTCTCTTGAGACTCGTGGCGGCCTCAAAAATTCGCTTACCACTGTTAAAAATATTCATAAGATTAGATTCATAGATAAAGTTCAAAATATTTTATGAGGCAGAAAGTGTAGCAATGGCCTAACGTGAACGGCCACTATAGAAAACTGGAAGTTTTACACCATAACAATATTGTCGAGCAGAAATTGCGTGTGCCCTATTGTTGGACTGTGTTGCAGCGGGGCGCAGGAAGGGCTGCCAACGCACGACGCTCGCCCCTCCCGATCAGCTCCCTTGACAAACGCTTCCGCCGCGCTCGCCCACGCGGAGAAGGAAGCGGGGGACGAGAAAAGGAAATTAATGAGAAGAAGAACAGAAGGACAAACAGAAGAGGAACATAATAAAGACAATGGTGAAGGAGGAGGAGGAGAGGGAGAAGGACAAGTGGAAGAAGGAGGAGCAAAAGAAAGAAACGAAGAACGAGGATAAGGAAGAGGAGGAGGAGAAGGAGGGCTATGACAAGCAGAAGAAGAATGAGGGGATGAACAAAGGAGAATGAGGAAGGACGAGAAGAAAAAAGAGGAGAAAGACCATGTGAAGACTAAAGACAAGGAATTGGCACTATGTCGCTCCCTGGCGCCGCGGATGTGATGGACCTCACAAAAATCTCACCCTTTGATACAAAATCAAATTTACATGGGGAGCTGAGGGAGAACAGTTTTTTTTTTTTTTTTTTTTTTTTTTTTTTACATGGGGAGCTGAGGAGAACAGTCAAATGTGAACGCTGTGCACTTGCGTAGACGTGAAGCGCGCGTCTGAGGAAACAAAAGTAAGCGGGGCTCGGGCGGGCCAGAGCGGGCGCTCGGGAGAGCTGGCTGCGCGAGCAGTGACTGCGAGAAGACGACATCGGATTGGGGTGTGCGCGTCGTCGGGGGGGGGGGGGGGGGAGGGGACTCGGGACGGACTGGCGACAAGCGTGGCAGTCGTGTGGCGGTGGCGGCGCGGGCTGATTCGGGTGCGAGCACGCGTTGGGCCCACGCCAGCCATTCCCGCCCGCCCCGCACATCTGCCGCCCCGCCGCCCCTCTCACTGCCGCGGCGCGGTCGCCGTCACACACATACCTGCCGAGGACCCG
>BOPP01000011.1:16395086-16424692 GCA_017312745.1 Gryllus bimaculatus
ATGATATGTAACGAATGATGATGACTGGATAGGGTCAGATAGTGACGTATATGGACGGATAGTGTATGGGATGTGGGAAGGGACGGGAGTGACGAGTAGCGATGGACAGAGACAACTGGTTATAAGTGGTGATGGGTGGTGCTGGGTAATTGCAGTGTGTGGGGACGTAGTGACCGAGGTGTCTCGTCGTTAAGGGTTGTTTCAGGGATGACGGGTATTTCGAGCAGTGTAATGTTGTGTGTCAGTCTATGGGAACAACAACCCTTGAATTAAGTGACTAGACGTTTCAGAAAACGGAAATACTAAATAATGTTCACTTAATGTGAATTGTTAATTTTCGTCATTACGATATCTTTCTGATTCTGATAAATTCAATTATTTGGACTATTTGGCTCCTTGGAAGTGTCCAATTGTGAAAAGAGTCCCTTAGAGAGATATTACCCAAAACGTTCAATTTCGTTATAGTTATTTTCATTATCAAAAAAGATTGTGTATACGAATTATTCGAATTAAGGACTTTGCATTGTGCAAGTCACACATCGATATTGCACGTACAGGTTTTGATGTGAAGTTATGATGTAAAATGTGCAACGTGCACGTTCGTGATCTATTCACCTGCCTCTTTAAGGAAAAGACAAATTTCCTTCATTACTCGAAAAATCTGTCCTCGCTGTAATTGAACTTTGAAAATTTAATGATTACGAAACACTAGAAACAATTCAGATGTATTAGAAAATGTGTGAATGAAGAATAAATTTTGAAAATATGCAGTAACACTTATTATTTGCATGAATGTTAAATTGTTATTTGGTGTGATGTAGATATCCAATCATTATTAAAATTTGTTTTCATTCAATGATTCTAACTGCATGCCTATGAAAATTAGTAGAAATTATTTTTATGGTATTCAGATCTTAAAGAAAATACAAATGAAGTTAAAAGTATGAATATTGCGGCCTCAGAATAACAAGGTTCTATCTGATATGCTTGGTGAACATTAAGTTTTGTCATATTCAAATTCCCTACCGATTTACAACATAAAAATTAAAACAATGTTCAAACCATACCTATAGAAAACATGAACAAAACGACATAACATTTTGCATATCATTATTAGATACTTCCCAATTTTCAAAATGATCTCCAGTAAAATTTTCTCAAATCGGGAGTATCCTTCTCATTTTGAAGTTGTGAAATATACGTTCCTTACCCTGTTTGTAAATTGTAATTTCTATACTTCACAAAATACTTTTGTTGCAGAAACGTACGCAACGAAAGTTTGTCACTGAAGTTAATGGAATTCGAAGTAGGACAAATAAATCTGAGGATTAGAATTTTGTAAGCTTGAAATGCCACATGTAACTCATGGATGGATTGAGTATAAGAGTGACTCTGACATGAAATACGTCAACATTAAAAAATAGATGCAGAAAGGGCAGCAGCTCCAAGCCAGAATATGACTGAGCAGGGATCGTAGGCGCAGATCGATGTCGCGATGTCTATTATGCAAACATTTCTTGTTTGAGGTGAAGCTTGTGCCTACACAGAAACAATGACACAGAAAACGTGAGCACTGTGTCAAGGGAACGAGACGTAAAATGAGATGAGAGCATTGAGCAACGCAAGACAAACGGGCCTTGTCAAGAGGCATACATGTGGTCGGGAGATGGGAGTGTGCAGTGAAAGGAAGACATACTGGGTTGCGGTCGGTGACGGCACACAGCGAACGTATCACTCAAGCAGTGCCTATCGCGACAAACTAAGAAAAAAAACTAGTTTTAATAGAAACTACAAATAACTCAAAAATGCGTTATATAACAGTAAAAATTATAGTAATTCATTCTAAAATATAATTTCATAAATTCAAACATAACAATAAAGAATATTCAAAAATTTAATCAGACGAAGCAAATGAGGGGAAAGGAATATAAACAAATAATATTAAATATTTGAGAAAAAATTCTTGATCTTAAATTATTTATATGTCTGAAAGTTGAGAACATAACAACAAGCAACATCTTGCGCAATGAAATTACTATATTTATTGATTTTCAATAAATGATCTTAACATTACTGTGCTTTGGTGATTGTTCAGTTGACGGATCTGAAAGGAGATCGTTTAAAACTTGTAAATACTCGTAAATCTACCCTTATTTGAAAATTTAAAGTGAAATGAATAAAATAAAACAGTCGTAAAATCATTTCTCGTGTATATTTACATCAATATACTCTTTGAAAATATACTAAATGCACGACATTGTGTCCTGTCAGTTTATTTCTACGGTAACTTCTATTACAAACTCCTCATATTTCTGTTGGATGTAAACGAATAATATTACATTTTCACGGAATTTCTGCTTTCCGCTAAAGGTCTTTCTCCACTAAAGGCCACTCATCTACACGCTATTACGCAATTTCGCTCATATTCATGATAAGGCGTGGTTTTGGTAAATGTACTGTCCACCAACGTAGAGTAATTATTGTCACGGTATTCCCTCCTAATAACAAACATACAATATACACTTTTAGGACTTATAATCCTCGTCACCACTCTCCATAGACTGCAAATCACGACCTATCTCCCCTGTATGCACCAACGTTCTTTTCTGTCCAAAGATCACAGTTGTCTACTAAATTCTTCTTTGCATGGGGCCAACAACCAAGTAACGACAAACTCCGAGAATACGTCAATGTGCGTGACTGCGTAATAAACAAGCCTATTGCGAAGCATTGTTTTGGATGCGCTAAACGCGATTCGTTGTCAGCTGCACCTTCAAGCGGTATTTGATGGTTAGAATTATTTTAAATACATCGATCAGAATGCACTTGCGGAGGAAAAATCTCTTTATGCATTTCCTACACATTTTGTGGATCGTGACCAACGTTTAATATATTGAGCTTTAATGCAAAGTCAATATACTTTGCTGTTTACATCTGTCGTGAACATTTTGGTTGCCAAACATATTTTTTTTTTGCAAGCCTTTGTAGTTTCTACTGAAAATTGTTTTGTAGTATTGGAAATCCCACGAACGCAGTTTAGAGCAGCGATAACATTCTTATGAGTTCGCATATTTTTATAATTGAAACATTATTACCGCCCTCAATAAAATTGCAAAATTAAATATTTAACAGTTTTGTATGAATTCACACAAATCTTCTAAGGTTCATGGAAAGTGCAAGTGTATATAATATTACAAAGAATATTTTACACCACTTGAAAATACATAATGTCCTCACAAAGTTATTTACTTCAAAGTTTATCCTTTTATCTTTCTATCACATAAACGACCAAACCCGTTTCTTTTCCACTTGAGGGCCTGTTACACTAGCAATAAGGAGGGATCTTCGCTATCAGCATAATTAGGATCAAAAATAATGATTTGACAAAACAAATTTTCGATAGTGAAATACCACGTGTATCTGAAAAACAAATATTAATGGAAAAAATGCACCTTTTTTTTAAAATAAATGATTTTAACTAGAAAGTAATAGACTGCTTTTCAAAAAGCCTATCATTATCTGTTTTTAAATCATTTGATGATATCAGAAGTAAAAATATTTTAGGTTTGACGATTTATACAAAAAATTGTTGATATCCTTCATATTTCCTGAAAGTTAATGTGTTGTTGCGGCAACCATGCCTCTTAAGATATTCGTTTCATTTCTGTTATAAGACACATCACATTTCCATCCTGGGGTCCTGATGTAAGACGCACATATTCATTATTTCCTTCTCCTGTCCAGAAGTTTCATTACTATAATACATTGCCTATCAACTTACGCCGGAACACATACCTTAACATTGATTTCCTACTTTCCAACGTGTCTGACATAACTGTTAATACAGACATTAAATACCGTATCGAATTACGCACAATAGAGAGTTTATGCAAAACAATCGTTTACAGTTCCCACTGAGCATCCGCCGGCTTCCAATAACGGGATTGCGATTCACGGGCCAGACACTCGTGTGGGTTTGTTATTTACGACAGATGTTCAGGGCTTACACTTTACGTCGTTTGCGCTGCAACCACCTCTAACTGATTCGACACCAATGTGCAAGCATCATGGAAAGAAAGGAATATGCAGTGAGTGTAGTAGCATTACTACACGGCACTAGCGGTGTGGTTAATTTTAACTGTCGTGAATTCAAAGATGATGGTAATAAAGTAAAATAAATTGCCTACTTAAGATTGGGAGGTTATGCACCTTGAGGCTACCCTGGTCATAAACAAAATGAACTTATTACTATTCAAGTGGCTACAATTGTCTTATATGTCTCACAATTTTTCTCAACAGTATTTGTGTTTTGAAGGTAAAAATCTGGGATTACATTTTAAGTCTACACAGAAGTTTTCTTTAGAGATAAAAACATATACTAAACTACGTAATGCTATGATGAATCAGATTCTTTAGTCATGTGTCTTCCATATAATCCTTGTGAAATCAAATATCAAATCAGAAGATAAATACTTGTTCAATAAAAACATTTCTCTAGTGTCTATTATTTTCAGTTCTAACTTGTTCGTAGTTTTTAAGTGCGTTTTCTTGTGTAAATGAGGCAGAAACTCATTTTTCTAGGCACACATTATTTCCTATTGGAGACAAGAATTAGATATAGCTCAGTGAGAATTACATGATTTTATCTGACATTACGCAAACTTTAGGGGAGAACATTTTGAAAGTTTGGATATATCACATATAGCATGCAGAGATCACATGCAATGTACAAAAAACGCTATGTTGTTTTAGGAGGTTTTTTTCATAGGATATTTTTTAGGTTTTTGGTTGAAAGCTTAAAATATGTTGCATGTCAAAAATTACTTTTACTAAGAAATGTCAAATTCAATCTTACCATACTGGGCCCGTGTCTTTGGATATACTGTTTTGGAAAAACTATCTATTCGTGAAAACCCAGGAGTTGCCTGGCAACCACGTTTCCATCTGCTACTTACCCGTCGCTGGACAATTTAATCGTGAGTTTCAATTTCCCTACAAACGAGCCATGATGCTTAAAGCAACACTCTTAACTTCTTTGGAGGAACTACAAATAAACCTACCATCCACGTTATTGAGAAACGCGGGTACCATGCATGTGCTGGCGGGATGTGAGTAGACTCCGGCGATGGAAAAACCGCACTCATATACGTGCTTTATTTGGACAGCCACGGTTACTCCATAAACATTATCATTATTCATTCATTCAAATATTTGATTCCAACGTTTTGAGAAGTTAATTATTTGTTCCTGAAAGTCTCACATAATAAGAAAATTAGTCCCAAAGTGTAGTGCATGTTATATCCAGGGAGATGGAGTTCCTCCCACATTAAATGCGTCACAGACATAAACGTGTCTTTTTGCGGGTTTCCTCCACTAGTTACAGCCCCCAGCCGGAGAAAGAACTAAGCTACATACATGCGTATCAGTGAATAAGTTGGGGAGTAATGAGTGTGGGAGTAAGAGAAGGAGAAAACGAAGACGAGAAAGGAAAAATCAGTCACGGTCGTTGGCTAAAACGATAGGACACTGCTCCGCACTTCGACTGACACTGGTCGCACAGACCATGAAAAAATACTGCTAGATTTCTCCTCCAGGCATCGGTTAAATTCGAATCCGCTATCCAGCTCGTGTGGAAAACGCGCCACAGTCGGGGCGAAAGTCTCGGCGCCTCCCGTCGGTGATGCTGCAGATCGTCATTCCGAAGCCATCATTTTCTAAACTTCGATTAATTGTTTGATTAATAGTTGATTGTTAGTGATTCCGGGCGCATCAACTGCTAAGGTCATCAGTTTAGTGCATGTTTTCGCTCGAAATGTGGCATTGATCTCTCCCACAAGATGATCAGATCCAGCGCCGACCTACCGTCGTCCAAAGGAGTTCTCCCCAACCAGGTACCTCCTACCAGAGGGACCCCAGCCCAGCTGGGACAGGCTCTAAGATTCCGAACGGACTCCCGGCAGTGTGGTAGTGGGTAGTGTAGTGATTGTTAGTGTAAGTGAGTGTAACAGGTAACGATGAAGCTAGGAGGAGGAAGAAAAGATCGCGCGCAGTCCGTGGCCCTTTTGTTAGGGTACTGCTCCGGCATTCCCCTAGTGTCGGTTAGAGAAACCACAGAAAACGGAACAGAGCTGCCGGCTGCTAGAATTCTCCTCCAGACAGCCACAAAACTCGACCCAGATATCTAGCTAGTGCCAAAAATCCTGCGCTCGAGACGCGAACCTAGGTCTTCCGGGCCACAGGCATTGCACAGGCACTTGATGCCCTGATCCACCTCTCGGTTTCAAAACTTCGAATTCCCCGCCTTGCAAACGAACTCTCTAACATGTGAACATCCCTAGCCATAGAGCCTCCCCCTTTCCCCAGCGCCTGCATCGCCCCCGGCGCCGGGCCACCTGCCGGCCGGCGACTCGAGCGCGCGCGCGGGCGGGGCGGGCGACGCAGAACAAAGGCAGATGAAGTCGTCGCCGGGAGGAGGCGCGCCGCCGCCCGCGGGCGCGTTGGCTTTGCGAGCACGCCGCCCGCCGCTGGCGGGGTGGCGGGGGCGGGGTGCCGCGACGGCCGCCGCCGCCGCCGCCGCCTGTACGCGCGGACGAATAAGGCATTAAAGCGCGGGCTGCTGGCCCGGAATGATTCGTATTAGTACCCCTGAGCGGCGCGCGGGCGCGGGCCGCCGAATCCCGACTCCGCCCAAGCAATTGGCCCAGCGCACTTACCCAGTTAATACTGTCCAAAGTAACTATAGCTTGGTAACGCTTATCATGTCGCACAGACACTTCCTCCTCTAGCGCCTTGGACGCGCCGCCCGGACGCCGCCGTCACCCCGCCACAGCCCCCATGCCCGCGCTCCCCCTGGCGCATGTCCGCCCTGTCACCCTTCTCCCTGTGGCACGTCCCTCGAAAACTCGGTCTATCTCACTGCGAATGGCTGCTACGTGCGGCTCAAGAAGTACACGAACAGCGATTGAAGGAAAGTCGATTATGACTTAGTGCTTAATATTGCATTTTTCATGATTTCCAAGTTTTAGGAAACCAAGCTTGAAAGAATATAAAGGTGAAGTTTGTTAAGAAACGACATGTTTGCTTTTCATGAAAAAGGATGATCACTCTTTTATAGATATAAAATACTTATACACTAGGTAGATACGAGCGAGAGGGCACCAAAAATATGAACTCATAAATAACTAAAAGCGGACGTACATGATATTTGCACTAAACCACCGTTATTTGATGTGTATTGAAGTTTACGTTTTAAACAGAGGTAGGTTGTGTTGATACTAAGAGGAAAGATGCGAATTGTATAAGCTTCTGCAACTGGAGCATCCAAAATATTAGATTACTTGTTTGGAATTGGGATGTGATAACTGAGAGAGACCTATCGCCATCTTCTCCGGGCTCTTCAGTCTATGCGATGCGTCACCAACCGCGCGACGCGACGTCATTAGAACATTTTTGCACTCTCGAACGTTAAAGCAATCGAAAGTATTATCGATCTTCTGAGCAAGCGCACATCATCTTTTTCATCACTTTTGTGCTTCTGCGCATGCGCAGAATATCGACATTCCAGTCGATTACTGACCGCTAAGGCGTGCACAAATGCTGTATTCCCTCCCTACGGTATCATCGCGAGTTTGGCGAACACACTTGAGCCTGAAGAGAGTTGATACGATTAAAGAAAAAGGAGTTATTTGAAGAGACTTTTTTAAGTAACGTGTCTGCAAGGGATACAATTTTCCAGAAAAGGAAATAATTCATATTCAGCCTCGTAGCTCAAGAAAGGCTTGATACCGTTTAACATAGCAGAAACATAATTTTTGAACCCGATATATCGTAGCATAATGGAAAATATTCTAGAGAATATATCATTAAATAAAATTAGAAATCTAACGCTAGTGGAGATACTTCTATATGGAAATGTATTTTTCGGCATTGAAGAACAATTTTTTTTAACGTTAAGCATAGAACATTCGTCCCATCAATATTGCAACACTCCACAGAATCCACTGACTGAACAGCAATTCCGTCCCTGCAACATTTCATTGTCGAGTCCCTCGTCCGACGAGTCCGACCATCCCATCGTCTGGCCCCAATGATTGCTTCCGTCCTTTCCTGCAAGGCACTTTCCATACGCCCAAACTTGACTTTATTATCTGATTCCGACCACGTGCCTCGTGATTGGTGAAGAGGAGCTGCACGGACGCCGGGCGCTGGGCCACCGAATCTCGACGTAGTCCGCAAGGCAATTGCTCCGGGCGCGGCCCCGCAACATCCGTGTCCAGCGTTTGCAATGCTATCATCTTCACTCCCCCTTGGAATTCGTCGTTGATGGCCACCTTTCTCTTCCGAATCTGTACAAGAAAAGTGTGGGCACAATTTGAGAATTTGTTTTAAAGGTGTGCGTTGTTGAAGTTAGTCCCATCATCTCCACCTCTTGCGATATATCTCTGTTGCTTACCTTTCACTTCGGAAACTATGCAAAACATTGTGCCTCAAAACTGTTGGCACAACATTAAATTTAGAAATATTTAAAGATTTGCTTTGTTGAAGTAAGCAAATCCTTAAACGCCCCAAGGCTCACCTACGGCACGACTGTCAAAATCCTCCGACTGCCCGACCACGTGACCAAGTGAGCAAACCCCTAAGAGACCATCGGACCAGCCCACTCTCCACTCATTTTACTCGCGGTACAGGAACAGGCTGTGAAGTCTAATGGCTTACAAGGCTCCATCCATGTGACGTGTCCAGCGATTGCAATGCTATCCTCTCCACACCCTCTCGCAACACATCAGTGACGGTCACTTTTTTCTTCCAGAACTGGCCAAGATATTGTGCTTCAACAGAGTTGATACAGTTGGAGAAAATTGTTTTAAAAATTTGCGATGTTGAAGAATGTGTCATCATCTCCACATCCTCTAGCGATAATTCACGGATGTTCACCTTTGTCTTCGGAAACTGTCCAAGATATTGTGGAACAATTGGTAAAAAGTGTCGACACAATAGGAGAAAAACCCTTTGCTTTGTTTAAGAATGACTTCTTATATCGCACCCACCGCACAATTAATCAGTTCACGTACGGTGCGACAGTCAAACACTCCGACTATCCGACCACATAATGACGAAAAAAACGTAGACATCGGATGACTTCGCTCAGAGCAACAACTAATGTCACCGCAGTCCGTGAGATTCCAGGGTTCGTGTCCCGTGGCGCGCCGGCGGCAGAATTTTCGACTCGAGCGAGGTCGAGTTTAGCAGCTATCTTGAGGAGAATTCTCGCAGCCGGCAGCTCTGGCAGCTACTTTGATTCTTCTCAAACTGCGCGCAAATGTAGACGTATGGAACCGCCAGATGTAGGCATAGTTCCGGAGATAATCGTCTAATATGGGTCTAAGACCCACCCCCGCGTATATATCGGTATTCGTCTCTTATGACATAATAGTTGAGCGTTCCCATTCAAAGACCAATAGATTCTAGTACAAGGAAACACTATCATACGTATCACTCCCAACTGTCCATTCTCTGACTCCACTCATATTTCCAGGGATCAAAACCTGTCGATATCGTAGAAAAAATCTCTGAAAATCATCTTTATTAAATTGCCAACCTCCATATGTTTTTCTATGATTTAATGTTATTTATTCATCTAACTATATCATTTTGTTTCTTATTTCGTACGGAAACAATTGTGAAGGTCAGATTTCACTTTAGAAAATGGTATAAACTATCGTATTTAAATTTATTTGTTGAGTCGGTTGATTATGTTTGTCGAGACAAAGTTACATATTCTCTATTCTTGAGGAAAATACTTAATTGAAAGGAACTTCCATTCAAATGCGGAAGGCGGTACATTCGTAAATTTGTCTTTTATTTTTATTTTGAGATGTGTTGACTATTATTATTATTATTATTATTAGTAGTAGTAGTAGTAGTAGTATTATTATTACCATGTATTAATAATATTGTATTATTTATATTTTAATACAATATTGCAGGCATTTCCTGGATTCTCACATTCTCCGCCAAATGTCGGTCTCAATTTACTACATCCTATCTGGTCAGGAGAAACTGAGATGTTATTCTTTGTATAACTATTTATGAATTAAGCTGCCGCTATCTCCTCCTCAATAGTTCATTCGTTGGCTAGCAACTGTATCTAAATCCTCCGTCACGTCGCATCGTCACCGTCATCTCTTCATTAATCAAAGTTTTCATCTCTGTCGTCTCAAGCGTCCCATCCTACTCTTCTTCTCTGCATTGTCAACTTGGAGGTCGATGCATTGCGTGTTTGGCACTTCAATCATAATTTTATCGCCATCGATTATCATTCTATTGTCACATCTTCTGTCCCTTATACAGTCACAATCGCCAGAAGCAATATCACCTACCACCATCTCGATCTCTCTCTTCTCACTAACTCCCTGAGCCTTATTGCTACGGTAGTAAGTAGCCGAACAGACATTACTGAGAATTGGTAAAGATTTTACTTTATTGAGGTTTATTACTAAGGTATTGCCAAAGGTAAACCTTCGTAAACCTCTTATCACAAAAGTTATTTCAATATTATTATAAGAATAACATTTATTTAAAACATTCATACAGATATTGAGTTATTTAATAAAGTACTTTGGAAGTATTTGTTGGTATGGAACAAAATACATTGGTATTTTGGTTCCATGTACCGCTTTCTCTTCGCGCGACACTATGTATATACGAAGTACGTTAACTTAGTAGATAACTGTAGGCTTGCAGACTGTAACGTACGAGTACATAATATTGCCATGTATTAGCCTTACGCTTTGGTGTCGATATTGAAAGCGGATGTGTGGAAATGAAGTGAAGATGAAGAGAATGTGATAGGTAATTTAAGGAATATCTTAATATAATTCTTATCGTTTTCAGCGTCAAGTCTCGATGAAAGAAAAAATATTGCATTGAATTTCATCCATGTAGTACCATTCACATATAGAGACAAAAACGACTCAATGAGCCTCCAAAAACTACTATTTAATACTTTGAAACATGGCGCGAATGTGCGAAGTTGGTGTTGGGAAAATCAACATTATCTACAACGATCGCAAACGAACAGAGCTGAACAGAATTGTCTCCATTTCCACGTCATCAAATCTTACTTTGTAAGTCTCATTCAAAAATAGGTTGCAATCTTTTCGTTCAGTTCTTTTCCACAACATCTCTCTGTATTTCTCGTTGTCTACCCACGTATCCAATCTCTTTTCTTCCTTTCTTATCCTTTCTTACTTCCACTCCACTCTTCTGTTATGCACATTCATCATTGTTTCAAATATCTTCCTTCAGATTTTCTCCGGTGCATTTCCTCTTCTCTCCTTTCTAACCCGATATTTGCCTCCCCCTCCTTCTCTCTTCTTCTTCTAACCTTCCTCCCTTAAATTTCACCATCTCCTTCCTCTGGTTTCCTTTCCTCCTCTCCTCTTCGCCCCTCCTGTCGCCCTCTCCTCTACTTCGACGTGCTCCCGCCAATGGCCAGCGCGCCGGCCTGCGCCGTCCGCCCGACAGGAAACGGGGCGAACGTGGGCGAATTCCTTTGTTTCCCAGCGCCGTTGTTTATTTCTCTGCGGTTTCCGGCCTCCTGGAGACCCGCCTCCGCCTCCGCCGCCGCCCCCGCCCCCGGCCCCGTCGATATCCTCCGTCATCTTCGTCCCCTCGGGATGATGATGATGCCTCTAAAATTGGGTCTCTGCGGCAGAGACGGTGGCGGCGTGGGTGGCCCCGACAGGCAACGATGACCAGGCGCAGGCAAGGGAGGGAGGGGTATCATCCGGGTGGTGGAGGCGATTGAGGTTAAAAGGTCCGTCGAGAGCGGTGAGCAGATACAGAGATAAAGCACAGGGTTGCGTACGGTCGATAGCTTTTCTCTAAGAAATACAAATCTATGTCAATATTTAAGATGCTGTAAGTTATTTTAGTAATAATTCCTTAAATATATTTTATTTGTATACAACAAAATGTGTACATTTAACTACTAGAGTTACTTAAATATCTGTTATCAATATTTTGCCAATAAATTAGATTTAAGTAATTACATAGCCAGGGGCATTTACAAAAAGTAGCCATATAATTAGTACTAATTCCTCAAAATTAACTGTAATGTTTCTTATAACAATTATACAAGGTTGAAACGTAAATAAATAATACACACGGAATTAGAACACCAGGTACATAGAGTGACGTGGTCTGAATTACTGGTGAATCTAGAAATATCATGGTTTTTAATCTTCTTTATATTTATTTCATTTTTTTCTAGAGATATATCTAATGTGATAATGTTTCAAAATGGTGAAAGTTACGTCAATTACCTTTAAAAATGATCTCTGCGCACTCCAGATGCAGACAAAAATTCTGATTTCAGTGTGTAGAAAAAATACGTCATATATTATTAGAACGGGTTTCAGTGCAATTAATGTGAATGTGAAGATGAGAGACAACACTACAATACAGCTGGAAATATGTTTTGTAATTACTGTAAACACAGGATCCAGAAGAGGAAATAACGACACGGCTACAAATGGGGAAGACACACGCAAACAAGTGAAGAAGTCGTCAGAGTCATCTCCAAAACGGAAGATTTTATGGCCTCCATTTAGTTCTAATAGTCGACACAGATTTTTATAATAGCACGAAAAAAAGCGATGTTGATTATATGGTGTTATTTGACAAAGTAATACATTTTGATTGTTCTTTTATATATTCGAAAAGTAGTCAACATATATACTAACAGATTTACGAACTAAATTATTCACAAATTAAGCTGTTAACGCTAAATAAAAATGTTTCACATTCTGATCGTCCAAAGCGCTTTTTAAATCAACTTTGCTTGCCTCTACAAGGTTCCCAAGTCCTCCGGATGGCCGAGATCGTTCAGGCAGAAATAGCGTAGCCATCTCGGTCTGAAGACTGAAGGATCGCGGGTCCTGCCTTGGGCATGGTTGTGTTTACGATCGTGTTAACCACTTCGTTAATATATACTGGTCGCCAATGACACAGCTGTTGATGTGACCTTAAATATATTTTTATTTAAAAAGAGATTCTCAAGTTGAGATCACACAGACTTCAGCTAATGCGAAGATTTAAATAAAATTATGAAGTACCATTCAGTGTTTTGTTGTCTTAAGTTTTCATAAATTCTTTAAAACCCTTTTGAAACACCTTTAAATCGTGTGAAGTCATAATGATTCTTACTTGAAGTAATATTTAAAAAAATTCAATGCAATAGTAGATTTTCTAGATTAAAAATACTGAAATAATCACAATTACTAGAAATCTTTGAAAGATTGGACGTTGATGTACTCACAACTCAGAAACAGGTCGCACACAATGAATGCGCACTCAATCACTTCCATCGGAAGGACAACCATAAAATCTTAGCCATAAAATAACTGTCAGTACCAAAGAAGACACCGATAAAAGACGGATAAGCCTCTCCCATCTCACATCACTCTACCGCAGTGGCACGACGCGACAACGCCTTGGGCGGGTTTCTTAGAAATTCATATAGAGTGCGCGGCGGTGGGCGTACCGGGAAGACGACGCTATCAGATCGGCGTTTCCTCCGCGGCTACGTGATGCCAGGCGCTGCCCTACCTAGCCCCCCCTCCCCCCCGTGCGTCTCGTGCCTGTTGCTTAAGACATCAAGTGAGGGTATTTATTAATTTCGGGGGAGTCAACGGCTTAGGGAATTGGTCCCGTAAGTATAGTACATGAATGTGGTGGTGACAATCTACCCTGGTGTAACGTCAGAATCGCCGCCAACCTACACGCCAGCTTGCGATCTCTTGAAATGTGAGGTTAGTGGTGCTTGCAAGTGATTGTGTGGATGGGTTAGGGAAGATGAGGGGACAAGGATGAGGTAGACATCACAAGAAGCATCACGCACGATAAGTTGCTCGTTTGTTATGGTGTTTTTGGGCGATGACCTGGCGTTGATAAAAAAACACGGAAAATTATGATCAGAGAAGTCAACATGTTCAGGGCATGATTGAACTCCATAGCTATGTAGCCTATATAAACTATTCTAACTCCTGATAACTCCTGAAAAACGAAAGAAAAAACGGAAAATCCAAATGTCTAATTTTTAATACAAAGAATTACGCGAAACTGCTCAAATAAACAAATATTCATGAACTTACTTAAAAATCTAATTTTGAATAAAATATTTGTAATATTAATTTTTTGCAATTTCCGAAAATGAAGAACTAAAATGAACCCTGGGATGAAGAAGATAACCGTTTGCTTGTACTTGGTGCACTTCCATGTACGTATTCTTTATTCCTTACTATGTATAATGTTCTCATGTATCGTCTTTTGTATACATTCAATGTGATATCTTATTCCTGTTTACATATCTCTTACCTTGAAATACTTCCATTTTCATTCATTTTAGCCTTGATGACGAGAGCGAATAAAACCCCGAAATGTTGATTGTGAAAGAGTCATATTAATAAATCTGAAAAGAAAAAATTGACTTTCTTTAATGATTCCTGGACCATTCTCCTAACTGACATCCCCCGACCTTTGCTACCTTTCCTACTCGAATCACGAGAGCCCCTTGCAACCGCCATTACGTAATTTTTTCATTTATTTCTTGGTTACATTTCTGTTGAACATTTTTTGACTTGCTAGTGATTAATTTTCAGTAATTATAGATAGGCTGTTATTTACGTGGTTTAATCATGCTCACGACTCTCATCTGTCGGCGAACTTAATAGTTTTAAATTGGAAGAAAATTTGTTTCTCCTTATGATATAATTCTAGTATATAGCCCGTCGTCTATCACCTAACAAATTCTACGTTGTATATTATTAGTGAAATAATATACATCTTCGCATAATTATTTAACGAGACAATTGCAGAATGCTCATTTCAATTTTAAACCGAAAATGACTTTCATCAGTGCCTTTCTATGACGTTATTGTTCCTTCATTCAGCTCTGTATGAAATGTTTGGGAAATATCGTTTAAAATGTAATGCTCTAATCAAATATTTACGAAAATTTCTATGAAGTAGCAGAAATATTAATATACAACAAAGCCTAACCCAAAAAATATTTTTATAATCGTAGGAATTCAATGTTTGGGCCCAACTTGATACATGTCTAATATAAGGTTTTGTTAATGTAAGTAGTAAGTAGTAATGAAAGAAGAAAAATAAAATAAATAACTGAAAATCGTTTTTTATCGTTTTCTATCGAGGTATTTCTGCGATTTACCTTCATTTGCAAATTATGAATGTCCGCACAATAATTGAGAACTGGGATTAAAATTGGTTGTTATTTCTCGAAATGTGTTATTGAATATGTTATATGATAATATTAATTGGGTTGATCCAGAAATTGATTGATTTCGATTACGAAGGAATTCTTTCTTTACACGTAAAACGAGTAACTTCGTTTCAGTTACTAGTAAAAATAACAGTGATTTGTATTGGAATACGTTTCCATATAATTAAAACAAAAAATACAATCTTATTTATTTAAAACATATTACTTAACATTCATTGTTTATGGACAGATTGACCGTTTCATCATGAGCATGAAATTACAAGAATGACTGGAAATAGAAATACATGAAACAATTTATTGACTTTTAACTGCTGTTAATATAAATTGTTTTTTTAAATAATAGCTGGCTGTCCTTTATTATCTGGAAACAATTTATTCCAATATAAAACTCTAGGGACAAACATAACAGGCGCTTCTCTTGCCTATTTTAATTGTAAAAATGTAGGTGATTCAAGTAGAGTTCCTGATATTAATTCTGTAAATATTTTTTTTGATATCTGTAAATGCCTTTACGTAATGAAAAAGAAAGAACAACACTTGTACCAAGAAATATAGCACACAATGGCACGAAAGTTTATAACTCAGATTTTGGCCACTTGTTCCTCTGGGTTTAGCTATAAATTTTCTCGTATTCCTTCTTTCTTCTATTAGGGCACTGCGGTTCACAAGCAATGAACATTCGTTCACCGTAAAACTCTTCAGAAAACAAATGAATACTTCAATTTTATTGTTCTACGCTCGAACGGGCCGAATGAACAGAAGCTACTACTTTATTGCAGATAATTCTGGACCTCTTGGGGCTACCAGAAGTGACTGGATGTTGGAAGCAATGACCCCTGAAGCGTTGAGAAAGAGCTAAAATTCGTGATGGAGGAAGATATAGAAAGTGCCATTCACTGCCACCGAGTTACAGGTGAGTTGCGCCGAAAGAGCAAAGTTTGTGTCAATCACTGACACGAACTTTGCCGACACTGCATCAAAGAAGCCGAAATCTCGGAGCAAGTGACGTAACACACTATTAATGAAACAACATACGACATGAAACGTTACACATTATAAGTAAAATGGATATTATGGAGTACGAAAGTTTGACAAAGAACAAGACGATTCATTTCCAAAATTGGTAAAATGAGAAGGAACAAGTTGTGTTATTCCCAGAGAAATAAGTTATGTTTGTTGCTAATCATCATGATAATGCATCATGCTGCATCAAGCTGCATCGTACTGCAACATGCTAATGTGGGTGAAAGTGGCAGTGTAGTTAGAAAACGACAAGAAAATTTCAAAAGAAATAGAGCGAAAGTGACAGTGGAGCAATAGCTCGGCACGAGTGAGAGATGTGGCGAAACAGAGTTTGAGTACAGGAGCAGGGATGGGGAAGGAACTAAGGACAAGCCGTGGATTAGGAGCAGGAACGGCGCTGAGAGTGGAAGGAGACACTGGAGCAGAGACGAGCGGAGACTGCAACATTGGCGGGGAGGAGGCGAGGGCGGGACTAGCGATAGAGCGAGTGTTAGTACATGGGTTGGAGTGAGACTTGGAGTGAGGGTTGGAGTGAGGGTTGGAGTGAGTGTTGGAGTGAGTGTTGGAGTGAGGGTTGGAGTGAGGGTTGGAGTGAGGGTTGGAGTGAGGGTTGGAGTGAGGGTTGGAGTGAGGGTTGGAGCTGAGGGCGTTGGAGTGAGACTTGGAGTGAGACTTGGAGTGCGACTTGGAGATGAGGGTTGGAGTGAGGGTTGGAGTGAGGGTTGGAGTAAGGTTTTGGAGTGATGGTTTGGAGTTTAGGGTTAAGTGCGAAAGGCTCTTAAAGCAACAGTTGAAGTCTGGCAGATGGAGACGATGGAAACTGGGGGCGATTGCTAAGAGCAGGCTGACAGCGGGAATTCGAGAGAACGTAGAGCTTGGGGGTAGGAGTGTGAAGCGAGAGGCAGAGAGAGGGTTGAAGTGACGGAGCACGAGTCACTGCGGTGAGCGGAGCTCGCAGCCGTGCGCCGGCGACGAAATCTGGGTTGGGGGCGGAGGCACAGGCGGGGCGGCGGCGGGGCGAAAGGACGCAGGCGAGGCCGAGGCGAGGCGAGGCGAGGCGAAAACGTGGCGGGCGGAAGCCACGCTCGGGCGGCGCAGCGGCGGCGGAAGAGAAGTGTGCTTGTCACTCAGCACTCGCGGGCCGACCTCGCGCCTCGCATCCGATTGGCTATCTGATCAACGATCTCAGCGCACGAGGCGCCCCTTTCGGCGCTGCGGCTCCCGCTTTTAGACGCCGTCGCCGCCGCCGCCAACAGACCCGGGATGTAACCGAGCGGCGCAACATTGGAGCTCGACAGAGCGCGCGGTGCGACAGGCAAAATGCCCCGGTCAGCCGGCGCGGACTAGCGGGCCGGCCAGACCCAGATCGCAAAATGCACATATCGTACAAGTCTCAAGGTTTTACCGGTTTTCGTGCTGGTTCAACTGAAATGGTAGCGCTGGTGAAAATGGTATTCTCAATCTGTTGCTGTCAAAAATCATATCAGTATTTCATATATTTTAATCAATTTTATATTTGAAAATTGCAATATTAACGGCTGAGAGATGTTTAATAAAAACAGTTGTTAATTTGGGATAACCAAAAAAAAAAAAATGCAACTTTACCTCCAATTAAAGCAAGACAATTACGCACTACTGTTCGATAAGTTTGAAGAAAAAAACTCGGAGATGTTTTTGAGAAAATGGGCGTTTAAGCGGTTTGTGAAAAATGCGGCTGTTGAGCTTAGTCGGTTGCAGCCGGTGAGGTCGTTGGGAGCGGCGCAGGCCTGGACCGCCATAAAACGTCGTTGCAGCGGCACCTTAGGCGGGCTGGGCAGAAGAGAGCCGACACGCGGGGAACCTAGGTCTAATTGAATAACACAACGGAACACCCGGCTGAGATTAAGACACGTTTCCCAATTACGGTTTTAACTGGCGCGCGCGGACGCGGCTGTGCCGCACGGCAGCGCGTAGCGGTAGCCCCTTCCGTACATTGGCTTCTTATGAGCCGACAGCGGTTGTACACTGAGAGGTGCAGGCAACCCCCTGACGCCCTGGAGAACCGGTGGCCTCCTGCGAGGGGGCCTGGTCGCCCAGAGCTTCCGCTCGGGAGCGACGGTAGGCAGAGCGCGAAGGACAGCTCTGGAGTGTTTCTTTAATTGGACCTGCAGTCAAAGGGCGCTCGCAGGGCCACGCTTCAAGACCCGGTCGATTCAGAGGCGCGATTTGTGTCACTCGGGTCAAAACCTCAATGTAGTCACGCTCTCCCATTCATCTAAAATGTAAAAAATCTATTTACTGATGGTTTAATACACTATTATAAAAATTAACTATATTCTTTGCAACATGACACTATATTTATCAATATACAGAAAAACTAGTGTAATTCAGAATCATCTTAAATACTCATTTAAAAAATAATCCAAAAATAAAGTATACACAATTACGAATGCAATGTTTTTTGCTATAAAAACCACTTCTTGAGAATTTGAGGGCAGCAAAACTTCATATTTTTTATAATTCACAGTTTCGGCTTATAGTTTTCCCAAATTTTTTTTCTTTGCCTTTCTTAGTATGTATGATTTAAATGTAACAACTGATTAATTTATACATAGTTTTTTTAAATGAAATCATTTAAAAGTATATAATTCCAACAATAAAAAGTTTCCTAATTGTTGTTCCATCCCTAAAATGTCACACCAGCACGCTCGCTGTCGGAACCACCTGCTCGCCCTCCCCCCCCCCCGCTCAACGTTCGCCACGGTTTTTGTTGATCGATGAGAGCTGGTGGACAACGGGGTTTCCGGGGTTAACTCGCGTTACTTTGGCTCTCATTCATTCGATGCTTCATCATTATCTAACCTTCAATAACCCATCAAAAATTATCATCCATTGGTTGTGACGTAAATGAATCCATAATAAAGAACACTTAGACGCAGCCTTTTTGTTCTCATTTGAATGAATGTTTTGATGGCAGGATGTGGTTGGTGATTTTATTTTGAGTTGGGAATGGGGCAGAATTCAGAAAACCGCCGGAACCCCGAGCAAACCTGCAACGAACCGCCCATTTGCAAAACACACTTTCCATAATTATCAGGCAAACAAAATTCATATGGATTAATCAGGGATTTGGAACCTGTCACCGCAGAGGAGGAAGGTAACGGTCTGGCCACTACACCGCGGGCTACCCTTAGGAACACTTTATGGACACTACAAAAGGTAAGTAGCACTTCTCAAAAATTGCCAATTGACAAAAGAAGCATAGCCGTCAAAGACAAAATATTTTATTCTACAAACAGTTTGTATTATATATAACGCATTAATTAACTTATCTGGAAAATTATGATTTTCTAAATGGGCCCTATTGCTGTGTACTTACTAAATTAGCCGTTTACGTTAGTCAACAACCTTGGGGATAAAATCATCCTCATTTGCAGTGCCATATTTGCAAATTGCGGAACTTCAATTACTGTCATTTTTCATTTGTTAAATAATATCTTATGAAACGTAAAACCTTAACTAAAAGATGAAAATGAAATAAAAACTATGCCAGTAAAATCACTGAGTGCTATTAAATACACATCTCTCAATATAATATGCTCTGCATTTGCATTTTTAATTTATCTCCTTTTTTATTTTTTTTATTTTTCACAACGCATTTTGAGCGAAGGGAACATTTTGAAGCGACGAGTGTTTTGTTAGTTTCTTGTAGTCAATTTCCTATGGAAAATTTAATGTTTAATATTTTGGCTTGGCTATTTTTTACTAATTGCGCAAGATTCTCGCATATTGTTTACTTAGAAACGAGAAACGTTTTGGTTGAATGTTGTGAGTTTTAGGCACTGGGAAGAACTTCTAGGATCTTTTATAATATTTCATATTAAATATGACATTAACTGCGGACCCAAATGCTAATAACAATAAATACTGTGGATATGGTTGAAGAGAGAATTTCCAAACCTATGACGAACGGCATTAAAACATTACAATAAACATAATCTGAAAATATTTCTAGTCAAAAGTTTAATTTGAAAAGAATTAATTATACTCACATTATCGTAACAATAAAATAATGTAGTAGTGCAATAATTTTAAAAAATAAATAAAGCGGAATATGAATGATACTTGTAGAAATGTACATGCATAGAAAATACTAAAATACATTCGATAGAGTACATGATATTAACATAAAAAATGTTTAAATTTATACTCATTTGTTTACTGCACTCTTCTAAACAGTTTTTTCTTCACAAGAGTAAACGAGTTAAGTGCTTTTTAACGACTTGTAACGCAATGAAACCTTGAAAACTAGTTTCCTGCTTTGATACAAACATGTTGGAAACAACAGCCATATGGCTTTATAGAGCAAACAGCATGTACACGAGACACAAACGTATAGAAAAACCTTGAAGATACCTCTCTTCGTTGAAGGCGACAGGCAATTCACAGGACACACGTTACATTCTATACATAAGAAATATAATATCGCAAGGGGTTTTTTAAAGTGATCTATTCTTTTTTTAATAACGAAGATAATGTTATATCATTATATATTTTTTCTTTCAGATTTAATGGATTAATTTTTATTTAAGTTCGTTATTTATCATTTGCACTAAAATTCAGTACGCTTCAGATGACTGGGGAATTACTGTTGATAGTGCGGTGTGACACACACGATTTTGAATGATCTAAGAAGCATCCACGAAGACCTAATTGCTTGCAGACGAAGCGAACTTCGTGACATTGTGCAAGAAAGATTTCAATTTGCTAGCCACGATTTGGAGGTGGCAAAGTGATGAAACAATAATTCCGAAGAAAATGGGTAAATTCAGGTCTTAAAAAAGATTTCTAAAGCACAATAAAAATAAATTGGGACACCCGCCACTCAATTGCTGCCTTCCCACGGGCAGCCTCGCCTGTTTTCCTTCCCACCTGAAACAAAGAGCAATTTCATCAGTCCCGCAAATGATTTGTGCTGCGGCCGCGGCTGTTGTTGGAACGACATTTACCTACACTGACTCCTCTCGTGCCATCTTCTTGGAAGCATTTCAGTATTTTATTCAAACGAATTGCCAGCAACACTGATAGACAATAAAACATGACGTAATTATCTAATAATAGGAGAGTCACACAGTTTTTCATAAACCTCAAGAGAAGAATGTACCCTATTCTTGTTTACATTATATTCTCTCTCTTTTAGTGTCATTAGTGTTATTTACTTTTTTAAAGATGCTTATTTCAAATACGTAATTAATTCATATACTATTTAAAATAATTACTTGACAAAATTAAGTGTTGTTATTAAGAACTTGCATTGAAGAAAACTAGCAATATTCCAACAAATGAACATTTAATAAAAACATATTTGAAGGAATCTATTAACATCTGATATATTGTTTAATTGTTATAGATTCTGACCTAATTAGAGAGGACACATTTTTTTAAAGTTCATTTAAATTATTCAAAAGTATGTTTGTTTTCGTAATGTCTGAAAACTATTAGAATTAATATTTTTTATTCATCAGAAATATAACTGATCAGTTTATATTGACAATTTCAGTTCTGAAATGTATATGAATTTAATTCACTCACAGCCGGAATTAAAAATCATCTTTGAAATCTCAGGCCATTCTCTCCGTTATATCCTTAGAGTTTGAGTAAGTGTCTGAAGTTAGAAAACAATGCAGATCGACTTAGTGTAACGTATTTCATGGCAAGATAATATGAAAGGGCAGACTGTCTTTCACAACGTAATATATTAGTAACCAATAAAAAAGGAGGTTCCCTGTTTCAAGATTTATGGACACAAATTACAAGTTTGTAGCGTCATGAATAACTTATTCCGGTGTATAAACAAAGATCACATTCGCACAAAAAGAGTAGTGCTGTTTTATTGTTTGTGAAGTTCTCTAATTGTCGAAGAGAATAACAGTTTTTAGGAAATATGAGCTTTCTTTTTAAAAATGGCTTTTGATAAATCGCATGTTAAAAAGGGCAGCATTTTCATTACTCAATACCATTCATCATCCAATTTTGTCGTTTAAGCTCTTTAAAACACTAAACGAATAATCCAATACATTTAGGACAAACGATGAGTAAAGAATTATCGATTTGAGAAAATTTACATTAAAGTGAAATGAAGTTTACATTAAAGCCAAACTGATTGACAAAGCGCACGATAGAATAAATGTAGTTTAAGAATTGGAATTTTAAGGAATTTTATTTACATGCATTATAAGAGTTTTAGTACAAAATATTCTCGTTTGGATCCTATCGGAAGTTCAGATTGAATCTTAGTTACATATAATTGAACATATTTTTAAGTTATGGAATGGAATTTGTCTCTCAATTTACTGAAATAACGAAGTAGATACACACCAGGTACAGAAATGACGCATTTTACCTACCGTAGAAAATTTATTATTAGGTATGTATTGACAGGAAAGAAGCGATATCAACATCTTTCGGGAAACATATAGACTTTTCGAATTGCTATCTTCTGAGTACGCATGGTAAGAATAAACCTCTGAAACGTAAAAAATACAAGTAAACAAGTATAAATGAGAAAATTCCAAGAAATGAGGGTACTAGAAAGTAACATAATAATAATCGAGGTAATTAAAGTGATTTTGAAATCTTTACTAAATTTACACCAATACGACATTTTGCTAGACTAATACGGTCAGTGAATATGATACTTCCCCAATTCATTTCAGAATTGTCTTATTATGATCTCTTCGCGTGCGCTGTAGAAAGATAAAGATGTAAATTATGCAAGTACACGAATGTTCCAACTCAAAAGTTGAACTTCAGGTCTCTTATATTGGTACTTTGCTCATTACGTTATTTGTGATTAAAATATTTTATGTTGAACCGTTAATAAATTGTGATTCATTTGTATAATTCTGTAGAATTGATGCCTTATTTTACGAGTTGAGACTCGGGTCATCAGGCCCGCTCTTCCGCCTGCCCATGCAAATTTCATTACTCTCCTTTCCCCCACTAGCGAAGAAAGGAGATATTTCTTGGACGACAAACAAGCGATTTGAATTTGGTTCAGAGGTATCATTTAGGCGTGAGGATCATTTATATTCAAGTAAATCTTCAACAAGGGACCACCGGCTTTACTTCCTCTCCAAAGGAAGGCGTACGAAGGATTTTCTCCCTTAAAAATCCACGGATTCGATCGGGTTTGAACCGGCAACTTCGTTATAACAGTACGATACGCTAACAGTTACACCAACGCCGCCGCAATCATGTCTTCATTCAACAATTCGAAGTTTGCTTTTAGTACGACTTTTTTTTAGTCCGTTATATCGCCAAAAATTCATTTTTTCTTCCTAAATAATACAAATAGAAACAATAGTATACATACACAATTATGTAAAATAATATTTGACAACGGTTAGAATTTCACAGTGAACATCTTAGTTACGTTGCTGGGTGTAAGGATAGAAAACAGCTGAAAAAACATCAATGAACGAAAGCTCGATTTACGCATTCGATGTACTTCTTATCTGTCACAAAAGCACTCGGCACATGAGACCAAATATTTCAATCTCCTAATTCTATTGTAAATTGCTGTCAGTTCCCTGCTGCTCTTTGAATCTAATGGTAATTCAGTACACACGAGACCTTAAAATGCCACTTATTTTACACACAATAGAAATTTCATTATTATCCATTTATTGACCAAAGATACGCCGCTCGCCGCTCACAGAGAGTTTTCAAACTTACACGAAACCTTTCGGTTAACGTGCCCAAATATATACCGAAATTCTACCATAAATTGGTAGAGTCAGTCTTCCATTTCGTGATCCAGAAACGACAGGGTCTCGGATGAATCTTGTAAATACTAATCAGGGAATCTGCATTTGACCGTCCTCCCGACCAACTATCCGTCACTCACGGTTTCAGTTCCAATTCTTTGGGGAAATGAAGAAACGAAGCGGACGTTTCCATCTGCTGGTGAGGAACTGGCCATTCTAATCGTAACCTAATATAGGGGAACATGAGGTACACTGAAACACGAGTTACAGTGAAACTAAAAGGATTTTTTGCAAAATATTTGTATTTCACTAATGGCACTCATATTGAAAAACCTTGTATGAATTACTTGCTGCTGATTTAGTTTAATGGCTGTCATTAAAATTACGTTAGGTCAGTATGTTTAATTTCCAGGTAGAAAGAAAAAGTGTTGACGTTGCCAAATAGTCTGTGCAGTGTGATTTTTTGGGTGTTTACAGAATAGTGGGTTATATATTTGTAATCAACAATGATTGAGGCACAGACACAAATAAGTAACATCAACCTTCATCAATTAGTTTTTAGGTCACAATCATATTTTAGTTTTGATTAGTTTATGTTATATTCAAAAAAAGAACAGTGATTTCTAAAACGGTTTTTTATTTCCACAAGCCAACAAGAGATTCACTAATACAAGCCAGGTCGAACAATACTCCAGGAGATATACCGGGGACGTTGCGATGTTCACTGATTCGCCGCAGGAAAAGTCCGAGTTAGTAGCCGCTCTGTAATACGCTTTACTTGACACTATACACACTCGAGGCCGGCAATTCACACACTGGCTACCACTCGCCGGGCACCGCTCTTATAGCCCGCCCGGGCTGAAGGTCCGCCGGCCAGCTGCCCGACAAGGGTGGGTTCTCTGGCTCCGGGGCTTGGCCGAGCGTGACGGTGCCGCGGCGTCAGTAATCGGCACCCTCTCTTGAGCAGCGCCGGAACCACTTTCCGGCGGCAACTTCAAAGGTGCGCGTTCGACCACATCAGTTTAGTTATTTTTTAGTTATTAATTAGTTTTTATTTCACAGAATTTTTTCAGGATTTTCTAGGCTGTTTTTTATAACGTTCTGGGAATTTGGAATTACTGTGTTTCTTCTAGCCCATTCTCGTTCTGTCCAATGATTTTATCTTGGCTGTCCCATTCACAAATGTGGGTACGTGGTGTAACATTGTTGTGGTCCTAATAACATGCACAAAACCTTCAAACCCGCATCATCCATTTATATTCCACGTAATTTTCCTTTTCGAGTAGAAATTTAAGATTATCATATGTCTTCTTAAGGTGGACGGAATGTGCGACTGGTGTAGGTGCTAAAGTGTTACCAATATGTAGCAATAGACCTTTAAACTTCATTTGCTTGAATAAATGAAAAGTCTCTATCCATCTGTTTTATACTCTCCTCCTAACGTACTGATGCTGTTTGAATTCAAGTGCAACATTAAATATACTAAGGAATTTTCCTGATTAAAAACTCGTAGTAAGGCTTTCTCTGTATGTCTGTAAACTGTAACATACGATCCTAGAGCTAAAATATTGTTTTCTTTCAGACGCGAAGCTAAAACTTCAGAAGCATCCCTTGAGAGATTTGGATCTCTGACCAAACTCGTTCACTTCTGTTTGTGTTAAAGGTTTGAGTTTGTGTTCTGTGCTTGCCCAATAAGATTCTTCAGCTGACTCACCTGGCGTTGAACTTTGATAGTACTCAGAACTCAGTACTGATATGTATTGTGACGTCATGGATACTCACAGCGACCACAGACACAGAGCTTTCGTATAACAATATAGTAACAATATATTTATTAACAAAGAAACAAAAACAAATATATACACTTAATAAATTTACTTACACCCTAGCTCTGATAGACCTACTATCCCCTGATCGCGGGACGATCCAAAAACCCGATTGAAGAGGGTTTTGATTGTGCATTCGCCACTCCTACTTTTTGAAGCGCGCAACAAAGCCCTAGCTTCCGTGACCGGACACAAGTTCCGTTCTGGCCGCACCATACGGTGGTTTGCCTCGATCGCAGGAGCGATCTTATCCGATTGAGAATCGGCGTGAATCGGGGCACTCAACCACTCTTCACCTCGGAGCACGCACACAGCATCGCTCCCGTGACCGCAGTCACCCAAGGACAATAAAGTCGCAGGCTTCGTCAAACTAATGACTCCAGCCTCGCGAGCCTGGCTCGCATATGCACCGTCTTGGCGCCAAGGTTTTGTGTACACGCACGAGGTTCTCCACCGTCTCCAGAAACCGCCTACTGGCTCCTACCACTCTGTTATTATAGGCGAGCCCACGTGAACCTCCTACGTCACGCCACCCCCTCGCTTGTTAATAAAGTGAAAAGCTTCTATAAGCCGGAGAGACAACCCTAAGCCTTGTGTCTCCGGCTCCGCGTTTACTTCCCTTACGGAAAAAAACACCTACTTCCCTGGGCGAGACTAATCCGCAGCCAAGCGTCCCCAAATAATGCCAGAGGCACGCTGGCTAATACGTTACAGTATATGATAGCAATCGTATTGTAGTACGAGTTTGAAGAGGTTCTAGTGTAGGAACGTCAGTGCCATGTAGTACCAGCCCTTGCAGCAGACTCAAATCAGGATAAACTATTCCGGCCTGTTCTTTGCTATTGAAACCTGTTTCTTGCAATTACAAAAAATAAATAATACTTTAGATGGTTTCTTTGGTCTTGCCACACCATAGGAACTTCCAACTCAGAGGACTCTCTCTTCTCCTTCGACCTGTTTTCTTAACTGTGAAAAACTCACCATACAGAACATAATGAGGGGGACCACGACTTACTCTGATCCCAAGTTTTCCAAAATAGGCGTTATTAAACAAATGAGGTTGTAGTCTGCCATTAACAATCATAAAACGCCCACAAATATAACAAAATGCATTTGCGTTATTCACTCACTTGCTTTGCGTCGGACACTCCTTTTGCATTGCTTTAGGTTCCTCTACTTCCCCCCTCCCTACTCTCCTCACTTGTCCAATCTTGATTGCTTGCCGTGACAATTTACTCTCCTCTCAATATCTCGGTTCTCGTGTATCCATTGTGAGATGACGCCCTTACTGCATGCACGCAAATGGCATTTTTGTATAGTTTGTGGGCGTTTCTTTATGATTGTTATGGCAGAATACAAACTCAATTTGTTTTAACCCGTATTTTGGGAAAAACTTGATCCAAGGGAACGCAGATGTAGGAGCACAAGAACAAAGAAAAAGAAGGTTTGGCTGGAGATAAAAAGAATTCGAGTACTATCAAAGTTCACGCCAGGTGAGTCGTAGCTGAAAATCTTATTTGGACAGCACAGAGACACAAATCAAACCTTTAACACAAACAAAGTGAACGATTTTGTCAGAGATCCAAACTCTCAAGGATTGCTTCTGAGTTGAGCTTCGCGTCTGGAAAGAAAACAATTTTTAGCTCTAGGGATCGTATGGTTAAATTGTTTACAACATAGAGAGAGAAGCCTTTCTACGAGGTTTTTAATCTGAGGAGTGAGAATTCTTATATATTACAATGTTGCGCACTTGAATTGCAAACCAGCATCAGTAGCATTTATGGAGAGAATAAAAGCGATGGATATGATGACTTTTCATTTATTCAACATATGAGAGTTTAAGAAGTGTCTATTTGCTGACATATTGGTAACACGTTAGCACCTACACCCTCGCACATCTCCGTCCACCTACGAAGACATATGATATCTCAGAAGATTGTCTAACTCGGAAAAGCAAAGAAATAGCTGGAAATAGTATAATGGATGATGGGGTTGAAGGTGTTGTGGGCATGGTGTGATTAGAGCCTAGCAACAATGTTATCAGTGCCTACGTACCCACATTTGTGAATGGGAGACAGCTCAAGATAAAATCATTGGCAACAGAGAACGAGAAATGAGCGCTAGGAAGAACACAGTATTCCAAATTCCGCAGAACGTTATAAAAAACAGCTAGAAATCCTGAAAAAATTCTGGTGAAATAAAAACTAATTAATAACCTAAAAAATAACTAATTCTGGATGATGCGGCGAACGCGCACCTTTGAAGTTGCCGCCGAAAGTGGTTCGGCGCCGCTCAAGGAGGTGCCGCGATTACTAGACGCGAAGCACCGTCACAGCTCGGCCAAGCCCGGAGCCAGAGAACACCACCCCTTGTCGGGCAGCGGTGCCGGGGACCTTCAGCCCTGGGCGGCTATAAGAGCGGTGCCCGGCGAGTGGTAGCCAGGTGTGTGAAATTGCCTGCCTCACGAGTGTTATAGTTGTTCAAGTAAAGCTATTACAGAGGGCTACTAACTCGACTTTCCTGCGCGAATTCAGTGAACATCGCAACTCCGCCAGGTATAATCTCCTTTGAGTATTGTTCGAGTCTGGCTTGTATTACGGAATCTCTTGTTGGGCTGTGTGACGAAGTATAAAAGAATGCCGTTTACTTATATAATAACTGTTCTTTTGTTTGTGAATATTAACATACGAAGCTCAGATACAAAACTAAGAAATGTTGATTGTGATCCGCTTAAAACTAATTGGATGAATGTTGATGTGTGACTTATTTGTGTCTGTGCTTCAATCATTGATTTAAGGCAAATATAGTAACCCACTATTCGCTGTAAACACCACGGAGTCAAAAATCAGCACTGCATCAGACTATTTTGCGCAACGGTGCAACACTTTTTCTTTCTACCTGGAAATTAACATACTGACGTAACGCTAATTTTAATACAGACAGTTAAACTAATCAGCAGCAGTTAATTCATACAACAGTTTGTTCAATATGAGTGCGCATTATGAAATACAAATTTTTGCAAAAAATCCTTTTAAGTTTTGCACTTAACTCGTAGTTTCGTGTACGTGACATGTTCACACCTATATTAGGTTACGATTAGATGGCAGTTCGCTCACAAGCAAGATGGAGAAACGTCCCGCTCTTTTCATTTCCCCAAAGAATTGGTAACTGAAACCGTGAGTGACGGATAGGTTGGTCGGGAGACCGGTCCAATGCAGATTGCCCTGATTAGATATTTACAAGATGTCATGCCGAGACTCTGCGGTTTTCTCGGATCACGAAATGGAAGACTGGAACTCTACCAATATATGGTAGAATTTCGGTATATATTTGGCACGTTAACCGAAAGGTTTGTGTAAGTTTTGAAAACTCTCTGTGAGCGGGCGAGCGCGATATCTATTGGTCAATAATATAATAATGAAATTTCTATGTGGTGTGTTAAAAATATAAGTGGCGATTTTAAGTCTCGGTGTGTTACTGAATACATTAGATTCAAAGAGCGCAGGGAACTACGCAAGTAACAATAGAAAGTTAGGCAGATTAATTATTTTGGTCTCATGTGGCCGACGCGAGTGCTTTTGTGAAGATAAAGAAGTACATCGAATGCGTAAATCGAGCTTTCGTCATTATGTTTTTTTCACTGTTTTCTATCCTTACACCAGCAACGTAACTAAGATGTTTCCTGTTGAAATTTTCTAAACC
>BOPP01000011.1:16435910-16476206 GCA_017312745.1 Gryllus bimaculatus
CTCCGTGTTGTTGTATAGAGGATTGTACCCTATCATGTTTCAATTGTCTCATAAATGCACAGTGAAAGAATATGGAAGGTTGATTTCAAATACAGTTGAATATTGAAAAAATCTAAATCTAAATTGTGGCTTCAATTGCTAAAAATAGTATATTTATCCTGTGTCTTACAATGTTATTGAAATAAATGAAATGGATTTATACTAATCTTTTGTTAAACTCTGTCCATGTGCTCTGATTAAAAAGTCTCAATCAAAAACCAGTGAAAACACTTTCCAAGGTGCTTGGAGACCCACTCTGGCCGAAGCGAGTTCTTGACATCAGCCTCCCGCCGCTATTAGCACATTACAACGGCCGCTTCCTCTCCCCCGAACCGCCCCCTCCTGAACGAATAGCCATTTCCGCCAAGTGGGAGACCTTCTCCCCCCGTCTTCATACCAATGCCGACGCGGCACAAAGACCGGAGAGGCAGGCACCCGTGGATTGCGCGCGCGCAGGCTCGGTGGCCAAACCGAACCCCGCGCCAAATTATCTTTCATTCAGCTCATTCTTGTCCTTTTTACGGCTAGAACTTGATCATTACAGACGGTTTCTAATAAAAGCGCCCATGTAGTGGAATTTTATCTGACTCCATTTTCAGCAACTTTTCACCATTAAAGTGCCCACAAAAAAACCAAGGAACCTACATATTATTGCATATAAGACTTCCTACTTATGTTGGTTAACCTTTTATAGACCAAACAGCTCAATTACCACTAAGAAAACAACTACTATCGTTAAAGCACATACCAAAGGTTCCTGTCAAAAATACTGTGTTAGCTTCAATACATTCAAAAACATACATTTATCAATTGATATTTTATTTGAACTGCTGCATTATTGAACAATACTTATAAAGCTGTTAACGTATCTTTCATCGTTTCTGAAAGAATGGGGAGAAGCAACGATTTCTGACACTTCTTACCTCTCGCATCCCATCACTTACAAAATCCCTTACATTCTTCAACATATTTGACATACCAGAACCCCCCCCTCCCAAGCATAAATAAGTCAATATTGCATTAAAATATATATTGTGAGTTTAGATGCATTTAAAATAGCCTAGACCAGGAAAATAATTTCAAGAACAACGTGTCCATGCTCGATGGTCTGACTACTGTTTCGCGTAGCAAGGCCCGAGAACATGACTTTGAACAAATTAGATGGGCAGTGGAAATGTAATGCTAGAATTTGGTAGAAGAAATACTTCTCTGATCAGCACCGTCTAGAACGGTAGCAATATTTCAGTATTAGCTGGTTACAGTTTGATAAGAAGAAAGGAAACTTACGTTAAAAATTGAGGATTTGTTATTATGTGTAGTAATTCATTTTAATCTCTGATATAAATTTTTATTGTGTTGTAATTTGATTTTTGAAATTAATGTAAAATAACTTCGTACGGATCAGTAGAATAGATTTGTAACTGGGCATATAAAAATTGTTTTAATTTAATAAAATATAGACAGTCCGAAGTTAGGCCTCATTCCGAGGACAGAAAGGGAAGGTCGCGTCGCGGGCTGCATTAATTGATTAATAGTATCATCAAAGATTTTCAGGGTATTGAGAAAAAAATCTCTCGACTACTAAATTTACGATTAGCAGACACCAAAGAGACATCCCACGGACGCATAACGTTGAAAGACATCTTTAAAGACAACCCAAACGTATTCCGAAGCTTACAAACATTTATGCACAGGAAATACCGTACAAAACTTTAAATGTTACAATTAAAAAATTCAAACATGATGAGTGCAAAAGACAAAAATTAAATATATCAGTATAGAATGTTAACTTTCTTATCAAAGTAAAAACGCTATTTATTTGTAAGATATTGCCATAAGATTTGCAATAAACCACTTCTTCATGACTCGACAGCATCCCCCTCCTTGGCGTACTTGACCTCGCTTAACCTCCAGTCTCATCATGAAAAGCTTACTTTCTTGCCTTATGATTAAAAAAATTACTATTAGAATTAATTTATACTTTATTATATTACTTTGTATTTATATGTATATAAAGTATACATATTCGGTGCTTACTTTCTTATGATGACATCGAATCTCCATCTCGCGAATGTGGCTTGTGGTCCATTCGAACATTGTAAATGCTTTTGAAACCAAAACAAGTCCTGAGACCGCTGCCGGCCTTGTTGCACCCCCCCATTTGGGGAAAGGAGTCAGGTTACACCTAAATGAACAGAACGCTAGGAACCTCAAATCCTCATATCATCCATCTCTCTTTATGCCTGCTCATTCAACTTACGCGAACGGGAAATAAGTTAAGATACACATAGATTTCAAGGCTATGCTTAATGTGCTAAAATACACGCCATACCGAACACACCAGTCCTACGCCAGAACTCGAAAAACACACGTGGCACTGCAAAAAGATGCCCAAACGAGTGGGCCGTCCGCAGTTCGGTTCGTAAGCCGTTCCTGGAAGCCTCACACTCCTGACTTGCGCCCAGGCGGAAGTGTGTCCAAACTATCAGTCATTTTACCCCAATTTTAAATAATTTCTTAACGAAAACATTAGTATTAGTGAACAGCCGATTTGCACGCATCGGATTTTAATTTTTGCTAGAGAACAAACTTTTACGTGATAAAGAAAAGAAAAAATTACAATTGTAACTCGCGGAAAATAAGAGAAAATGTAAAAAAAATATTTCCAGCAACAAAGAGTAATTTATGAAATCACATGAAAGGTAGGATTGTTAGCCAAGTTAATACATTTGGACTCCGCCGTCTAAAACCTAATAGCAGCACGCTCCTCCACCAACTCCTAGTACCCTCTCTCTTCCGCAAGCTTCCATTCGTGCATCACCAGCTATGACTGGACTCGCGATAATCCACCATGAGACTCGTTCCAAAACACTTATCTTACCCTAAAAGCGGAACGGAAACTTAAAAAAACTCTGCCTCAAAAACTGCGTCGTCTACCACAAATTTAAACGAGTCTATTTAATACAGTAACTTTACAAGCTTAATCCTTTCTGCAATTTTCCCGAGGTTGTGTTTTTTGAAAGGCCGCCACCCGAACCCTTCAGAGCAGCCGCCACTGAAGCGGCCCTCAACAACAGATTGGAACCGAAAGTGTGTTGAGTTTGCCGCTTTCCACCCTTTAACTCCCGTCCGAGCGGAGAGGCGGGTGGGCTGCGGGTCCGACCTGCATGCCTCGTGCGGAGCGGCGGGCGCGACGGGCAGAAGAGACTTCCTCGCCGCCGCCGCCCTCATTCAATTAACTCGAAGCCCACGGAGCTAATGGGTCAAGCGATCGATCTCAAATGTAAATTCCAAGTCGCTCGCCGCAAAAAGTGGCGCCCTCGGGATGGGGCCGTGGGGAGTGGGGGAGGCGGCTGCTTCTGATCGGCAGGCGGCGTGAGAGAGAAGCGGAGGTTGCTGCTTCCCGTTCGTAACTGTATTTGCCACAGGTGTGCGCAAAAGGGGGTGGCCAGGGGGCCGGGGCCCTTCTCAAAATTAACAACAGGACACAATATAATATTTTATTACGTTAATATGATCAGTTCCTTATTTTCCTCTTTTTGAAGTTCACAATTTGGGAAAGTCGCTCTCGAAACCATCTGGCAACCCATTAATGATTCCACATAAAATCAAATGTATTAATAATTGTGTAATTAATGTTATAATTTCATCCTTCGTGCAGCATGTACGGTATCTCGTATATAAAAACAATGTTTGTTTGATTGCTTGTAATTTATGCGCTGATTGTTTGTTCATCTGATTGCCATAAAAAATTATAAAATTATTGCTTGCCCTTCCGCAAACATTATAGGTGTAGTGTAATTATTGTACGGAAGTCCACCAGATGGTGCTGCAGCACATGATGGCCCTTCAGTAAAATGCAATCCACGTGAGCTTCATTGTTTTTGGACGTTGCTCTGTGACGTGGGGCGGGGCCGAGGAGGGCAGGAGGAAAGGGCCGCGCAAGATGGAGAGACAGAAGAGAGAGGGAAAAGAGAGAGAGAAAGAGAGAGGGAAAAGAAAGCGGGGGAAAAAGAGAAGATGGGGGAAGAAAGAGAGAGAGCAGGACAACATCTGCTGGGTTCTGCTAGTTTCCTAATAAAATGCAATAAGTAAATAAAAAAGATTAACGAAAAGGGGGACACAGACGGATCTACAAGTGGAGTTGCACCCGGTCTTGTTGAAGGCTGGACACACCTATGGCATTTACGGTACCTAGTTCTCAAGACATAGCGGATTTGGCGTGAGTTTATATGATAATATCTCCTTTTTAGTGCTATTTTTCTGCTCCTTGTGACATATCCTTGACGGAGTGTTACTTCCGTGGGCCTTAAATCGGCTGTTATTTGATGTCAGTGTCCTTTTTCTCATCTTTCCCTTATTTCACTTATCCCTGTCTGCTCCTGTGTCTTTGGTTGCCTTGTTCGTTCATATTTTCAACTGTCAAACTCTAATGGGATATTGTCCATCAAACACCACAAACTGACACTTGGCTGTCCTGAACAATTATTTGATGGTAATGAATGATGGTTGATAAAAACTTCTATTTTTCTACTCCCGTGTCCGAGATTCTAACATATAGAATTTCTCGCCCCAGTGCACGAGTGGCGAGAAATCTCGGATGGCGGGGCGGCGCTAGGCGGTTGGCATGGGGAATCCAGTAGCGGAGAAATAACTGGATCTTTCGCCCCGCGCGACCACTCGCCACACGTGCACTGGGGCGAGAACAGTCACCTCACGGCCAAAACGAATTGAATTTGGAACATATATTTTACACTGTATCAACATCCATAACCTCCCAAATACGGGTGCCGCGTTGGTATGTAATTGTCTATACTGTAAGATGAGATGTGGTGTCACGTTTGGACTATGGATAAAACGATCTGGTGAAGACCCTTTAAAAAACCGAACAGTCTGCTATATGTAACTGAGGTATGTAAATCTCATCTATAAAGGACTACGTTCGTGTGAATTTTATGAAAAAGAAGCTGTTTTGAGCTTTTCCTGTCATTAATTTTGAGTGAAAATCCTCTGTCTCAAATTTTGTTTCATATAATATACATCTCTCATAGCTTCAAATATAAAATTCTGATTCTTTCAATTTATCGATTCAATAATTATTGACTACCACTCGATGCTGTTGCTGTTAAAGTCAATGAACGTTTTAATGTATTCTATGTTGTTTTAACTTTAATTTTGTAATGTTTATAGTCCAAAACTTAAAAAGATCTAAGGTTCTTAGGTTCATCTCTCCGTGTGCATCCTATAAGTGTAACGCGACCAACTCACAAGAACAATATCATCAGTCTTAAATTATTTTTTGTACGTGAAATCTCTTCCCATGTCATGACACAAAATGCTCTGTTTAACACTATCGTGGAAAAAAGCAGCCTTCTACAAAGTTATTCACGTCTCAAAGATAGTGTTAAACCTGGAAGAGCTATCTCCTTAAAGGAGGTCTAGTGAATAAAGTAGTACTTCTGGAATATCAACGAATCATATTGTAACCATTAATGCAGTAAATATTTAAATCAGACTAGGGTCCAACAGAGTTTCCAGAAATTTCTGACTAATTCTTTAAGAATATGTATAAAGATTTGGTACTAGAATAATCTTGAATTTGTTTCATTGAATTTATTTGAAGGTTGTTTCTGTTGCATTTGTTTAATTGAAATGAGTGTTGGATAAAGCGTATTCCCGGCTGCAAAGTTGTTTCAGTGTGCCAGAAAGATATAGATTTTATTTACACTCCAAGCTTTGGAATTAAAAATGTGGTGTCACATAAATATTACATTCACGAGAGATGAAAGCGACGTCTATGCTATAAAATAATGGAAGAGTGAAAGTAGTTCTATAACACACTTTAGCAGTGTAATATTTCATACGCCATCATGGTATTGCTTGATTTCTGAGGATACAAAGTCTTCATTTATATAAATGTTGAATAGAATTTACATGTTTTTTTCTCCACGTCTCAGTTCTAATTTTTATTAATTTTCTTTAACCAATTCTTAGTCACTTTTGACTTAATTTATTTATTATATTTACATTGTACAGTGCAATTTAAAAATGTATTTGTGAACTTTGGGAAACCAATACATCAATAATAATAATACTAATAATAATAATATCTATTATTATTTAATAATAATATCTTTTATTACACACATAATGATATTAAAAAATACATTTTCAAATCTCAGAATCGTTTCGATGTTCAATGTGAGGTCAAATCCAGTCTTTAAATAAATTCCATTACGTTTCTCCAGTTGAGAATGTTTTGCAAGATCTGCATTTCATTAAAGACAATAATTAATTTTATTACGATTATGAAATATGGAATTGTAATTTCTGTACGGGATAACGATTTCCATGTGCAGTTTCCCATGCTGAGCAAAAGTGAGTGGAGTTTAATAGTCAGATTCATTTTCTCGTATGTTTTATTTCATTGCTCTCCACACGCTGTAATTACAGCTTACAAAATAACGTCCTTTCCTGCTATCGAACTTCGAACTTTTATGTACCAACGCACACCCAGGTATTAGTAACAATGATTGCATTACTCTATAAATCAACGGCCAACATCAGGTGTGCATTTACAACATCGTAATAGTAGAGATTGCAGTTTGAATGTGCAAAAGTAACGGTAGTGAGTATAATTCACATGCTCAAAGACACAAAGCTACTCAAGAGCATTTGTTAAAAAAATATCTGTCACATTTCGAAAAGTTTATGCTCCCTCGCCGTTGACGCTTCTTCGATTATGAAACAATACAGTGCTTACCAACAGATTAAGAAATACTGCCAACACTTCCTCACTCACTTTGTATGTAGTCTTAATTTTTTTAATTAGGAGAAAAATAATGACTCTACTTGCCTTATATTCAACATTACCCGTATTCTGTTGGTTATTTAACAGAGGAAACAATTAAAGGGTTTGAATAAAATTGAAAGTATTTGCCGCTCTATGAAGTAGTCAGTGACCGATATCCAGCCCGTTGAGAAAGCTTGGCGCAACAACCGTCGCTACTACAGAGTTTCTGACCGATAGTGTTAGGGTTCGAGCCCTGATGGGAGCGCAATTTAGTCACTAGGTCGAGAGCTTGATCGAATTCAGCTGCTGTATCGAGAACTCTAGCAGTCGGCTGCTCAGATCGGAGCTGTGCCTTAACCAAAGAGTACCGCAAACCATTTTTTCTTCCTCAACCTTGTCCCTTCATCTCGCCGTACACACGCGCACTTTCATTTACAAGCACTAAACAAGCACAAAGATCGAAGCTTAGAGTCTGTTCCGGCTGAGGCGAAGCCCCGCTGACAGAAATACCTCAAGAGGGAAAACCCGTAAGACCATACCTAGGTCGGCCCCCAATCTGACGGTTCAGCGTGGTGTGGTAGGGCCTATTACATACACTACTGTTACAGTTAAATGATCGCAGCAGTTTATGCGTCCGGAAAACGGATTAATCAATATAAAAAGCATGGGTTTGGATGCCGCGGAAACGTGGGAAGTTTGCATCATGTGATTGTGGAAAGAAAGACCCATCATATCTATTACCTCACGTTAACTGCCAATCCTTTCATATCATAACACATTTCGGTGATTTAGGAACGAATTTCTGAATTAGGGAGGGGGCAGGATGGAGAGTTTGGCTGAAATGCAATGGAAAGGCTTCCAAATGACCGTTAATACAGTAGTGGGGAGATAAGATGCCGACACGAGGGTTCGCTAAAGACTAAAAAGGATAATCAACGACTTTAATAAACTTTCTACTTAATAAATGAACTGCAAAACTTACTTCTAAATCACCGGCCATTTTAATAAACCAATGAATGTTTTACATACATGTACATTTAATATGTAAGACAATATAGACCATTTCAAAACCAAAATACTGACAAAAATAGAACGTTTTATATAATAAAACTCTATCGTTAAAACAAATATGAAAGTGGATATTAAAAATTGTTATTAAAAGGTTAAAACATTAGAGCCAAATATTCGAACTGTTATTGAAAATCAAGTTTGAACAGAAAGCCACCCTATGACTTTCTCTCATGCGTATTCTACCTAATTTGTGTGTAATTATTTTATTTTATGTTTCCTAATGATTTAGTAGTAACATCTTGTGAATATTGCCATAAATACTTATTTTTTATTTAATAATTGTTTTCAATCTGCTCACCTTTCCGTACTATTTTAGAACATATTGTTAAACACCTGCATTACACAAGAGACAGGTCTTAATAGAATCAGTTGCTTAAGTTTCGTAAGATTGCGAGGGTGCAAAGAAGTCACATTTGAGGCGAAACTCAAGAAAAGAAATCGGATGAGCATGAGGGAGCGTGACACAAGTGATGGTGATTACAACGAGAGCGAAGAAGGGAAGGAGGAAAATAGTGGGGAAACGCGGAAGTGAAAGTGACGAGGACAGAAGCGGAGGAGTGATGTTACGCGGATAGATGGAATTTAATAGAGCTAGGAGGTGGTAGAGCGAGAAGTGAGAAGCTTGAAGTAGCAGTGGGGACGGAAGGATCCAGGTCGATTGGTTACGCGCGCGGGAGTGTCGATGATGGGAGGGGGTAGTGAGGATTGGCAAGGCAAGGAAACTGATTGTCATAATCTAAAACAGAAAATCTGTTTTCAGTTGTGATTGGTAGTGGTGACTGTGTTTTTCTTTCGCGGATGGATCGTTGTAAGTTTCGGCGATGTTGCCTATTGCTGTCAATCCGTCTGTGTTATTAATGACCTCTTCGAGCTTTCGGATATGTTCATCTAAATTATTGTTTATATGTGTGAAGGCTTTCAGACGGTCGTCTTGTGTCGCGAAGTCGCAAAGTGTGTACAGAGTACAAAATGTAGAGCGAATAGTAATCATGTCATTAATGCATATCAAAGTGCGTGGTAAGAATAACAAAAATAGAAAACTCAGACTAGTGTAGAAAGTATACGAAGGAAATTAGTTCCATAAGTGAGGTGTAGGTGTTTTTCCTCGAGAGGTGACGGTGATCACGGGTTGGCGAGATTTGGCGCCAACCCCGTGCCGGCGAGTGGCGCTTCTCCTTACAGCGGGGCACCGCTCCAGCTGGGACAAGCCTAGCATGAGTGTATGTGTAAGTAAGGAGTAAGAAGAGGACATGGAATAGGAAGGAAAGATTGCGTGCGGTACCTAGCCCGTTTTGTAGGGTACTTCTCCAGTATTTGCCTGGTGTTGATCGGAGAAACCACGGAAAACTATCGATCAGAGTTGCTGGCCGGTAGAATTCTTCTCCAGACAGCCTCTGAACTCGACCTAACCCCCTAGCCACGTTGGAAAATGCGTGCCTGTGTGGACTCGAATCCTAGAACCTTCCAATCAGAGGTAGGGTCATCAGTTGATGCCCCGAACCTAGTTTATCAAAGAGGTACTCCAGACTCTCAAAGGAGCGAAGGCAATGTTGAATTATCCCGCAGAGGTCCCGGCGCGCGGCGAAGCGGCAGAGGCGTGGGTGGTGCAGATGAACCGCCTCTGGCCCTCGTGGGGGCGGCGCTGGCGAGGGGGGGCGGGGGCCCCACAGGGTGGCCCGCCGGGGCGGCGCGGTCGGCAGCCGCAGGGTGCAAGAAACACGTCGCTAATAAGTCCGGATTACAGGTCACTCCGCGCCGGCGATCAGCCAAAGTAAAACAGGCCAATCCCTAGTGTAAATACACGTTTACGGCCGGCAAAAAGCGCCGTGTTACGCCGCGTTATCCCTCGCTGAACATTTCCTCCGGCGCCGCGGACGCAGCACCTCAGTCGGTGGAGCGTGGTACTAATTTCAGGGAGAGCGTACACCAGCATGCAACAACCCTGCACTTGTGGACAGTATCATTATGGAAAAATCATAAGTAACGTCGTTCTCAAAACGTATGAGAAGCATCAGTTATAATGAATTTCTTGTCGTATATAAGACAGGCCCTTTCTCATTATTCCATATACGTGTTCCTACTAGTTCTCGGACAAGTATAAAATCCAGTACAATTTGCAACCAGTTTCGGAGAGTTAAGGAGCGTATATAAAGAGAAGAGCCCTCTCAACTATTTTGCTCAAAATAAGGGCTCTTCCCAATAACGCGATGTCGTACAATTTGCAGTGTTTTGATCGACCCTGGAAGAGTTTGGAGGTTTCATATAACTTTTGCTGAATAAATCACAAGAGAATAATAATAATATTAATAATAATAATAATAATAATAATAATAATAATAATAATAATAATAATAATAATAATAATAATAATAATAAAGGTTTAGTTTGACATAATTTTTTGCAACTGTAACTCCCAAACCCATTCCTGATTATGCGGTATCTGAACTAAATAATTCCTATACAATATATCAATATTATTGTTTTACCTTTATAACGTGTTTTATTTATACGAGTAAACGAGATAGGATGTTTCAAAGCTAACTGAGAAATCGTTTGCTCTCCTAAAGTTTAACTTTCGAGAATAGTCTTCAGCCGCCGACATCGTTTGCGTGCACCCTTGTAATTCACGGGAGAAGAGGAAAAACAACAGAGAAGATGTGATTCGTTCCTCATGGTTTGTTCCCTAGTGAAGGTGTTTCTGATTCAACCACTGATGACTCGCCTATCCGTGCTCCAGGTGTTAGAGTGGTTTTGGAGAGTTTAAGTATCTTATAATATACGTTTTTATATTTTAATGTATGAAAATATAATCTGTGCTTTCTAAATGAATTATGCAGTAAAATAAAACTCATATTCTTTAATGGAATTTTGAGATGTTGCAGTATCAACAAAAAGTAATATAGTAATTTTATAACTTTACTATCTCGCCATTACATACTATTTATTTTTGTGTGTCTTTAATTTTTTAAATAATTTAAAATACTAGGGGGAGAATTAGCCTATTTAGAAATTCTCGCGAGGGCGAAGCAACTTCTTTTGGTCGAAGGGCTCAAAAGAAACAGCATATTAAAGAAGTGGCAGAAGGCGTTTCATTTGATTAATATGATTTGTTAATAACCTTCCTTATATTTTTCATTAAATTTTAATTACTTCCTCTTCTCACTCATTCATCTATTCACTCTGTAGTTCATACACTATATCTATTATTTCATTGGCATCGGTTAAACCTAACCTACTTTTCTCCTATTGCTCAGAATTAATTTGCAACATTCCTATGTGATGAACTTCATGAGCCTGGCTATTCATGTTGCAAGGTGTTTTAATCAAATAATAATTGGCTTAATTTTTCTTCTCACTAAGGAAACATTTCGAAATCATTTATACTTTCAAAATAGATTTTTGAAAGGTGAACAGTAAAAGAATAAAAGGGGAGCGGAAGACGAGGATGATGGCGGTGGACAGGCGGAGAGATGAAGGCGGAGAGATGATGAGAGGCATGTACGTTGGCATCGTACGGGACGTCGTAAACGGGATGGTGGGGACGGAAGCGGGAATGTGAACGGTTACCTGGAGCGGACACGTGTGGGAACGAGTCTACGCTGGGACGGGAGCTAGGGCATTTTCTGAGACGTGGGCAGGGCTGTTGGCAGGGATGAGCGCAGCGTTCATGGGAAGGGTTGGTACGCAGGGAACGCAGGTGAGGTCGAAGCCGAATGTGCGTTGTGCGGGGCAGAGCGGGGTTTTGGGTGGGAACGTGTCGAGGGACAAAGGCAGATGCAAGAGAGGGAATGTGAGGGTCGGCGAGGGCGAGAAAGGGGAAGGAGATGGGGAACAAGGAAGGAGATGTTCAGAAGGCAGACACGGCAAGTGACCTCGAGCATAACTGGAACGGGTGGATGCAGAATAAATGGAAAGGAAAATGAGACGTGTCGGATGTTGGTAGAAAAAGCGAGTGAAGGGGGGAGGCGGGAGCGGTGAGAGAGGTGGTGGAGCCGGGAGGCAGAAGGTGGGGCGCTGGACGGCGGTGGCGAAGAGGCGCGCGGGGGAGCGGACGGGGAGGGCGGCTGAAAGCGCGGGCCTCGCGGATCCGCGGCCGCTGATGGCTCCATCTCAATCGGGCTGAACACGCCAGTGGCGCTCGGCGGGGCCGGGCCCGGGGCAGCGCCGGGGCGCCTCGCCCCACCGCTGTCCGCTCATCTGCTGGTCGGTTATCGTCGGCTTCATCGCTATGCCGTCTGTCCAACCTGCGAGGCCAACTGTTTGTAATTTGACGCACCATGTTGTTCTGCAACCCTACTCCTGTTTCGAATGATGCTTTGATCTGCAAAACGACCCTAATGTTTTTACACGTCTTCTAGATAAACCAAAGCATCCCATCTACCTAGTCTGAGACGTCTTCTTATCTGCCTGTTTCAGAATTCTAGTCAAACATTGAAATGAACACTTCAAAAGGATTTTTTTTCATACTGCTGCAATATATATTATTGTCTCAGCCACCTATATTTATCTCCATTTTTCAGATGTGACCCATTTTCTTTCGTTGTTTTATATCTTCATCCACTTGTTTCAGAATTACACAAATTCCACACTTATTCTAAATATCACAAATTCGAAATCTTTAAAAGTTTCTGTAGAGTTATGTTTTAATTCACATTTCACTAATCTTTATCTAACACAGTGTTTCCAACGTCCTCTTTCTTCTTTTCTTCCACGGAATTTCATTATTATTATTTTCATAAAATGTGTTTCCCTTTTTTCTGTTCATTAACCATAATTTCCCATTCTATCTACATATTTGCATTTTTTCGTGCACGCAACAAGAAGTTATGGAAATTTTTCTAATCGTTTAAATATTCCATTTGTTTTTATCTCTAATATATGCACTGGTAGAAGACCCATAATACTACAAATTATATTTTATTGTATATCTTTTTAGATTCTAAGTTCTCCCTGTATTCTATTTGATACTTTGAAGCTTATTTATTCGTCTACATATTCGCATCCATTTCAAATATGTACTTTTTCCTATTTTATTTCTATTAAAGCTACAAGGATAATTATGGAACAAACCATAATATCGGAAATTACGTAGATTCCAATAATTTTCAAAGTAAACATGTTTCAAAATAACTGTCTACGAGAATATTAATAATGTTAATTATAAAACCGAACAAAGTTTATTATAAAAATACACAAATAGTACTCTTTTCTGTAATTGTGGTTTGATCACTTCTCCTTTCTAATACATAGGAAATCCACAAAATTACAGCTGGAGGTACTAAAATTTGACTACGAAAAGACTGAGCAGTAAAAAATACCGTCAGCCCAGTCCACTACCCACCCAGCTACGCATCAGCCGACGGCAGCCTCCCGCCCCGCGCAGCTTTCATTAGCGCTTCAATACAAACAACGGGGCAGGCGGGTTTTTGCGCGTTCCCCCGGCAGTTAATGACAGCACCCGCTGCGCGCCGGGGCTGCAGCGGAGGCAAATAAGAGCGGCCGCGCGCAGAAACAATTACGGCATCCATCTCGCCGCGCCGCCGTCGCCCCGTTCGATAGTTCAAAGGACGCCGAGCAGCTGGAGCGTCAAAGGCGGCGAAATTACGCCCTGGGAATGGAGGCCGGTACATTTTTCACAGGTGTAGCGGGGTACGACTGAGATTTAGTGGTTGCACATGGCTACGGATGGTCGAGTTGTAACAGAAATCTCTTTCTGGCCTGGGAGGATTCGAAAGTCCACGTGTGTGTGTCTGTTATGTGTTGTGAAAGCATCTTAGGATGGTCGAGGTGGTTATTGCGCGGAGCGACTGAATACGACGTGTATATAAGCGCGTGAGTTCTGTGGCGTGGTCTGTGTTCTGATCACCCCAGATCCGAGATACTAGCTGCAAGTGTGCTCACCTAGCTGGTTTCAGGGCATCGTGGCTCTGAGCAGGGCCTCTTCCTGCTCTCATCCCCCTTTGTAATTTTGTTTTCATATCATTACTGTAGTCGTATATGATATCACAACCCAAATAATTAAAATGTTTTACTTGCTTTATTACCTTATCTTCTATTAATATTTTAATTCTGATAGAATATTTGCCTCTGAATGCCATCACTTTAGTTTTAGAGACATATATTGAGAGACAATATGGTATACATATTCTTATTACCTGATACAAGGACTTTTGCAGACATATTTCGTTATCATCTATAATTATAAGGTCATCTGCATATAGCATATAATGAAGAGGTGTAATTGGATTTATCCAAATTTTCCATTCCCTTAGAATGTTGTCAATATAAATATTAAAAATATTGGGGGACAATCAGTACCCTTGTGTAACGCAGAAGCGATCGAACCACGTGATAGCTATTTGGAGACGCCGCGTGGCCCAGGGAGACACGCCAAAACGTTAGTGCCGCGTGGCAAGCAGAAGCGAGCTGCGGAGTTAGCGTAAAGTAGAATGTCATGTGAGGGACAGCTATATAAGGGAGAGTACAGAGCCATTGGGTGGGTACAAAACTTGTGCCAGGGCGGTGCAGCGGTGAGCAGGGTTCGCGAGGCTAGTCACGTGTTGACGCGCCTTCGGGGATTTTGTGTTCCATGTGTGACTGCGGACACGTGGAAGTGATGCTGTGTGCGTGCTCCAAAGTGAGGAGTGGTTAAGATCCACACTTTGCACCGATCATCAATCGATTAAGATCGCTCCTGCGATCAAAGCAAGTCATTGGTCAAGATAATTATATTCTACATATTTGTTTAACTTATGAATAAATAACTGTATATATGAAAGCTCGAGTCTGAGTTCGATGTAAGTACTCATGACATCACACTTTGTCTTACACATCTGTTTATTTCTAACTGTTCTGTCATTTTGTTCTCAACTTGTAAATTAAAGCTCGTTTTGTGGTAGAGGGATTTAATAACTTGTATCAAGTGGAAAGGATAGCCAGTTTTTTGAAGAATCTGCCATAGAAGTCCACGATTAACTCTATCAAACGCTCTCTCATAATATATAAAAGATATGTGGGCCTCTAACTCTCGTCTCTTTTAATTGTTTGGTTTATAGTAAACACCTTGTCTGTGCGTGATCTTCCTTGCCTAAAACCACTTTGTTCTTTTAATAAAAGTGTTTCTAAGATTCTTGTACGCTGTTTATTTATTATTTTTGTGTAACCTTTATAAACGTTGATCATTAGGCTTATACTTATGTAATTCTATGACTGGCTTCTATTTACTTTCTTAAAATGAGAGATGGGTTTTGCTGTCTTCCAAGCATCAGGTATTTAGCATTTCTCCAACAATTATTAAATACTTCAAGGAGTCTGTTCTTCAGTTCTTCACCTCCATATTTTAGACATTCTGCACTGATACTCAGAGCTTTTCTATTTTTCAGGCTTCACAGTGCATTTTCCTTTTCATGTTTGCTCAAAGGGATTCTCCATGGAGTTGTTATGGGTAATTATTTCAGTTGAAAAAATATATAAAATATCCATGTTGTGGTGATCTATCTATTAACATTTAATTTTCGCTTCTGGCTGAGACGTAATATATTATTGGTAGCGAACCGTAACGAGCCATAAGTTCAAACATAGATTAATTTCAGAAGGCCTTTATAAATAATAATTATGAATATTTGAATGAAATTTGCTATTGATTGTCAACGAGTTTACAAATTCTAATTCATTTTTGTTCATAAATACCATGAGTTACTCTAAATTAAGCGAAGAGTTGTTTAAATACTAATAAATGAGACAGGTCCAACTTTTGCACTTATAAACTATATCCTTCATTAGACTTATTGATTTACGATTTGTGAGTAAAATAATCTAAACTCTGAGAATGTAACTAAATTAGCTGCTCAAACAATGTTCCACGTTTGTATGGAGATTTAATTGCAGGCTAAAAGCTGCTATGGATACTTGTACTATACACCAAAATTGCTTTTGCACGATCTGCCGTCGCGTTGCTGCACTGCAGACAGAGTAAGCAGCAACAGCTAGTGCCGAGAACCGCGAGCTGATGGAGAAGTCTAGTCGAAAGAACGTGTTAGCAATGACAATTAAGCGATTCACAGGAATCGTTAGAGAGAATTGCATGCAATAAAATGGTTGAGTATTGTAAACAAACTAGATTATATTTACAGTAGCATAGAGCAATAGACCTGCAGCCGCACGATTGAGTGAATTTTCTACTTTTTATGACTAATATTGCATAGAAGGCTTAGTTTATGACTTTTTATAGTTTAGTAGTTTGGATGTATTACTGGGAAACTTTTCAAAATTGGAAGTTTATTTGCAAAGAAAGTATATGCAACATATCATGTTCCCCAATAACAAAGTATGCGGTGTACAATAATTTCCAGATATTTTGATAAATTATTATTTATGAAAGTTAAATCCTCCCTCATTTATTTAATAAAATTTTTATTCGTCTATTCCCTTGTGTCCTTTATTTTTATTACATATGTCATTAATATAATATTCTTAATGACTTAAGGTTTTATTACTATATGTCATTAAAATTGGAAAGTAATTAAATGAGCAATATGTATTATGTTTTTAGACTGTACAACTCGTAACATAGCAAGGTATAAGCCTACGCCTTCTAATTAAAAATTGGTATATGCATTGGAGTGACTCACCTTGTCACGAAATTAATTAGTAAATTACATTAACTACAATTACGTTCTAAAGATTTAACGGACCTAACAAGTCACATATTTTTTCTTTTTCAGTGCAGCACCGTGACCTCTCTGACATAGTGGATATTGCAATAAATCTGTTTAATATAACGAAAAGTACTGAATTCATGTTCACTGTATCAAAACAAAATTTGGCATACAATTTTATCACTAATATTCAATCCGCTTGAATGTCGGCATCTTTGGCATCTTTCCCGTTGATGTATGCTATTTGTGAAGAGAAAGATACTGGACAAACTCCCCTATGGCATTACCATTTATTTTCGTGAAGTCGGATGAGAATGGAAAGAAATGGTAGAAACGAGTGTGCTCGAAACGTAATATATCGGCATTTTCCTGAAAGTGATTGGGAGACCGTTAAGAATCTGATCCAATGACCGTTAAGAATCAGCATACTCAAGGAAATTTCCGGCACTCAGCTAAGATACATTCTGTGATCTTCTCACTCAGCGTCACTCCCTCGAAATCTAATGGTTGCAGCTGTCGAAGCAGATATACTGAACCGAAATGCATATTCCATGAAAACATCCATGGAGCAAAAACAGCATTAGGTAACTCAGAGCATCAATTAATGTCATTGCAGTGCTACTGACCGGGAGGTTTCAGGGTTCGTATCCCGTCAGTGATAGAATTTTTGATACTAGCTAGGACGAAGTCAACCGCTGTCTGGAGGAGAATTCTAGCAGTCGGCTGTTCTGTTCGGTAGTTTTCTGTTGTTTCGACAATCAACATCAGACGAATGCCGGGGCTAACAAACGGGCGATGGGCCGCGCGCGACCTTTCCTTCCTCTTGCTTGTCCTTTCCTCACCCTCACTAGCACACTCACACGTACTACACTAAAACGCATGTCGAGCTTGTGTGGAGCTTGGAGCTTGCCGAGCAGGATTTCACCATAATTTCAATCTCCAGCCATGAAACATTAACTACATTTACGGTATTAATGATGATGATGGCCCAGAATCATCCTTGAATCAATCAACTGCTGGTTATTCGAAAGTAAAGTACTTAATTTGTACAATTAAAATAATTGTAGGCTAGATAACATTAGAGCATTTCCATGAAACTACAGGCTATATTTTCATCCTCTCGACTCCCTACATATCCCCCGCGAGCGCAGACGACGCGCGACGCTCGCCCCTCCCCTCTCACCCCCCCACTGGTGCCATGCTCTCGGCGTCCGAAGGGGCTCGTCGACTAGCCTTCTTGCGTACAACCTTCAAGACTCGCCACTGACCTTTCTACAAGTTGATTGCGAGCGCCTTAGGCCGCCACTCGCCCCTGGCCCCCTCGGCGCCGGGCACGCAATCCGGTGAATACTCATCCGCCCCCTCCCGCCCCGACTGCGCCAGGCTCAGTGCGCGCGTGCACATGTGCCGTCGCCCCGCGCCACAGAGAACAATAACTCCCTCCGCGCCCCACTGGCACGAAGGCGTGCGCACGAGCCAACATACTTTCGCTGCCATACCGATTTAATCTATTTTTCTGGGAGAACCTGTTTTTCAGAAACCCTTCCGATATAACAATATTATATCTATACTATTATTATTAATTATTATATTATTATATTATTATTGATTATTATTATTAATTATTATTAATTTGCGTTTCGTTCATTTGATACATCGTGAAACACAGTTTCCAAATATACTCGCGCCAGCAGTAAGTCTCTGCCATCCCGTGCATTTAGGATGTAATGCGGCTGACGATTTACATCCGGCGCCACCTTGTCTCACAAGTTCCAATCGCTCGCGTGTTTCTCTTTTCACCGAAGTATTATCATCACCCTTACAGTTCTCTGTATCGAGACCGTTTGGGTAGGAGTGCGCTGGAGGATCAGATTAATAATTTCGATGGATGATGATTATGATGAATGCCTGATTTGAATGACGATGGTGGAATGGTGGAGTGAGTAGCAAAGGAAACCGAAGAACCCCGAGAATAGGTACCACTAACCAACTTTGTTTATCATAAATTCTTTCACATAGATATCCCTTTCACATAGATATTAACAAACCACGAATCGAACACTACCTCCATATACACACACATACACACACAAACACACTCATACTCACACACACACGCATGTGATAGTTTCACCGTCTGCCATCTGCACTACGGGTTACTTAACACAAGAGTATTCTTTATTATAATGTCAGTACCTACGCCTAATATGAAAATGAGTGAATAATTTTGATACAGTGTGAAGATGAAAGAATGAGTATCGATATGTCGTAGAATGAAAGGTAAGGAACACAGGAGAACACCCACAAAATCTGCGAAGTATTGCTTGCATAGTCGACAACAAATTCCACATGAACTGACCGGAAATTGCGGCAGAGTTTCAGTGGAGCTAGAAGAGTGGTCTAACCATTAACTAGGGTCGCCTAACCAAAATCATAAAAATGTTTTAAAAACAAACCTATTAATGGTTGGCTTCTTTCCTTGCGACCGCTTGATTAGTGATTCCGGGTGCGTCACCTCCTAAGGTCATTATACCTGTGTAGTGTAATGTAAGTACATATTTTTCGCTCTTGAGATGGCGCTGATAGATGGTGAGATCCGCCACCGAGCAACCGTCGGCTAGTGGGGTTTTCCTCAACCAGGTATCTCCCACCAGCGGGCACCGCCCCATCCGGGCCAAACTCTAAGCTCCTAACCGATCTTTTGGCACGTGTGGTAGTGTATTGCACGTAATTTTAAGAGTGTGTAAGTAAGGGGAAGGATGGGACAAAAAATTGCTCGCGATCCGTGGCCCATTTATTACGGTACTGCTCCGAAATTCACCTGGTATTGATCGGAGAAACCACGGAAACTATCAGCACCGCCTGTTACTAGAATTCTCTGCCAGGTAGAGGTATGAGTCGACTGAAGTATCAAGCCAGTCTGGAAAATCCTGCCGCCGTCGGGACTCGAACCTAGGACATCGCGATCAGAGGCAGCGCAGTGACATCAGTTAATGTCCTGAGCCACGTCCTCCGCGCGACTTTCCAACCTCCATCAATCAGTGCAGCGCACGTCGTCCGCCAAATCCACGGCGACCCTATTAGCCGCGGCGGCGGAGTGTCGCCACCGGCGCGTGCGACGCGCGCGCTGCCAACGGCGGCGCGAGGAGGCAACGCGTTGCGCCACGGGGTGGTTGCCCTGGCGAACGCAACGCACACGCGCCTGCGCACGCGCGATGGACACGCGGCCCTTGCCACACCACGGCGCACGGCGGCGGCGGCCACGACGCGAACCGTGCACTGCGCCTATGTTGATGGGTTGGCTGCGCTTTTACGGCGCTTCATGAGTGGACGTAAGTGTCTGGGAAGACGATCGGATGAAATCACTCAGGATAACAGCTGTTGTCATTGCAGAGTTCGTGACCGGGAGGGCGTGGGGTTCGAATGCCGTCGGCGGCGGGTTTTTACTCGGCTGAACATTATTAGAATAGCAATAGAAGTAAACTGATTAAAATATAATTATGAAAACATATGCAAAAATTTACTTCTTCTTTAAAAAACTATTTGAATAAAAACAATATTTACTTAACTGTAGCTGAAGTATAATTTACTTTAAAAGATCTATTTTGACAGTAATAAAATATGTCACTTATGATCACGGGAACTTTCGTCTGAAAAACTGGCTCCCCAGCCTTGTGCCCGCGCCGCCCACGCTGCCCTGACGCGTGCGTGCGTCCGCGCTTCCTGCACGGCCAGTGGCCCTGGGCGCGAATGCCCGCCGCCGCCGCCGCCGCCTTGGGCCGTGCCGACACGCCGCGCGTCGCGCTCGGGGCATTTCAAAGAGGAAGGCACGCTCGTGCGCCCCGCCGCCCACGCGCCATCGGCGTCGCGCCGCCCGCCACGTTTCCGCTTAGCGCGCACCTCTGTCGCAGACAACGCTTCACGGCCACATCGACGCTTCTCTAACATCGTTCAAAGGTGCTAGGAGTCTCCACGGTGGTGGATTTTCGATTTGGTGACTTCGATGGTGTAAAGGTTCTGTCTGTTAGACCCAATCCCGACCCAAGCTGTGGATTTCTAAGGGTGAAATATTCCTTCGTAGACCTTCCATAGGAGGGGAAGTTAAGCCGGCTGTCCCTTGTTGTAGATTTATAGAATGTAAAAGTCATCAAGCCAAAGAGAAGCCTCTGAGTAAAATTAAATCTACCAGCTTTGTCGCCCGAGTGACACCTCCTTTCTCTGCAAGAAGGTGAAAAAACCATAGCGAAATTTGTGTGGTCAGATGGAAGAGCAGACCTGATAGCCTGAGCATCGCAGCATAAAATATCGTAACGCATAATTGATTTGAATTGATTTTCCACACCAGCTAGATACATGAATTGAATTCAGCCACCTTTTGGAGAATTCTAGCAACCGACTGTTCTGATCGGTGGTTTTTGTAGTTCCTCCGATCAATACATAGGCGAATTCCAGAGTAATATCTTCACAAACAGGGCTCATATTGGGCGCGATCACGACTCTGTCACTCTCTTTTCATAAATTTCTGTTAACCCTGCGAGTTTTGTGAGATATAATAATGAGAGATAGACGCGCTGCATGTCCCTCGCGAGCCACGCTGGGGCCACCGCTTCCGCTAAGTTCTTCTTCGAAGACTTCTCTCGCCGCCTAAAGGATTCGGTTCGTGCCGTACAATGAAATATTTTGAAATACTCTGGGTAATTAAGAAGGGAGAATTATTTTCATCGGATTATAGCAACGCGATGGGTCCCGCTGTTTTCGAAATCGAACCAAAACCTGAAGTTTCCAAATGTGCTGTAACTAATGGCATCCCTCCTCGCTATTTATGAAGAAAATATGAAAGAATGAATTAAAAATTTTCACATAGTATTCTTGTAAATTAATAATATCATGAAATTCAAAGTTTCAGACAAGTGATTATGTCATTCCCTATTTAAACAAATACCTCTGAAAGTATTCAATATTTATTTTGCCTATAAATGGAAACAGTACTTATCGTAGAAGAGTTCAGTATTTTCTAAATTTAATTAAACATTAAATCTTCTGGAAAAAAATAATATTTTGTGTTATCAGGATGAACGCAAACTGTTCTAAATACTAGTAATTTGTCACACATTTGAACACCATTCATCCGATACGGTAATGATTTCATTAGTTTTTACTTCGATGCGAGACGTTAAAGAGAACAGAAAATATTTCACAATGAACGATTTCACTTTCCCATGTGCGATATTTGGACTCATGTGTTCGTATCTTTTATCGGGACCTTCTCCGAAAACATCGTTGACGGCCGTCATAGGGACCTATCTAATTCCATCTGCGTCTAAGGATGAAATATTTTCAAGATGTCTCGTTCTCAGAACGTGCGTTGATGACCGTGACATTTTCATCGTCCTGTTGTTTTGCCTTGTTTTCATTTGCTGTCTTTGACTCAGACTCACGAGTCCATTGACATTTTCGGCGTCCTGTGCGGAATCATTTCATGCCACCGGAAGAAATACTTTTGAGAAACATTATCTATTTATAACGAATAATGAGCAAGCTCTGGAAACGAAAGATTCTGGCTTGCTAGATTTCAAACATCCCTTCGTTTGCAGAATCTGGCGTCAGTAACAAGATGTGCAGAAATTTAATATTCCAAGAAACAGTTCCTTTAGAAAAGATATCTTATGAAATTGATTGTGTTGTAATTAAATAATTTCACTTTTCGAATAGCTCTCCTCATATCTAATTCTTCACTGGAACTGTTCCCGGAAAATGTCTCTGGAGTTCATTATTTACCCTTTCCGTGAGTGAAATATTTTATGTACATGTTTTCTTTTCAAGTTCTCGATGTGAATCACAATAAAAGAGTGTATATTCTGATATCATGTTTCTCACCTATTGGATCATTGTTAGCAGGTGACATTGTCTCTGGCCTTCAGGAATTCGATTTGAAGAAGACGTTTTGTGGCTCTAAATTGATTTTGATCTCAACGTAAGGAATAATTTACGCAAGAGAAATAATTTAGAGGAACTATTTCTGAAGCATATGATGATCACATTCTGACATTACTACTAGCGAAGCTCAATTTTACAATAACAGTGGTCAAAAATACTGAACCAAATGACATCAAAGCTGAAAGAGGTTAAAACACGAACTTCTATTGTCATTTTACGACACAACAGGTACGATAGAGTGCCTTGCTTCATTTGAAGCGTTAAAAGCGTCATGCTATCTCATTCTAAGTCTACGAAAGTAGAAGCTCTATGATTCATGGAATTTGTCCCAATGCACTTCTGAACTGAGACAGCAAAGTGTAATGTTAACACTAAATTTCTACCATGCCACCACATTCTGTTCATTCGAATTCGTCGACTAGATGCCGCATAATTTTGCATCATGGAAGTAATATTAACAGTCGAAAACAAATTCTATCTTCGTGTGACCACATAGCTCGTATCATACACGATACTAGTCACGTGATTATTCTCGATAGCTCTGGAGTATCGTTTTCCGATTCAACTGCATCGTTGGTGATAATTCGCGCGTGTGTAGAGGTGCATTCGTATCAAATACGATGCGTTGCTTCTGGCTGTACGAGCACTCTCTAATTTGGTGGAGCAGTCTGTGTGCGCTGCCGGCGGCGGGCGGCGGGCCAGGTGCCAGCGAGTGCAGGCGGATCTCATCGGTACGCCACCCGGCGCCCTCGGCGGTGACGTCAGGCCGCCGCCGCCCGCGCCCTCGATCGCCCGCGCCCTCCCCGGGCAGGGCCACTCCGCCCGGGACGCCCGCCAGGACGCAGCTCCAACTCCGTTCCATTCTCGCCACCGCCGACGCCATAACCGACTGCCGCAATCCCATACTGGTCGCCCTCCTCCAGCGGCGTCGCGAGCCAGGAAGTCGCCGTCGGCCGCGGCGCCGGCTGTCAGGGCGAGAGGCCCGATTGACTGAGCGTCTCCCAGTACCTCCGCTGCCCCTCTGACAGCCATTCGCCCGTCGTTGCTCCGCTTGCTCTCCCGACTGCCAACCCCTTTCAAGGAAGGTATCCGGGACCGATGCACTCAGGCTGCCAACACTCACTGGGGATAGGTAACAATATTTTTTGTAACCATATTTTACCCAAATTGTACTGAACCATATCAGCAATGCGCAAAGTTACATCTCAATCTTCTGAAAGTTACCCCATACGTGACCAGTTGACTACCCGCCATTTCCTCCAACCGCTCTTTAGAAATAATAACCTTTTCTCACAAAATTATTTATTTATTATGACAATTTTATATCCTATATATCATGCATTCACTTAAATTTACTACGATATTCCCCTGTTCACGGAAATCTCCACATACAATAACCAATGCACTATTCAAGGTTATGAGAACTATTGGATTCTGACTACACTAACTCTCAGAGCGTTCTGGCTTTTTGGGTCTTCCTCGATTACTTCACGTAGCTACGCAGTGATCAGATGACTACGTTACAGTCCGCAGCCCCCAGTTTTACCCGTCAACTATGCCTTATCTCTTACAGCTCATCTGCCTTCTACCTTCCTCACTCTCCGACCCATTCGTTGCTCTTCTTTGTTCGGGCAAGTGCTGTTCAACATTGGCGAACCAAAGCACACAGTTCTTTGGGACTCGGGCAAGCACGAACACTCCAAACTATGGCATTTCCCTGGAATTAATCGGAGAAACATTGTAAAACTCGATCAGAACATCCACTCTCTAGAATTCTCTTTTAGATCCGCGTTTGATTTTGCCAAATAAACAATTTATTTTCACCATATCCCTGTGGCAGCAGACATTTGTGCCAGCGATATTCCAGTTTTTTTATTCCCTCAGAAAGAAAGATTGTGTTTAACTCTGCGAAATTCTCATTTACATCACATTTCGGCTTCATTTGACAAAAAAATCCACCAAGCCAAATTTTGAAGTTAGGAATTAAGAAAAAGTCACTTGATGCTAAATCTGGGGAATTGGATGATGGAGTCAATTTCGAAGCCCAACTCGCGCACATTCGCCATCGCAACAACGGACGTGTGAGCAGTCGCCTTCTCCTGGAGGAGGAGCCCTTTTGAGCGCCGTTCTTGGCCGCTTCTGCCTCCAAAAATGTTGCACAATATGTGCCTGTCGCTATCATTCCATTCTGTAAATAGTCAATCATGATGATTCAAGAAAAACATTACCATCACGTGTCAAGCTGACAAAACTGTTTTTTACTTTCTTCGGGGATCTTTATCTTCTCAAAACTACTGTTTTGACTGCCATTTTTCCTCGAGCGTGTAGTGGTGGATCGACGTTTCGTCTAGTCACAAAACGAAGCCTGAAATTCTTTGTATTGCGTTGAAAATGCTCCAGATATGATCTTGAAATGTCCATTCTTGTGTCGTTTCGGTCTATAATTTTATGTAGGATATTCTATACCCATACATATGGAATGTTTACAATCTCAGAAATCTCACGCACTGTCACCCGACAGCCTGCCTTTGCGATATCGTGGATTTTATGCACATGTTCTTGATAACTTACATCAATCAGACGCCACAAACGTTATGTATCTTCAGTTCTCGTACGGTCACGTTAAAATTCATTAATCTAGTCATAAATAGTCTTAAATATTGGTTGGGAGTCCCCGTGGACTTCTTTCAGTTCAAATAGTCTGGATATCAATCCACTTCTTTAAATAGAAATGTTTATTTATTTTATGCACGAAACTAGTCTTTCTCCCTTTTTGCACTCTTTGTCACCACAGACAAACAAGATGACTGTCAACAAACAGCTGCGCCATAAATTTTAGAGTTAAATTTAAGAATCACTGTTAGCAGCAATGACGTCAGAAAATAAAATTTCCCACGTTTTCATGAACTTATCAATCCACCTAGATGTTAAGCGCATCTCAAACACTAGAACACATGTGGTCGTTTAGCCATTGCAGACGATAAGAGGCAATTATTGAATACAACAAATAGCGTTTCAATTATGAATAATGGATTTTTTTGAAAATCGAGCTATATGATGGTGTAAAATCATGTTTAAAATATGCTAAAATAAAAAGTTGATCGATAAACGTCAATTGAGCTAGTAACTTCACATAGGTATATCTAACACCAACTTTGATCTGGACGTGGTCCGAACATTGCCTCCGCCATTCCGAGTACTCAAATGCATTTCTGTGTTCACTGCTATCTCTTTGATCTGCTCCTCTCCTGCTCATCATCTCTTCTCATCTCACCTCTTCGCCCGTACATTCGAACCGTTTCTTGCCAACCACTTGCCTTTCTGAGAATGCTACATATGAATTACTTCGAGAAGACACCACTTTGACAGGTCGAGAAACAAATGAACGTCACGCAGGTCGATGTCGTCGATGCCGATTATTGCATACACGTAACTTGCAGTTATATTGCCAGCATTGGCCAAGCAGTAGACGTCAATGCTGTCCCTTTTTATAGTAACATATCCATACAAAGATATATTCCCAATAACTAATAACACATGCACCATTTACACTTCGTTTCTTAGTTATCCTTAGCTGTTGCCCCTTCCCTCGCAGTCACGATTGATTGAATGATTGATGTTTCCGTGCACGTCAACTACAATGATTAAAAGTTCTGTCAGTACAGTGATTTGTTTTATTCCGGGAGATGGCGGTGTTCCTCCCTCTCTGGATGGTGACACCCGGCGTCCATCTGCAGGTCAGCTTCCGGGGGATTTCTACCTCCAGGAATCTTTTCCTGTGACCCAGCTGAAATTTACGTCAAGCTCCCAACTCATCTCTCGATATGTGTAGTAGAATAGTGCATGCATGTGAACGTTTAGGGGGTACAGGACAAGGAAGAGATGCGAAATATTGCGAGTGGTCCGTCCCCATTTTTTAAACATTCGTTCAATTGTTCCCAAATTCACCTGCAATTAATCAGAGAAACTACAGAAAACAAATCTGTGCCTGAATACCCGGTCCCCAGAGGTCTCCAAAAGCGGCTGAATATTCAGCGAGTATTCAGCTAGTATCAGAAATCTGCGAATGTCGGAACTCGAATAACAGGACCTCCTGGTCAGAGTTTCTGCAGATTCAGCTGCAATGCTGGTTCTCATCTAAACACCCATATCATATCACGGAATTATCAAACGCCGGGTTGTTCATGCGCCAGCTCGCGTCCTCCCTTTGGTCACCCAAAGAGACCGGCTCCAGTTCAATGTTCATTCTCAACACACCGCCGACCACTACCAGTCCCACAACAGTCGTGCACCTGCACCACCCCTCGTTAGCCACGCAATCCCTGTCACTCACGTTGTGGAGTACTCGGGGCATTGGCCCATCACGTTCCCAAGGAGAGCTACCTAGCCCAGAGTCGCATGCCCAATAACGTCTTCAGTGCTCCATTCTGACCACCCAAATTCATTCTATCCACCCAACTCCATTCTGTTCTCCCAAGTTCATTATGTCTTCCCACCTCAGTTCTGTCCTCCTTACTTCATTCTGCCTACCCAACTCCATTCTGTTCTCTTTACTCCATTCTGTCTACCCAACTCTATACATTCTACCCAACTTCAGTCTCTCTACTCAATTGCGTTCTGGCTATTCAACTTCATTTTGGAAATTCAATTCCATTCTGACAATTAACCCCATTCTTGTCACCCAACACGCATTATCCATATTCCGTCTCTATTTTCATCAAAATCTCAGAAAATATAGACATTCAAAGCCTTTCAACAGAGACACATGACGTCAGATTGTTTTGAACAGACGAGTAAGGATGGTTTTTAATGATTTTTGTATTTAGATAGTATCATTGTGCAAGCAGGCAATAGAGCTCGGGCCGAAGAGATAATCTATGACTAGAAAAACGGGGAACAACCGTATCACTTCATTCATCACATGCCAATCCTCGCAGAGCAAACTGCTAATCTCTTCTAACTGCTAATCCATCAACACGTTTGACGCAACTGCACCTGCGTCTGCCAGCATTAACTCAATTGCTGTTTCCGCGTCCCTCTCGACTGTTTCAGCGATTGGCCTATCCCACCTTAAGCGACATAGCTCCGCCTCCTCTGGCTCATACGGATGAGTCCGCTGAAATTGCGACGATGCGTGGGAGGCCTGCAATGCCAATTAATTGCGTGTCATGTATGTCGCAATGTGACTGGTGTCGATGACTTCCTGTAATACTAATGAAGGAACTTATAATTTCAACTTCAAATTCTTCTATTAATCTTTCTCTTTCTGCTCTACTTTTAACTGTTTAACATATCCTTTTTCTCCCTTTTCACTTTTCTTCATCTTCTTCTTCTTCTTCTTCTTCTTCTTCTTCTTCTTCTTCTTCTTATTATTATTATTATTATTATTATTATTATTATTTGAATCAATAGAAAATAATTCTATTAACTTTTATTTTCTCTCGCTGAAGAAGGCACTTCTTTAGAAGAGAAAGTGAAAGAGCGCGAAAAAAACAACAAATTTTCGGCAGAAAAAAATTACTACAAGGCCCTGGTAACGAAAAAGTTGATAAATCCAATTGCTAATGTAGAAAAAATCCTCTAACACGTTGTGTTGCCAGAAGCCCTGTTTCGTGGGATCTTGATACCGAAATATCGATTTCCGGTAAAACGTCTGTCCACCCGTCTGTGAACAACGCTAGCAGCTAAACAGTTCAACCGATTTTCTCCGTAACTGATACTCTTCATTCGCTCAGGCTGATGTCGCGGCTTTTTGAACTTAAAACCTATGTTTTAATTTTCGAGGGCACTTTACATGATTTTCAAAATTTTCAAAAAATTGCGCTGTCGATTGTGGTTGAATTTTGTTGTTGGATAGTCTGAAGGACGTTTAAGGGAATGGAGTTAGTCTCATTCTCTTTCCTTAAAAGTTATGATTTTTCGAAAATTGAATATAATCAATTTTTTTCGGCGTCTTCCTACTACTAAAACACTAAAGATAGAGTTTTTTCCCTTAATGAAATTTCTTCCTTAAACGCAGATTTACAAATAAGATAATGTATAATTTTTCGAAAATTTGAGTATTTTTCGGATAATTTTGCATAAAATATAAGCAATTCTAATTTTTGTTTAAACAATTTTTGTCTCAAAACCAGTCTAAAGGACGTGTAAGAGGATGGTGGTTGTTGTTCAACAACTCGCCTCGCCTCCCTATCTGCCGACAATCCTGACGAGCATCGCCTTGAGCAAGGGGTGCGCACCTGGGCCGCGTCACCCGAAGCGCGTGCGTCCTGGGCCGCGCGTTCGCCTCGGCACGCGCCGGGGGGCACACGAATGGGCGGGCGAGTGGACGCTTTTGGCGGCGGCGAAGACGTGCGCAGCGACACGGCCCGCGCTTCCGCAGCGCGCCGCCCCCGCGCCACTCCCGCGCACGCCCACGCTCACTCACCTCGCCCGCTGCGGGCGCCCCGGACTCCTTGTGGCCCCATGGAGATCAATTTTCTTTTTCTTTGTTTCTTTCTTTCTTTTTCTTTCTTTCTCTCTTCCTTTCTTTCTTTCTTTTTCTTTCTTTCTTCCTTTCTTTTTCTTTCTTTCTTTTTCTTTCTTTTTCTTTCTTTCTTTCTTCTTCTTTTCCTTCTTCTTCGAGATCTTCTTCGACATTTTATTACATTTTTGTCGATTTGGTACCTCTCTATACTACACCACTTGCTCAAATAAATGCAAGAACATCTGTCTAAAATACTGAATAAAACTTACTGAAAAATTTGTCTCAAACATGAATTACATTGTTTTTGTTTTTATTTGTTATTATGTAATTACATTGGAAATAACCTTTATACATCTTTTAAAAAAATAACACGTTTCGTTAACAACTTTCTCTCTTAATATGAAATAGGAAGGATAGGAAAGAGAGTGGGGTTGAACATGCGGTTCTTCTTGCACGGATGCGCTAGTTTTTATTATTTTAGTTATGTATAAAGTTAAATAACATTCACAGTTCCAATGAATCTACCATAAACACCTGTGTTCGAGGATTTCTCTCAATGATGCGAAAACATCTATTTGGATTACACATGAATGGAAATAACTTCATTGTTTACCTCCTCTTCCTCCCAAAACGTGGGCGAGGATATAAAAGGGTTTTGTTTTCTTAGATATCCAAAAGTGAAAGAAGATTAACTGGAGTGCAAATGTCAGGGAAATTGAACGTAGAATGAAAACGAGCGCCCTCTATCGGCAGATATCATTGTACATAAAGTGGAGAAAGCATAGCTCCTGATCTCTACGCACTTAGCCATGTTACTAAACCTTCTAGACAAAGCCTACAAACCCTCAATTCTACCACTAAGTCCTAACGCCGAGAGCACACCTCTCCTGGGAAGAGCGAAGATTTAAGGATAGAATTCACTAGGAACGTACACCATGACACATCACATGACTTAAGTGCCTACTACCTAAGTGGGATTAGATGGCACTGCCTAAATACAACGCGTGTTTGGTTGCAAATGCTCCAAGGCGCTGCGCCGTTCAGGTTACCCACAAGTAAAAGGGAGAGGGCTGATTAGTGATTTTTATATTGAAGGTGAATAGATGGGATGGCTGAAATATGATGAATAAGAAAATAACACAGTAGGCATGTGATAAAAGAAAGGAGAGGGAAATATAGAAGGAAAGAGTGCGAAAAGGAGGGCAAGAGTAGTAAGCGAAAGAGAAGAGGTTGTGCGCCCAGAAGTAGAACAGCAGTAGCTTCTCTTTTCGAAAACGAAATGTTTTCACAGGAAACAAATTGCAAAAACTCTTACAGATACCGATAAGAGTTTATTTATGTTTTTGTCTGTTATAAAGAAGGTACTTACTGATTAATGAATTAATCAAAATTCATTTTAAATAAATGGTAAATAGCAAGTTGCATGTATGCGAATTTAATGTTTCCAGGTCAAGAGGAAGTACTCTTCATGCTCCCGAATGCTTAACTCTTGTCTTCTCTATGCGCTGTATGAAAGAAGTTATATCCAGGTATAACTTCTCACTTGCTGCGGGAAGTAGAGAGTCACGGCGAATAGCACAGCGTTAATCGAGGTAGTACGTGACCTAAGCACTAATCCTGGGGCCTGTTTGCCTACAAAGACTCTGTCGTTTTGTTTTGAAGAGGGCTCGGATTCTGATGACAGATCATTCTTTCATTGTTGCAGTCTAGGAGTAGTAGCTATCTTGTAAATGGATGTTTATCACGAAATATAGGTGATAGAAATGTATGGTTATTGAGTAATTTTCGTCACCTTTTGCCATTTTCAATTTTTATATAATTTTTTATAATTACGTCATTTGTGTCATTTTTACGCATTTTGTTTCCTATTCGTGTTTTTTGTTTGCTGGTGTTTCATGAATTTACAATGACACATTTAAACAGTTTTCATTGTATCATCAGTTCATAACGAACTGTATTGGAATCTGTTTTTCGAACTCTCAAAAGTACACCAATCTTTGGTAATTTTCTCGATGTTTGAAAACTGATGGTTGGAAGATCGGAGCTAAGATCATTTTGACAAATATGAAGACTTGATATTAAATGTAAAAAAAAGTGAACTAAATTATTTCTGTATAAGATATTAGAATATTAAGAAACGATGATGTAATGATGAATATTACTAGTAAACCAGTGCGAAGTTTATTACGAGACGGGTGAAGAACGAGCGAGTGTTGTAAACTTCATACCCTTTATATCCAGTTTCACAGAGTACATTTTCTAACACTGATGATAATACACAACACGTTGAAACACATGTTGAACATTTCAGCTGTTGCTCGTACTTTTAGCGATTCTATTTCCAAGATTCAATTTATAAAAAAATATGAGAGTTTATTGCGTCATTTTTGAGAGACATCATAGCGAGAGGCGAAAGCGACATCTCCTGGCTACCGCGACTACCGAGAGCAAAGCGGAGGACAAGGTGCTTGCAGGCCTTGCACCTCTGCACAGACGAAGGCGCCGAGCAGCGCCGCGGCGACAGACAACAGTGGGTGCCCTCCATTGTGCGAGCCCAGCGGCCAAGGTGACCGGGCGCGCCGGGTGATTTATGGAATGCAAGCCGCAAGTGCGCGTGGATGAACAAATTGCTACAAAGTTAACCTCCTGCGGTTATCATAGCAGGCGCGATGGATAAGCGCAAGGATATATTACCGGACAGAGCGTTCCTTGATGCTCTTCCAGACTGAAAGTAAGGGGAAGGTCCCGCCCCTCGAAGGTTCAGTATTTCATCCATCCATTTTCATTTATGGATCCGCTTTCGCTAATAAAACGAAATTCTTTCAGTAAATGAGTGATCACCTCTCTTTCCAGATAAATCACTCATCAGGCATCATAATCCAATCCTAATGAGAGTGCTTAAACAATACTAAATAAAAACAGTTTATAAATTCAAAATTGCTTGCGTGTGAAATGGGTAATGTTGAATTCCTACAAATAAAGGATAATACGAATTAACTCCTAATTAATAAAAAATGATTACCGACAAGCACACATGAAATAAATGACATTTCAGAATTGTACGTTTTATAAATTACGTTTTGAAATATTCGATACCATATTAATATTTCAATACCCTCATTGACTTCTCTACATAATTGTAAAACCGTTATTTTAAATCACACCTTTTGTAAAAATTCTTTTTTGTAAGACTTTTCCAGCCAACAGCCAGTTACCCTTCAGCTGCATGAGTCCCCATGTGCCGCATATTTGTCCATACACCAACACTCTTGCGAACTCCTCTGATCAAGGTTCAGCAGAACACGAGGCTCCCCACGACAGCACATACATGAGAGACAAAGAAAATAAACTATGGGGAAAACACCACTCGAATCCTTATCCTCCGGAGCGACGCGCTGAGTCAGTTCACTCTCTTACCACCTCGGCCATCCAGGTCGGCGTTATAACTTCTTATTTGAATAAATTACTACATAAATTAGCTTCGTATAGCCAAAAAATGACCAAGCAAGACAAAGATAAGAATACACAAATCACTGGTTGAAAGCCCATTTACATACGGTTAAGTATTTGGATTTTAAGTCAGAGCGAAGAGCAACAATTAAAATCAATGGAAACGAACATTTGGAGACACTGTTAAAAAATCAAATGGATATTGATATAATGTATGTAATTGATAAAAAAAACTGAAATGGTATGGTCATATCCAAAGTGTGACGAAAAGTAGATGGCCTTAGAAAATTTTAAAACGGCTACACAAAGAAACAGAAAGCGTCGCAGGTCAAGAAAAAAACGGAAAAATAAGATAGAAAAGGCGATAAAGGGACGAGATTTTCGAGGAAGATTGGGGAGATGGAAGTGGCGACTGGGATGCGAGAAGAAGCGTCACCCGTAAAGAACATCGCTAATACTATTACTACTACTAATATACTACTACCACTACTACCACTACTACTACTACTACTACTACTACTACTACTATCAGTACTACTACTACCAGTACTACTACTACCAGTACTACTACTACTACTACTACTACTACCAGTACTACTACTACTACTATTACTACTACTACTACTACCAGTACTACTACTACTACTACCAGTACTACTACTACTACTACCAGTACTACTACTACTACTATCAGTACTACTACTACTACCAGTACTACTACTACTACCAGTACTACTACTACTACCAGTACTACTACTACCAGTACTACTACTAGTACTACTGCTACCAGTACTACTACTAGTACTACTACTACCAGTTCTACTACTAGTACTACTACTACTACTACTACTACTACCACTAATACCATTACTACTACCACTATCACTACTATTACTACTACTATTACTACTACTATTACTACCACCACTACTACTAATACTACTACAACTACTATTACTACCACTACTACTACTACTACCACTACTACCACTACTACTGTCACCGCCGCCGCCACCACCACTGCCATTTGCACTGTTACGGTAGCTGCTACTACAACTGCTGCTGCTATTGCTATATAAAATTAATGTAATATAAACAAATATATAAAAGAAATATTGTTCATTCAGCTATATATTATTTTGGTTTTCTCCCAAATTATAGCAAAGCATGGGTCGAAAGGTTAATTTTAAAATAGTTCTTTACAGAGACAAACTAATTTCCCAATATAATATTCCTTAAAAATTTCGGTTTCTGTTGAAAATTAGAATCAATAACATTATCGTGAGGACATTTATATAAAGAGTGCAGAATAGACGCTTCATATAAGCATTTCAAATGAGCTGAATAAAAAGGCTACGGGCCATTTGAGTAGACTCATAAGGTTAAATGTGTATTCGAATGAACCTTTCACTAATATACTTCCCTCATCATTTTTTTGAGTCAACGCATCAAGCCACATCCACGTAATATTTTATGATGATATTACGCAGTAAAAATGTTCCTCTCCTAAGTACCACATTAACACCGAAGGAGATTATAAAAATCTAATTAAATACCGGCCTCACACATCTGTTTAGTTTGAAACACTTTTACAGTATAATCATTAGCACATAGTACATTTGCAAGCTTTTTTTACGTCTGGCTATTGGGACGTTTGAGATGATATGATGCGAAAAAACTGGCAAAGGCTAGGACCACTGAACCAGAACCTTCGTTACAATTATATGCTGTCACGAAGAAAGATGACGTGGCCGATATTTTCAATCCGTCTCACAGTAGCGCTCGTGGCATGATGATAGTAGATACGATCGAAATCGTTAATAATGCTGTGTTGTATTCCGGCTTACTTGGAAAAGACCCGTGAGCACTGCCAACGCAATCACTCACCGTCCCCATGATCTGTTGTCGTTGTTTCTCACGGCGACTGGTCGTGCAGAGTTTGCCAGACGAATGAGCGACGCAAACCCGCACGTGTAATGGGGAACAACATCATCTCAATAATAAAAATGTAATAGCTGCCTTTCTGGGTAGTTCATACAAGAGGACTAAGCGGCAGATAAAAATATTTTTTGCACGCTTTTATAACCAAAACTAGAGGTAGTATTGTATTTTTTTAAAATTTATTTATGGTCGTTTTGTAACAACTCAGGTCATCAGCGATCTCACTGTGTTCACATCAGTACGTTAGAAACAATCACAACGTTACAAACAATTGTATCATTACATCTTATGCATTACATCATTGTATCATAACAGAAATTGTATCATTGTTATATTACATTAATCAAATTAATTATTTCTAATATTTTAAAAATTTTAATGCATCTTCTAGCATTAACAGTGTATTTAACAGTGTATAAAAGCTGCCTTTTAGTTTCAATAATTTCCTAACATTTTCAAGTCCTTGGCATTCAAGAATAATATAAGGAGTAGTCACGGGTAGGATTTTTTGAACAGATGATAGTAGTTCAGCTTGAAGTGACCGATTCGTAGACGGCTTCTCTTCTTTTGAAGTTTCCAGATTTCTTCAGATTTAGTTCCAGAATCTTTCATTGTGAGTTCTAGTATTTTAAACAAGAACTCTTGAAAATGTTTTGTATGTCTTTCTGTATGCCATGAATTTGACATTTAACATTTGATAATGACGTTGCCATTTTCGCAGTTGTGTCTCCCTTGTCAATTCCAATAATTTTCTTATGAAAAGGATTCCAAACTAGTTTCATTTTTATTTTTTTTTATTTTGGGTAAATATAAGTTCTTGGATATTTTGCATTTTTGGGTTGCTGGTGTATCGGCTTTGAATAGATTTAAGAGTTGACTTTGAATTGGAAAAGATGACAATAGGCATGTCGTTGGCAGAATTGACACTGATTTCAATGGTGTTAAGCTCTGCTCATGCTGTACATGTGAAAATGGAAAAGTAGTCCGGGCGGCTATATGGACTGACAATATCATTTGTTAGAATTACTGCTCAACCAGCTTTTTCATCTCGTTTGGATCCATCAGTGTAAACTTGATAGAATTTTTCATCCTTTAGAGCCTTTCTTTCATCGCATTTATATTAAATTTTGAGAAAAGGTTCAGAGTAATTGCTAGTTCAGTGTTTATGGTAATATTATGGTCTTGCCAGGGCGGGATTGAATTTCAACGCTTAGGTAGACTATGTGGTTTAACAATGTTGAAGTCCTTCATGCATTTAAGGGGTCTTCCTCTAAGAGGTAGTGGGGACGATGGATGTGCTTCATATATGATTGTTTTTGGATTTTGGTAACTAGTTGTGTAGGTGGGATTAGGAGGAACACGAAAAGATGAACATAATTTAGGCATTGTAGTTTACGTCTTAGTGCTAATGGTATTTGTCTTGCTTACACTGGTAAGAAGCTGCAAGGGCTAGTTCTAAAAGCACAAAGATTTCATCGACAAGCACTGTTGTGTATTGGATTCAGTTTTTTCAATGTTTCTTGAAGCTTATAAATTACTGTTCCATAATCCAATTTGGGCTGAATTAATCTTTATATGTTTTGATTAAGTATTCACACCCTATTTAATAGAAAACAGCATTTTAAAATTTCACCAAGAACAAACACTGAGAATCCAGCAATTATGTTTCTGAAGTTCATTTCTGTTAAGAAGACCTTTAACTGATGTTTTTACATTAACTACATTCCACCACTTTGTAATTATTTCAATAAATATGGCAGAGACTTCATAAGTTTAAATTTTATTTTCTACACTTCTCTCTAATAAGCTGAACCTTATTTGCTTATTGAATACTTCATTAACTAAATTAACATTCTGTCTCTCTAGTTTGGTTGGACACAAAGCTTTAACATCGTCTGTAACTTAACTTCAAAAGCTACTGAAACTCTACATTGTATAAAGATCGCACCGCAGAAAATGACGCATGGAGTACAGATTCTAAGTTTTGAAAATCTGGAAAAGAGAGATATGCAATGGCATTCCTTTTCACAGAAAATTATTAAAAACTTCATTTGTGAATTTGTGTCATCGGCTAATTTAAGTTGTTAGTCACAGTGCAATATTATTCAATATTAATCCAAGAAAAATATTCAAGTATTTTCAAATCTTTCAAAGCCCTTTCAACATCAATCTGCAGTACCCTATATTGAAATCTCTTTCTCAAACTTTTATACAGTACATGAATGCTACTAAGTGAATTTAACTTCAAACCCATTTTATTGTTAAAAAACTACAAAAATAAGTTTTGTTGTAATTTTATGCGTATTTAAGTCATCTGTCTTGCGTGTTTATAGCGCTACTCCTGCTGCGAGTGGATCGTGGCTTAGAATGTTGCGTATTCTTATTAAACTGATACACCGCAAAGAAGAAGAGTTAATAATCAAGGCAGACGCAGTAAGAAAGGCTGGGACCAAAATGACAAATGGACTGAATTCGGAGCCACCCAAATGCAGTCGCCCTCGTTTGTTCTTTCAGAGTTGAAGTAATCCTACTGAATGGGCAGCCCAAAAACGGGTAGAACAAAAATACGGCCCGCCTATAATTTTCTCGAGGCGCGGTTAGTCATTTTTCTGTAAGTTCTCGGCTCGTCGAGAGTACGCCGTCCCTTGCGGAGTCGCCTAAGACGCGCTCCATATACAGAACGCGTTTACGAGCGCATTGAAGGAACTGCAGAGTGATAACCGCTTACACGACGCAAAGAAAAGAAGGAGGTGGAGAAGCTCTAAGAGGTTTCCGGGAAACAATGGTAGCCCACGAACACATGTGTGGGAGGACGTTCCGAAAGAGGGAGTGAGAGAGAGAGAGAATGAGAAAGGTCTGTGAAAGTGGCGGGGGATGTGTGATGGTAATCGCAATGCTGACAACCCGTGCTATTGCGGGATAGTGATAGAGATGGTGATCAATTTGTAGATAGTGGAGGTGTTTCCTTCAGATGGTGGTGGTGACGGTGGAGGTGACAGAATTGGTTGTTAATTTTGTGTTTTCGGTCTTCTTCTGTGGACGTTGGCCCCGTGAATGAAGTGCATTTTGCATTACAGGAGGCGGCGTTGTTCTTCTCTCCTTGATGGTGAGGTCCGGCGCCGACCTACACGTTTGCATACCGAGATTTTCCCAATCATCCTCATTAGAAGGTTACCGCCTGAGACCGGACAAGCTCTAAGGCCTCGGCTGGTCTCCCGATATGTGTTACAGTGTACTCTAAGTGTGTGTGTATGTGTAAGGGGTGAAGATATGGAAGAAGGAAAGATCGTGTGCTGGCCGTCACCCATTTGCTAGGGGACTGCTTCGGATTCGTATGGTGTTGATTGGAGCAGCGTTGTTGGAGTGGTTATGCCAGCTGACAGAAGTGATGATGATCATGGTGGTGGTGGCGGTGCTAGTGAATGAGAGAGTCTCACCAAGAGCCTTGCAGCATTAATTTGCCCTCATCTTTCATCCTGCCTCAGAACTAAAAAGCGCGGCGTGTTCTTTGATTTCACGCTTCCAAACTTTCAGCCCCGTCGTGATGGCACCTCGCCACCATGGAGGGATGTCCGTCAAGTGAACATGAAACGAAGCTTCAAATATTAACTTACGGTGATAAAGTAGAGCAATGAAAGTATTTACCGCACAAAACTGACTTTGAAAATCTTCGAACAATGAGAGAAATTAAATTCGATAGCAAACATTAGATAAAGAAAGCATTGTCTTTCCGTAAATTAAAGCCATGCTTCTTGTCTTTTCTAAACACATATACTTAAACAGGATAATTTGTACTTACGTAGATATTTTTTAATACTTGATAAACTTTCTAAACAATGAATATTTGAAAGTATTTACTTTACGATGCATTGAGATTTGCCCTCATAATTATCTTATACCTTCTCCACAACCTTTACCTTTACAAACTGCGTGCAAATTAACACATTAAAAAATACTTTCGTGCTTAAACATATTTCATAAAGAAAATTCAACGAATAAAAAAAATCGTCAACGAACATTTTGGGTGAGTTAGTTCAGAGAACAATATTTCAACAAGTAATGTAACAAGGAAAGAAGTTGGGCAACATATATGAGATTAAGTAAACTGTTATTTTCGTTGATGACAGTAGGAAGTTCCCCCTAACAGGTGGATTCCCTTTTGTAACAAGCACACACAGACGCAAATAGTGTTGGGACAAGCGCGCTTGGTGTCAACCCTTGCAAAGTCTCTTGTGTCGCAAGGTAGACGTATATCACTCTTCACGTTTGCACCATTACGAGCTGCTTTTTGTCCTGTCGGTGGCCTCCGTCCGCCGCTCTCCGCGGTGGAAAACTTTCCACAAACTCGTCCTCGCGCGCGTAAACGATTTGCAGGTGCCGTACCAGCGCAGCATTATATTCACATTAGTTTCAACTACGTTATTTCCTATTTTACGCCAAATTGGGGGCCTTATTTCTCAACCCGTCATCTGGGACGCGGGTCTCGTCTCGCGCTCCACCGAGCAGCGGAGAACGTGGGTGGAGCGGCGGCGGCGGCGGCTTCGGAGGCGGGGGCGGCGGAGACGGCGAAGACGGCGGAGGCCGCGGAGGCGGTGCCGCACTTTCCACGCCGACTGACCCGCGGAGAGACCCCTCACACTGCAGACGGAGAGCTCCCGAGTTACTTTTGAGGGCGGTTGAGCGTCTGTCTGTCCCCACCCACGCCGCTTTGCGTCGTGCCGCCCATTGTCTGATGACCACGACCTCCGCCGAGGAGGAGCGCGCCCTCCCCCGCCGCCGCACCGGGACGCGCAGGGTGGTCGAGAGCAACGAAGGCCCTGCTGTTGCTGCCCTGCTCGCCACTCCCAATGTGCTCCCATTGATGCGTTGGGACTGTTATTAGCCAGAAACCGGGAGTGTCGTCGGGAGACTTCAATGCGTGGTTAGGTGACGAACGTGCATCCGAATATAGCATGACTTCCCAATCGCACGTCTCGTAATGTTTCTCATAAAACTGTAAGATTTTTCTATTTTTAAACGATAGAATAACCGTTAGGAACAATCTCATGTTCGAATCTAGTATTTCTCCCTTTTCTGCTGAGTTATCTAGATGAATACCCTCCAAATATTAAGGCATCTTCTATTCAACGTCTTTACCTTATATCTCTAAAATTCGTATTCCAAATCCTAAGGACTCGGAATACGTTGTGTTCTAATTGATAACCTGAATATGTTACCTTTTCTCAGGCGGGATGTCACGGAGGCAGAGGCATTAATACTTTGGTAGGCGACGAGGCATCTGAATGAACTGTATTTGCTCCCCCATTCACTTCCTAATGCTTCCCATGAAAATGTAAGATTGCTTTCTTTTTTTAAATAATTTACTGTTCGTAAGTAACGCTCTAATTACGCTCAAGTTCGAATTCAATAATATTCCCTTTCAGCGTCTGGTTTCTAAATGACATAATACTAGACATGTTTAATTCAATTTTTTTTATCTTCATCTTAAAAGTTCAACTTGCCAGAGGAAACTTCTACTGCATTCAGATTAATGCTAGCTTCTTATGGCTTCTTTGACATTTATGATCTCTATGTGAAATTTACATTTCAAACTATTAGCAATGAATCCGATATTTGTTCTAAATATGCCAACATCTTACATTCATTTGTTATATTGTAGTTCCTGACCTATTTCAATTACCCAATTTATTGAACGATTTCAATTCGATAATTTCTCGGCCCTGAGTTTTTGCTCACTCCTACGTGAAAGTGACTTACTCTCAGAGAAAGAAAAGGAATTAATCTTCGAGCGAGAAGACGCCACCTCTGCGCCGCCGCCTCGGTGTGAACCGCCGCTGCCGCCGCCCGCGCAGGGGCGTGGCCGGCGGCGGAGGTGAGGTCACGCCTGGATTCGATGCGAGGCCCGTGCGTGGAGGACGCCACCCCGCCCCGCTCCGCCCCGC
>BOPP01000011.1:16484087-16494159 GCA_017312745.1 Gryllus bimaculatus
TCTTGAGAGTTGTCGAGAGCTGGTGGGGGGGGGGGGGGGGGAGGGCGTCGCGCATAAGGCGAAGACCCGCGCCGCTAAGATAGCCGCTTCACACCACGCGCGGCGCCGCCCCGCCGCGCCCGTCGCGTTGCGTGCACACGCGCACTGCGGCTGCGCCTGCCGCGCCGCGCCGCGCCGCGACGCCCCGCGGCCCAAGGGCAGCGGCGAAGCCTAACAGTTGCCTTGGCGCCTCCAGCGCAATTTCAATATTCTATTTAATTGTCTCTCAATCAAAATCCCACTGAGTGAGAGAAACGAATATGTATATTAGCAAGCTCTGTCAATTTATCGCATTCCACGCACCCTACTGTTCTTTCATCCTTTAGCGTCTTAGTTTAAACGGAGAGCGAATTAACTTTATTCCGATAAGCAAGGAGTGTCAGTGTGTGCTATCCGTGGCAGACGTTCCCCACAGTGTTCACAAACGAACTCCCGGATATCCGAAAGGCCAGCCTTCGTCAAAATCAAGGCTGGTAATAACTCAGCCGACTCTGTCTCGTGAGCGCATGTACTGGCATCCGGTCGCATTGCTCCGAACTCGAGCCTTTCCTCCTACGACGGGTTTGCTTACTAACTAAGCGGGAAAACCACAAAAAAACGTAAACTGTTCATTAAATGTTTGCGGTAGGCTCCACCTTGCCAGAAGCTACGCCATTCCAGGGGCTCGCCTGCAACGTCAGGAGATACAACAGTGCGCCGCCCTCACTCGTTGATTGATGCTTTCGGGCACGCCAGGCTGCCACTGCCGTTAACAGTGAATTTTTGTGCCTGTTGGGCGGAGTTCTCCCAAAGATGGTGGGATTTGGCTGCCGCCGCCTCCTCGTCCGACTTGCGGGAGATTTCCTCACCAGTTATCGTCTACAGTGAGGGCACCGGCCCGGACGGAGGCGTCGGGCGGCATTGGGGGGACTGTTTGTCGTGTAACCAACTGTTTGCTAGCAAGAAAACCATAAAGAAGATACAAAGCATTCTGAAGAAGAAAATAATTTGCTGACATGAAGCATTGGGTCTATATTTTACAAGGTACATTTTCTGCCGAAAACTTATCATTTTTTGCTTGCAGTATTATATAACTTTCTCTACACTCTGAAAAGAAGTGTGCAAGAAATAAAATTGTTTGAAAAAGGAAATTGAAATATGTTCGCATTAGCTTCGTAATATGGATATTAAAACTATATAAGATACATTTTTTGCGAGATTAATTATGTTGTTTGAAATTCTGTGAAAAACTTCTTGTTCAGAATATTTCTGTTTTCTGCAACCAACCTATTGTGACGTACGCACATGATAAAGAACATGCACATTCTGTTCAAGATATTATGTTGAGAAACGAAGTTTTGAATTAGTATGAAAAACAGTAGGTTAGCAGCATTGAGTAATTTGTAATAAACCATGAATAATATGTGAAAGAAAAGTTTAAATTAGTCAAAACGATCACTGGTACTTTATTGTATCTGATAATAGGCAGTAGAATATTAAAATATCTTGAAAAATAATAAAAAATTCTTGAAAATATGTATTAAAAATATTCATTATGACTGCATTCTAAAATTATGCACTTTATATATGCAACTAAAATGAACAATATTCATGTTTCTATAAACCTTCTTGATAAAATTCAGAAGAAAATCATGCTTGGATGAAAATATATATTTTTTTACAAACATAATATAATCTACCCTTCTTGCAAGAGGAATATTCAAGCTACTATTCATCTTGTTGTAGAACATTGTATGTCTTGGTTGTTTTACTGGGCTCGGTTTAAACAATGTTTAATCAAGAAATTTCCTACATTAGCCACAAGCCTTTTCTTATCTCTAAAAAAGTTGAACAAGTTTTTCTAATCAATGAATTTTCACAAATAAATAATTCTAGATATATTGAAACGCTTTATTGCATGAAGTCTGTACGTAACCAAATAGAAGCTCAGCTAACAATAAAATTGAGTCAGCTCAGCTTAACAAATGTCAAGAAATTTCACTTAGCTATAACTGAATGGACGAACGAAAATATGCAAAATCATAGTAAAAATCCGCTCCCTGCTTGATTAGCATATTCATTCAATTATTTTTGAGCATGAACGATGAACATCCCTCTACTTAAGTCCACTTATTTCAATTTTACTTTCTTTTGGAAAAAAATCCTTATATCACGCAATATGATATTAACTTTCGTTTACAATATTACCAGAGATCGATTCAATTTGTTTTTTGCATCTAAATTCAGTGATACTCCAAAGCCCTACAAATAAAATTGTGTGTAGTGATTCCTAATATAGGAAAACAAAAGTATCTCAGAGATGAGTTTGAGACGCCGCCGAGTAAGAGCATTCCAAATCAGAAAGGAAGAAAATGCCAGCGTAACCAAAGCAAGCCATGCAGCAAGAGCACAGCAGAACTTCATACCGATGGATTCAAAGCGTTACGTTTCCAGACGGTCTATTAATGCATAATGAAAGACCAATTCCACGTTGTAAATATTATACCGAGCATAAAAAGCTAATTACATTACTAGTTACTTATTTCCTCTAGTACAATCTATTAAACGACGTTTGAAGAACGCGAGAATAGTACGAGATAATAGTGTTCGTACAAGAGATAAAAGAGGCAATGCAAAGTATGTCTTTATCTGCATCTTCCGAGATGCAATGAGTTTAAATATGTATCGCTGTAATTTATGTGGTGAACATAGTTTCCAGACTTTTTAGTACTTTGATGTTGAATGAAAATGATCTCCTAAAAGAACAATACAGTTATATAGAGGGAATAGAATGAAAAGCGGAATAACCATTAGAAGCGTTTGAAGGCCATTTTGCGATGGATTTTATAAACAACTAGAAATACTCAGTGGTGTAAATCTATTAAAAACTAATATTGTAATATCTCCTTACTCATGGACTCTATTTGAAATTTTATTTCAAGCAATAAGCAAACGTGAAGGGACAAATAATTAATATAGAAAATTATGTTAAAGTTGTAGCTAAAAAACAGACTGTACACTAATGTTTGTTAATTGACCGCGAAATTAAAAAAATATGTTCTTTGCAGAAAAAAACGAAAAAAAAAGGAGAGTGAAAAATTCAAGTGATAGCGTTAACATTGTGCCCTAATAACCCTTCTTCGTTCCTACTCCCTTTCAAAAGTCAACCTTCAAATCTGCCAGCACGCTTGGCCCTGAAAAACTCCTGGACCTAAACTTTTAGATTAAAAATGATCGTTCAAATTGTACCAACAATTATTCTGTATTAATATAGTATTACTATTTAAAGAACACCGTTCTGATATCTTAACAAACGCGTTACAAGTTAATATTCTTAACAGATTCCTGGCCATTCCCATTAAATTGGCTCTCTTTTTTTGGCTCGTTGAAGTTAAAAATCGATGTTAATATTACGAATAAAAACTGCAACATGTAAAAATGTTACAAACACTGCCTTCTTAAAACAAAAGTCGTCCGCCTTCGGGAATTTTACCACTCTCGTTACTTCATTCCTCCTGCGTCACATGAATGTATGCTTTTAATAAAGAGAAAAAAAATTGTCAATATTCAAACTAGGTTCATTACTTAACTGCCTTGTAAATTAATACCAAGAAAACATTTGAATGAACAATAATAGTTAGTTTGATGTTCCTACTTTTTGTCACAAAAAAATATGAAACCAAAGCCGAAGTTTAAATGCCCTTGGCTGTTAAATCCACCCCAAAGAAGTTAAATCCTTTATATTCGACATTAGGCGAACAAATGAGAAGTAATTTGGCGTGCTCTGTGTCTGTAAACAACTAAGCCCCGATTGCACTCCCGACGTTGTGGGTAAGAGTGGCGTAAGTTAAGCGACGAGGATAGACAAAGAAAAGTGGAAGGAGGTTCGCAGTGCTTTTTGCTGATTTTGCATAGCATTGATTGGTGAAAGCACGGAAAACTACGAGCAGAGCAGCTAACAATAGTCCTTTCCACCAGGGCATATTTTCATTTTCTACGCATTTAGTGCATACATATAGTAGTGTATTATTGGAGTGTATACTGGGGGAGGATGTCCCTAGGTGTAACCACACCCGAAACAAAATTTCCGGCATCCGAGACACGGATTTCAGGCCCGTCGGGGGGAGGTGGGGCGAGCGGCCGCGCGCTTGGCGCCTGTGAATACTAATATATCCCGCGTGCGCTGCTAACCATATCAATTAATCTGTTATAGTGGTTGCCGCGGGCGTGCGCCGCGGCCCCCTAGCGTTATGGGCGTGGCCCGCACCATTATGAACGTGGAGCGGCGGCGCGGGCGGCGCGGCGCAAATGTGGTGGGCGATCTTAATCTCATTTGGGTTCCCTTCGTGGAGAATAATCCGAGCGAGGAGTCGTTCTCTTACCTTTGCTTCACACTCACGCAGCTCCCAAAAGCGATTTGGTCGTATTCACAATTCTATGAGCGGTAGCATCCACGTCCGATGCGTATGCATAAGAAGAGATAAAGTCGTATTCCAGATCACACCTTACTCGTCAACTCCGCTTATGCCTTTTTATTTTGCGCATTGGGTGTCCTAGCCTCCGTCGGAGATGTGTGCAAATGCGAAGTAGAACGTGATCTTCATTTGTTTCTTTTTGTTGCCTATTTTTTAGTGCAAACATTGGTTACCTTAATTTAACATATTCCTTGTTGAATGTCTTTCTTGCCGTTCATTTAGTTTCCAATAAGATAATTTCTGTCTTAATTGACTGATGCCAATACCTTGAACTCCACGTTTTCGTTCGAAAGAAAAATGGAAATGTTTTCACAGTTCGCATGTATTCCAAAAATATAGCTATACAGCATCGATTTGTCGTTTGTCAGGCATTGCTCCGGCTCGCCTGCTGTTGATTGGAGAAACCACGAAATACCTACCGACCAGAGCAGCCGGCCGCTAGAAACTTTGCCTCCAGACACGACTGAATTCACCTACGTCATATACTAGGTTCAAAATTCTTTCGTGGGACTCGAAACTAGACCTCCTCGTTCAGAGCACGGTGCAGTGACTTTGTTGATCCTTTACGCTACCGCTCTCATTACAGTCAATTGCGAGAGAGATATGCTAATAGAACTTTAGAAACCATAGTTGTCATCTTGAATTTTGTTTCCCGCTTCATTTCTACTTCTTTTACTTTCTCGCATATTACATACTATATTGAAGGTTTAATGTAATGTTGCAGTGAGAAACGGATTTGCTGACAGAGAAATTGTATTGTAGGTCCCTAATGATATCAAAATATGATAATATTCTTATATGTAATAAAATTACTTTTTTTCTAAACACGTTTTGTTCTCAGAATCCATTTTTTGGTCCTTTATATCGAAATTTTGGCTTTCAATTTTCACCGTAATTGTTATCGCTTTATTCGTACCCAGTAGATGAAATCTAAAAACAAAGCGGGAGAACAGTCTTGATACTAGCATAGGTACGTACATATAAAACATTAATTTATGTTTACTCAAATATAAGACATAATTCCATATTATTGATGTTACAACACATATTTTATTAGACACTTTTTTCTCCATTTTACAGTTCTTGTTGGGTGTGACCCTTATTAATTGGAATAAGAATACTTTTAAGCAACATGTTGTGCGACTGCCAAACCAGATATTGGTGAAAGTAATGGCATTGTTGCGCTTTATGACGAAATAGAAGTGTTTTCTTTTCCCCATGTTTAAAATTTAATTAATTGTTTTTTTTTTTTAAATAAAAACATTATTCGTTAAACACACTGGATGAAATAACAGAACAGTAAAGAATGCAATGGAAATCTGCCAGCACTTAGAAAATGCTGATGGGAATATTAATTGTAATGCTGGTTATTATTGTTTAATTCTTCATTTTTTCATTAAATAATTATTGTAAATCGAGACGAGACACAAACTTAAATTGTTATGTTCCATAGTTATATGAAAACAGTTTCTTTATCCATTCAGGAAAATTCCTGAGTTTTTCTTTGTTGGTATTTTTAGTTTAAACCCAATTTCAGATAACTTTACTTTTATTTCATTTTAAAAATTTTTACAATTCCCATGCGTCCATTATAAAAAAATTTCTCCTTTCTTTTCTGGCGTTGCGTTGCACAGCGCGCACTGCGCCGCGCCGCGACGCCCCGCGACGCCCCGCGACGCCCCGCGACGCCCCGCGGCCGCCAAGGGGCAGCGGCGAAGCCTGACAGTTGTCTCTGGGCGCGCTCCAGCGCAGATTTCAATATTGCTATTAATTGGCTCTCAATCAAAATCCCACTGAGTGAGAGATAACGAATTGTATATTAGCAGCTCTGTCAATTTATCGCAGTTCCACCACCCTACTGTTCTTTCACTCCTTTAAGCATCTTAGGTTTCAATGAGAGCGAAATTAACGTTATTCCGATAAGCGAAGGAGGTGTTAGTGTGTGTGTCCGTGGCAGGAGTCCACCACAGGTCACAAACGAACTCCCGGATATCCGAAAGGCCAGCCTTCATCAAAATCAAGCTGGCTAATAACTCAGCCGACTCTGCCTCGTGAGCGCATGTACTGCGCATGCGTCGATGGCTCCGAACGTCAGCGCCCTCCTCCTACGACGGGTGCGTTCGTAACTAAGCGGGAACTTCAAGGCGCACAACCTACAAAAACGCGAAACGTTCATTAAATGTTTGGGTAGGCTCCACCTTGCAGAAGCTACGCCATTGCCAAGGGGCGTCGCGCGGCGAACTGCAGGAGATACAACAGTGCGCGCCCGTCACTCGTTGATTGATGCTTTCGGGCACGCCAGCTGCCACGGCCGTTAGTACAGTGAATTTTTGTGCCCTGTTGGGGCGGAGTTTTCCCAACGATGGTGGGATTTGGCGCGCGCCTCCTCGTGACTTGCGGGAGATTTCCCTCACCAGGTATCGTCTACAGTGAGGGCACCGGCCCGGACGGAGGCGTTCGGGCGGCATGCGGGTGGACTGTTTGTCGTGTAACCAACTGTTTGCTACAAGAAAACCGATAAGAAGATACAAACATCTGATAGAAGAAGAATAATTTGCTGAAAAAAACATGAAGCATGGTGTTATAGTTTTAGCAAGGTACATTTTCTGCCGAATAACTTATCATTTTTTTTGCCTGGCAGTATTATATAACTGTTCTCTGACCTCTGAAAAGGAAGTGTGCAAGAATATAAAATTGTTTGAAAAAGAAATTGAAATATGTTCGCGATAGCTTCGTAATAGGTGGATATAGCAAATAATATAAGAGGTACATTTTTGCGAGATTATATTATGTTCGTTTGTAAATTCTGGAAAACTTTCTTGTTCAGCAACTATTCTGTTTTCCTGCAACCAACTATGTGACGTAAGAATGATAAAGAACATGCACATTCTGTTCAAGATATTATGTTGAGAAACGAAGTTTTGAATTAGTATGAAAAACAGTAGGTTAGCAGCATTGAGTAATTTGTAATAAACCATGAATAATATGTGAAAGAAAAGTTTAAATTAGTCAAAACGATCACTGGTACTTTATTGTATCTGATAATAGGCAGTAGAATATTAAAATATCTTGAAAAATAATAAAAAATTCTTGAAAATATGTATTAAAAATATTCATTATGACTGCATTCTAAAATTATGCACTTTATATATGCAACTAAAATGAACAATATTCATGTTTCTATAAACCTTCTTGATAAAATTCAGAAGAAAATCATGCTTGGATGAAAATATATATTTTTTTACAAACATAATATAATCTACCCTTCTTGCAAGAGGAATATTCAAGCTACTATTCATCTTGTTGTAGAACATTGTATGTCTTGGTTGTTTTACTGGGCTCGGTTTAAACAATGTTTAATCAAGAAATTTCCTACATTAGCCACAAGCCTTTTCTTATCTCTAAAAAATGTGACAAGTTCATTCTAATCAATGAATTCTCACAAATAAATAAATTCTATGAATAGATGAAACCTTTTATTGATAAGTCTGTACGTTAACCAAATAGAAGCTCAGTTAACCAAATAAAATGAGTCAGCTCAGCTAACCAAATGTCAAGAAATTTCACTTAGCTATGAACTGAAGTGACGAACGAAAATATGCAAAATCATAGAAATCCGCTCCCTGCTGATTACATATTCATTCAATTATTTTTATGAACATGACATCCCTCTACTTAAAGTCACTTATTTGAATTTTACTTCTTTTGGAAAAAAATCCTTATATCACGCAATGATGATATACTTTTTAATCGTTTACAATATTCCAGAGATCGATTCAATGTGTTTTTTTGCATCGTAAATTCCAGCTGATTACTCCAAAAGCCCTAGCAAAGAAAATTGTGTAGTGATTTCCTAATATAGAAAACAAAATATCTCAGAGATGAGTTTGAGAAGCCTGCCCAGTAAGAGCAGTTCCAAATCAGAAAGGAAGAAATGCCAGCGTAACCAAAGCAAGCCATGCAGCAAGAGCACAGCAGGAACGTTCATACGATGATCCAAAACCGGTTACGTTTCCAGACGGGTGCTATTAATGCATAATGAAAGACCAATCCACGTTTGTAAATATTATACCGAGGCATAGAAAGCTAATACGATTACTAGTTACTGATTTCCTCTAGTACAATCTATTAAACGACGGTTTGAAGAACGCAAGGAATAGTACGAGATAATAGTGTTCGTACAAGAGATAAAAGAGGCAATGCAAAGGTATGGTCCTTATCTGCATCTTCCGAGATGCAAATGAAGGTATAAATATGTATGCTTTAAGGTATGTGTTGAACATAGTTTCCAGACTTTTTAGGTACTGTGATGTTTGAAATGAAAATGATCTCCTGAAAGGAACAATAGCATTGATAATAGAGGAAATAGGAATGAAAGCGGAATAACCATAGAAGCGTTGAAGGCCATTTTGCATGTATTTTAAACAACTAGAGAATACTCAGTGTAAATCTATTAAAAAGCTAATATTTGTAATATCTTCCTACGTCATTGACTCTATTTTGAAATTTTATTTCAAAGCAATAAGCAACGTGAATAGACAAATAGATTGAATATAGAAAATTATGTAAAGTTGTAGCTAAAAAACAGATGTACCACAATGTTTGTAATTTGACCGCGAAATTTAAAAAATTATGTCTTTGCAGGAAAAAAAACGAAAAAACAGGAGAGTGAAAATTTCAAAGTGATAGCGTACATTGTCCCTAATAACCCTCTTCGTTCCTACTCCCTTTCAAAGTCAACCTTCAAATCTGGCCAGCACGCTTGGCTCCTGAAACTCTGGACCTAAACTTTTAGATTAAAATATATCGTTCAAATTGTACAACGAAATTATTTACTTATATAGTATTACGTATAAGAACACCGTTTTGATAGTTCTTAACAAACGGCGTACAGTTAATATTCTTAACAGATCCTGGCCATTCCATTAAGTTTGGCTCTCTGTTCTTTGGCTTCGTTGAGTAAAATCGATGTTAATATTACGAATAACTGCAACATGTAAAATGTTACGAAACACTGCCTTCTAAAACGAAAGTCGTCCCGCCTTCGGTAATTTTACCACTCTCGTTACTTCAGTTCCTTCCTGCGTCAATGAATGTATTCTTTTAATAAGAGAAAAAAAATGTGTCAATATTTCGAACTAGTTCATTACTTAACTGCCTTGCAAATTAATACCAAGAAAACATTTGAATGAACAATAATAGTTGTGTTGATGTTCCTACTTTTTGTCACAAAAAAAGTATGAACCAAGAGGCGAATGTTTCAAATGCCCTTGGCTGTTAATCCACCCCAAAGAAGGTTTAAAATCCTTTATATTCGACATTAGGCGACAAATGAGAATTAATTTGGGTGCTCTGTGTAAACAAGCTAAGGCCCCGATTGCACTCCCGACGTGTGGGTAAGAGTGTGCGTAAGTAAGCGACGAGGATAGGACAAAGAAGTGGAAGGAGAGGTCGCGTGCTTTTTTTGCTGATTTTGCATAGCATTGATTGGTGAAAGCACGGAAAACTACCGAGCAGAGCAGCTAACCAATAGTCCTTCTCCACCAGGGCGTATTTTCGATTTTTCTACTGCATTAGTG
>BOPP01000011.1:16494184-16517051 GCA_017312745.1 Gryllus bimaculatus
CCGCGTGCCACAAAAGGCCATTGAGAGCGTCCGGCGCCCACCCGCCCCCGCCCCGCAGCCCTGCCGCCTTGGAGACGTCCGGCCGACGCCTGTGAACGTGCACAGTAGTCTCACTCGCTGGGATCAGATACTATTGTCTGCGAGATGAGCGGAAATGTATTCTGACATTCTTACTGTCGTATGATGATTTGACGAAGCCATTGGTGATATTATTGCAAGCCTCCAAATACAATGTGTTTAAAGTCATTCGGATGATGATTTGGAGGTTGTTTTATAGTTCGGTGAGCGTGATAAATGAGATCGGCTGCTACTGAATGCTTATTTTCTCACCTCGCCTCCACCACCGCCTTGCACAACCCCCCGGTACCTCCCAGTCTCCGCGGCCACCGCTATTCGAGACGCTAACTTCTTTTTAAGTATAAGAGTCTATTGTTTCCCCTGAATACAAGAAAACGTCATTAAATGTTGATTTCTACTAAGTGTTTCTGTGTATGTAACATCCAAGGTTTAAACACTTTTTTATAAGTCATTATTTCGAAGTAAGCAACTTCGTGCAACGCGAAGCAAAAACGTACATTAAACAATGCAGAAGGGAGAAAATTCCCACACAACAATCAATCTCACCACCATCTTCAGATATGAAAGAATTTGCAATTTGTCAAAATGCAGAGATTTAAACGAAAATCAGGAGTGCGATCAATTTTTTCAAGTGTTTCTTTGTGCTAGTTCTAAGGAAAAATTAATCAAAAAAATTGGAGCCTATTTTTGAGAAATTTTGAAATGAAGATGCATTCATACACAGCACTCTCAAAAAACAAAAATATACCTTTCACAAAATCACAGAGCTTCGTGTTCGACCAAATCGAACCTTAAATATCAATTTTTGTCAATACAATTATCACGAATTCATAAAATGTTGTATATGCTAGTGTTGACCACAGATCGAAGACAAACGACGGACTGACAGCAAACCTTGCCGTCAATTTTCACACCAATAATCCAAAAAAGCATGAATTGTGGGTACACAATGCGTTAAAGGAAAGTATAATGTATACTATACGTACGAATATATGTATGTAACGTGTATACAAAATACTACTCACACAAAAACACAATTCGTCCAGCCTTTCGATAACTAGTGTCCCTTAATACCTACGAGTTTATTGTGTAAAGAAATTATCATTTTCTGCGCAATTTTACAATACTTTACTAGTAGGACAAAAACTCGCGCGACCGCATAATCTCCCGTCTCCATCTCGCGCGCGTTGGCCTCCCTGCCGTGATTTCATTCATTATTAATAGTCGGCGCTGCGCTGCGGAGGCCGCGCCACGCAGCCTAAATGGCGCATCGCCAGGGCGTGGACCGGCGCAGCGGGGGCGCACATGCGGAGGACTGCAAACCAAGTTGCAAAATCAGAGAGAAAATGAAATAATGGCATTGAGAAGTGGAAGAAGTTCGGAGAAAAAAGAAAGAGAGAAGCGTTGAGCAGAGAAAGAAGAGGAGCAACGAAGAGGGGGAGGAGAGTGGAGAGAGAGCGAGTGAGATGGAGCGAGAGAGAGGAGAGACAACGAGTACGGAAGAGAGGCGAACCCGTGAGCACGAAGACGACGAAGCACTAGCGTCGAGGGAGAGGAAAGAGAGACAAAGAAGAGAGAGAAGCGGGAGAGAGAGAGAAAACCCTGTGCTTTGTTCAGACTACTGAGGTATGAAATGTTTAGAGTGCTCCAAAATAGATACTGACTGCAAACTGGTGTTACAAAGCTGGGATTGACATTGCCTTGTAATTTCTGAAACCCAAAACAAACAAACAAACAAACAAAAAAATTCCGAGACTAATTTGGAGATTACAAATTATGTAATTATAGGCTGTGGATTCTCCCAAAAGCTGTTTTTTTAACCAGAAAAATATTCAAAAAATCGATTGTTCGATTACACTTCCATAAATGAAAATAACAATAGATTTCACTTAATAGAGTTACGTTCCAGTATATGCATTATACGCACCACAAGAAGGTATTTGAGTCTTTAGAGAAAAAACACGGAGTATAACGTCCGTTGAAAAGATGCCTATGATCAATTCTATACGATACAAGAGTCTATTCTAACTGTGGATGGATGACTGTAGTTTAATTACCAACATAACCCTTTTAGGCCAAAAGATTTGTGCGTCGTTACGAAAAAATAAAGAGAAGATACCTGAAGACATCGTCATCGAAGCATCGATCATCATCATCCCTGAAGCGAAACATTAAAACCATTACCAACATTTAAACATCATAAAGCGAAACATTAAATCAAGCTAATAACGAGAGTGAACATATGTTCAGACAAAGCGAAACATAATCTTACTCTGTGACTGAAAAACACTACTCTAATCACTTAATTAAATTTCAATATGCGCTTTACTGTCTTTATTCTAAATTTTATTGTTATCATTCAAAATAATTTCGCTAATTTTCTTAAATAGATTGCTAAATTTGCAGCAGTGAAAATAAAAAAACATGAGGATAAAGATACTTACTGTCATGCACTTTAATATAAAATGTGTCTGTTTCGGATTTTTTGCGTATTGGGTGCTATATTTAAGGATAATCCAATAAAAGTTCTTTGAAAAAAGCCCCGATCACCGTGGGCTTAAACTTGGCACGATTGGTATTGGCTAATACATTTCATTTATATTCGTTGATATAGTTTCATAACATATTTTCTAGGAGATTTTCGATTCGCGCCTTTACAGAAACTTTTGAGACTATTTCTTCAGGCGGCTACACACATTGGATTCGATAGTTAGTATGCGAAGCGACTGCTCGCCGAATTCTGAGTGCTCTAGATGATTACTCGATATTTGTCGTGCGACGAGCATTCGCTCTTGCCCAACCACCGCGAGTCGTTTTTTGGACACGTCAAAGAAGCGACATCGCCATCGATCTGCTGCTCGCGGAATTTGACGAATGTAGAAACGCCTTTACACCATTCGATATCTACACATGCGGGCTCCTTATTATGGAGCAGAAACCACTCGAAGCCCTCATGCACGCTTGTACATACGCAGAGAGAATAAGCAAAAGTAAACACATTCATGAGTACAGCTTTTTCAACCACATGAGCCTTGACCAATAAACTGCCCCTCCCGCAATTCTATTGCCAATTCATTCGGATTTGTTCGTTGTACACGAGAATACAATTATTCTTGAGAGTTGTCGAGAGCTGGTGGGGGGGGGGGGGGGGGAGGGCGTCGCGCATAAGGCGAAGACCCGCGCCGCTAAGATAGCCGCTTCACACCACGCGCGGCGCCGCCCCGCCGCGCCCGTCGCGTTGCGTGCACACGCGCACTGCGGCTGCGCCTGCCGCGCCGCGCCGCGCCGCGACGCCCCGCGGCCCAAGGGCAGCGGCGAAGCCTAACAGTTGCCTTGGCGCCTCCAGCGCAATTTCAATATTCTATTTAATTGTCTCTCAATCAAAATCCCACTGAGTGAGAGAAACGAATATGTATATTAGCAAGCTCTGTCAATTTATCGCATTCCACGCACCCTACTGTTCTTTCATCCTTTAGCGTCTTAGTTTAAACGGAGAGCGAATTAACTTTATTCCGATAAGCAAGGAGTGTCAGTGTGTGCTATCCGTGGCAGACGTTCCCCACAGTGTTCACAAACGAACTCCCGGATATCCGAAAGGCCAGCCTTCGTCAAAATCAAGGCTGGTAATAACTCAGCCGACTCTGTCTCGTGAGCGCATGTACTGGCATCCGGTCGCATTGCTCCGAACTCGAGCCTTTCCTCCTACGACGGGTTTGCTTACTAACTAAGCGGGAAAACCACAAAAAAACGTAAACTGTTCATTAAATGTTTGCGGTAGGCTCCACCTTGCCAGAAGCTACGCCATTCCAGGGGCTCGCCTGCAACGTCAGGAGATACAACAGTGCGCCGCCCTCACTCGTTGATTGATGCTTTCGGGCACGCCAGGCTGCCACTGCCGTTAACAGTGAATTTTTGTGCCTGTTGGGCGGAGTTCTCCCAAAGATGGTGGGATTTGGCTGCCGCCGCCTCCTCGTCCGACTTGCGGGAGATTTCCTCACCAGTTATCGTCTACAGTGAGGGCACCGGCCCGGACGGAGGCGTCGGGCGGCATTGGGGGGACTGTTTGTCGTGTAACCAACTGTTTGCTAGCAAGAAAACCATAAAGAAGATACAAAGCATTCTGAAGAAGAAAATAATTTGCTGACATGAAGCATTGGGTCTATATTTTACAAGGTACATTTTCTGCCGAAAACTTATCATTTTTTGCTTGCAGTATTATATAACTTTCTCTACACTCTGAAAAGAAGTGTGCAAGAAATAAAATTGTTTGAAAAAGGAAATTGAAATATGTTCGCATTAGCTTCGTAATATGGATATTAAAACTATATAAGATACATTTTTTGCGAGATTAATTATGTTGTTTGAAATTCTGTGAAAAACTTCTTGTTCAGAATATTTCTGTTTTCTGCAACCAACCTATTGTGACGTACGCACATGATAAAGAACATGCACATTCTGTTCAAGATATTATGTTGAGAAACGAAGTTTTGAATTAGTATGAAAAACAGTAGGTTAGCAGCATTGAGTAATTTGTAATAAACCATGAATAATATGTGAAAGAAAAGTTTAAATTAGTCAAAACGATCACTGGTACTTTATTGTATCTGATAATAGGCAGTAGAATATTAAAATATCTTGAAAAATAATAAAAAATTCTTGAAAATATGTATTAAAAATATTCATTATGACTGCATTCTAAAATTATGCACTTTATATATGCAACTAAAATGAACAATATTCATGTTTCTATAAACCTTCTTGATAAAATTCAGAAGAAAATCATGCTTGGATGAAAATATATATTTTTTTACAAACATAATATAATCTACCCTTCTTGCAAGAGGAATATTCAAGCTACTATTCATCTTGTTGTAGAACATTGTATGTCTTGGTTGTTTTACTGGGCTCGGTTTAAACAATGTTTAATCAAGAAATTTCCTACATTAGCCACAAGCCTTTTCTTATCTCTAAAAAAGTTGAACAAGTTTTTCTAATCAATGAATTTTCACAAATAAATAATTCTAGATATATTGAAACGCTTTATTGCATGAAGTCTGTACGTAACCAAATAGAAGCTCAGCTAACAATAAAATTGAGTCAGCTCAGCTTAACAAATGTCAAGAAATTTCACTTAGCTATAACTGAATGGACGAACGAAAATATGCAAAATCATAGTAAAAATCCGCTCCCTGCTTGATTAGCATATTCATTCAATTATTTTTGAGCATGAACGATGAACATCCCTCTACTTAAGTCCACTTATTTCAATTTTACTTTCTTTTGGAAAAAAATCCTTATATCACGCAATATGATATTAACTTTCGTTTACAATATTACCAGAGATCGATTCAATTTGTTTTTTGCATCTAAATTCAGTGATACTCCAAAGCCCTACAAATAAAATTGTGTGTAGTGATTCCTAATATAGGAAAACAAAAGTATCTCAGAGATGAGTTTGAGACGCCGCCGAGTAAGAGCATTCCAAATCAGAAAGGAAGAAAATGCCAGCGTAACCAAAGCAAGCCATGCAGCAAGAGCACAGCAGAACTTCATACCGATGGATTCAAAGCGTTACGTTTCCAGACGGTCTATTAATGCATAATGAAAGACCAATTCCACGTTGTAAATATTATACCGAGCATAAAAAGCTAATTACATTACTAGTTACTTATTTCCTCTAGTACAATCTATTAAACGACGTTTGAAGAACGCGAGAATAGTACGAGATAATAGTGTTCGTACAAGAGATAAAAGAGGCAATGCAAAGTATGTCTTTATCTGCATCTTCCGAGATGCAATGAGTTTAAATATGTATCGCTGTAATTTATGTGGTGAACATAGTTTCCAGACTTTTTAGTACTTTGATGTTGAATGAAAATGATCTCCTAAAAGAACAATACAGTTATATAGAGGGAATAGAATGAAAAGCGGAATAACCATTAGAAGCGTTTGAAGGCCATTTTGCGATGGATTTTATAAACAACTAGAAATACTCAGTGGTGTAAATCTATTAAAAACTAATATTGTAATATCTCCTTACTCATGGACTCTATTTGAAATTTTATTTCAAGCAATAAGCAAACGTGAAGGGACAAATAATTAATATAGAAAATTATGTTAAAGTTGTAGCTAAAAAACAGACTGTACACTAATGTTTGTTAATTGACCGCGAAATTAAAAAAATATGTTCTTTGCAGAAAAAAACGAAAAAAAAAGGAGAGTGAAAAATTCAAGTGATAGCGTTAACATTGTGCCCTAATAACCCTTCTTCGTTCCTACTCCCTTTCAAAAGTCAACCTTCAAATCTGCCAGCACGCTTGGCCCTGAAAAACTCCTGGACCTAAACTTTTAGATTAAAAATGATCGTTCAAATTGTACCAACAATTATTCTGTATTAATATAGTATTACTATTTAAAGAACACCGTTCTGATATCTTAACAAACGCGTTACAAGTTAATATTCTTAACAGATTCCTGGCCATTCCCATTAAATTGGCTCTCTTTTTTTGGCTCGTTGAAGTTAAAAATCGATGTTAATATTACGAATAAAAACTGCAACATGTAAAAATGTTACAAACACTGCCTTCTTAAAACAAAAGTCGTCCGCCTTCGGGAATTTTACCACTCTCGTTACTTCATTCCTCCTGCGTCACATGAATGTATGCTTTTAATAAAGAGAAAAAAAATTGTCAATATTCAAACTAGGTTCATTACTTAACTGCCTTGTAAATTAATACCAAGAAAACATTTGAATGAACAATAATAGTTAGTTTGATGTTCCTACTTTTTGTCACAAAAAAATATGAAACCAAAGCCGAAGTTTAAATGCCCTTGGCTGTTAAATCCACCCCAAAGAAGTTAAATCCTTTATATTCGACATTAGGCGAACAAATGAGAAGTAATTTGGCGTGCTCTGTGTCTGTAAACAACTAAGCCCCGATTGCACTCCCGACGTTGTGGGTAAGAGTGGCGTAAGTTAAGCGACGAGGATAGACAAAGAAAAGTGGAAGGAGGTTCGCAGTGCTTTTTGCTGATTTTGCATAGCATTGATTGGTGAAAGCACGGAAAACTACGAGCAGAGCAGCTAACAATAGTCCTTTCCACCAGGGCATATTTTCATTTTCTACGCATTTAGTGCATACATATAGTAGTGTATTATTGGAGTGTATACTGGGGGAGGATGTCCCTAGGTGTAACCACACCCGAAACAAAATTTCCGGCATCCGAGACACGGATTTCAGGCCCGTCGGGGGGAGGTGGGGCGAGCGGCCGCGCGCTTGGCGCCTGTGAATACTAATATATCCCGCGTGCGCTGCTAACCATATCAATTAATCTGTTATAGTGGTTGCCGCGGGCGTGCGCCGCGGCCCCCTAGCGTTATGGGCGTGGCCCGCACCATTATGAACGTGGAGCGGCGGGCGGCGGGCGGCGGGCGGCGCAAATGTGGGGCGATCCCTTAACTCATTGTCCTCGTGGAGAATAATGGCGGCGAGGGCGGAGGAGGTCGTTCTCTGTGACCTTTGCTTCCACACTCACGCGAGCTCCGCAAAAGGGATTTGGTTCGTAGTTCACACATTCTATGATGCGGGTAGCAGTCACAGCTTCCGGGATGCGTATGCATAAGGAAGATGAGGGTTGTATCCAAATCACACCTATTCGGTCAACTCCGCGTTATGCCTTTGTTATTTTGTCGCATTGGATGTCCTAACCCTCCGGTGTCGGGAATGTGTGCAATGGGCGAAATAGGGAACCGTTGATCTTAATTTTTTTCTTTTTTTGTGCTATTTTTATGCAACATTGTGTTTACCTTAAATTTGAACTTATTTTCTTGTTTTGAATGTCTTTCTTGCCGTTCCTTTAGTTTCCAATAAGATAATTTCTGTCTTAATTGACTGATGGCAATACCTTAACTCACTGTTTTCGTCAAGAAAAATGGAAATGGTTTCACAGTTCGCATATTCCAAAAATATAGCTTACAGCATCTATTTGTCGTTTGTCAGGCTATTGCTCCGGCGTTCGCCTGGTGTTGATTGGAGAAACCACGGAAAGCTACCGACCAGAGCAGCCGGCCGCTAGAAATTTCCTCCAGACACCGACTGAATTCGACCTACCTATAGCTAGTTTTCAAAATCTTTCGTGGGGACTCGAAACTAGGACCTCCTGGTCAGAGGCACTGCAGTGACATTTGTTGATGCCTTACGCTACCGCTCTCATTACAGTCAATTTGCGAGAGAGATATGCGTAATAGAACTTTAGCAATAGTTCGTCATCTTTGAATTTTGTTTTCCGCTTCATTTCTACTTCTTTTTACTTTCTCGCATATTACATACGTAGTATTGAGAATTTAATGTAATGTTGCAGTGAGAAACGGCGATTTTCTGACAGAGAAATTCGTATTGTAGGTCCCTAATTATATCAAAATATGGAATTAATATTCCTATATATGTAATAAATTACTTTTTTCTAACACGTTTTGTTCTCAGAATCCATTTTTTGTGGGTCCTTTATATCGAAATTTGCTTTCCAATTTTCACCGTAATTGTATCATTTCGTACCCCAGTAAGAATGAAGATCTAAAAACAAAGCGGGAGAACATTTCTTGATACTAGATAGTACGTACATATAAAACATTAATTTATTTTACTCAATATAAGACATAATTCCCATATTATTATGGTTACAATCACATATTTTATTAGACACTTTTTTCTCCATTTTACAGTTCTTGTTGTGTGACCCTTATGTAATTGGATAAGAATACTTTTAAGGCAACATTTTGCACTGGCCAAACAGACATGGTGAAACTAATGGATTTGTTGCGCTTTATGACGAATAAGAAGTGTTTTCTTTCCCCATGTTTAAAATAATAATGTTTTTTTTAAAATAACAAACATTATTCGTTAAACACCACTGAATGAATAACAGAACAGTAAGAATGCAATGGAAATCTGCCAGCACGTAGAAAATTGCTGATGGAGAATATAATTTGTAATTGGATATTGTTTATCTCATTTTTTCATAAATAATTATTGTAAATCGAGTACGAGACACAAACTTTTAAATTGTTATGTTCCAAATGTATATGGAACAGTTTCTTTAGTCCTCAGGAAAATTCCTGAGTTTTCTTTGTTGTGTATTTTAGTTGAACAATTCAGTATAACTTACTTTTATTCATAAATACATCCATGCGTCCATGCTTTACCCTGTCATCAAAACTGTTGTATGAAAAAATTAATGAACTCGATTCATTGGTGCGATTTCTCAAACTCTGAATTCATTTTGAAATTATCTGGACTTACATTCGGCGCTTGAAAAGTGTTTTACAACAACAAATTATATGAAATAAAAAGATAAAAAATGTTATAAAAATAATTTTAGTTTTCTGAAAGCTGAAATCAGAGTATTGGCTTGTTGCAAGTTTATTGTTAAGTAACATCAGAAATACAAATTATCAACCATTTTAAATTACCCTACAATTAATATCTCTGTCCCTTAGTTATTTTCCAAAGTCGTATTCGCCCGATCAGATTTTCTAACGTGAGAGTGAACTCGATTTAAGAGAAGACGCATTGTTCCATGATCCTTGCGAGAAGAACTCTCAACTCACCAATGAAGCACGAATTATGGGTATGTTTTATTCATGAACGTTCACTTACTCAAGAATTAGAACAGACATCGTGAACTCAAGTCTTGTCTGGTCTCTTAGAGGCAATGAAGTCACGATCGGTGATCTCTCAACTCCCAATTGGATCTGGATAACTTAAGAACGGTTTCTAACAAAAATTCCAACCTGGTACTTTGACCATTAAGTAACGCATACTTTTCTTATGATCATACACACAAAATGAAATGCTAGTAAATCACGTAACAAGTCCAAACAAGTGAAATCATCAAATGAAAGGTTTCCTGCCAACACAGGAACATACTATCACGAACCCATACATTTCCCAGTCGGTAGTCTTCCCATTAACAATCCCAGACCTTTTCTTTCGTCCTTATGTAGATTGAGCATTTGTTTTCCTAGAGATCGATACCCCACTCATGCCACTTACATATATCGAGACCGCTGACAACCAGATGTCGTGGCTGCTGAGAGTACGACGTTTGTCGACAGATCTTGACGTAGACGGCAGCATCGGAATAAGACACGAGGCTATCCCGAATTGACTGACAGCATCGCAGTCTCGGGAATATGTTACGCATGTTTATGGTGTCCACGTGCTCGCCGGACGAAAATAGGCCAGCCTTTCGAGGACTGGCGCCGTGGAGAGGCTTCCCTGTGGAGGAGGGAGGGGGTGGGGGTGGGGGAAGAGGGGGTTTCCCTCATTACTATGCCCACGGGATCATTGTTTATTGTTGCTTTGTTCTGCTTGGTAATGTACCCTGGCGAGGCCTTCCAATAAACATACAAAGTAGAGAAACAGAGACCAACAATACAAATTACGTTAATAGGAGAAATACGTATATGGAAAATACTACCTTGAAAATTAAATACACACCGTATCTGTAACAAGTTAGGTGCAGTCATTTAGGTAGAAGGATAGAGGATGTCTCCGCGTGTACATTACGGTGCTTGATGCAAAATTTCTTTTATTTAAAAATATAATAGAATATGAGTACCAATTTCTGTTGTCAGTATATATCTTCTTTAAAACACACACTGAACTATATTACATTACTATTACATTTAGTAAACAAATATTTGCGTGAAATTTATGACGATGAATAAAATGTTTTAGAATCCCGGTCCATACGTGCTCGTAGTAGTGTATGACATATTGAAATGAAAAACATGAAGTGTGAAATTTAACGTGTGATTAATATAACGTTTAATGAATCCCTTGCCCTGCATGTCCATAGTGTATCTCATACTCAACCGAAAAAAATAATTGCTCCCAAATACATTTAGTACAACACGTTTTAAAATCAATATTTGAATTATACTGATTCAAAATTATTTTAGGTGAGATCTGAATACTTCCACATAATATCAATTTATCCTACTTTATAGAACCAATAATTCACGATATACTCTTGTATCTTTCTCAAAAAGTTTTCATAAAGGCAATAATGATTTTGACAATTTCAAGGTTTTTTTGCTCAATCTGAATCTCATCAGTTTGAATATTATTAATACACCACCCGTTACTTTCAAAAACGTGTTTGATCTATTTTTCGAGATTTTTATTGTCGCAAATATAAAAGTAGAGAAAAGGGTTAATGAAGAAAAGTTCACTGATTAGCTGGAAGGTTAATATGTAGACATCTTCAGCACAGATAAACATTAATGTCTGGGGAAAGACACCTGCGGCAGGACAGCATTGGGGAAACGTTGGGAAGATAGACACAGATTCTCTTTGTAGGAAACCATGCGTATTGTCATTGGACTTGAGCTCTATGAAAGACCGTTCATACTACGTTACCAAAGTGTTTGTTTCTCTGTTGCGAACACTATATTTGTTCTCCCAACTAAACAAATTATTTACAAGGTACATGTAGGTTGTTATTTTGTGTGTGCTGTGTGCAGCTTAATTTGTAAACAAGAGTAACATATACGAGAGTCATGGTACTTACACTCTGTTCCTTGAATGTGACAACAATATAATGCAATTCATTTTATTGGAGCATCTGTTTGCTACACTATTTGAACTGAGGGTACACGTTGTTTGTTATGAGTAACAGAGTAAATGATACGTACTCCGGCAGATGTTAATGCTCTTGGTTCATTTCACAGAGTAGTATTCAATGTAGGTTGCATTTTTCTTTAACTCAGTCTCTTAATATTTGCGATAAAAGCTCTGACCAGAAATAATTACACCTTTTGTATTAATATTGAAAATGTATTTTTCCATAATGCTTCTATAACCCACATCAAGAGAACTTAATGAAACTGATCATTGTCTCCGTGATTATTTCCAATAACATTGTTCACAGTTACTACATCGTGAACTCGAAAACTTTTAACGTGGTTTGTCAGAAAACTCTGTTCACTCCTATCTGCTGTGCGTGAAGCAGCTTCTAGTTATAAAGGAGTAGTTCTCTTAAATGTTAGGGTAATTTCTCCTTCAATTTTATTTCTGTATGTTTATAATATTCTCTTAACGGGTATGTTCACGGGCTAACAAGTAGTTACAAAAATGATTTTGAGACTACCTCTAAAATATTTCAAAAGTGAATTTACAAATAAAACAAAAAGATCCACATTATGGACTTGTGTTGAAATGATTTCTTAATAAGATGTCTTTATACTTCTTCGATAATTTTCATAATACTGCTTCACAAAATAATTAGTATTCACCATTTGCTTAAAATAAGAGTACTGGTGCCAGACAAATCAAGACAGGTTATTCCCTTTCTCTGGCACGTATTTCACCATTTTCTCATATTGATCTCTTAAAACTTTCTCGAAACATCATTGATCTCCTTTATCATCTTATACTTTCACCACAAACACCCCGGAATCTTCATTTATTTTTCTCGTCAAACGCCATTTGTCGTCTTCACCGGCTTATTCTATCGCAATATTCGTTCTTATTCCATTCGCAATATTCGTTTGACAATGACGTCCATGAAGACATAAATGAGAGATCATCTAATAAATTAAACCATTTAATAATATGATACCAATAACTCTTTGAGTAACCCCATTTGCATATCTGTAATTTAACACACAAATTACAAACTTATTTCTTAAACAACACAATATTTCGATTCAATTTGTATGAATATAAAAAAAATATCAGACGAGTCTCAATAAGAAACGGATCCGTGAGGATCGTCTTACGAACAGCCAAAGTCGTTAGAACTCTGATTACTCTCTAAATAAACGAATAGAAGGTTCGTAGATACGAGTGCTTAAGTTTAGGTTTTATAATCATTATAATTGTTTTTACAACTGAATCACTTTGAAATTAGCTAACAACTATAATTGTAATGGCGGAGATAGATCCATAATAAAATATGTCTTCAGGGTAGTATTCGCTAAGTGCGATGGGAAGAACGTATAAAGCGGTCCAAACATGCTGAGAACAAAAATAAAAATCCAACACATTTTCCGGGAAGACACGACATTGCCGCTGTTGGCGCGCGCGCCGCCCGCCCCGCGTGGACAGGCCGCCCGCGAATATCGGGAAGCCCGAAGGAAATGGAAAGCAGGTTACGTCACGGCGTGTCGCGTGCGCGCCTCCTCGTGGAATATTAATGCGTGGGTTGGCCGCCCTGCGCGCGTGGTGGCGCCGAGAGTGAAAAGCGCGATTGTGCCGCCGTCGCAATTCGCGCCCGCGGACGTGCGGAGAGCCGGTCTTCCAGCTCGCGCCCTGCCTCTTTGCCGCTGCATCTGCGGCGTCTCTGGTCCGAGTGGCCCTACGGTTTGCGTCCTGGGGCTACAGAGCTTGTGGAACTCCGCCGCCGTCTGGATTAGAGACCGGCTGCTCTGATTGGTAGTTTTCCGTTGTTGTTTGTTTTCGATCAATACCTGGCAACAATTATTCTTCCAAGCTGTACACTTCGCCCAAAACAGAGGGGCGCTGAGGGCTTGTGAGTGGGAGTCCCGCTGGGAAGGGGGACGTCCGATCTCACCACCTAGGGGGAAAGCACCGCCATCTTCTACACTAACTAGACGAATGCCCGTAGCAGTAGAGGGGTCCACGAAGTCGAAAAAGTCAATCAATCAATATTGCGCAGGTGCACCGAAGAAAACACTTGCCTTTGCACGAGCCGCCTCATGCGCAGACGCCAAGGCACGCATACGCGAATTAGCTCTGGCATACTCCACCGCACGCTCCCTCGCATGGAACATCCACAGTTTGCACCATCGCGTGCGCCCTCGTAGATGCTGTACATACTCGCTTTCGCATGCGACCTACATGCTTCATCGCATGCACAAGCGCAAACATCTACACATTCGCCCTTGCGTATCGCCTGCAGGTGCATCCTCACGTCCGCTCTCGCGAGCACCGTGGCATGCACCTTCGCATGTCCTGTATCCTGCAATTTTGCATGCGTCCTCGCGTCATGTTACGCACGTTTGCCTACTCTGTCGAATACCAGTCCGCATTCTCGAGTCCAAATTAATTGCTGCTTTCCCAGCGGCTTTTCTCACTCAATTTTGTTAGCAAATTTCTTAAGAAATGAAAGTACCCAAACGGAATATTTTTAAAAAGTAGTTAATTCTGGTTATCTAATGTAGAGAGAATGTATAAACAAAGTATTAGTGGTACTTAATAAATAAGTCAGATATGATCACGAATGTTATCTGCGTTCGCGTGTAACTAGGGAAAATATAAATTCAGAACATATTAAATAAGCTTCTCAACGTTCTCTGATTACTACAAAACGAACAAATTTCAACAGTCCAGGGATCTGTACGGAAACAACACCTTGTAAATTATGTTGAATAACAATTTTCTTGGAATGAAGTGACGGCAAGAGATGAGATAAATTTAATCTAAAGCATATATACTATTTCTTGTTTGTGAAAATTATGAATTTGATACGATAAGTACTGTATATCGTATATATCGTATATACATCTAAAATGCACAGTATTATCATTGGTGATACACTACAATACGCATTTAAATTAAAAAGGTTAGGAGGACATACATTCTGTATGAGTAAAACAGGATTATTTTGGATAGATAAAAATCAAGTTCTATGAAATTTATGAATTACAAAACATTGCATATTTGAAGATACGCCTCTTTTACATAATTCACGGAACAGTATCTCGAAAACGCAAGTTCTCCGTTCTGCCGCTTTAATTTGGAACAACACATTTATGCAACACGGATGGCAGACCAAGTAGAACCTTTCTGGGAACTACATTTTCCATAACTTTAATGTATTTCATTATTCTACATGTTTCGATGAAGAAACGAGTTCACTTCGCGCAAGAAACGGAGGTTTAGAAAATGTTCGATTATGTAGTTTTGAGGTGAGCAAATATAAGATTATATCAAGATAATTTTAAAACGTTCTAGCGTTCATTAAGTGCAAATCTAAACATTATTTATTTCATAAGTTCCTACTAATGTGTCGTGTACGAGTATATCAATCATACGTTACACAAAGGTTACTACAAAGGTAAATAATTAGTTCCTTGAGTGACTGTGAACTATTTATGTCTCTCACTCAGTAACATTTTAAGACGACTGAGGTAGAGAAAGAATGTCAGATAATAGAAGCTGTAACATTTATTCGTAAAACACAACTAGGGGTTTTCCATTAGAAAGAAATATGTGGTTTCTACAGAACAAAATTTCCTGATTTAAATGAAAAGTCATGGGTCCCAGTTGTGTTGTAGCTTACTATTTTTTCACCGTTGGATAGAATAAACCCTTTAGTGGAGCTAAGATAGCGAACGTGTTAATTTCGAGGATGACTGTTTTTAAATGCAAAAGTGAATGAACAAGTAAGCAACTGCAACTTCCATCAATTGGCAATAGCAGGTGCCCTTTACTAAAAAAATTTCCAGCGATAGTATTCACAAGTGAAGCATTAAATTTTAAGTTCAGATAGACAAGAGATCCTAGAATCATTCATTTCAATATAAATATATAAATATTGGTAAATATACATTTCCATTATATTTTCAGAAATATCCTTAACTGTGTGTTAGCAAAGGATAGTAATTGAATTGTTCCATAATTTGTAACCCTCACTTATTTCATCAGTTTTGAAGAAAAATAATGACGTGAAACAATATTTTTGGGGTTTTCAATTTTCCCTATAGTGCATAATGTAGAAATGTATGTTCGTAACTTTTCTATGGGTTTTTCTTTTGTGCAATTTAAGGCAAGGATTTAGATAGTGTACAACAATTATAATAAATGTATTTCTTTAAGGTCCTCTTTATTAATAGGATCGAAAATGTAGTGAATTTCAATTGCAATAAACCCTACAGTCAATAAGAATACATGCACCAAAAAAGGAAATAAAAATAATCGAAATAAAATAAGTAATTTGAAGAGACGGGGACGCTTTTCTTAAATTAATTTGAAATACATTACGATTACCCTTATGTAACTTATTCCGACTAATTTAGTTGATTCACGTCACGATTGCTTAACAGCAAACTTAAAATTTAATGCTTCACGCCTTTGAAGGAACACTTCTGCACAAGGAATTAAATCATTTCATTTTTAATGCAATTCCTTAGAAGGAAAGAGATTTTAACAACTTGTGTCAATTAAAACGTCACAGATATAATGTAAACATACTTATTTTTTATTTTTATCATTATGTGTCTTTTTGTACATTTTCTATTCTCTCTTAAATTAGTTTCTTAAAATATATTTTCAGAAGAAGTTTATTGTAAGAGATTTTGATAGATTGACCATATATCTTTGACACAAGAGACGTTTCACAAGCAGTTCACTTGCAGATACGGCGACTGAAAATGAGCACACGCTCTTGGTTCGCAACCTCTCAAAGATGGAATATCCACAGCAATTGCGTAAGTCTGCTCGCCCATTGCCAACTATCCGCGCAGACATCGCCAGCCAGCCAGGCAGGCAGGCAGCCACCCACGCGCAAGAAATGTGAGAACCGCAGATTCGGGAGTCGCGTGGCGACGCTTGCGCCAACCGCCGAAACCGCTCGGCCACGGGAGCAGCGGCGTTGCAACGAACTCCCAGGTCACCGGGGCGGACACAGCCCTCGGACAAACAAAGGGCTATTACAGGGGTTTGCTCTGTTGGTCTGTTTACGCAAAAATTGTAAAGAGAGAACATTTGAAAGAGAAATAGTGGGGCAACAACTCATTATTTCTAAATTTGCAATTTTCGAAAATGCAGAGTTCAACGAACATGAGACCCGCGCCAATCGTTTAAGCATCCCATCTTCTATCCGTGTAAAAAAATGAAGAAGAAATGCAGCGATTTTTGAGAAAAATTTTTTTTTTATTGTCTACATTTTGCGTTAAATTACAAGAAAACTACTCACATTCTTGAAAAAGATTCAATAAGATTCGTGTTTAAAGAACTGATTTCATGAAGAAAAACACATAAATCTTTAATATTACTATTGTACAAAGACGACCCAAAAAATTGTACTTAAGCAATTTTCAAATCATTTGGAGTTTGAAAACATGAGACCTGCACCATCCTCTTAAATGTCCTTTACACTATTCAAATATTAGGTTTGCCGACAATCGATTTTTGGTATCAAGGTTCCATAAACATGAATTCTAGCGACCCATATGTTAGAGGATTTTTTCTAGTTTTAGCAACGGGATTTATCCCACTTTTTCGTTACCAAGGCCAAGGAAGAGGAAATTTTCCGCTGAAAAATAATAGTTTTTCAAAGCACGATTACTTAACTTCCTCTTCTTATGAAGCATCTTCGTAAGGACAAGAAAGTCAAAACACAAGAGGGATTAAAAGAAGGTGTTTCTGTCACATTAACTCAAAAGAAAACAGTTGCTTTCTTTGGACGCTTAATAATAATAGATAAGCTTACGAAAATATAAATCGTATTTGAGGATAGTCTTGCTAACGAAAAGTGTTTGAGGACAGTCGTGTTGAGGAAGCATATGATGACTTCAGAACGTTAGTCAAGTACTAAGTGCGCAAGTGTGCGTGACCTCGAAAAGTTAGCTCAATAAACGAAGACGGAAAGTAGAAATTAAAAAAAAGACGAAAATAGCCACAAGTAGAGATTCAACAATACTTTCTCGCATTATTTCTAAATTTGCGATTTTAAAAGAAGAAAACATTCTCCAATTGTCACCCATTTGAACAGAATGCGAAATAAAGTTCAAAACGACATTCATTGACCAACACAGCCGGCACATTCGCACAGAAAGTCATTTTCATTCATAATGTGGTAGTTGCGACGGAAGCGCCAAGATCTCGATTCGAGCGGCGGAGGGGCGTTCCACGCGTCGCGTGTCCGTGCGTTCCGCTGCTGCCCCCGGCCTTGCCACCGCTCTCCTTCCCCGGGCCCACACGACCGCCACCAGCCGCCCACCGTGCGGCTGCCACCACCGCCACCACCGCTGAACACATCACTATGGCCACCGCCTCCCCCGCCGGTGAGAACACCACGCAGCCGCTCTCAATCCTGATTCATGACATACACACCTGTGGCTTTCCACACACCTCCTTGAAGCTGGCCAATCAATCAGAATAGAGTCAAACGAAGCACAAACAATATTTAGCGATATTTATTTAATACCTTATACCCAATACATACCTTAACGTTGCGCCTCCGGTGGCCACTGTCATGTTTGAAAGTTTTATTTTTTATTTTTTTTTTCAAGTTATAATGAAAATAAATGTTAGGGCCCGTCTTGTCCATTTTGAGGTGTAGGAAGGTATATGAAAAAGTATTGATTTAAATACTTGTATATTTTTTGTAGCACAATTTGATTTAATTAAGAACAATAAGATGTATTAAATTGATTTATGTAAATTCCGGAAAGATACTATAGTAATTCACTGCGTTTCATCACAGTACTCGTAGTTGCATTGAAACGTGATGTAATAATAATAATAATAATAATAATAATAATAATAATAATAATAATATATTATAAATATTTATTGTTCTTATCTTACTGATAATGCTGTTTGCTTAATACTTTTCAGGCGGATTTACCAAGTGAAATACTTCTTCAAATTTCAAAGTCCCGGAGAAAATTTTTAACTCTGTTAGACACTGTCATTTGCCTCATATATAACAAAGCTGACTTACAGGCAACCCACAAAACATGTTTCCCTCAGTTGAAATAAACTAAAATCGAAGAACTTTACGGAATGCTCACTCAAAAACTGCCGTAGTAATCGAGGGTAATCTTGCCCCCGCGTCGAGCAGGCGACTGCGACAGAGCTGTCCATGGACAGCCAGAACTAGAGCAGCATAGGCAGAAGAAGATGGATGGGAATGAGTGGCTTTATGCATTTGTTATAATTGTTTTTGAAACAGTCGAAAGCAGAATGTGCTACGCATGCACTACTTTGACAGCATTATTGTAATTATTAAAACTACGTAAAATCGTTTCCCGCATCTTCTGCTACCCGTCATCCCTTCGTCTTCGCATTCTGCATCCCATTTACGTATCATCCCTTTTACTTGGAATTGCTGCATTCTATTTCCAAATCCATGCTCATCACTAAAACTGTCATCAAATGAATCGCGATAATTCAACAGCGCTGTTACCAGCCAATGCGATATCATCCAGCAATACCACTACCAGCGATCATATCTATCACAATTAGTCTCCTTGCATGTATCTGCCTACTATTCCATTGCTGCAGCTAACACTACCTCTTTCATCATTTCCATCGTGGAGCAGCAACCATCTACTTCAAGAAAACTACGTGTACATAGATCAGTTGCCTCCTATATACTCGCTCTATTCTCCTATCAGTATCATTCAATTAGGCTTGGTTTTGATCTAGATCATACTTGTGGCATCGGCTCGAACATCGGTAAGTTTGCTGACGCCAACTTCATCACTTCCGCACACGATCGTTACCATCGGCCCATTCATCTCCATTCAGAGTTCAGTGCGGCTGCCACTGACGTTGTTTCCACAGTCCCCATTCTATCCCCATTGCGCCTCTATCCCCATTGCGGCTGCCACCACCATCGCCACCGCCAACCACTCAACACTACCAAAGCCATTGCCACTGCCACAGCCATCGCCCCCGACCACGCCACTATCTCGGCTGTCTTTAACGCCCCGGCCCCCGCCACCCCAGGCCCCGCCTCTCACTGCCAAAACACCACCCACAGCCACAACCAACATCCCCAATCAGCCACTACCACGCCATCACACCGACTCGTCACACCTTCACCCGCCACGGCGACGCCACCGTCCCCAACCCCGGCACCATCTCCACCAGCGCTAGCGCCCGGCCGCGCCGCTGCGGAGGGCGCAAGCTTTTCCTCTCGAGAGCACTGTTTCGCTTGCGCCACGCCGGAGGGTGGGAACACACGCGCCCCGGTCCGCCGCGTCGATCCTCACCTTGAGCTCGTTTCGCGCCGCCCCCGCCCCCGACGGCCTGCGGCGCCGTCGCAACCGCGCACCGCCCCCGCCCACTGCATTAGATCCAGCCATCGCTCTCCACGGGGGCTTGCCGCTCAACTAAAAGTGATTTACGTTCACCGATGGAAATTCCCTTTGCGTCCCGTTACGCGACTGCCACAAATCCTTCTTCATTGAGCATTCCCAAATCATTTTTTTTCGTAAAATACACTAACTTAGAGCCTCCAGGGTGGGATACATTTTTCATTCAATTCTGTTTCAATTCGCTGAGTGCCACGTCGGTCAATGTTAACGGAAAGCATAGTAATAAAACTTCTGAAATGAGAAGATTAGAACTTGTGGACTGTGGTTTGGATGCCAGGACTGAGAATCACTAGTTTAAACTCAAAATTGATGAGCGCATATAAAATATACTCTATTGGATACTGAACTCCACCTGCCCGCTACCCGCATTCTTTCTTCTCGCGTACTCGGTACTCATTACTCACTACTCGTCTGCTCGCTGCTCGCCTGTTCACTACTTGACTGCACACTACTACGTTGCTCTCGTCTGCCCGCCATTCATCCTTCTGACTCACACCGGGCGGTTTTAGATTTAGATTCGTGACGATGCCGGATTTTTAACACAAGTTCAAAGGATCAAAGGGTAAGAGTATAGCCGAATAAGGCGGCGAAACCAAACGAAATCGATAGTCGCGATACTCAAATGAAAGAGAATAAAAAATTCCCTAGATTGTCATAAAATCAGTCTCCTAGGGCAATCTGCGCAGAGATACAACGAAAAACGAGTTTTCATTTTTCTCCTTAGGCTGAAAAAAATTCCTTAGACGGGAGAAAATAGTTGAATGTGATGGTATGTTTGCCAAACAATTTTCATCCCAAATTCAAATAAAAAAAATTTAAAATTGATTTTTTACATGATAAAGTTCTGTCTCAGTTTTTTCTCCTAAAACGATTCCCTTAATATTCTTTAATTTTTTCTAATTTTCAAACAATGTGATCATTGTGAAAAAATTAAATTATCAGTTTTTAACCATTTACGTTTACATTATTAAAATGTAGCACTTACAAGCATGATTTACAACTTTTTTGTTCACATGTGTTTGGTTTTGAGTGGAAAGTATATATACAGTGCATCAAGATAGTCTCTCCGCATTAAGCCGAGGGCGACCTATTAAAAAATGTATTTATGTTGATAGAAACCAAATTACTGGGAAACAAGAGAAGGAAGCAACACTTACGGCATCTATTATGTTTGCGTTGAGTACGCAATTTATGTTACCAACATAATGTCTGTTGCAAGCACTATACCCAGCAAGAAGCCACTGATGATAGGCTATCCTTGCGCCCTGTATTATCGAAATAAAATCAACAATCTCCTTTTGTTTTTAGATTTATGTATTGTATCTAATATAAATCAAATTACTCAGTTGAATATTTATTAATAATTGACAATTAGACAGTCATGGACCATTAATCATTGTCAGCGTCTTCCTCAATAACTGGCATCAAGCGTTCGTTAATTTTTTTCACATTGTTTAAAAATCTGAAAAAATATATGTTATCGAATGCTATAATGCCCATTCTAGAAAGAAAAAACGAGACAGTACTATAAACGTATCATGTCGAAAATCAATTTCAAAAAGTTGGTAATTTTTTCTATTTGAATTTGGTGTTAAAATTGGTTGACAAATGTACCATCAAATTCAACTATTTTCCCCCGTCCCTGGAATTTCTTTTTAGCCGTATGAATGCAATAGAAGCTGAGAAAAAAGTAAACCCTTAAAAACACGTTTCTCGTTATATCTCTGTAACAGATTGCCCTAGGAGGCGGGAATCTACGGCATTTCTTACTCTCTTTCATAAGTGCATCGCGGTTATCGATTTTGTTTGGGGGTTCTTTTTCGCCGCCTTATTCGGATATATCCTTTACTTACTGGATGGAGAACAGTTGTAGCTGTCGGTTTTTCTGAACGGTAGTTTTACGTGATTTCTTTGATCGATGCCAAGACATTATCCTCAGAAACTGGCCTCGGATCGCGTACACTTCCTTCCTCTTCCTTGACCCATCCTACCCCCTGACTCACACACGCTTACACTTACATGCTCTACACTGCCACACATGCCGGGAGACCAGTCGGGACTTAAAAGCAAATATCGGCCGGGGTTTCACCTCGGGGAAATACCTAGAGTGGGAACTCCGCCAGCCGAGCGCGGAGGAAGTAACATTCGATATTGAATAAAAAATGTGTGACTTACATCATTGACTTCGGAAACGGGACTAATGATCATAGCAGTTGACGTGCACAGAAACATCAATCAAATTGCAATAAATTAAATCAAACCAAATCGACCTCGCGGGGTCCCGCCCGCCGCTCAGAGCGCCCGTTGTCCCACGATGGCCGATTGCCCCTGGGCGTTGGACGCCCACGACAAGACGCCGACAACCGCTCCAGGCCCTCGGCCGCGTTTGCGCATCGACGAGAGAGAGAGAACAGGGAGCGGGGCCTCGTCACCGTTCGAAGACCGCATCTCCCTCTCTCGTCAAAGGCGCTCGCTGTGTCCAAGAGTGAAACGTGAGTTATTTACTCCGTGCGCGCTCTATCTCATTTGCTCGCGAAACCTCAAGAGCGCAGCACCTGTGCCCCCTCTGACAGATGTCATCTCCACCGCAGGTTCAAAGACGCCTTGTGGGGAGTTGCAGCATCGGGTCGTCCCTCAAGACAAGAGGCCGCCGAAGGATTTTTATGCGACTGCTATGACGTTCGTCTGTCACGACCTGAGAAGAAAGAATGC
>BOPP01000011.1:16517151-16536405 GCA_017312745.1 Gryllus bimaculatus
CTCTCTTGCCTTCCTTGCGGTCATAATTTGTGAACATTAGGGAGGATTTTTGGATCTTTCTCGTAAGACATATTAATCTTAACTGTTGGTGACTAAAGGTATGAAGATGTAAACAATTAAGTCCATATAAGACCTAACTTGATAGACATCCCAGTAGATTTCGTTCGTAGAACTGATGTCTCTGACTTGCTTCTCTACCCATGTGTGAAACGTGTGGCAATACTCGGAGTGTGTTTTAAACTAATTTGCTCGAGATAACTGACGAGAAGCGCCTGTGCCCCCTACGCCAGTTGTAACTTCACTCACCGACTCAACCGCTCCTTGTTCTAAAGACGAGTGACCACGGGGCGTTGCAGCATTAGGTGATGAGAGTTGCGATGGATATTTATGCGTTTGCAACGACCAGCTTTGACATTCTCCTTTCAAGATGGATGAAGCAAGAATGCAGAGAGCGTGCAGCTCTCTAAAATGCCCTTCTTGCATCCTACGATTTTCGTAGATTTACGAATACATAAAATAAACTTGAACGTTCGGAGACAAAAAAATACAGCTCATTTTTTTCTGCTTAAAATAATTGTTATGAAGTATTTTCTTAACTAAAACTTTGGGTTAACAGTTTTAGTTTATGCTTCAAATTGTGGTTTTGCAGAAACGCTCCAGCGATATTTTCTTCAAAACGGCCCCACATTTTTCAAAAAAATTGTGCTTGGAAAACTAGGTTTTACTCTTCTATATTCTTAAAGTTATATTTCAATTCTCCTATTAAAGATCTGAAAAATTCAGGAAATCTGAAAAATGTATTTTAGGCGCCAATAGATGACTGCTCAGATATTATGATACGCTTTCCTGGATCAAGTGAAAAGCCGAAAAATTAGGCGCCGTTTTTTTCAACTCAGACCCTTTATTTATTATGGTGTGTATATTTTCTATAAGTAGACTAGAAGTTGTATTCCAATAAAATGAACGAAAACTAATTTTGAAACGCTTTCTACAAATAAATTCGTGAATTTTCGCAAAGAACTAGAGATAAAGGATTGATTTCACGTAATACATGAATACACAACTTCAGAAAAACAGTACAGGTATTTTAACAATCCATTCATCCCCAATTATGCCATATCAATTACACCAGATTTGTACAGTACGCATACACGCACACTGAATATGCAAACCAATTGACTCAATGTCTCTATCAGCTAAGCATTTACAACACGATTACATTGACCGGATAAAATTAAAGGGCATTCTTAAACATAGTAAGAAGTTACAGATGTGAACTGTGAAACTTATTTAAGCCAAGAAGTGTCTGATATACCACAAATTTATAAACTCATAAAATGGAAGAACCCAAGAAGAGAGTATTGAAGTGGAGACAATAAATGATGAAGAAATAAGTCACAGATCGCGCTCAGAAATTGAAGAAATACGTTGATCAAAACAGCTGTTCAGGATCATCTCCCATTACATGGTTCCAAAACCAAACTAGCACAATGAGTGAAATGCAAGTTGATAAATCCAACACGGGAATTTCCCAGAACTCTCTGAACAAACATTATTTCCAAATCTCCTTTCACCTCCAACATCCCCATCTCATCGACTCACACACACACGACACACGCGACACGCGCGCGTACGCCAAGCGGGCTCCGCGGCGGGAGCCCCATCCGCCGCGCGCCCACGCGCATGTCGCTTTCGCTGCTCGCTAATAAAAGAAAGGCCTGTTATTGGGACAGCGCGCAAACAGCCGGGCGATGTCCGCAGTCGCGCAGCGCTGATTGGGACCTCGTCTGCGCGCGCGCGTCTGTTTGAGAAGAGGACGACAGCGGCGACGTCGCGGCGGCGCTAATGCGTCGGCGGAGGCGGCTGACACGCGCGCGCTCGTACGCGGGAGAAGCTCATTGCGTCATTGGCGTCGTTTCGCTGAAGGGCGGAAGGCTCCTTTGCTTGCAGGGGCTGACGATGAAATGGCCCGCCGCGGGCGAACAGCTTTCTAGGAATGAGCGGTTCTAACCTAGCTCAGTTTTACTTGTAGGGGCTGTAAGGAGTGTATGTATCCGAGTACTAGGCATTTCAGGGTAGGATTAATCCGACTTTTGCCAGCTAGTAATGTTCCCACCCTCGGCCATGGTTTTGTTATCTACGCCTGGGGGTAAGGGAAAAGGTTTCGAACCTGACGTATTCACATTAACTTTTAGAGCATACTTGGTCTCTCTGAGCTTTTCTTTCGTCACACAGCTATAGAAACTGAGACGATTGTATTGGAAATCTATAGCTACATATTTGCCCGTATTCACGGTTCGTTGTCGTGTGACGCAATCTAGCTTCCACTTGTTAATACCAGTTTTCTTCGGCTGTTCGAGAAGGTACATTTTTGAGAACGCTGTCAACGGTATGTCACGTCACAGGCGAACTTGCCTTTGAATGGTGTGGGTTTTGATGGGGAATGTTCGTTTGTTGCAGGTTCCTTGGGGATTCTACCGTTTCCCTTTCTATTCAATCAACATTTCTCTAAAATCATTCAATTCATATAACCATTTCTACTACTCATAAAAATCATTCATCATAGGTATAATAAAAAAAAATTCAGGGAATGATGATCGTATTGGAAAATAATTCTCTTGTTAGGAATGTAAGAAATGATTAACGTGTAACGCATTCTTGCTGTTACTTGATACTGTCAGTTGCCTGTTCGTTTCTTTCTGGAGGCTACTTTTTTGTTGAAGTTGTCGACGGGATGAGGCAGGCGAACTGCATGGTAGGGATGAGTGCCTTTGAATCATTTTAAGCTAAAATTCTATTTATTTGTTGGGATTATAAGAAATAATTGAAGTTCAATGCATTCTAACTAATATCGTCTTTCCGTTGATGTGTTTCTCGCTTGTTCGGGGAGGCTCTTTCTTAGGCTGACGATACTGTGACACGGAATGCTAATTGCTAACTGAGGATAAACATTACAAACCCTAGATTACAAAGGTAGCGCGTGCCAAGCATCATTACAAAGGCGTAGTCTCGCAAACTACTTTGGATAAAAATAAAGAAAAATTAATTAGTTAAATGAAACCTAGCTCCGCCTGTGGTTGATGGGATTTGTTCTACATCAGATGCTGCCGGACCCAAGCCCAGATAAACGAAGAGGGTCACTAGTGTGGTACTATTTCCACTTGATCTCTTGTGTTTTAGATCCAGACGCTATTAGGTTTCTAGGGAGTCGTCCATTATCTCTTCCCTTTCCTCTTTCTTTACAGTCTTTCTCTACTCTTAAACTATTTACATTGATATTCCTCATTATTTTCTTCTTCACTTTTCTATATGGGTATTCAAAGAAGATACCTGGAGAATACAGATCTCCCAAGTGTAGTGAAACCAACTTGCCGAAGAGGGAAAACCATAAATAGAAAGTTTTGCGAGCCCAGAAACAATAACGTGACAGCACCACTACTGGAAGTACTCTGCGCATTGCTCATAACGCGGCCAGAGGAATTTGATATTACTAGATCACTCATGAGATATAGCCAACTACGGAGACGACTCAAAAGACAAGCGACTTGTGATTGTGGGAATGTGTAATGTTCGTGGTTTAGCAAATAAACAACAAGAATTAATAGCAGAAATAAGTGAAGCCAAAATGGACTTGGTATTTTTATCCGAAACCAAAAAGAAGCAGAGAGGAACTTACGTTATCGGATCTTGTATTTCAATTTATAGCGGTGAGCCAATTGGAAAGAGGACTGTTGCAGGAGTAGGAATATTGATAAGAAATAGGTGAAAAAACAGAATAGTGTTCTACGCACGGATAAACGAAATAATTACTTCTAAAAATACCCAAAGGGTGTATGACCATTATTTAGTGAGAGAAAATATAGCATTAAAAAGAAAGTAAGTGAAAAGTAATACCAGATCCCATAAATATGAAATTCTATGGAAATGAGGCTTACTTAACAATCCGTCCATCAGGATTTTTTTTCCAAAATAGATCAAAAGAGTACATCTAAGAGGCAAAACCTCTTAGTTTAGATGTAGAATATGAGTGGAAAGAATTTATGGGTTTATTAGAAAAAGTAGCCAAAGAGACAATAGGAAAGAGAAAGAAATATAGAACGAATGAGGCTTCTCTGTTTGGAATGAAGAACTGCAGAAAGCTATTAGAACCAAAAAGGAAGAATATTTGAAATGGATAGCTCTTAAGACTCCAAGCTCACAAGAGAGCTATAAAATCCAAGCAATAATAACAAAATCTCTGGTGAAAGGAGCTCATGAAGAAAACTGATACTTCTCTAACATAGAACATGACAGTATTTTGCATATAAAGTTATTAAACATCTAAATCAAACGGAAAAAGACTGGTTAAATCATTGTAAACAACTCTGGTATATACCTCATTATCAAAACCCCGTAGCACTAGACGTAGTTCAATAGAATAGAGTATAAAGAACTTCACAAAATTATTATACAAAGTAAAAATAGGAAAGCGCCATTGTATGGACCATCTTAACAGAATTATATAAATATCTACCAGAAGAAGCAAAACATAAACTCCCAGACTTATTAAATCTCTGGTGGCAAAAAAGAAAAAATCCTGAAAGTTGGATAACAGCCCTGGTTGTCCCAATATTTAATAGAGGCTCAAGAACAGAATGTTCTGATTACAGAGAAATACCTCTGCTGAATTATTCTTACAAGATATACCCAAAAACAATTGTTAAGCGATAAAAAAGCATAATCGATTGTATACTACTTGAAGAGTGAACAGGTTTTCGTAAAGAAAAATCACGTACAAACAATGTGCACTCTCTAAAGCAATTAATAGAAAAGAGGAGGGAATACAATCTTCCAACATATTTAGTGTTTATATATTACAGCAAGGTATTCGATAATATTTTAAGGAACGAGCTCTGGAATATACTAGATAGGAGAGAAATTCCCCAACACATTATTGAAGTTATTAGGAATATATATAATGGTACACAAATTAACATAAAGAAAAAAATAACAGAGAGATTCTACATGAGACGATTAATACAGGTGTTTGAAAAGGGTGTAGTTTGTTACCCATCTTATTTAATCTCTATTTAGACAACACTGTTAGAGAATGGAAACAATGACTTACATTTTTAAATATTACAGACAACTTTAAAAAATCCAAATTTGTCAAAACTTTACAACGAATTACAGAGAGGTCTACTTGAATTACAACGGATAACAGCAGAGTATGACTTAAAAATCTCAGTACAAAAAACCAAGACTACAGCATTTCAAGGTAGCTTCTTTGTAAGATGTAAAAACTGGTCGTAAACGATACCATAATTGAACAAGTCCGCATTTTTAAGTTTCTAGGCTGTGACATTACATACCCAGAAGAAGTTGATATAGAAATCAAAATAAAGCAGTTTAATCGCTTATATGCGGTACGATTAAAGAAACCCTAGAAAACAAGACAAGGAAAGAGACTCTCCTAAAATTTTATAAAACATTAGCTGTTCCAACTGATCTCTACGGAAGTGAAACGTGGGTACTGAATAGCAAATCTTACAGTAGAATTCAGGTTTCTGAAATGAGATTTTTGAGATCAATATTGGGCCTTACGAGAGAAAAGAGATGAAGGAATGAGGATATAAGAAATAAGTTAGGGATATTTAATTTAAATTAAAAAATAAAAGAACACAGAAAAGTATGCGCAAACCACGTAGAAAGGATGCAAACTTCCAGAATTCCAAAAGAATGACACAATACCGCCCCAAAGGAAATCGGTCTTTTGGGCGACGGAAAACAAGGAGAAAAGACCAATGAGTGCGCAACAGATCTACGGTCCAATGTTTGTTGAAGAAGAAGAAGAAGAAGAAGAAGAAGAAGAAAAAGAAGAAAAAGAAGAAAAAGAAGAAAAAGAAGAAAAAGAAGAAAAAGAAGAAAAAGAAGAAAAAGAAGAAAAAGAAGAAAAAGAAGAAAAAGAAGAATGAAAATTAATGCAATAATGGCTTTTGAGATCAATATTGGGCCTTACGAGAGAAAACAGATGAAGTACAAAATCTTCTAATTATTTGTTTGTCAAAACTGTTGGATTCATGTACTATCTTATTATATGAGCCTATTAACATTTCAAATCGTGGTTGATATCAATAGGTAAATCAGATATCGTTCATGAACAATATTTAAGTATTTGTAAATTTTTATTAAAATAATGAACTTTTTAATCAACTTACGTTAATTTAATGTTTGAAATATTTTTTCAAAGTAAAGGTAATTTTAGACTGATATCAAATTTTGAACTAATATGTACTTAAATGAAAACTGTACTTATTCGAAATAAAGTTAATTGAAAGTACAAAGAGTTTTCAAAACATATTCCAATCAAATAAATTTATTCATATAAAAACAAAGAAAAAATGACAACTATTAGCTACCAAAATATATACTTACGTCGTATATCGAGAAATTGACATAAACCATGTTCATTCTGAATAAGGAAAATTATTAGTAATATTTAATTGAATCAGTTATTATTCTTGATAGGTTAAAGAACTAAATAACCCTACTAAATGCAACTTTGCGGTAAACGCACTGTGAATTTCTAGTGCACTGTATTTTTCAAATTATTTGTTTTTACTTTCTTGCTACCGCCTACACAGTATAGAAAGTTATTTACTGCTGCGTGAATAAACGAGGAATTTTCGGCTGGAAAAAAGGGTTTTCTGCCAAAAATTCACCGTTTCCAGGGCCCTGATAACGAAAAAGTGGAAAAATACAGTTGCTAAATTTAGAAAAAATCCTCCAACTGGTGATATACCCAGAACCCATGTTTTCTGGGACCTTGATACCGTAAAATCAAATTCCGGCAAAACGTCTGTCTGTCCGTCTGTCCATCTGTGAACAACGCTAGGGGTTAAACCGTTCTGTCGATATTCTCCGAAATTTGAATTCCCCAATCAATTTGACTAAAGTCGTGGCCTCTTGAATTTGAAATCCTTTCATTTCGGGGGAGTACTTTACATGCAGCCCCTGAGCCATTTTCAAAATTTAAAAAAAAAATGGCTCCATCGATTTTGTTTAAATATTTATATTGACTGAAGGAGAGAGAAGGTGAAGAGAATGGTGTAGGTCTCATGTGTGTTGAAAATTGCAAAACTTGTCGAAAACTGCAAAAACTCCACATTTTATCGACTTCTTTTTACAACTGCAATCATGAAGATACAAATTTTTCCCTTAATGAAATCAGTACCTTAAAGATAGATTTTGAAGTAAGGTCATGTATAATCTTTCGAAAAATTAATTCTTTTTGCATAATTTTGGGTAAATACGGGCGAGAAAGTACCACCCAGTTTATCAAACAAATAAGATGAAGGTAAACGATAACTACTGTATTTACGTTCATGTCGAAAAGAAAATTACTAAAATACATCATCTTCAAAGAGAACTAGGCGGATTCATGGATATTCCTGTCGTAAATTTATCTCCAAATCTACAAGAAATGAAAACAGAAGTGGTTTGAGCATTGCGTGCTAACTATGCTATTAACACATTTTTTCATATGCAAATATTGCATGTTGTAGCGTAAATTAGTTTGCGTGCTAACTCAGTTGGAGCTGGTTTAATCGCGGACAAGGAGAGACGAATCATCAACTAGCAATGAACTCGCAATGCTCAGTACAACCTACTTTCTTAAAACAGACGCATCAGCAGAAACTACTAATATGGTTGGAATAATACCCAAAAATTTCACAAAAAAGTACTAGTTTTATATCAAATAGAAAGTTCTTTTTATAATGTACTCGTTTACTTATAGTTCACTTTCTCGCATTTCTTTACATAACAAGAAATGTATGCATGCATGGAAAATCCCGTTCATATTCACAGACGATAGTCACTGCACTTTTTGTTACTCCCTTTATTTTTATTATTATTATAATTGTTATTATTATTAATTATTAATTAATTAATAATAAAGAATGATTAATTAATAAAAAATATAATTATAATTAATTAAACAGATTTCCAACAAGTATTGAATCACTAATCATGTAATGCGATTATTAAAAAGTGCGATTAAATGTTCCATAACACATCAGAAGTATATTTTATGCAAAAATTAGTTAACATCAAATTACAATCCAATAAAATGTATACTAGATTATATGAAATGAAATTCACTTATTGCTTCTCCCATACCTATTATAAAAATAAGTATATTTAACAAGAACATTAAGACTAGAAGTAAGTAAATCATTAATAAGCATACGACAATTTAGAGACAATGCTAATTTGCTTGTAATAATTCGTAAGTCACAGATTTTTTATTAAAGCCGTTTTCTACAGTTCGACCTTCTGCCAAAAACTCAACAGCGATGAGTTCGACTACAAAAGAAACTAACTAGCTTTTAATCCCAAAACAACATTATAAAACCGACCTTCCCACTTCGTTAAGACTGCGGGCTCGCACTAACGCGGTCAGTGACGCAATATCCGCCCGAAAACTGTTTACAAAACGCTCCCGCTGCTGCGCGGGAGGGGAGACTTCAACGCGCGGTCGCAACACGAACGTCCTCGACGGACAGATCGCCGGCGTTCAGGACGTCCTGGGCGTGTAAGGTGCCTCCGCTCGGCGAGGGCGGAAGCGGGTCAACCGGCCGGGGCAGGTGCAGCCGAGCATCCCTGACCGGAGGCGCCGCCCGCCTCACGCCCACTCGCCCCCCGTCGCCCACTTCACCCACGCGCCCACACGCCTACGCGCCCTCGCCTTCGCGCTTGAGTTACCTCCACACTCTGGCTTCGCTGTATATCGCTCAGCCGATTTGCTGTTGCGTAACGTCTTTGTGTTTTCTTCCTTGCTTCATTTCTTCCAAGGAAGTGATATAATGATAACAATGATTTGAACGAACCTGCGGTGTTGAATATCCCCTAAATGTGATTGTAAGTCATGGGAAAAGTCAATTATTATGAATATTAAATTCAAATTGTAGCTGGTTCAAAAAGTTATCGTAGCGTCTAAATTAACACAATTACAAAGCAAACACAAAATTCTTAAATATTCTTCCTTACATATTTTTACCGAATGAGGAAGGTTCTACGAATCCCAGAACTTACAACATCGTATAAACAGATTAAATAAATTTATATGAAGCCACCGAGAACGGATGAAATAAAACATTTACAAATTCGGTTATATTTAATCCTCAACAGAGATTTTAAAATGTTATTGTATTTTGGAACACGATATAGAACACCGCTACACTAAGCTATGAACGATAAACCTACCCATACTACTGCAGGCATTTCTTACTTTGCTACATTCTGTGTAGATAAACAATGAGTGATTTCATCTCCATTTTTTCTATCGATAACAACGGACCATTTCTTTGCATTTTTGTATATTGTTTGAATCACTACATGCTTATTAACTTTTATTTAGCACCAATGTCTTACAAACATCTCTTTAAATGAAATCCTCTGTTATTCTGAATAGTAAATGTATTATTCTTGGCAATTAACTCCCTATTTCCAATTTTGTTTACAATATGCCCCCCAAGTTCTCCCTAATCCCCCATTTTTATTCTCCCATGAATCCAATCAGATTCTTACATCCTCAGCAAGCGTAATTACCAAATATGTATCATTTATCGACATTTAGAAACACGTTAATTCTAACCCATCACATACGCATTGATGCTAACATACAAAGTTACAAATCAAAGAAGTTTACATTGTTACCAAAGTTACCAAATCAAACAATTTCATATTGTTAGAAGCCTCTCCGCAATAGTTGTCTGCATTCAGACTCCCCTGGACCATTTTACTTCCGGTCTTATCCCGCTTTCGTTTTCTTTATTCCTCGCCCTGAAACTTTCATTTCCATTTTCCTATTGTCAGAGTTGGGGAGTATCGAAAATACTTGTATTTAAAATACGTATTTTGCGTTAAATACATTTTCTGCAACAGTATTTACAACAGCGTTATTAATAACTCAAAAGTTAAAAAAAACGTAAAATTTATTTCCGGAAACACTTTGAGATATATATTAAGAGATTTAGGAGATCACTTAAGAAACTTTATATTGTCACTTTATGGATCACCACCTGTCTGGAAGGTGGTAGACCCCAGAGGTTAAATGCTTGTGCTTGCTTATCTTACGAAATGAATGTGGAAATTAATAATTCTTCAAACTGTACTAGTCTAAATGGAATAATTTTCAGTGTTATTGAAACATTAGGTGCAAAAGTAAAAGCGTCATGTAGAATTTGTAAGCCTATGAAACAGTAATTAATAAGTGGTACCTACAATTCCAGCACATTTTTTAAGACACACTGAAAGTTAAAAATCATAAGCAGTAGCTTTATAGATATTAAAATGCATACTATAGTGTACAATATACTATGAATTTCACTGGTCATTGTTTTTACTAGGGAACTAATACTTTATTTACACATTTTAGAGAATTCCTATTGGTGTGATGAGTGAACTTGAGAACTATAAAAATGAGTGGTGTAGGATATCAAATTCACATATGAGGAAAATTAACGGCACTGAGAAAAGTGAGACCAAGAAGTTAAATCTAACAATGTTAACATCTAGTTTTTTCAGTACCCAGGGACAAGGAAACGATCAAACAGAATTTGATGAGCTTGTTACAAAATTCGATGTTAATAGACTGAGATCTTTATCAATTACAATTGCAACAAAAAAATTAGTGATTCCATGTTTGAAAACCTAGTCTTGTAAATAGAAAACGTGTATTATTGTTTGCAATTGCAAACCAAAACCAAATTTTGTGAAATATATTGTGAACCTGGATCACTATTGATTTGTATTTGCAAAAGTATTTTAAAATACTATTTTGTATTTTGCATCTAAAATGCTTTTATGGAAGTATTTTGTATTTGATATCTAAAATATTTTCGACAAAGTATTTTGTATTTGAAAGACTTTTTTCAAATATTTTGCCCACCTCTGATTATTGTAAACGCATGCAACAACGTACTTTGAACCAGTCATCGTAAATCGATCTTGCTCATGCCATTCACCTTCGCCCTGCTTCACCTGCGCGATTCCTCAAGTCCATCCCCCCTCGCACCTGCAACGTCGTGCGCCTGCGCCTCCGCCTGCCCCGGGAATGTTCCAGAAGGGAGTCAAGGCTGCGGCTGACGAGCCCGCTTTGGCAATGTCGGCACGCCGTGCGCGCACGGGCGCGAACACAGCTCAACCTTCGTCTGCCCAGGAACAATCGCCGTGTTCCACGCGTGCGCTGCGATTGCAAACGCGCCTGCGCCCGCGCAAAAATCACGGCGTTTTCTCGCCGTTTCCTCACACGCCGCTGACACGGCGCAGGCGAGTTCCTGCGGAATCCGAGAGAGAAACCGGCGTTTATTGTTTTACTACCGCCGTAAACACGCGGCGAGCCTATCCCGGTGCCCGCAGGAGGCTGCTGCTTCGGTTTGGGCCGTTTATCGTTTAGCCGCGATAACATGGCAAGGACACTGTCAAAAATATGCCTAATATTTAGCAATAATAATTGGAATGTTTGGTATAACACTTATTTCAAATACTGTTCTAAATGGTCATTACCATATATTTTTATTTACACTTGTATAGCCATTTATTATTCTTTTAATATTATTATTATTATTATTATTATTATTATTATTATTATTATTATTATTATTATCATTATAAATTGTGTTAGTTATATTTCCGTGGATTCGGTTACTACCCGCAAAACTAGGAATCCTAGAGTTCCTATGAAAGATGTCACGATTAGCCTGATGACAATGATTGAATAAATTCAAAGATGAGTTGGTTGAAGAATTTCATCAGACTGATCTGCAAACCCGTAGAGACTGATTTAAACATTAATAACTAAATTTCAAATAAAGATCTCTCTGAACATTTAAATTTTGTAAGGACTGAAAGTAATTTATCAAGATAATTATGAATATGCGTGATATGATGCACTATAATATTAATTTATAACAATATTGCAGTACATTGTAAAATATTTGAAATGTCTTACAAAAAATTAGGACAAATCAAATCGAAGTACATTATAATTATTGTTTAAGGAAAGAAATTGGTTAAGGTGTATACTTAGAAATGATTCTGGAGGCTAAGATTTTGTTTCTTTCTATTATTCTTTATAACTTATTTAGTAAATTGATATTATGATGTTAAATGACTCCTTTTTACATTAATAAATATAGATTCGGAACGTAATTTTATTTTAATTTTATGAAAGACGTCACATATATTAGGCAAGTAGTTGAGTATTCCGTCGCGGCGGTGTTCGCGAGCTCGACTGCACAGGTGAGCACGGTGGTGACACGATGGACAATCGAAGCTAAAATTAAGACTGTCATCGCAGCACATAAAAAGCGTCATGGGGAGCGAGCAGCTAGAAATGTGTGAACAGTGAGCTAACCCGGAGGAACCCTAATAAAAGTGAGATTTACCCACAAAAATCAGTGTCTTGTGATTGAGGTCGAAAGCAACAGGTGAAATCTTAGTGTTCACTAACGTAATCGTGGCCTTGAAAACAACTACCTACACGGTAAGTAACTGTATGGGAGACGTTACAACATGATTCCGGTCGTTGACGTTTTACTGGAAGAGATGAAAGATGGAAAGATGGCGCACGAATCATACAAGTAATGTTGAAATTAAGAAGCTACGTAGAGAATTTACGACACACTATCAGGAAAGATGTAATTCATCAAGTTGACAAGAAACGGTACAAAGTGAAATAAATTAACAGAACCCAGGTGTCCGGATGTTATTCACAGAAAGAAATTCACATTAAATAAATATGTATTCAATACTATATCACATTTTGTCATGATACCATTTCTAAAAATATGTGAAAAGTGGGATTTTACTGCACTGATATTACTTTGCTGCACTAAAATAGAACAGACAGGAAGGTTGGGCAGGAACCACGAGTAGGGAAGATGGCTGTGTCATTAACATACCATGTGCAACAGAAAATACTTATTGCACCTTGATCATATAAGATCTTCAGGTATTATCCCCGAAATCAGTGTCAATACTGTGGATCGCTAATGAAATCCTGTTTTTGAATCGAAAATATAAAAATGCAATCGTGTTACCTTCCTCGTTCTAAATTCCAGACGGTTCTTTCGTCATCTCGGCAGGAAACATTTCTCTCTCAACACTTTTTGCTTTGGTTGCATTCATAACTATTACATATCCATTATTTTAAAAATATACTTTATTAGTGTTATTCATGAACATTTATTATACAGTTAAATTGAATCATCAACAAATCATTTTGTTATAACCTCAATATCGCAACAAGAAAAAACTATATCGTAAATTAAGTTTGTTCAAAGAAATGGTTAACCCGACCGGGAATTGAAGCCGGGCCTTCTGGCTTACTCCCATCTGCTCTCACCACTAAGCTACCGAGACAACGATTCCATTGAGCAGTTTACACTTGCACAATTATCGCTCATTGTATGTATACTATATATAATTGTATTATATATAGTATATATACAAGCAATTATATAAAGTATAAATACTATATATAATTATACAAGTGATAATAATTATATAATCGGGGAAGATATAAATATATATAGTGTATGGTAAATTGTTTACAAAATCAACAACTTTCTTTTACAAAACAATTTATTTTTATTGCGTAATAAGTAAACCATAAAATTGAGAGAAATTAACAATGCGGTGCGCAAACCCCTGAGTTGGTAATTATTATGCACATAATAATTGGCATAAGCATGGTTATCTAAAAATTAAAATTAAAATTATAAATTTGTTTTATTCAACGTCCTTTTCAAGTTCCACTGCAACTATCAATGCATCAAGAAAGGAAGAAACATCGTTTTGCCTTACTTTTTCTTCCTGATTTTTAAAGAAAATGTTTTTCACAAAACACTTTCTTATGGAGCAGCTTCAACTATTTATGTATGAATGCATTCACGTATGCACATAAATTCATGTAAAAATATAATTTTTGATAGATTTGCTTCGCAAAGTGATTCAGTTAATTAGAACTATCAATTCACTTAACATTTCATGTATATTATGTAAATATTTATATGCACAATAATATTTTAAGCATTTTTTAAGCAACTCAATATTTTCTCTTTGTTATGATTAGTGAAGTTCAATATTGAAGTTAATACATTAAAAATGATGCTAACTTCGCTTCTATTTCTTTATTCATTCATATTCTTGAATTTAGTCGACGTTTCTTTTCAAAATAACTTCAAATTATGAAAATTATATTTCTGGAATATTTAAGAATATAAAACAAAATATATAAATCCACTAGATTTATCAGAATATGTTGGCCAGTGATAAAGTCTGGAAACATCTTTAGAGCAATTATAAAGCACAGATTTGCGCAACTCGTCCTCCAACCACGGCACGGTAGTTTTCCTTCCAATGGTGGCAGACCACATCCGATTTTCCCATCAGCCGCGACCGCGACTTCCAAGCAGGTTACTCCTCTTCGCAAATGACGTCCATTACAAACGTCACGGCCTACGGTCGTCTCCAGCACTACACCAACTACGCAAATCGCAGTGCAAGCTCCATGCGTAAAACTCCCTCAGGCTGAGATGGAAGCATGAGTTAACAATTATTAAAACGGACTAGGAGAATTAAATTGGATAAATTCAACCAACACAACCCATATTCATGTAACTAAACTTCAAGTTCCACTTTTGGCATTAGGGGCTGTCCAATAGTTACGGAAGGTTAACGAAAGGGAAGGAGGCTTACATAGGAGTAGGAGCTTCGAAGTTTCATTTTACCTAAAGCAGATTTATATTAAAATATAAGAAAAAATTAACAAATTAAATTACCGATATAGAATAAATTTAAAAATATATTTGTAAATTGTTACAATATATTGAAATAATTTTTTGTCAATGATATATTAATTCAATCTGTTAGATTCAGAAGAAAATATTTAAGACAGCTCTATAGTATACTGTACAAGAATAATTCAATTAAATAGGCGCAGTACACCCGGGACCCGTGCAGCATAAACGATGACGTTTGCATGGCGTATCAGAAATTTTCTCGATTATCAACCTTAATTCATTCGAAATATGTCTCGCATCTTATTGTTAGTTGCAGTCCATATGGACAACTAATTTAATTATCATAAATTGTCATATGTAACCAAAATTAACACAACTCGTTCTTACTGCCTTATAATTTATTTTTACTCATTGAAAATGGGTTCCAGTGTAATTTACGTTGCGTTGTTCCACTGTAATGCGTTACACGAGGAAAGGGGTATTCAGTATACTTCAAATTTCGTTACGTTAAGTATGGACGGCTCCTTATAAACTAAACTACTCTACTTTTCACTCAAGCAACTGGAACAAACGATTGACTATGAATTCACCAAGGAGATTAATTGCCATGTATTCCTTCCCATTTAATTTGACCTTCTACTTTTCTACAGACAAACTTAAACATATTATAAAAAATATACAAAACTTAATCAGTGAGGACATAGCTTTCTGTGGTCGCCGTCAGTATGTAATTGACTGACCGCCCGTCAACGGGTAATAGGCATAATTTGTAACGTTTGGGCATTCATTAGGGCAAACTTCCGATTACATTTTGTCCTAAAAAAGACCGCAGAATGAAGTTTGCGTAAGTCGCGGCGACTGTCTGAGAGCTAAAAATGAATCAGTTGTTTAAAACCTACTCATCAAACCGTCACTCACTCATTACGCGTACTCATTACACAAATTGCAATTTCATGGCATTTGACGAACCACGTCCATTGGTGTCATTTACATGTTCTCAAATATTCCTGACCCACCATTTGAAAAGTGTACAGGATCATAACAAATCATGAACCGAATCTATATCAGTCCAGCACTAAACCAGAAGACCACAGAGATCCATAAAAATGATAATTGGAATTAGTATTGAAAAACAGATATCAAATAAAAATAAAATGTATGAAGATGTCTTGATTAGAATGTAAATCAATAAAGAGACACCGTGGAATTGAAACGTACCAACTTCAATCAATAAGTTCGTTGATTGTAAAATGCAACTCTGAGCCTCTTGCGTAAAGCGTCCTCTAGTGACTTCCACACATTTCCCGCGATACGTCACCTCCACCTCTTCCGTGGTCGCACGCGCGCGATTGGCCGCATTCACGCCTTTGCACACATGCGCCTGCACACGCGGGCAACGTTTCAGAGAGACCTTCGGCGCTGATGGCGCACGGGGCCCAACAAAACGTGCGCATGGACGTCAGTGTACTAAATATGAGCAATCTCCGCACATACAATGAAGGTGGTCCCTACACATGCACACATACACGCATTGAGAACTGCTGCGTCTCAGCTACATTTCACATTCACACGGACTGTAAACTGCAGAATGGCTATTTAAGTATTTTTATATCTTTCAATTGCCTGCATGCTGCTTACAACATCGGTTGGTGATAATACTTGGTAAAGGATAGAAGACAATTTGTTAGGAGTGAATATTTGTGCGTTGAATGTGTCAAATGATTTTGTACAGAAATAATCAGAATTTGAAAAAATATTCTTGAAACGTTTATGTGATAACACAACAAGCGTTTCAGCAATATTTTCATTTAACTTGCATTTTTGTGCTACGCATTTTTGTGTAAAGCATTTTGAAATTATTTTACTTCGTATTTTTTCATCCAAGAATCTTGCAATATTCTAACTTTTCCCATTAGTTTATGCACCCACGCATTCTGTTTTGCTTTTTTTACTTTCTTGCCTTACGAATTCTTCGTAACAATAGAAAGTTACGTAATCATGCACCAGAAAATGCCGAAATTTCACCAGAAAAAAACCTTGTTGCCAGGTTCTGGTAACGAAAAAGTGGATAAATCCTGTAAGAAAACAATCCTCTAACTCACGGAGTAGCCAAAATGCATGTTTTATTGATTCTTGATACAGAAAAAGCTATTCACGGCAAAGCATCACGACTGTCTGTCCGATTGTGGTCGACGCTAGCGTATAAACCGTTTAGTCTATTTTCTTCACACTCAATATTCCGCAATCGATCTGGCTAATGTCGCGCGGGGTACTTTCAATGTAGCCCCTTGGAAATTTTCAAAATTTTCAAAAAATGGCTCCAAAATTTTGTTATTAAATTTTGTTGTTCAATACTGCAAAAGACGTTTAAGAGAATGGTAAAGGTCTAATATTCTGTCATTTCTCCAATTATTCGAAAATTGCAACAAAAAATTAAAACTACAAAGTTTAAGATAGAGACAAATACTGTTGTACAAAATTAGGTCTTAAAAAGGTCATGTACAATTGTTTGTAAAAGTTAGTCGTTTTCTGGTAATATGCGCCTGAAATTTACAAAACATTCTCAAAAACCACCACAAATATTTTCTTTAAATTGTATCCACATATGTAATAAGGGACAGTAAAAAAATATTGTCCCATTTTCGAGTATTGCTCGTTTTTTATTGGAAAAACATTTAAAAACTATAAATTTGAAGATAGATATTTTTGCATCAGACAAAGTTTGTTGTACAAAATTAGTTATTTAAATTAATAAATTATAAAACCAGTGGTTCTATAGAATAGCAAGACTTTCTCGCCTTAGCTTTCTATTCTCGATACTCGTGACTATCTTTCTGGATAGGCGTCATTGTCTTTTCGGCTTTCTTTCGACGCCCGTAAAATAAACTTTTTTTCACATTTTCGTAATTACTCGGCTCCGCAATGTTAGAACTGAAACCACCATACACTGATTACTATTATGGAAGTATTAATTGGACTTCGTAACTGGATAGCCGAGACCGCTAATTAGCGAATAAGGCGTCAGCTCTTCAGAGGGTGAGTTCGGTGGTTTGAGTCTGAGCCCAGAACTACTATGTGCGAAAATTATGTGAAGCCGCAGGAAATGATTGATAATTCCAGAAACTTTATTAAGAACTATTTCAAGCATTTCCAATCGCAAATAATAATAATCAAGATAAACTGGAAACACCTATATGCGATTTTTGAATTTTCAATTTTTACACAATTTTCTTATCTCTTATTGAATTTGTAAAACGTTTAAACCATCAAATCAATTGTTGTCTTTCGACATTTATGACTCTTATAGAACTGTCTCTGTATAGCCAGGGAGGCCAAAGTGATTGAATGTCGGGATCGGGCTCATCGCTGGGATGTGCCGCTGGTTCGAGCCTGGCTCGGGAATAATTATTTGTGACCACTCTCTGGTGCCGCACAAATCTTTAGACAATTTCAGGAACTTTATTGAAAATCATTTGAAGCAATTCCATTAACATACAAAATTTATTAAGATTTTAAATGAACTGAAGTTTTAAACAAGTTTATAACTTTCTTGTTCTCACTGTAAAACGTACGTCATATCACATGAATTGTTCAATATAATATTCAAATCAATATAATTTTGCGTAGCGTTTAGAAATGTTGCGAGAAAGTATGTGCTTTGACTCACCACTAGTTCTCTATATTTAAAGCCCAATGCCAATGCCGAAGAGGCGTGGCACCTTTTCATTTGACATTATTGAACCAGGAAATTCTTACCTTTCTATGCAAGTTCAAAACTCGAACACTTCTGCATCTTTTTTGTTTGTTTTGTCAATTTTGGGGAACATAATTTCATGTAAAACAAATAAATTAATCATATTTACTATCATGGATGGCCAATTTTGGCGAAAAGGACATTTTGGATATTCCAATATCAATATCAAATGTGCGGTAGCTGCATAAAACAAGCATATATCCTTTAGAAGAGTTGTATTTTTGATTAATTTAATGTAAGAACAAATTGATACAGTTTATGAAAGTGATTTTGTTTGAAAATGGACTTATGTTTCTTAGAGAGGTACATGGCATCCCATAAAATGTAATGACTCATATTTTTTCAAAAATATTTTCTGATTTTCACTGATGTTACGATATTTCATTTTTGCCTTCCTAAAAACTCACTTCTAAGCTTTCACTCCCTGCACTCGAACATAATGCTAGAAACCAAAACTGACGTGTAAAATACTTTGCATTCAGGTCGAGTGATCTCAAAAGTCAGTCATTTCATTGAGCCCCGAGAAACTCGTTGAGTAATCAGATCATCAATTATAACAAGACGAAGATATTATCAACTTGCCGATTCCTACGTAGGAACTAGGATCGATTACTATTCAACATGTTTACTACAGCTCAGCCACTTTCATTGCTCATTGCGTCGCACCGGGGCGCGTGCGTGGGTGCGTGGGCGAGGGCGGCGGGGGCGGGG
>BOPP01000011.1:16537615-16555206 GCA_017312745.1 Gryllus bimaculatus
CAGGCATTGTTAAGTGAAATGTAATTTACCAATATTTTGGTCACCGTAATTATTCTTGAAATATATTTAATTAGATCCGAACAACCATTTCAGCAATACAAGGCGAATATTGGAATGAAGAACGCAATTAAGAAGAGGAGAGAGAACGTTCAAGATAAAAATAAAAGGCAAGGAAAATATACAGGAAATGACTTAATATCTACCCCGGCGACCTTACAGAATGATAATGTAATCGAACTTAGTCAACTGACATTTCGCTCATCGTTGACGGAGAAATGAAGGAAATTCATCGGGAATCATCGCGGTGCTCTACCCCAAGAGGCGTCCTGCCCGCCGCCCACTTTCGCTCCACAGCCTCCATAGCTGCCGCGCACGGTGAGTTGCGATCGATCCCGAGACCAGAGGAACGATTCTGCTCCGTCATTGGTTGAATGAAGGGCGAAAGAACTAAAGGAGGCCTTTGCAATCATTCCATATTATTAAAATTTGTTAATTTTATTATTATTATTATTATTATTATTATTATTATTATTGTTATTATTATTATATTTCGAACAGAGAATTATGATAAAATACATTTTTTCTATATTTTTAGAATTGGAAATTATTCTAATACACATGAGAAATGTTAAGACATTTAGAAAAATAAGAAACAATAAAGAACTTCAAACAACAAAATAATTTGAATTAAATGTTATTAATGATAATGCTGCATAAAAGTAAAAAAAATAATATATCACTCAGACTGCGGCGACTCTTCTGCAGGGTTAAGTAATAACCGTCAATTCAATACATCAACAGATATTCATTAAGACATTAAATTGTTATAATTAAAAGAGTAAGAGCAGTTTTAATAGAGTGTGATTGTGCTTTTACTACCATTTTTAGGGAATACGACTGCTCGAAGTCCTTAACTAGGTAGTTATATTATCTACCAGTCGTGGCGCAGGTCTCGTCCCAGGGCATTCGCTCTCATTTGCTACTTCCTTCTGGGTTACATCCCAACACTTCCTTCCTTTTTTGGTGTGCTTCATAACTTTGATCATCACTTACTCAGTGATGCCAGTTCTAGTGCCTGTGTCACGATCGTAGATATCACTGCTTTAATCCCAGTAGTGAATTTATTCACCATCAAAATTACACCTACGATACTGCAGAAAATTCTTATTGTTAGCTGTGATAAATCGTTATGCAAAGTTACATTGTTAATAGTTATTGACAAAATACAAAAGGATGAAAAAACTGTCGGTCTAAGAATATATTCTCATCATTTCATAATGCTATTCAACTGTGCCCACAGCAAATAAATATTAATTCTTCAGTAATTCTCTCGAGACTCTAAAAATATTCTTTGTACAAAACGCAATAATATTGTACTGTTTATTAAAGACATATGTTAATGATTCTTATACAAAGTACTGCAAGTCTCAGACAATGATTGTATCTCACAGATTTCCAAGAAAATTTCACAGCATCTTAGAAAGTCATTCATAAATTTACTTTAATAAAACCATAACGGTTTTTCATATTTATTTTTCCTACTTTCCATTTGAATCGTTTATCATGACTCCGTTTTACAATTTCACTTTTTCCGCCTTTGACCCCACAGCCGAATCTCAGTGACGTCGAAACCGGATATCAATGGCCAGACTTTGCCGCGCGAGCAATCTTACGAAACAGTCCTTCTACCGTCCGCCATTTGTTTAATTGGCGGTTAATTTGAAATTCAAAGCAGCTGACGTCCGAGCGACTGTGTTGGCGGAGGTGCACCACAGGGAGATGTGGCGGCAAACACTAGCAATTAGAATGCGAAAATTTCGCTGAAGCTCTCTGAATATTAAATAATAGTGAAACCTCGTCCTAAATGGCAATTTCTTTTGTAAAATTTAGTGCAGTTTTTAAGAAATGTCGTTTAAGCGCTATTGTCAATTCGAAATTTGAATCTCTGTTTCACGAAAAATGTTTGTGTTTTAGGACAACTTTATTTGGATTCATTTGAAGCAGTTTGAAGAAAAAATTTGGAGTCATTTATGAGAAAATGGGGTGAAATTGAGTGTTTTTGAAAATGCGGAATTTTGAGCCAGTTTTCATAGAAAACTATTGAGGTTTCGAAAAACTGTATTTGAGATTATTTAATGCCAATGTACTCATAAATATAATAATGTGAACAAATTGCAACTAATGTAAACATTAACGACGTGAGAGACAAGTAAAAAATTACATTTTTGTAATTTGTGGAAAATAAAAGAACAGAGCAATATGGCGTTTATGTCATCCAAGAGCACATTTCGTACTACCCCTACCGAAAGATTAAAGTAAAAATTTGAAGCCGTTTTTGAGAAAATCTTGATTAGTAATTTTTTAAAATTGCACGTAATGAAAACTAATTACATACAACAAATTTAATTTGAAGAAAAAATCTATCTTCAATTTTGTAGTTGTAAGAAAACGCGGAAAACAATTCAAACTTTTTAAATTTTCGATAATTGAGAGTCCACCGTGTAAACCGGACTTATGCCACCTTCATAAGTGTGTTTTACTATATTCTTACAAGTTTAAAGAAAAATTTGGAACTGTTATTGAGAAAATTTTAAAATTGTCCGGGGGTCTTCATGTAAAGAACCTCCAAATTTTAAAGAACGTTTTACAAAATTTCAAAGCTTTGACTCGAGTCAGATGGACAGGAGTTCCTTCAATTTAAAAAAAATCTTTCGTATGGTTTAGGCGCTAGTAGTGTTCACAGTTGGGCGGACGGACGTTTTGACAAGAACCAAATTTTGGTATCAGGGGACCCAAAATGTGTTCTGTTGAAGTCTCGAAATCGATTTTTCGCAGCATTACATAATATTTATGTATGTAATGCATATATTTCCATATATTACCCCGTATAGGTATATGGGAAAGTAAAAGCAGGTAACAGAAATCACAGTTTTTAACGGAACCTCTCACAGTTTTTAACGGAAATAGTATCACAGAAAGTTTGTTTAACATTACGTACTTTTTAAATATGATTTATCAAAATTATATACCGCTAGAAAATATTATTTTAACGGAGCTATCAATACACACTTTTATAGAAAGATAAACATAATGAACAGATAAACAGATAGATAGAAAGATGTAGATGAAATTTAATCAATTTCATTTACAATATTCACGTATTTACAATGATTGTTGTTCACGTCGTTTGCTGGATTAAATTCATTTTGCATCAATAATTATTTAGTGTAATAAAACAGAAAATTATTACATTAAAATACATTGACTAGAGTTTAAAAATAAACCGTTAAAGAGAAATTTCATTTTCTTATGAAACCCAAGCGTGGTAGGCAGGCGGAGAAAACCTAATCAAGAAGGGGTGCAGAACCGACTATGTGTCGTGTTACCTGGAATAAGTGAAAATTTTCTCGAACAGAGACTTCTGGCACAGTAATGTAACCTGAGTAACGTAATATGCACAAACTCACATGGTTAGTTCAACTTAAAAGTACTGATGCTACAGAGTGGCACAGACTTTCTCGTAGTGTAGTTTTCGTATTTTCTTAGTATGGTCTTTTCCCATCCTCTGCAATCTGCCACCCCAAACCCGTTTTAATTTTTTTCTTAATTTTTCGGTTTTCTTTTGGATAGATTAGAGGTACAATCTCGATACGAGGTAAAAAAGTACAATCTCGTCATCTATGGAAATTTTCGTTGAAACATTTTGAGCCGTTTTTAAGAAAAAATCATTCAAGCTCTAATGTAAATGCAAAATTTGAAACTTATCATTATTACAGGATTATCACAGGACGCATTTGTGTTTTCGAAAAACTTCATGGAAAGTCATTTGAAGCACTTTCACTCACTAATATAATTATGTTTACAAATTGCCGCAATTGTGCTTATTAACGGCGTGAGAGATATTTCAAAAAAATACATTTGTGTAATTTTTGAAAAACCAAAAAATACCACAAACACAACTTGATGTCTCATTAAACAGTACAATTAGCACTATCCGTACGATAAGTTTCATTGAAAAAATTGGAGCCATTTATCATACATTGACGTTTCATCATTTCTGAAAATTTGTAGGAGTTTTGAAAAAAATGAAAATATCCCTGTGGCTCCCTGTTAAGTACCCCCAAATTTTGAAGAAAAATTTTCAAAATCGCATAGCCTTCAGTCAAGCCAGATCGACCAAGAAATATCCATTTTGGAAGAAATCGTAAGTATGGTTAAGGTGGTTTAGGTTGTGGGGAAAAAAACTTTATCGGAATCGGGGGTATATACTCCAAAACGTGTATTTCCGTTGAAATCTCGAAATCGAATTTTCTCCGCATTGCATAACTTTGTTAATACTACGTATGGTATACGTACCGCTTCGTATATACGTGGGTAAACGAGATAGTAAATAAAAAAGAAAACTCTTCGTGTTGTAGACCAGGAGAGGTTTCCCAGCGCATCACTTGACGTCACCGCAGTGCCTCTGACCGGGAAGTCCTAGGTTCGAATCCCGACAGTGGCACAATTTTCGACACTAGCTTTGAGCTAAGTTGAATTCAGCCGCTGTCTGGAGAATAATCCTAGCGGCCGGCTGCTCTGAACGGTAGTTTTCCGTGGTTTCTCCTATCAACACCAGGCGAATGGCGAAGTAATAGTCTAACAAACGGGGCTCAGACCGCGCGCAATCTTTCCTTCCTCTTCCTCTTCCTTGCCCTATGCTCATCCCTTACACACTCACTAACATGCACTACACCACCATATAAGCCAGGAGTCCGGTCGGGAGCTTATCGCTTGTCCCGGGTGGGGCGGTGCCCTGCTAGTGGGAGATACCTGGCTATGGGAAACTCCGCTAGATGACGCCATCCAGCGGGGGTAGTTCTAGCTTTGGGTCCACGCGCAACTCGCTCCATCTAATCGCCGCCCCCGGGCACCCGCTGAGCGGCGCACGCACTCCAGGCGCCAGGCGCCCGGGGCGCTGGGCGAACGCGCGTTCCCACAGGGGCGGCGCGGGCGCTCCCCGCTGATGACCCGCAGTTGTTTGTATTCACGCGGCTCGCTCAGCGCGCGCGCGCCGCCGCCGCCGCCGCCGCCGCCGCCAGCGCCCGCTGCCCCGCTAGCTCGTGCGCCCTTTTGACAGCGATGAAGGATACGCGCACTGCTCTTAATTGTGGCTCGCGCGCCGCCCGTCCGCGCCGCCTCAACAAAAGACGGACTGTTTGAACAGCGGGGGCGGGGCGGCGGCCAGTGGAGGCGGCACGGAGGCCGCCCGGCCGCCAGTGGTGGTGAGGGTGACTGAAGGATGAGCGGGAAGGTTTGGAGAATGAACCGGGCCGTTGTGGCGGACACGGGACTAGTGTCTGTAGGGAAGGGATTTCGGAGGTAGATGGTGGCAGTAGGACAAGGGGTTAGATGGCCGTGAACTTAGGAGTCTAGAATGAACGTAGCAGGTGATGAGGTGATGTCAGTACCGAGAGTAGTAAAGGTATCAAGTTTGGCAAATATCTCATGCGTCTGATGTAAGAGGAGAATCAAAGGTAGTGGAAACGATTTAGGCAATGGGGAACAATAATAGACGAGAGCAGGGTGGTTCCATATTTGCAGAGAAATGTCGAGAAGCTGAAATGTCGGGAATTGTGGATTGGTGACTAGCGAATTTGTAAGATTGCGAGTTCCGAGACTTGCTTGTGTGGAAGGTGGCGGACGCTACAGACTCCGTCGGAGGGGAAGATAATCATCAGGGGACATCAGTGGCAGCGGTGGTGGAAAACGGGAGATGTGGGTTTGATTGATTGATTGTTAGGGATGTGTAGCTAAGGTCATTATTCCCATAAGTACGGTGCATGTTTTCTCTCGAGAAGTGGAGGTTGTCTCCCCCCGCTGAATGGCACAGCAGGCTGTCAGAGGCACAGCAGTGACATGAGTTGATGCCCTGTGCCACCTCTCCAGGTGGGAGATGAGTTAACAGTGGTGGCAGAGGAGGTAACGGCATCAATGGGATAAGGGGTTTGTGGGCGGCGGGAGCGCGGTAATGCAAACTATGTGGGCAACGGTGGAGACGGAGGGGATGGGGCCGGTGCTAGGTGGGAAGGCGGAGCGGGAGGGGGGGGGGCAGACCCGGCCGAGCGCCTGTGTGATGAATGCCCGTGCTGCTGAGCGGCCGCTCGGCCAAAACCAACACACGTAGGGTAGCGCGCGCCCGCAGCGCGGTCACGTACAGTGGGCGGCAATTCCAACGCGACGCGCTCGCTAACGTTCCAACGGGCTCCAAGCGGCGTGGTAGTGAAGTAGTTGGACGACTTTCCTTCCACTTATGGGTGCTACGATTCACATGATCACATTAAAAGGCGAGGCTCTGAGCTTCGCATATGCTCTTCCGCCTGACCACACAAATTTACCTGCGCTTCTTTCGCCATTTGGTAGAGGAAGAAGATATCATTCGCGCACCGACGTGGGTAATTCAAATTTAGCTCAGAGGTTTCTTTTAGGCTTGAGAATATACTACTTAACAGGCGGCTTTACTTTTCTTCCAAATGAAGCCCCACAAACAGTTTTTTCGCCCTTAAATATCCACTGCTTCAGTCAGGTTTGAATTCGCGAACTAGACTGCAGTCTTTTACGCTAATCGTTTTCACCACCGAATAGTTTTTACATGAACAAAACGGGTTCGAGGCATATTTGATTGGAGTCCTTTCATTTCTCCCGCCTCCCATTCAACCATTCATCATTTCTAGCAAACCATTGAAATTACAAATTCAGAATAATCATTCGTCTATTCCAGGCATGACCTTAAAACGTAGGGAGTGCAGTCATTTTAAAAATTTGGTTCCATCACACAAGCAAATGAGAGAAACTGATGCAAGAATAGTAATTTAGTTGCACCCAGGAGGTGGAACAGGAATATATTACGGTTTGTTTTAAGCAAAAGTAATTTCAGAGGGTATAGCGCAGTTTATATATATTTGTTAATTTTAAAGGTATTCCCTAGATGCAAAATGTTAATATTTTGTATCAGAATTGAACCAATAAATTTCTGATATGGACGTAAATAAAAATATCAATATGTAAATGCGTATTTCAGGATCCCCCTACTTGGCTTCTGTATGATGGCACTTCAAAAGATCATTAAGAATTATTTTAGATTCTGAAAACTGGTAAGTTTACAACCATCAATTCCTTAGTTATTGTAATTACGTCTCTAGCATAAATAAGCCCTTAAGATACGTCAATTTAATGGATAACACATCATTAATTCAATATTCGATTGATGAATTGCACATTATCAACAATTGTAAATAGGGTTTTAATTAAGAGTGAAATTTGAGTGATTTATTTCATGCAGCAGTATTCTGTAACGAATGCAATTTGCTCACATTTATTTCATTTGTTCAGCCGCGTTGCGGATCGATATATCAAAAGCGATCTACCACTTGAAAACACGCAGTAATTTAAAACAGCTTTATTACACAGTTGTTTGGGTCCGGGTTCGAGCCGGTGACCAATGCGGCTAACGCGATCTAGTACGTCCGCCTAGAGGCCTCTTCCTGCCAGTGCCTGGCGCGCGGCGCTGAGCGGGCGGGGCGGGGCGGAGGAGTGCGCACTCGTTAATCACAGCAGGCGCGAGCCTCTCCGGGCGTGACGGCGGGGGCGGCGATCCGGATACGCGCGTGTGCCTCCAGCCCCTCGCCCAACCTCTCTGCCCTTTCGCGTGGACGGCCCTTGCCTCGTAACTCGGCGTCCGTCAGCGAACCACAACACAACGAACACAGCCAAGTGTTCGCTTGTCTGGCAACCGTCATGTAAACTCTACCTATTGATCCATAGTCAACCACTCGCAGACTGCGGGTCTGCTAGACACCCAATTCACTTCAAATTCCATCACTGTACGCAAGACTCACATTTTTTCATGCGCACAGCCCTTTCGCACGGTCGCCTCTTGCCTCGACAGAAAGACGACGACCATCAGCGCATCACCTCTGTGAATGCCACCACCAAACGCTCATTTATCTGGGAATCGTCATCTACACTCAAGCCATTGATCATTGTCAAGTGCTCGCAGTCTGCTATCCATTTGACTTTAAATTCCGCTACTGTAGTCACGTCACACATCTGTTGCCACTATCACTGCCCTTTCGCGCGTTTAGTCTTTGCCTCGCCAGCGCATCGGCAACCATTAGCGAATCACCATTATGAGTAGCACAGCCATTTGCTCATTTGTCTGGAATCGCTCTCTGTGCTCTCGCCATTGATCCGTAGTCGTATCAGCTCGCCATTGACCCATAACTGGTCGCAATCTACCCGTGATTTGCCTGCCATATCCTCGGCAGTCAAGCTGCCTCCCTGTCAGCTCGCAGAGTTTTCCTCGTCCAGGTACCTGCCATCGGGGCACCACTCCCTCCGGGAGCGACTCCAAACGACTGACCTGTCTCCCGCCATGTAGGGTAGTGTAGTGAATGTGAGTCTAGGAAGGTGTTAAGGAAAGAGCACGGAAGAGAAATGAAAGATAGAGCGGGTCCGTGGACAGTTTGTTAGGGTTCTGTTTCAGTATTCGCCTAGTATTGATCGGAGAAATGCCGCTAGAATTTTCCTTCTGATAGAACTCGTAGTGGCGGATCCTGGAAGGGGCGGAGCATTGGGGACATGACCCCGAAACAAAGGTCAAAGTTTTCGTTTATTACCTTCCTCTTCTTGACAAAATTGTTTTAAATATTTAAGTTAGAATTACGTAATTATTTAAAATTATGTTATAGTATTATATGCACACACTACAAAAATAGTATACAATAATAACAAATATATTTATTATTTAACAAAAATCTGTGACTCCCTGCCATATCCCGCCCCTGTGAACCCGACCTAGCTGTGTAGGAAGAGGACCTCCCGGCCAGAGGCACGCCCGCCCCTCTCTCGCTTCCCCGCCTCGCTTCCCCTCTCTCGCCCCGCGCGTCCCAGCAGATGCGCACGCGCGCTCCGGAACCGCCTACCGCCTTCCAGCTCCCCCTCGTGGGTTGGGCGCTTCGCCCACACAAGTTTTGTAGCTGGTAGTTTAAACTTCAGTCTTTTTCATGCGTTTAAAACAAATATATTTGTATACCTCTTCAATAGTTCGATTCATTTTTTTAAAACCATTTCGTAAAGAGATTCTCAACATATGTCGATTAGGAAAAAATGAAAGATAGCTATACAAGCAAATTTGTGACTTTCCTGCTTTGTACGGAATTTGCATTCGAGATTATAGTTATAGATATTCTATATTCGAGTGATAGTAGTTGTATTATATTAGTGTAGTATTAGTCTTAAAACGAATGGATGTTAGGAAACTGACAAATAAAATAAATTTTATGAGAAAATACTTCTTAGAGTTCTATGAGATTACGAATATAATCCGATTTCTAGAGACATAAAGTCATCATAAGATAAGCAAAATATGATAATTTAAGTAACCAAACGAGTGATTCAATAATATATTTATAAAGTGTTGACCTAAAAAGTAGTGATCAATAAAAAATGCAATAATCGCCTTCTAACTCATAAAATTTAAAAATTATTTCTGACGTAACGAAAATATTTCATAAGCTTGGGTTCAACACTTATTCTGGTTTGGAGATAATTATCTTTTGTCGCAAATTAATTGCTTTCCAAAAGACTTAGAGTATATATGCAAATTCTATATTGTTTTCAAGTAATCAGATTATTTACGTTCGTGTTATTCTAGTTTTCTCACGTTTTTCAAAATTTCAATTTTCAACTATTTAAATCGTTTCAAAGTTTTGAGTACTTAATAGTTAAACAAAGAAGATCTACTTGCACAATTTCAAATAAATGTATTTTGTTTCATTGTTTTTCTGTTTTTTGTATGGTTTTTGCACATGAATATCATGAAAATTCGTGCCTGCAGTGCTCACACATTTTGCAAGAGTAATAGATCACAATGCTTTTAAGATTTTTGCAAGAGAAATTTTGAAATAATAAGGAAATTATTTTTTAATTTTTAAAATAAATCTGGTTCTTAACGAAATTGAATTGAATGTAAAAATAAAACAATACACAGTACACTGAATATTTGAGAAACAAACAAATTCATTGTTTTTAAACAAAGTATTTTCAAGTTATGAGCATCAAAGAAGAGAAAAAACAGGAACAAAACACTCGCAATTGTGTTCTTTGTATTTCCACGTAAAGTGCAGATGGTTTCGCAACCAATTACTAATATGGGAAATCATACAATTACGTGCGAGAAAGGGTTTTCCAGAATCAACGTACGTCGGTTTCATGGTTCACATTACAACTTGAGCATTTTGTAATTTCTGAGAATAATTTGACCTTGCTAGATTCTGTAAAGTTTGATCGTGTCGTACGTTTTAATTAATTTGGTGTGTGAATGGGTTTACTACTTTAAATAATCTTTAAGAAATTTACAACACGTCACACACACACATAATATATATAATATATATAAAATATTATATATTATATATACATTGTATATATATACACACACACATATATATATATATATATATATATATATATATATATATAATGTATTCTGATGGATATAAATATTATTCATACTGAATAGATATGTTTGTTCATTCCGGGAGGGGGAAATACGAAGGAAGATGCAGGGATCCTTTAGGTTTCTGAAGGAAGTTTGGAGATAGAAATATTCCCAGTTATGTTGTGAACTCAGTGGCAAGTAGTGAGAACCTCAGGCTGAATGCCTGAGAGATTGCAATGAGTTCTGAGGAGGTGTTAGAAGCAGGAGAAGGGTAATAGCTAGATTATGTTAGGGAAAAATAAAAATGACGATAAAATAAAAACATCGCCGTGAGAAGTGGGAGAAAGGAAATTTTTACAAGGAAAAATGTGTTTCTAATAGGGATATTAGTGAAGAAGGTGTAAATATATTAAGAATCTTACAGAAAAATATAGATAAATACAAGGGAGGGTAAAAAGTGGGATAGAAGAAAAAATACAACCAGTTAATAAAAATGTTACGAATATAGTATAGTATAGCTTCAGTAAACTTTATTGAATAAATAGAAATGATCGTTAGAATTTATCAATATAAGGGCAAAATTAATAAATATTTAAGCATAAACTGAATAGACTAAGGATTAAAATATAATGTCAATAATAGTATCAAAAGATATAAGAAAGTGAAAATGTATTTTGTGAAACAAATTATTTAGTGGTTCACAGCTTTCTCCGCTTCTCATTGCCTAATCTCCATTTCAATTAATCTTTTCGATCTTCATTCTCTAACACTAGCAATTCTCATTACTCTAACTTCCTCCTTCCACGTTCTCCTAGGTCTTCATCTATGCCTTGTTTTTTTCGGTATGTGTTCCCATTTCTTCTTTGGCAGTCGCTCATTTTCTAACCTTCTTAAATGGCCATACCACAATAGCGTTTTTGTTTCTATCATTTTCAAGGTTGTTTATACAGATATCACTGTCTATAATTACTTGGTTACAAATAATTTATTTTCTGGAATCCTTACAGATTCTGTAATATTCAATTTTCGTAGCGTGAAGTTTGGTTCTGCCACTTGCAGCGTGTCTTTCCCAGTTCATAACAGCTGCGTAAGTCGATCGACCGTCACATCCGTCAGTAAGCCAAACCCGATTTTTTTTTATGTAGTCACTTTTGTGTTTAGTTTTACAACAGTCCCATTCCAATTGATATATCGGTCTACCAACCAACCTACGTGTGTGTGTTTTGTTTAGGACATCTTCACTGTAATAAAATGTAATAAATAAATCAAGGAAAGTCTCGTTGTGGTAATAGAGAGCGCATCTCGGCCACGGAGGTTAAACCAAAGAACAATGCATGTAAGTCAGCGTTGGCGCACAAAATGTGCAACACGTCCTTGTTCTGCTTTTCGTATGATCTTTGACTGCGAGTTCCCATGCTTTTTTGAAAGAGCAAAAACCGTAGCCGGTGGCTTAGCTTGCATAACGAACTCCACGACAGCGACAATAGCTCCGTGGCACAAACACACGAGACGATCTCTCCCCTGAGTGATGCATGACGAAGTTCATGGCCTGCAGGTTAATCCATCTTGGGAGTCGGTGAGCGTGATAGACATGCAAGTTTTGCAACACTTAATAACAGACCTTCTGCCTCTGTAGGCTGAACTTACACTGAAATGGCTGGGATATGTTTTCATTTTCTATGGCGTATGGTTAATAAACAACTTGAATGTTAGTAATTTTTCAATGACTTACACTTCTTCCCTGCGTAGTGTTCAAAAATCAAAATATGAATTTGCAAAACATTTTTTCAATGCCGAATGATGTCATTAATGTTTATATTTATACCAAGTAAAAGTACTTTGAGTTAGAAAGTTGGTTTACCTTACAAATAATTTCTATGTCTTTTGATTATTTGCATTATTATGAATATAATATATTAAATAATTCTTAAAGAGTAATTAGCTATTTTAATATTTCGTGACAGCGGGTGTTCACAATATGCTATCCTATCAAACCACACCGCACCTCTTTCATACACTCAGCAACAAAATTATTATGAAAAATGAAAAAAAAAATATATTTCTAAATTTTAACACATTTAATTAAATGTATTGTTTTCCTTAAACATTTCTGTAGGATCATCTGTATACAATGTTCAACCATTTTTTTCTCAGAAAAAACTGGCATTCAACAGTTTTTGTGTTTTCCCGTCATACACACCGTGTTTATGCGGAGAAAAACTCTAGAAATTTAAAAAGTAATAAACTTTCAACATCAAAAAACAATGCGTCTTCTGATGACGCTCGCGATGACCACTCAAACTGTTTTAGTAGAGAAAAGAAATCTGAAAAGAATTGTTCTGAGATTGCCACCGTTAAAACTCTTTTTATTCATTCGCAATACGAAAAGAAAGCGCCCCATTTCCGACTTAAAAGCCATTTCAAACGATGAGTATCTTCAAACAAACTGCATCATCGCTATTGTGATAAATTCTAGAAAACACTTAAGCAGCTCGATCCTACGCCATGATAACCGAGATGAGCTGGCACGAGGCAATCGCAAATCCTGGGCTCCAATGGTGTAGGGGAAGCCAGGACACGGCAGGTCAATGGAATTTGCAATGGGTGAAAACATGTAGCAGTAAGGAAGACATACCGGGTAGGGCGATGACGTTGGGGAAGTAACACAAAGTGAAACAAAATCAGAAGAAATAAAAGAAATTGAAAGTGGATGTGATATTTTTTGTAGAAAATGGCAGAAAAAAAAGTTTTTAAAATGTAGAATCAGAATATTTCAATGGGAATATAGACATACACTTATTAGACATAACTTTATTGTGAACCAAAATAAAAAGGAGAAAGGATAAATCGGTAAAGATAATGATGATGACATACCGAACTGCAGAATATTTTTAATGATTAAGAAATAATAATTCTAGAACAGGAAGAGAAAAATTATGTGCTGATAGGAAAAGTCCTAGAAAAAAGAATTATACCTAGATAATGAAGAGAATAAAAGGGAAGATAATGGCCTTGTATTAATGGAGGGAAAAGAAAAAAAGCAACCCCCAAAAATGAACACAGTACGACGCCTTAAGCGTAGGAAACACTGCTTAGAATTAGGCGATATACTCGTACTATTAGTATTTCCCGCTGAAAAATATCGCAATATGATGCCAAACGCGGAAAATACTACGTAAGACCAACGTCATCCGGATAGTTTATAATTTCTAGTGAATTACCGTATTTACGCGAATCTAATATGCTCATGTGATGACCTGAAATGACTCAAAATCGTGATGCGCATTAGATTTGATGGCGCATTAGAATCGAGCGCAAATCCATTCTATAGGGAATAATTGTGATTAACGTTAGTAATTCAATGCATTAATAAATTCATTTTGAATGTACACTTTTCTTATGTCATGTTTACTATAATTTTCGTCTTTAACAATGTGTCACCTAGCGTTAAGAAATTTTCAATTCTGTAATCTGATACTTTATGTATTCGATACTTCCATTATTTTTGATGGCGCATTGGATGCGCGTAAATACGGCATTAAACTTTTTTTCATTGGCAAGGACCACGTTCCCCCCGTGGCGAGAAGGACCTACATTCGTCGAGGCGTCTCGCAAAGCGTTCTTGAACGAGCTAAAGGCGCAGCTTCCTCGTCGGTGACGACCGCCCCGCGCGACCGCCAGCGGAGCCCGATTCCGGCCTCCGAGCGAGGGCGTAGACGAGGGCGCAGCAGGAAGGAGGCCCTCGACGACCCGCTAATGGCAGTTTAGTGACTTGCCGAAAAGGAATTTACACACTTTGTTTGTCGAAAGATCAATTTAACAAAGCTGAAATCAGTATCATAATAAGAGTTCGATTCTAGTGTTAATATTCCAATACAAGTATTGTAATAATCAATGGCAATTAACAACAATACATTACGATATGTACGTGTAATTAGAATTTATCGATGTCCTCATATCCGCATGTCGAATAGTCAAATTTAAACGAAAATTATAGTTTATTGGATAAGTGGATAAAACGTTTTTCGATACCGACATAGTATTACATTACTCGATTGGTTATCAAGCTTGGCATTATGGCCTCGTTCGATAATTCTCGTATCTAACTTTTTAGTTAGATATCATACAATGCTTATGTTGCAAATGTCTATTACTTTGCCCAGCATCGGATAGGAATCGGTAAGGTTATCAGACGCAATGTAATAGAATGTCATTAGCGTTATTCATCACTCCATGTGTTCGCGTATGTGTTTGCAATTTCGAGATAGGTGATAGACGTCTTAATGACTACGAGGGAACAGTGTATTCGTGTTTGGCCGAAGAATTCGGATGGGAACGGCCGAATGTTTCTGCCTAACGGAAGTGGCCGCACTCCATTCGTGACAGAATCAGACATTCGATTCCAAATTATTGCTTATATGCGGCATGTAACGAACACAAAAGTGCTCACTGACACTCCACATTTCTACTCAAATTTTCCTTGCATAACTTCCTGCCAATGGACGAGTATGTACGAGGTATTCATGTAGGTAATCTTCCAAAGAGAACATTTGTTCTATTTTTCCATCCACGTGGGTTTCCACAACATCTCAGCATTAACATCTCAGATTATTCCTGCTGAAGTTTAAGTTGCGGTACCTTGTATCCGAGGCCTTCTACAAGGGTCGTTGCTTATAAAAAATAAAGCACGTTTGCCTCTGCAAGTGTACAGTGGAGCAGTTTTTTCCGAATAATTTAAGTTCATTTGATACAATCCCGTCGTCTTGGAACTTCGTCTGTGATCGCCGGAACTTTTCGGAAACGTTCGACCGGACCTACGCTCTACTGGGTGTTCAAAATATTCAGTCGAAAATGGCACTGAACGGCGTTCGCACGCGAATTCGGCCGATCGTTGCTCTACTCATTACTTTGTAGCCCTGCGAGTGACAGATGCACGGCCGGGATGGTGATATTCAATAACGGTTACTCTCTATGTTTGTTTTCACATCCTGTGTTTCCTGCCATCCATTCCCGGAGGATGGCAGATTACTGAAATAAACCATAGAATGGCGCATAATTCTTTCTTCTCCTAGCCTTTCTCTCAAGTCTTTACACAATCTTTCCTCACGAGCTAAGGATTCATCTCCCCACAGCTTCACGAGACATTCCTTAGGAATTCAAAAGACTTCGACAGTACTTGGATTTCCGGTCAAGGCTGAACCCCAAGACTTCACCATAAATACCCGTTAGTCAAAACTGCTCTCTTTCTCCAGTTTTTTACTGTTCTCAACTAATTCGAAATGAATAATTAAAGTCATCGCAATTATGATTACAGATGAAGGAGTTAAGAACGTAAACAAGAAAATCAAAACATTAATTTTTTTGCGAGATTGATCACTCGTTCTCAGTTCATGTACACAAACTATTTCGGCAGAAGACGATCGGACGATATTAAAGTTGCTGAAAGCACTCAGCAGGTGTGAAAGGTTTATCTTATGTACCATTTACTTCAAAGTGCACCTATTGCGCTCTGAACTGGAGAATTTCGGTGCGCAAGGCTAATATTACTGACTTTCTGATGGAACATTATGTTCGACAGAGGCTTTCACCCGCAGAGAAAAATATAGGCCAACGGAAAGGTATGACAAATCAGAACGCGGATAGGCGCAATTCGCCGCGAATAACAAGGAACTACGAAGGAGAGCAGCTTGGCCTCGAGCGGGGGGCGAGAGGGGGCGGCCTCAATGGGGCGCGGGGCGGTGCACGACCTCGCCGCCAGAGCGCAGAGCCTGAGGAAGCAGCGAGGGCCGCCCGCCCGCCGCCCCGTCCAGAAACTGCCGTCACCCTACGAACACCTTGCTGCTCCGACATCGCGTCGTTTCGTCGCTTCCCTGCCTGCCTAGCAGTGATGGATTCAGCGGTGGGGCTTAAGCCTACATTAACCTCCCTTGAGCCTATTTTATTATAATTTTATTTAATTTACGCGTTATTATTAGTTCTCATCATATTCAAAATTGTATTCTCATTATGAATATATTTGCACATCTTTTTACTTTATGCCAACAATTTTTTTTAAAAACAATATTTCAAAAATATTTGAGGATCTGAACTGAAATTCCCAATTTCTCTGAAATAGTTTCTATATACTCACTGCTATTTAGTCAATACTTTTCCGTTACTTTCGACATATCCACCTGCTAGCGTGTTCCCTCAATCTAATTCTCCTTTTGTCCTGTCATTTCGCCACTTTCCACGAAACCGCAAAATTTTTTATCCATATATTTGAATATTGTCGGTTTAGTATCTTAGTATTGTCATTTGTATAAGATATTATCATGAAATATATCGCTAATACAATGCCTTCTACCTATATATTTCATTCATTCATTTATATACCACCTATATATTTCTCCATACTTATCTCACAACCTACATTTTTAGTTTTTGAAAGTGAGAGCATTCTCTTGTTCACCAATGCATTGTGCAGAGTACACGGAGGCCTTGCCCTAGATTCACAACTTATGTTTGCATGCGCATATTCACAAAGCGAAGTCATTTTGATTCCCACATCAAACGTGATTGCAAATATGAATTTTTAAGAAATAAAAAAAATAGAAAGAACAGTATACTAAGAACCACTTATTTATTTAAATATATTTAACACCACAAAAACTTAGAATATGCCAGAGTAGTAGATAAAAATTTTATTTGCTAATCACGCGTTCGAAAGCTTACTTTGAAAACAAAGTTTATCTCCTCCCGCACAATCCGGATCTAAAACAGAATCACCTGAGTCTGACAAAATATCATCTTCATCAACGTTACAAACATCCGATATGTCATCATCTTCCAATAATTTGGAAATATTATCTTTATCTTGTATTGGTAAATGCACCTCCGTACAAGAGTATGTAATGTATTGCGTAAGAAAAGCAAGTGATATTTTCCTCAAACATCTACGACACTTAGAGCGGAAAACACCCTGCGAGTTGTCGTCGCCAGATCTACCACGCATCGGGGAAGGAACACCGCACCTCCTGTGACTAATCTAACGGGACTAATGACCATAGCTGTTGACGTGTCTCGAGACACCAATCATTGAACTAAATGGTTTGAAGCTTATCGATGAAGC
>BOPP01000011.1:16558541-16589438 GCA_017312745.1 Gryllus bimaculatus
AGAAGATTTAATATACAGTAAAGAACACTAATTATTACATTCCCAGTAAAACATTAAAATACTGGAGTATGTACAATAAAATATCTATGGTTGCTTTAATGCCGACAATAAAAAAAGTTGCTTACTATCTGAGAGAAAACAACTTATTGGAACGTAACGTTAAGCAGCGAGACCGAAGACTGTGCTCGAGTTTTTCCACGCACCTGCACCGCCACCAATGTAGTGAAAAATAAGTGATCTCTAAAATGTCCAGTTTCTAGCAAAACTACACGTTACTATTAAAATGAGTGTTCCAATATACTCAGTAATTAAAACGCACACAACCTGTTGAAATTTATAGAAGGAACTTTCTTATAATCCACTTTGCAATATGCGTATCCGACGTTTACGCGGCAGGTGCAACGTAAGGGTAATATTAATGTACAACTTTTCAGGCCATTCTCGTAATTCGTGTGATCCCTTCTAGTGAAAATGAAATTAAAAATTTTCTAATTCCCCATTACTCATCAGCAGCAGTATAAAAATCAGGAAGTACCTATAAATATCGGAAATTTCGTGTGAAAAGTGCAACGCCCAGCGGCTGGGCCGGTTTAGCTGAATGTTGGTGGAGTAGAGTTATGGCACTCGCAGAGGTTTCGCGCGAAGTACATCTAAACAACGAGGCCAATGCAGTGGTAAAGGTAGAGGCAACTTCACCAGGGACATATCCAAACTTATATTACAGAACAGTCTATAAATAGTTTATTAAAAATAAAAATACGATAACACATTACACTGTGATATTTAAAATTACACACTCTCTGTATCCTGTTTTAATTGAAGTATCACATTATTGAGACTCGATTTTAAACAGTTTTCTGTAATGGAAAATTCATCGAGTCCAGCATTTCTGTTACCAGTCTTTATTGTACCTCCCACAACATTCCAATTCCTTTTACTTTGATTTTTGGGAGTTATCGCTTTAGGAATCTCCAGTACGTATTTTTCCTTTTCGTCTTTTTCTTCTCCTGGTTACTTCTTTTTCTTCCTCTTCTTCTTTTCCTGCTACTTCATTATCACCATCTTCAACTTAATTTGATCATTATTTATTTTATTATTTATTTTTCAAAATTTAAAATAAATAAAAATTTTTAAATAAAAAATTTCATTATTTATCAAATTTGATCATTTGATCATCATTTTTGGTTCTCATCTCAATCTTCATTATCATCATCATCAACTTCTTTATCACTTTAATGTCAACCCGCGGTTGTTGAGCCTTCAGGTAAGAAGCAGACCAGCATACGCAGCTTCGCTGAAGAATTTGTCCCACAAGCGCCGCGACGGGAGCTTCCGGGGGGCGGAAGGGCTCCGACGCAGCGGCAAAGAAGGCAGGGCGCTGCCACCGTCGGCGATGTCGTTCGGAGTGTTTGTAGCCGCACGCGAGCGCGTGACGTCACGCGCGAGTTGCGCGGAGGCGGTCGCCGCCGGTTATCCGACTGGGCGTCCCTCGTCCCGTCACCGCCTTCAACTTATCATAAGTCGTTTCACTAGTGGGTTGTGGATGGCAGATTTAGTTTAGAGCTAGCATTGACACAGGGTTGGAATACGATGGAATCGGATTTTCAATACCAACTATACAACTAGGTAGAATGTAGGTGCTATTTGCAGGACAATTCTAGCGTCCGGCTACTCGGATGGGTACCGTTGGGCGTGTTCTCCCCTATCGATACTACGCGAATGACGGAGCAGTGTTGGCAAATGGACCACGGATATCGCACGATCTTTCCTTCCTCATCACTGACCCTTTCTCTCTCCTTCCTTACACACGAGCACTTACAAGCACTAGGCTACCGCACACATCGGAAGACCAATTAAGCGCTCAGAACTTGTCCCGGTTGGGGCGTTGTCGCGCTGGAGACGACACTTGGAGGGGGAAACACCCTGCGTGTTGTCGTCGCCAGATCTACCACGCATCGGGGAAGGAACACCGCACCTCCCGTGACTAATCTAACGGGACTAATGACCATAGCTGTTGACGTGTCTCGAGACACCAATCATTCAACTAAATGGTTTGAAGCTTATCGATGAAGCGCGTAGCAATGGGCAGACGTATCTAAGAAGTTTTACACCACAAGTGAAATTCGGTTGATTTCAGAATGAAAGTCCCTACTTTAAGAAAGATATAGGGAAAACACGATGTTGGGATTTTTCGTTGATTTCTCACCCCGCACACACACTCACACACACTCTGCGTAGGCGACTGTTTTTTTACTTATGTCTAATTCAAACATCACAAAAACTAATCTACTTACAAAGAAGTCGGATCACTTTCACTTACAATCACACGCACATATGTCTATAAATATATACCATTTTATATCCGAGGACTTTCTTTTTATTATAGCATATATTTCATTTCAAGAATTGTTAATGTTTATATTATTATGTGTAATTCGTTAGTTACATCCCAAGAGGGTTCGAAACAACTCTTCGTGGATTTGCTGACGCTCGTATCAACTCTTCTACAAGCGTGTGTGACAACTGGAGAATATTCGGACATAGTAAACGATTTTTTACCTGGTCCATTTTAAAAAAGAGCAGGTCTACTCACTTCGTTCGCATGAAGAGTAAATTGAAAACAATACGAAAAGTAGTATTTTCGTTGAATTGCAATGTGTGTAGTGAAAAGGGAACGGCAAATACTTGTACATTATCATTTTTGTTTTGGTATCTCTTACAGTAATTGTTATCTCTTCTATTCTTTTTCTTTTTATTACAAGTTTTCATTCTTGCAAGTATTCCAGTCTTGATTCTGAATTCTTCTCACCTTCCACAATATGGTTGTCCTCCCCTTTCCAAAGCGTTTCAGGTGTCCCAACCCTTGAACTCTTGTCGCTCTGAATCACCCGAGTGTCCTGATCACCTGTAGATGTTTGCACACTCCGAATTTGATTACTCTCTAGTGATTACCATACACTGACCCATATCTCCGCTAAAATAAATTTGCATGAAGAGCGTACCCAATCCCACTCCCTTGCAATCTTTTCTGGTCCGCTGACCTTCCCGCGGGGCGAACGCCGACACCCCGCTCCCACACCCACACTCATCCCGTCCCCGTCCCCGCCCTCGCTTCCGCCCCCACAACGAGCTGGGCGCCCCTCAGCCAGATGAGTGATGACGCCTCGAACTGGAGGTCGAGCGAGAGGCAGCGGGGCTGGACCAGAAATTGGTCTCGGGTCAGTGGCGGTCGCTGCCATTCTGACTGGCGATCCAAGGCAACTCGCACGGGCATAAATCATCGATTAATTAATGTTAAATTAGTACAATGCAGCCGGACCAGCGAGGAGTCAGCTCCGGGGCAGTGAAGGGGATGGACGAAAGGTCGTGACTTCGCTACCGGTGAGGTGTTGAGGCCGATTCTCGGAAAACTCCGGAAACGTGTGGCACGCTGCGCTCTTAAATCGCCATCGAGATTGGCCTGGAAGATAGGTTTGAGAAGTACCATTTGCATGTCGTGACCCAGAAAGTGATTCAAATCCTTTAAGTTCTAAGGTTCACGGTGAAGGACCAACACCTGCACTAAATACCTAGTAATTTGTGGTTTTATTTTTCAGAATATTTTTTTTGTTCAATCTGCATATACAATGTTTCTTATTTCCATGCGAACAATAATGGTCAGATTATGAGCTTAAATGTGTGTAAATGTTTTCATAACAACATGAGATCCAATGACCCGCCCGAAGAAATTCAGATGACGAAAGGTATCTTCAAACTTTCCTGTGTGCTTCCGAGATTGTATTTATATTTGTATACACATAACGCCTTGTTTCAGTTTTAATTACGAGATCTCACAATGTATGGTGTATTTACTGTTTTGAATGTTAATGTTTTCTCTTAAATTCTACTAATCTTTCCTACGTCTTTTACAATACTCTTTCCGCTCTATCCCTCCTCTCTGTCGCTCTGTCTCCCTCGCTTACTCTCTCTCACTTGCCCTCCCATCGTTTCTTTGTCTTTGCTAGTTTCTCTCCTCTTCTGTCTCTCTCTCTTTATCGTATCTATCTTTCTCTCTTTCTCTGCATTTCTTATTTCCCTCCCATTTTTCTGTATCAATTGCTTTATTTCTTTCTCACTAATGACCAATTCTGTTTGATTTTTGGTTATTTCCTTCTTATTTGCTTTAATACTTCTCTTACATTTACGATTCGTTTCTAACAGCTATCCTTCGCCCTCTACTATCCCCAAGAGAAGGCTACATCGTGCGATTCCAGCCTGCCTAATGCCTCCCCCCCCCCAACGGACGCTACCCAACCTCTCGGCCGTATCGCCATCTCCTTTCACCATTGCTGCCCACGCCAGCGCTACCCTCGCGCCGGCGATGCCTTCACCTCCTTCACGATCCTGGCGAGAGTACTAGAGTCATCGCCGCATCGCCATCATAAAATCTCAATTGTCTCTTCCTCTTGTTCTGCCACTAGCGCCGTTAGGGCAACTACTATTACTACTATCTCCATCACCATTACCGGCTCCGCCTCTAGAATCATCACCGCTGAACTCACTGCTATCATCATCCCCGCCAGTCTCACAGATTGCATCACCAGCACCTGCACCTCAACCTGCACCCACACACCAAACCTCAACCTCCACTACTCCTATACTACGCCCTTCTTCACCGCCATCACTACCACCTCTTCCATTATCTTTCCAAGTAATTCCTCCACTACTTTCTTCACCGCCACTTCCATCAATTCCTCCATCACCCCACCACATAAACAACGACAACGACAACTACAATTGGTACAACAACAACATTAACAACTAACACCACAACAGTGTACTTTTCCCAGTTAGTATTATCACTTCTTTCATCTTCTCCATTATTTTACCATCACCATTACCACCACCACTTAGCCACTACCACCTCCACAACAGCAACAACCACAACAGAGCAGACCCCGTTGTTGCTACCTCGCCATTATCACGTGCCTCCAAGCCAACAGCGCCTGCGTTGCCACTTGCGCCGTGGGGGGGGGGCGCGGGCGATCGCGGGGCCTAATGCCGTGATGGATTGAGCGCCGCATGATTGATTAGCGCAGCGGCCCCGACTGCGGCGCGGAGGCGCTCCCGACCCCGAATTTGTCTCGGGGCCAGTGGCCGCCCCTGCGAGCGGAATGAGCCAGCTCCCCCGGCGATGAACCCTGGACTCCCCCGCGCCGAAGGCTTCAGGGCGGGCCCGTCACTCCGCGGCCGCGACCGGCGTGGGCGGCGTGTGCTTGGAACACATCAGCCGTAAATTGCACTTGCATGCACAGCACAGAAATAGACGACTGCATGAAAGGTAAAATAAAATAGTCTGGATTAAACACACTGATGGCGTTCAATGCAATGGCTTAACACTCAAAGTATGATAAGTATGCACCTTAACACTGACATTAGTTGAAGCTGAAAATGTACTGTATAAATCAAATGTCATTGATTGTGCCGAAAGATTCGTGAGCTTGTAGATGAAGTGGAAATATACACGTAATACTTCGACGTAATTGAGCAGGTAGAAACAAATACTAATACTTAAGGGTTATGCTGATGAAAGTAAAATGCTTCAGAACGATGGGCCGGAAATCCTCAAGTCAGGTCAGAGTTTTAAGAACCATAAATAAGAACGGCGAAACAGATGCAAAAATTCCTTCCCATTTTCTAAAACTAGTATTCATATTTTACGATACGTATTTCAAAGCGGTATTTTTAAACACAACAAATGCGGTATATTTAGAGAAAATATGGACAGTTTGTGCCTGAATCATCACAACTTATTTGGGTATCTACCTTTATATCAGTCACCCACATATGAATTCTGACATTAAATTGTACATAAGGGTTCAGAGCCATGAACGAATACCCAAAGTTTAACAAAAGATATTAATGATAAATAAATTCGCAAAATTCTAATAAAATACCAAATTTAGTTCCTTCCAAATCGACATTATTTTTCATGAAATTTGGATGTCGTTTACACACGATGTTATGCAACAGAGCTATTTCAGTCACTTTAACGTGACTCTTAAAAACACAATATTTATTATTTCTCCGAAACTGAATTTAGCTCCTAAATAAATACGTAATAATAAAAGACCAGGGATACGGTGTGGGGATGAGAATCTGCTAACCAGACGTACCCCTTAACTCATGGCCGCAAGACTGGGTCGCCACTGGTATACTTTACCTCGTTGAGTGTTGTTGTGCCCAAGTACATACATACACATTAAATTATTTCCATTTTTATGTTCAAAAAACTGTTTTCCTATTTTATTTTGCATAATTATAATACAATTTAGTAACTGAGAGGGACATGTTGACAGAGTAAAATTTTATTTAGGGATTGAAGTTACTTTTATTTTTTATTGTTTTCTCCTTTGTTGTTCTTCATTGAATAGTTCCATTCGATGTACTATTAAGAAGTTAAAATTGTTCTATTATGTTGTTATGTGTTCCATAGTAAATTGTTATAATTTAGTACATGCGACGTTGTGTGGTCTATGATTTTTATAATGTCAGTAGACGCATGTGTTCCAAATACAGCCCGCCGCAGGGCAGCCCATTAATCCAGATTGTACACACACGAACAAAGACACACCGAATTGAACGAAGGGAGAAGCGTACAATCAGGCGGTAGGTGAATTACGAATTCAAGACGTCAATTCAAGACAAAACTGTCAGCAGAAAATGGGCATCTGTGGGCATTTCCTGGATGTGGTTCAACACTCATCGCCCAAACAGAAAGAATGGGTTTTAAGCGCGTCAAGTGTATTCTATCCCGAGGGGGTGGTGATGTTGTTGCACCGCTGGAAAGTGTAGCCAAGTATCTCCAGCCTCGCCAGGGGTGACCAGCTTTAAGTTTGCAAATGAAGTCTCGACTTGCATGCTGCAATGAACTTATGACATGCACGTGCGTGTGAGTGTGTGTATGAGTGGAGATGAGTTTACACGAATGGAAAAGGAAATGGCGCGCGCGGTCCATAGCCCGTTCGTTAAGACACTGCTCTGACATTCGTCTGGTACTGATTGGAAAAACCACGGAAAATTACCGATCAGAGTATCCGCCCGTTAGAATCCTCCTCCAGACAGTGGTAGAATTCTACCCATACACCTACCTAATGTCCGAAAGTCTCCCACCGTCGGGGCTCAAACTCCAGACACTCTCATCACCGATGCTGCAGAGGCATCGGTATTGTCACTAAGCTATCGCAACTGACGGCGCTTTCGAGATAGGTCAAACATTTCACTTCCAAACGAGAGGGCGTCTCCCCACATTCGTTATTCGGCGAGTAGCGAGCAACCGCTCACCGAATCCCAAGTAGTATTGCTTGCTATTACCATGTTACGAACGCTGATTGATTGTTTCAGTGATTCCGAGCACATCAACTAACAGAGTCATTGGTCCTGTACGTTTAGTCCATGTTTTATTCGGAAGGAATGATATTTCCTTAGCTCTACGGCGAGATCCAGCACCAACCTACCGTCGGCTAGCGGGGTTTTCCCCAACCAGGTATCTCCCACCAGCGGAGCACCGACCCAGCCGAGACAAGCTCTAAGCTCAAGTGACAAGCTAGTGCCAAAAATCCTCCCGCAATCGGGACTCGATCCCAGGACCACTCGGTCAGAGGGACTACAGTAACATCAGCTGATGCCCTGAGCCATCTCTCCCTGCCCAAGTGACGAACAATTGGTGCTCGCATGTCGGTCTTTAGGACACATCAAAGGGAGCGAACATTCGCCGAACACGTCAACCGTTCGCCATCTGGGGCATGTGTGGAGCCTTTAGGGCGCCGTGTCCTGCCGAGCGCAGTGCATCTTCCAGCTCAGCCACACAGGAATGGGCGCCTCCGCCCGCGCCATCTGCGCGCAGGAATCCGAGCGGCGCCGAAAGGGAAGGTGCGGAGCGTGGGAAGTCGAAAGGGAGCGTGAACATGCTCTGACTTGAGAGTCCCAGAAATGTTATAAATAAACATGCGAACATTTACGTCCAAGGATAGTCTTGGAACCTAAATGCGTTAGCCTTTTCTGCTAATATGAATGAAATCAATTAAAATAATTATTATAATAATGTACATTGATAAAAATTGGAACTTTAGGCGATCTCTTAGAATAGTAAAGCTACTTTTACCTAACAAGAGGCTAACTCGGAATTACTCCTGCATTACTACTTACCACTATTACTACTTTGAGACTAGTACTGAAAATAGACAAATATCACGATCGCGTTCGAAGTCATTGACTTCGATAGAGCAGGACTCTACTTTTTGACTTCGCTCAAATGTCAAATGCATCATTCACAATTATAACCTAAAGTGGTTAATTGCAGATTTCTTTACTCACTTACGTATAAGTTCAATTGTCATTTGAGATTTTGAGAGTACTAGACCTGCAGTACACAAAATGTAAAACGTGTATTTGCTTTCACTACTATGCATTATGGCATGAGAAATACAAACACACATGTCCGTGTATGGGTATTAACCTGTGAGAAAATATGCAGTTAATGTAGATGGAAGACAATCGTGGAAAGGGAATTTTAGGACAATGTGGGAAGAGAACCATCGAAAGGGAACGCAAAAACTTTTCTTTCTTTCACATGTATGAGTGGATTTTTTGTGAAAATATCAAAAATATGATTTAGTGAATGAACATTTTAAGCGAATTTTACAAAAGAAGGTCGCATTTCCAAGTCAATTTATTGCTCAAAATTAAATAAATAGTAATTTCAGGATTAGTTCTAACATGAAAATACGAAGAATCTGAACGAAAAATACAATGGACATGAATACTACCAATCTAAGAACAAGAGGAAAATAAAGTATTTTTCACGTCTTCCTGACCATTGAAACAAGTACCTGTTACGATTATCTAAAAGGAAAAAATCTTTAATTAAGTTCATAAACAACAATTACGGGGTAAATATAAGTAAATATTGTAGGATTTATGTAAACGTATGCCTATACCGGTCAAAAATAATGCCGGACACACAGAACAGCGGGATCACTGCCCTGAGGAAGCCTGCGACGTGACAAGCGAAACGTCGGTCTCTGAGCCAACGACGCGGCCCCCAGACAGCCATGAAATACCTTTACAGGATTACTTTTTTGGACCTGCGACATGCAAGATATTAACACGAATTTTGCAGTTGGGCATTGCGTCATCGATACTCAATATGGAAGGATACAATCGAAAGAGCATAATCCGTTTGTGGAAATCAGAAAGAGAACATGACAAACCAGAGCTATTTGTTCACGCGAGCACCAAAATCTTGTTTCTGTTCCTACAGCGAAAACATGAAAAAGAAAATGCACTATTAGAGGCACTACTATAATATTGTGTTGATGCTGGCGAGTTCGAGCATTATTTAAAAACATGTGTGTCTGTCAATTTCTGTACTAGTTTCTCAAATGAAATCTGCTTCCTAAACTCTCTCATTTTAAGAAACTGCTCTCGTAGAGTGTGTTAATCAATAGATTGACGTACATGAAATGAAAATCACAATTTAAAAAAAAGTCTCTAAAGTTTGATTTCTATTTTGAAAATAAATTATATTTTTCTGCCTCTTCATGACCAATAAACGAATTAATAAAATGTATATGTAAGGCTCCTAATTTCATTGAAATTGAAGAACAAAGAACATTTTCAAAGAAATGGTACTTAAAAGAGCAATCATTTAGCCAATTCCAACAAAAATTCTTACAGATTCAAGCAATCTACCAAGTTCGTTTTCCGCAATTATTCTCCAAAACGACTGCTTCTTTAAGAGGTCTGATAATCAACCGGCTACCACGAGATGGGCAGAAACGCCGCCCGCTCGAGGAGTTCTGGCAACACACGCGTGATTAGACCATGCGCAGCGGCCGGCAATTCGAGCAAACAAAAGGAGCGAGAGAGCCGGCGATCTCATACAAGGGCTTTCCTGCGCATGATGGATAGTAATTCGTTCTTAACCTTTGCCGCCCAGCCAGAAGCGGTCTGCGATCTCTTCTCGTTCATAATGTCTGAAATCACTCTGATCGCCTGGCATCATTGATAACTACACTAAATCAATCATCGTTAGCACGCGGGAAATAAAGAATGCTCAACTGGAGGGAACATCTGACGGTATGTTCACGATTCGTGGGGTAATTTAAAATACCTTAAGTGCTCTTATGTCAAAGAATTGTTCTCTGCGTTTTCAGAGAAAAAAAAATCAAAACTATTACCTTATATATTAAATGTTTTTGTTCAAGAAGTTAGGCACAGGATGTAGTGTAAATTTTGGTTTTATTTTAGCTGGTCAAAATATAAAATTTAAAGAATGGAGAAATCTACAAATTCCTTATCTCATTTGTTTGAGAATTCCCATTCCCATCAAATTGTTTTTGTCATTAAAAACGTATAATGTACCGCAAGTAGTTACAACGCTAACATTGCAGTGACATGGCTCACACCCTAAACAAGTGTTCTGATTCATGAATTATACCTGTAGATTAATAAAATATAAAAGTTTAGATCGTAACCTTCAAATATTCCGAGACGGACAAAAATGATAGAGAAACACAGAAAATGAAGAAGATAAATGAAAAACTATAAGAAAAGGATTAGAAAAGACAAATAAATGGAGAAAAGTAAAAAAAAAGGAATGGAAAAAGTAGAAACACGAAAGAAGAAATGAGACCGATAAGTAAAAGATGGAAGAACATGCAGAGAAAATGAGACGAAGGAGAAATGGATCCGAGTGGACTTTTTTGATTGATTACTGATTCCGGGCGCGTCAACTGCTAACGTCGTTAGTCTCGTAAGTTTTGTGAAATGCAGGCGGTGATCATCCGCTGCTGGATGGTGAGATACAGCGCCAACGTACCGTCGGTTAGCGCGATTTTCCCTCACCAGGAATCTCCCTTCGGCGGGGCACCGCCTCAGCCGGGACAAGCTCTAAGCTCCCGACCGGTTTCCCGGCATGTGTGGAAGTGTAGTACATGTTTGTATAAGTGTATGTAAGGGGTGAGAATAGCACAAGGAAAGGGGCAGAAGGGATCCCACGTGGTCGGTGGCCCGTTTGTTAGGGTACTGCTCCGTCTTTCACCTGGCGTAGATTGGAGAACCCCTGGAAAACTACCGTTCAGCGCAGCCGGCCGTGGAAGCGGGCGGAGCGGAGGGGGCGGCGGCGGAGGGCCGGCGGGCCGTGCGGGGGAGCGTTCACAACTGGGGCGCGCGGGGGGGGGGCTATTACGACCACCGAGAAGCGCTGACAGCTTCGGACGCTCGACTCCCGCCTCCGCCACCCGGGGGCGTCGGCGCTTCTGCACATCGTCATCGTCCCCTCCCCCACATCTCCCTCCGTCACTATAGTATTCCACCGCCATCACCGAATCATCCCCTAACGTCACCATCACCACCCTCACCTCCACATCGTCACCACAGTCCCCCTCGCCATCACCGTCCCCTCTCACATCGTCCACCTCGCGAATGACCTACATCACCCGCCTCACCTGCCTCTGCATTCCCACCGTCGCCTTCGGCAACCCCAACGCTATTTCTGAAGATCGTGTAACTGTTTTTTTCTTCTTTTTTTTCTTTTCAGATAATTGAACTTTCTGGCGACCGAGCTCGTATTACCTTTCTTGCAATAGTTCTTTGGTCATTATAAGCTGACGAGTTATCTTCACTTTCTCCCCGCGATAAGATGAATGAAAATTTTGGACCCCACTTTCTTCTCAGAAGCATTTTTGGGATTAAATGGTTAATTGAAAAAAACTCGTTTTAATATAATATTTAACCACTATAATGGCATGAATACAACCTTGACAACATTTTTTTTTCAAAATATATTTAGGAACATTAATTTATTTGCAAGATAGAGATCTTTGAGGATTAAGAACGAAATGGTTTGAGTTATATCTACAAAAATAACATGCAAATTCAAAGATATTTCTTAATTTTTTCATAATCTTTTAACTTGCTAAGTTTCAAAAGTTTTGGTTTGGATTTAGAACTTTATATATTCTACAATGAGCAAATCACATCAGCAGATGCTATACAATCACATGCTATACACTATCATTCTCATACATTTATATAAATCTAAGTGCAACATAATGGCACAAACGAGAACTCTTAATATTAAGAAAACAAAAATTTATCGACAATGTTAATATTAATGTTCAGAATATCTTCGGTTAGTTTTAAAGCATATATTTTAATTGTCCAGTCGTGGGTGGTGACAATAGAATATCATGTAATAGCAGTGTATGAAACCGTTCAGTGCAATGTGGAAATGGCAGATCTGTGATGGGAGCAAGCAAGTATAAAATAGCTCCCCGCCCGAGCTTCATTTCTGGGAAGACAATTTTTGTAACAATTTTAGTTCGAGTAAAACGATAATCTTCTCTGCGAATAGTAGCAATTCTACCTTCTTATCCCACGTCATAAACGAAAGATTTAAAACGCCACTCACATATAAAACCGGCAAGAAAAATTAATACAAGTAAATTTTCAAAACACTTGACACACGGCAAACTGTGTATCTGCACAGATTTCAGAGTGCACGCTAAAAAATAAATAACCACTTTACCTCGGTCCTGGCCGACTCTTTATGACCCATGCTCTTGCTTGGGGTGTTGTACGGTTTTATCTGCATGCCAGAAGACATCTACTCGTCCTCAGAAAGAAATGGGTGCTCTAGACCTTGAACTTTTCTCCGCTGTACTGAGATAAAAACTGCTGTTGGTAGATACGTCTTCCTTTCCTGAAACCAAGTCAGGCTAGAAAGTGGTCTAATATTTCAAAAGCAAACATATGGGGAATACCACAAAAGGTTACCCGCTCCAAAACCACGCCGAAGCACCGTCGTCTCCCAGGCGTACATAAAGGTCTACAAAAAGAAAAAAGCCACGATGCCTCATAGAGACACGTACGCATACAAAAGTTCGCTTAGGTTCGTCCTTTCGCCCGATTTTTCTTCCTCGCTGAATAGCAGCGTCGAGTTGAGCCGCGTGCTAATATTCGGGACGCGGGGAATAAAACACGACGCTTTATTGGCCCCGCTTAGAACGCGCTTTACGTCGGCCTAAACGCGAACCCGCAGGCGAAGCAGGGCAGTGCACCGGCGTGGGCGCACAGTGGGTGCTGCGGGAAAGAGAGGAACGAAACCGCTCATGAACCATTTCATAAGTGAAAATCTTCAAAGAAGTGGTAACAAGGTAACAACAGTAAGATTTTTCTGTGAGGAACATACTTTCGATACAATTCTCCTGTCCAACAAAGAGAGAATGTAATGACAATCGACGAACCAAACCATTCATTAATCCATTAGACACGTTTTGGTGATTCATCACAGGCAGCATTATTTAATGTAAGGTTACATAACATTTTATTTACCTTTTTTAATTAAAACATAATTATTAAACTTTCATACTTTATTAATTTTATCAAAATAACAATGTGAAATCAATTAAGCGTATTTATAAAATTATGTTTAAACCAATACGTACTTGGTTTCATTGCACCACTACCTTCCCTTAACTTAATATTCAAATTCTAGAATTAATCACGCTTTAGAAAAAAACTATTTTATGGGATATAAATATCTCATAGTCATGACGCAAACGGAAGTTTCTTGTAACAACTATTCCGTTAGGGTAAATAGCAATGGATAATGAACAACGAAGAAAGAGACTAACTTAATTAACTCCTACTTTGTATTATAGCAATTTGATTCATGTATGACGGTAGATAGAATAACTCAGTAGAGTCTCAGTCTCAATAGAGATCAAGTTCATTCAGTATTCCATATTCACTGATGGAAAATTAACTGGGGCTGAACAATTCTAGCCATTTTCAAAATCTACTGCATTAAATATTAAGGTTTCCTTAAAAGCCTATTTTAGAAACTATTATCTTAAATGGAAGTCTGCGGAGAAGAAATTGTGAAGAAATTGCAAATAAATACATGAGCAAAAAAATGACAAGAGAAAAGAGTCTTCTCGTATCTTATAGCTTAGTTGTTTTGTTCCTTAGAATTTTGAAATGACTAGGCTTTAAACACCACAGAAGCCACGTCGCTACTTCAAACAGTGGATGGCCATGAACTTAATTTTTGGGAAGTTTGATTAATGATATCCGAGATCTCACACCAATTTGTTATTGTTTTAACGGTTTTACAGAAAATTTTGATACATTTTATTTTATTTGATATTATATGTCTCTTGAATCCTCCACATAAGTACCATATCATTAATCTTTCTGACGCAAAAGTAACTTACAATCAATTACGATGATCGAAGCCCATTCTCGCCTGAAATTAACGGTACCAATAACTTTAGTATCAAGAGGTATAAGATTTGTACAACAATCTAGGATGAACCATCCTAGGGTCTAAGAGCCACTATACCGGACTATGTATCGGTATAAGTATGTTAGATTTATAAGAAAAAGGAGCTTGGTAGGAATAGTTGGTACTGTTGGGTGTGTGTTTGTGCGTGTGTTTGTGTGTGTGTATATGTTGTACTTCTGGAGTTGTTTTAGTAGATTTCCAGATTGCCTATTTTGGCAACTGATGCGTATTTTATCTTAATTTTGCCTTTATCTCATTATTTTCTTTTTTGTCTCCTGGCACCAATCTCGATCGAGGTGTATATATACATATCTGCAATTCTCGACAACACGAAGACATGATCATGTTTTGTCTTTCTAAGAAAACAAAGTCTGTGTTAAAACAGTACATAAAAAGGAAGACGACTCCAGTCAAGATTTTTTATTTTTTCCATTGATACCGTCAGGCATTTATAACATTCAGCGCCGAACAACCGAGGTGACAACATCGCTCGCTCCGACATAGTTCAGTTACGCGGTGAACTTCCTAAGCGTGTAACAGTGAAGTACTTGTTGTGTAGTAAAGTGAAATACAATCAACAAATATACAGTGCGCCTACACGAACACACGCTTATCAGTTATAATTAGCTCATCAGTTATAAGTGAGTCCCCTTCAGCCAGCTGTGACCTACGTCACAGCATTGCAGGAGCTATGGCAACTCTATATGTCAGCGATGGTGCCAAGGACAGTACCTCCAGCAGTCCAGAGATTCAACAACATCATATCGTATTCGGTGCCCACTCGAGTTGCCAAAATCTACAGTTTGCCTCAAATACGCAGAATGGGCAGTTTGAAAATGTTAAGGTGTCGATTGCAGCTCGCAATAGCTCACCGGAGCCGGAAACCTCCAAGTTGGTAACCTCAGCACAGCTTATAATAACACTATCAATTACTACCTCTGAGTGACTACCAATTATTAACAGTGCTAAAAGAACTCATAACTTAGGAGAAATAGACCTTACCCCAAATAAGAATCCAACCACTTCATAATCAACTCAATATAACACACCAGTGGGAAACAGATTTGCCGCGCTAGAGAAACTATCAGGTCAAGACAAAAGATTTGAGTTTGCCAATGTCACTTTGCTCCAGGAATATGAAAATCTAAAAATTCCTCTAACTTTTGTAAATAATATCCATAATATCTCGGAATTAAATAAATATATTAAAAACAAACTAACCATCCAATTTACAACAGATTATAACGGAATCAAAATTAAATATTGTTTAAATCAATAGCAGACTTCAGAACAGCGATCAAATACATTGTTGAAACCAAGAAACAGTTCCACACTTACAAAGATTCGGTCAATAAAAAATTTTCTGACGTCTTCAAAACTATTCACCCAACAATAACACTAGAGGTAATAATTTAACACCTTCAACACAAATACCCGTCCATCATCATTGTAACAAGAATTTATAAAACTAACTTGCCCATTCCGGTAATTACTGTAGAATTAGGTAGGCAAAGTATCGAACAACTGCTACAAGTTAATCAGATAAGTAACATTAGTTTTATACCAGAAAGAAGAAGAAGGCCAAAAGGATTCGTGCAGTGAATGCGGTGCTTGGACTTTGGACACACGAAACATAATTGTAAAAATTCAATGATGTGCATTTTCTGTGCAAAAAATCACTATTCAGTTAATTGCAATCAGAAAACCGATCTTCAATCTGTAAAAATTGCAACGATTTGCACAGAGCTGATTTAAGATCAATACAATGTACATATTATAAAAAAACAAATTGACATCTCCACAAATAACCCAAAATTGGGAAATAATAACAATAGATTAAGAAACAATGTTCCCCCAAGACTTACGTAAAAAAACTTCCCGTATCTCCCCACTGCTAACAACATTCCAAACTTCACATTTGCAACACTTCTCAAACCCTCCCCAAAATACAATTCAAAATAGCCATGCTAACAATAATCCATTCACATAACCTCCTCTTATGAATAATTCTAATAACTCTTTCATATTTTCCATTATTAACTGAATTACCTACTTCTTGGTTAATACTATTAATAATATCATTCCAACAAAAGTCACAAATTTACAAGCATCTCTCTCAGCCTATTTTAACAACCGTAATGCAGCAGTACCATAAAAATAATAGAAATCTGGTCAACTGGAATGCGAAGGGCATCAACAATAAAAAAATTAGAAGTAATCTATTTTCGAAAAGATTAATAAAATGTAGCCTGCATAATGGAAACGTCCATAAAATCAGATATTACATTTGACATAACAGGTTATAGTGTAGTGAGAACCGACAGACCATATGCAAACGCAGGTGGTGTACTAATACTAATAGAAAAATCCGTACCATATATTAAAATCAACCTTCCACAGGCATCAGGTCAACTAAATTCCCTTTAAATAATAGATTAATAACCCTAATAGTGACATACAAGTCTCCGAAAATAAAAATTTCTGACTCGTATATTACTTTGCTATTCAAAATGAATTCGCCCGTGAATTCGTCCACTCTTCTATTTGGGGTCTTAATGCTAAAAATACCATCAGTAGATGCAGAAATACCAATACTGCAGGACACCAACTCAGCAAAATAACTACAAACCTCAGACTTGAGTTAATTATACCAGCAGAACCCACTTACTACAACACAGGTAATAACAAACACCCAGATATATTAGACATTGCAATTCCTAACACCCAAACCATTTTTCACTTAGTTCCCTTTTTTGAATTACTCTCAGACCATCTGCCAACCATCAACGCAACTCAACAAATCACCACCCCCTCATACACCAATTCTCTCACTAAACATACAAAGCATCCAATGCAAATAAATTAAGAGCGTAATTCAAAATCAAATTCCCCACTTTAAAATATTAAAAATGCCTATATAAATAGAGCACGCTATAGCCCTCTTAACAATATGATAATTAACACAATATACATTCTTTATTATGATTCTCGCCCCCCAATATTAAGTATTTCAATACAAAATCTTTCAAAAATCATTCTCACAAATATTAACACTAGAAACAAAACAAGAAGACTTTGGTGCATCACGAGAAACCCACAGCTTAAGAAAGGGCTAAATTTACAGACCACCATCGTAAGCAAATCACTAAGGGAACATAAACAAACAACTTACAATAATTAAATAATAAAAGCACAAATGAAAACACGTTGTGGTAACTCCCGAAAAATACCTTGAAAATACCCCTACTAACAACTCTAACGGGCAAGATTTGAGAAGGTATAAACATTAGCCGCTCACTTTGCTAATTCATTCACTTCCAATACAATCGCAACTCCCCCTTTGCATTTTAACATACTCGAAATAGCATCAACACCCAACTATAACGTACTACACAAAATCAACTACATCTCCCCAAATGAAGTCATTAATGTAATTAAAAACTTGCCATTAAAAACAGCCCTTGGACCGCACAAAATAAGAAACAATTTTTTTTAATGTTTAATCTCACAACATCACCAAAATTTACAACTCAAGAACTGGCTGTTTCCCCATTATTTGGAAAAAATTAAATATAATATCCATCATCAAGCCATTTAAGAATCTCCCCAGCACTGACAACTACAGAACTATAAGCCTTCTTCCCACTCTATGAAAAATCGTTGAAAAATTAATTCTCTAAAGACTAAATTCCCATCTGAACAAAACTCAAATAATCGCAATGCACCAGTTTAGCTTCACTAATAAAGTTTTAATTCTCATCAATTATTAAGAATCACATACACACTGCATTTCATACAATAGTTATCTTTTTAGCCATTTCAAAAATTTCGAACATTTGACAAAGTGTGGCATCCTGGATAAATATTCAGACTTAAAGAAATATTTACTTCCAACTATCTAATTAATATCATTAATAGCTTTCTCCAAGATAGAAAATTTTCAGTCACAGTTAACAAACACATCCAATTGCCGCAGAATTACAGCTGGATTACCTCAACACTGTCACCACTGTCCCCCACGCTTTTCAACATAAACAGCCGACATTCCCATAACATCACATACGCACATCGCCCAATATACCGATGAGACCGGAGTTTTCATGTACAATCATTCACATTTATCTGTAAATAAATTCAAACATATCTAAATAAAATTGATGAATGGTATGTCAAATGGAAAATCAAATACAATCCTACAAAATCATCCACCAAAATATTCTCATTAAGAACATTTTCAACTCCATCTCCACTCCAAATAAACCATCACTCCATTCCAGGGACCCTACTCAATCAATCTGTCAAATACTCAGGGCTGAATCTTGATACCAGACTAAATTGGAAAAATCTGATAACATTAAAAGCACAGCAAGCCAAAATAAAACGAATTCAACTGAAGCCACTTTTAAATCTCAATAGTAAGCTCTCATTAAACAACGTTATTACACCTATAAATCAATAATTAGACCCTTATTGCTTTATGCATACCCTTTGTGGATCAACGCCTCTAAAAATAACATCAATAACTTACAGATCATACAAAATTAGTTTTTCGGTCTTGCCACTCACGCCCCCTTATTCATCTTAAACATTCAATTACACAAAGAATTTAATTTACCCCTGTAGTTCACCATATTGCACTATCTAGCAATTTCTTCTGCAAAATAAACAATAACCCGAGCCACCCATTACGACCTAGCCACCACCCACCAGCTCCCAACTAGAATAAAAAATAGATACCCATTATATTCATTCCTCAGCATATTTTCAGAATAGAATTAATCCCATAGGTGCTCTGTGAGGTTCCTATTCATATGTAGGTAATTTTTTTTGTAAGATTGTCATTTAAGTTAAATATTAAGTCAGAAAATACTTATTATGTAATATAATTAATATATATATATTTAAAAATGATTTGATGACAGTTCACTGTGTATGACGCACCCTTTTCAGTGCTGGAGATTCCAAAAGTGCGAAGAAGTAAATTGAAATTTCAATTTCACTGATGCCATTTGAAGAGAGTGTCTACAATATAATTCCGAAGAGACAGTGAGGTGAGTAAAACAAATTCGTAGCCGTAATAGCGGATGGTCATGTGGAATCAAGATATCAAAGAAAAGATCGTTAACTGTGGTAAGTGTAGTATGGTTAATAGATATTATGGTCATTTTGGAGTTAGAATACAAAAAATGAATAATTTTAAATATTCATTTTGTACAGTAATTCCTTAAAAAATTTTTTTCATTGTTTACTTGTCTTTTTTACCCCTACTTTAGATGGAATAAATGCCTTTACAATGCCTATTTTAATGAAAATAAATGTATTTTTGGCTGCCTATTTCTGGTAAAATAAAAGCCTGAAGTTCTGGGCTCTTCACTCTAATACGGAAACAAAACAATATGGAATAATAGAATTATTATTTTTATTATTATTTTTTTATTATTATTATTTTTATTGTTATTATTTTTATTATTATTATTTTTATTATTATTATTTTTTTTATTATTATTATTTTTATTATTATTTTTATTATTATTATTATTTTTATTATTATTATTATTTTTATTAGTAATAAATAACTAAAAAAGTTCAACAACATTAACATACGTATTCAGGAATATCGCAACACAAGAACTCAAATAGTTTCCAAATAGTTTATTCACAAAATTCAACAACTTTTTTCTCAATCTCCGTTTCACAAAATTACTTAGATAGATTAGGAACCAAAATTTCATTGTGGTTGTCCAGCATTAACATTTCTGAAGTTTAATTCATAAATCACAGAATCTCTAAACACCTGTTCCTATCACTGCAAGTCAGGAAATCAAATCTCTCTGAAAAATCCAACGCTTGTATTTTTTTCTCTAGCACCTACAGAAATTAAACATCACTTACAACATTTCTAAAAGGCTGAATAGTTATAGATGAATTGTGTCATTATAACAAGAAGTTAATTCCATGACCAACCATTTAAAGAATCTTCTTTCTCAAAGTTAATATTTAATAAAATGTTAAGAAATACAAGTTAGAGAACAATACACGTTTCTTAAACTGGTAATATCAGAAATTACTATTTTAAGTGGTTAACATTATACAGGCACACAAAAAAAAGTTGCCATACCCAAAGATTTGAAACATATTTCTCTATGTATTTTGAGGCGCTAAAACCTAATCTGAAGCCAGTATTGCGCCAACACCCTCTGTTTTTTAAATCGCAAAAAACACCGATAAATTGTAGGTAGTGAATTTGAGCCATGCGATTTGAAATAACTGGAGTTGGGTGACGCAATTCTCTCTTCAGATTCGGCGCGTCGGTATACAAAGAGAACCATGTGTCAAGTCATTGGGTATGGCAACCCCCTCCAAAAAAAATCAATTTAACGAAGGTTTTTGCGACGTTTAAACAAATTGGAAGGTAACTGCGCAATTCTGGCTTCAGAGTTGGATTTAGCACGTCAAAATACACAAACTTGTGTCAAGTCTTTGGTTAAAACCATTTTTTTGTGAGGATTTGTTTTTGATGATTATATTATCTCAGTTGTGTTTATTGATAATTATGATTTATTAAATAATAATATTGATAAAAATGTCTGTAAAAAGGTTAGTCATTGCACTAAGCGCCTATATATTTACAAAATTGTAAATTTCCCTCTGTTATGTAACAAGTGCATATGTCTGGCGCAGAAAGTCTTCCCATCTGGAAATATCGGAAGCATCACTACTTCTACAGGGGCGATTTTCCGCCGCGATCCCCCAAAGCCCACTGCGTGTCGAGGGGCGACTCACAGGCCCCACGCCGCCGCGCCGCCCGCACGAAGTACGGCGCGGAATTATTTGAAGTGGCGCGGCCGCCGGGCTCGATGGCGCGCCGGGGCTCTAAAGCGCCGGGTTTATCGGCCCTGGGATGTCGCCTCGCCGGAGCCCGTCCTTCCATCGGCGGCATCGCTGTGCTTCTATTGGGAGGAGGCAGTAGCTCTTGCGGACAGTCCGCCACGATTTGCCTACCCGAACACATGACGGCAGGAACAATTACGACGAACAAGCAACAATGTCCAGGGTATACATGTTCCCAAGAATACATGTTGCTTCTATTTACTCGATAGCGTAGAATTTGCATTACATGTACACATTTATACCTCGTCGGGATTAATGGAGTGAAGAATAAGTCAGAATAAAGTGACATTATGTCACTTATCTGATTTTACTGATAAGAGTATTTGATAGGAGACATTCGCATAAGCACGCTCTTTCTCATTGTGTAGTATATTCCACTTTTATTGAATAGTGTTTTAGAATTATTAAAACTTGTTTATCTGTGGAATGTAATCTTTAATACATTCTCACTACAGAAATGACTGCATTTGTTCTAAAAATATGACATTTGATTGTGGCAAACAACAATGTTGCATATAATTTTGTAGAAGAGGAAACTTCCTTACGGTTCACGCGCACGGTGTTTTGAGGCGGAAAGTTTTTAATTAATACCACAGGCCACATAATAAATAATACTCGTCCTTCGCGGTTGTCTTAGGGAACTTCAACAACTACCTAAGATTATTCATTATTCCGAGTGTTTCCCAGTTGTAATGCAGAAAGAATACGGAACTAGCAAATCCCTTTATATCATCATGACGAGTTTATCACCAATTATTTCTCAAGAGAATGCTAAATATCTGCGAACAAAAGGATAACTAAGGAATATCCGGAATGAAAAAAATCAAATGAACAGTTCCTTCTTACATCGAAATTCAAAAATTGATACACTATATATGCAGTTTCTGTAGGTAAAAAGATTAGAAGACACGAATTAACATTAACACGAAATTTTTGTTTAGAAAATGATTTCTACTAACATTTTTAAATTTTTCATACGGGACTCGATCAGAGATACAGATGGGAATTAATATTTTACTGTTATACAGTATGTAGGGGGCATTGTGTTTCTAGTCATAAAGGAATCTGTAAGAATGGGGGGAAAAATTTAATGTTCGGTAATTAAAGAGAAGGAAATAAATAAAAATAAAATAAGACAAAAGCATTAATATTATTTAAAATATAAAATTAACTATTTTAAGAACAACTTAAAATTGTTTTGACAAATTTTGATTGTGAAAATACAGTAATGTGTTCGTTACTTGAAGATATTTTTACTTCGTTTCTTTGCGTAAAAGGGGTGGAATTTCAAGGCATGGTAGTTATTTCTGAAAGATATAGCAAATTATAGTGGTTGTGTCAATTTATATTGATTTGAAACACTTAAAATGTCAATACTTTGCCATAAATTCGAAGTAACAATGAAACGCAGATTTCGACCATAACAATTATAATATTTTTTTGCTACTCGTGCTACCCTTGTATTACGTAATTGACATATTAGCAATTTCATAATATGAAGTTGCAAGTATATTTTAATGTAAGTGTATCTTATTTAAGATATGAAACTTTATTAAAACTAGAGAAAGTAAGGAGAGAAATCAAGTAGGATAAGGATTAAAAATTAATAAGCGTTTAAGAAGGTGATATGAGTTATTTGATGATGAGGCAGATAGGTGACAAGAGACGGGCAACGAGTGAAGAAAGATTAATGTGTGGAAAGAAAGAATAAAGGACAAATTAGGCTTTTGACCAGAGGGGCACGGCGGAGACGAGAGGAGAGGTAGAGGGAAGTACGAGGAAATATAGGAAAGGAAAAAGAAAAGAGAGAAAACTGATTAAAATACGAAATAAAACAGACAGGAGAGAGAGAGAGAGAGAGAGAGAGAGAGAGAGAGAGAGAGAGCGAAGAGCAAAATATAAACAAGAGAACAAGAAGGAGAGACAGAGTGGAACAGAAAAGAGCGACAGGAAACGGAGAAAAGCTGGAGATAAGCTGAAGAAGAGTAAAGAGAGGTGTATATATAGAAAATTTAAATGACAGAAATGAAAGAGAGGTAAGAAGAAAGGCCAAAAGAGAAGAATAAAAAAGAGTGAAATGAGAGTCGACGGAGAAGAACGAAATGTAAGTCCGCAAGCGAGACAAACAAAGGCCAGTGGAGGGAGAATTGGAATGGGCGTACGGCAAGAGCAAACCCCAAGCACCGCCAAAGCAACGCAAACTCCTGCGTCGCGTGCAAAAGCGCGGGGGGTGGGGCAGGGGGTGCAGCGGGGGCGGATATCAAACGTGTGAAGAGGGAAGACCATCCAAACGCCTCGTCCGCACGACCTCCATAATAAACACAATAACGTTATATAAAGCACGCGAGGGGGTTATACACGGCCCAAAGTGGTCGTGACTCACACTATTAAAATCCCATATTCTATTAAACTTATTTCGCCGGCCTCTTCTTATTGTAGCCGCACTTACACACAGGCTGCTCCGAAAATAACCGCCGCACGTTTGTTTCCTCGGCGGAGCCTGCAGACCCTGCAGGGCTTTACGGCCTTCGACGCCGGGCGCTTTGGAAGGAACGCCGGGGAAATTACACAACTTCTCACGCGCGGGCTGCGGGTGATTACAGAACCCTGCATTACTCTCCCGCGCCGCGTTCGGCGCTCGGCGCGCGGCGCGAGGGGTCGGGGGCACTTGTTCCGAATCTGGGGCGCCCACGCCTATACTCGTCGCCCGATATCAGCATACCTCGGCGATGCCGTTGCACCCGCTGCGTCGTGAACTGCGATGTCCTAAGACAGCGTAGATTTCCGCGGCCGGAGATAGCACCTTCTTGGCTGACCGGGAGACATCGCGTCCTCGGCTGAGGTGCAAACGTCCGGCCGCCATTTTGGGACCTTCTTGGGGGCTAAATGCCTGACGCATGCATTTTGCCCTGAGGAAGATCGCAGAATGGCGGCCGAAACGTCGGCACCTGAGCCTAGGTCGCGGAATCTACTGGACAGCTAATAAGTAGGGGATGACCTAAGGTTCGAGTCCGGATGGCGGTGAATTTTTGGTATTCGCTGTGTCGATTTCATCCAGAGACTGAAGAAGAATTCCAGTGGTCGTCAGATTTGATCTGGAGTTTTCCGTGGTTGCTATTATCAATGCTAGGTGAATTTAGAACCCTAGAAAACGGGCCACAGACCGCGTGCAATTTTTCCTTTCTGTTCTTTGTCCTGCCCTATTTACTTACTCGTAGAAGAAATAGGAAGGGGAAAAACAAAAAGAGAAAATAATACGAAAGGGAGAGAAAAATACGCACTAATATACAATATATACCGTTTTTATACACTACCAGACTTATCACAACGTTCTTTCTGGATGGGACGAGCCCCGCTGGAGAGATTTCTGGAAAGGCAAATGCCGCGCGCCAACGAGTGGTTCGATATCGGATCTCATAATCCATCTGAGGAGAAAAACTGCCACTACCCGAGACATGGAAAGTTCTATTCTAACGGGATGACATGAAGTTCAATCATGAGGAGCCCAGGTCTTTCGAATTTGAATCCTGCAAGTTTTTATCACGCGTTTTTAATTGTGTTTTCTCATACCACCATCCATCATTTACATATGAACCCTTATCATGTACCTCTCATAATCATACAACCCTCATTGTTACCGTTATCATTATTCATTTAAAATATTAAAATAAAAAATTGAGTATGACATATTCTTAAGAAAATAATATTGAAAATAATAATTAACTTCGTTTTTAATGTATCATTCAGCTGAAATGAATAGATCTTAGATTTTAAAGATAAGTTTCAATTTTTTTCACAATAATTTTGAGAACAACTTTCTTCTTAAAAAATGTTAAAGGATGTTAACTGAAACTGATTATTAATTTTGCATATTTTGCAAGTAGCTTTAAACCTCCAAACGATTTGTTACCACGTTTAAAATCTGTTGAGGGATCAAAATACTATGGGATATAGTATAGATGATCGTTTGAGATCCGGGAGAGGTTAAAAGTGAGTTAACCGTAATGATTCAGGTGTGGGAATACCCGTCTATTTTCTAATAATAATGGATTATGTTCGGCAGACTAAGGTCGGAGTGTAATATCGGAAGATTTTTAAATAAATCTGAAATTCGCGTAATATGGTCTGGTCGTGATTTTTCCTAGTAGTTAACAACATACTTGCACGTGGAAATGAGAAGGTGGGTAAAATACTTCCAAAGATCATTTATTTGGAGCTTTTAATCATTTAGAAATAATGTTTGTAAAGTTGTACACGAATTATCTAGTGCATAATAAATTCATGAAAATCGTAAGAACTACAAGTGTGATAATATGACAAGCACTTAATTAAAACGACTTTACAAGAGGCTATGGTCAAAATTCCACCATTTTGGAAGAGCATTCATAAAATAAATATACATTTACTTACATATATATTTAAAATTTACTGAACAAAAAATTGTGACCCATTACAGTTTTAAAGAATATATCAGCAAAAATACACCAAATTTTCTATGCTTTAAATACCATTTACCCAAAACATTCATTTTCATATATTTAAGAGTTTGCAGTTCACAAAAAATGTTTTCAAAAATAAAACTAATTACAGTATTTGATGTATAGAATCTTCATACTTTACTTTACCTTCCTTTGCAAAGTTTAGCATTTACGAGATGTACATGATCTCGTGCATACAATAACTTTTTACACTAATTTATTTACCAAGGAAAAAAATGTGATAAATATAACAGACTTCAATCTGTAGCTAGACTCGGAGAACACATTACAAGTCAAAGAAAATCATAAATTCATGTCAGTGAAGAGGAACGGCAAATGTTATATTAATAAAATCGCAAAATTTATAGCGTGTATATGTGAATTACCGGTAATTCTCAGTTTCTTTCGAAGTCGTTAATTCCCAGAATGCAAGGTTTAAAGGACGTGTGAGTTTTCTTCTCACATATCAGGAGCCGGCGAGGGCTACTAAGTACCGCCAACATATGAATTTCCAAATAATTCATTTCCTCTTCGACTCTACACACAATTTAGTATGATATGTGTTCATGCCTGACGGCTGTTTATGACATAGCACTATCTGGTTCAAACAGAAATATTGGTGCAAGTAATATTAAATTTGTTCATCCTGGAGCAGGAGAATCTTGCAAAAATGCACTAAACGTTGAGAAAGGAAAGACAATAAATCTATTCAAACAAACAAAAAATTAGATGAATATTTTACCTTCTGGGAGTAGAAGTTTAAAATCTACTGTTAACACTATTTTAATCACAAATAAATAAGATAATAAAAATAACTTTACACATTTCTGAAGGCACTATTCCCAAGCTTCTAAACTATATTATACAGAGATTTCTGAATGCATGACTGTAGGATAATTTATTTCCTCGATAGAAATATTGCGGTAAAAATTAAAGTAATGTATGAATGAATTTAAAAGTTTAGAAGATGCATCACGAGGTAATAAAAAAATTCTAGTAAGGATAAAAATTCTGATGATAAAAATATAGTTCTCATAAATCATACATTGAGTAATCATGCTACCCCTAATATGTGTCTTAAACATGCTGAATAGCTGAATTGTAGTGCAATAGCAGTTGCAATAATTTACTTCGGTAATAATAAATGTTAATTTAAACAACCGATCTTTTCATTTTGAATTTGATTTTCCACAGAAATTTCAGTAAAATATTTGTATGCAAAAATGTTTAGAAAAATTCAAATTCTGCCAAATAAAAATAATTCCCCACAAATTCATAAATTGCATCGTAATGATTCTTCCGTGCATTTCACAGGATTCTTGACCCGATTCCATATTTCTCTCATGCCGAGCAAGCAGATCGCAGATAGCGACGTGAGAATTACCATCACGTGAACGTAAAAGCCCAGATGAAGGCGTGATGAAGGAAAGGAAACGCCACGATGGCCTTGGTACACCAACAAATGTGCACCAACGCCCAACGACTTATAAAAGAAGGATTATGAACGCACTGTGAAAAGTGGTCCGGTATGTAAACACTGATTCGTTTTAAAGCATGAATAATCATCAATACTTCTATAATAAAGTGAAATAAACACAGAAATTTCCTTCAGTTTGTCCAAATCAAGTCACAGTTTTATTACGCATCAATTCCTTGAACATCTACGAAAAAACGTTTCTCAATATCACACTGCCAAGATGTTCATTTACAAATTGTCTATTTTGTCATAAAAATATAACAGCAAATAATAAGCTTTTGGGAAATCTTTATGTGAAACATCACATCGGAATTACGTCTGTTGGTAGTCACTGTCAAACGAGAAAGTAATACACCATATTTCATAAAAAGAACATTGAAAATACAGGTCTGTAAATCTTATTTTTGCATGCATTTGATACTTTAGTGTTCAACATTTAAAGACTGATTTTGAGTTTATTTTATCAGTATTATAGTTTAAAAAATTACATTTCGAGACATGCAAATATTTTTTACATTTACGCTCATTCTACTAATTTACTTTCCTCGCAAATAATGATTGTTAATAACAGCTGGTTTTTATCACGACCCTGCTCTTCTTCCACTTTATCTTTTTCGTTCCCTTCGTACATTCATATTGGACATCTCTATTTAATCTTTCACCCTCATAATCTCCCTCAAATTATTTTCTTCTTCTTCTTCTTCTTTAGACTTTATGAGTCGCTATCCTTCTCTCTTGTTTCCTCTCATGTTAGATTACTCCATATTTTTTGTTCTCTTCATTTTCTTCTTTATTTGTCTTCCTCTTAATCGTCAATAATGACCATTTTACACTATTTGAAACCCTTTGACAAGCTGATTAGAAAGTTGGGAGGAAGCGATCGGGTTCTCTCTCCGGAGGCGAAGCGTCGCAGAAAGGGCTGCTCCGGGCGGGGTGGGCGCCGCGGCGCCACAAGGGCCGCTTCGGCCTTACGCAAGCGCGGACGGCCGCGAACGGAGCAGAACGCTGCCTCAGGGGCGCGCATCGCATGTGTAACCGACGTGTCCCCGCCGCCGCCCGCCCCGCTGCCTCACCGCCCGTTCCCCCCGTCCCGCTGCCTCCCCGCTCCGCTGCCTCCCCCCGCGCCCAACCCCGCGTGCCCCCCGCCGCGCATACCCGCACGCCCCCCGCCCGCTGCCCCCGCCCCTGCCCGCCCCCGCTCCGCTGCCCCCCCGCGCTGCGCCCAACTCGCCCCGCTGCCCCGCGCGCCGTGTCTCCACCCCGCTTTTCCCCCCCCCGCCACCCGCCGCTCCCCCGCGCCCACACCCTTCCACGTGCATTCCGGTACCCGTCGCAACCCGGGGTTCGAAAAGCCGCCTTGCAAGCCTCCCCAGCCCACGCCTACACCCGCGCTTTACATCCCGCTTTAACTCCGCCTGCATCCCAACTTGACCTACAAGTCCGCTAGTTCGCTTTAACACTTTTCACAGCGAAACCACCTCATCCTGTTTCGACCCTCCAAGTAGCGTCAAGCCAACCTGACGCTCGGCCCATTTTGCCACCCCGGCGCGGAGTCGCATGGCGTTCCTTCCCTAGTCTCGGACTCAGTAAGTCTTGACGTTATCCGTGTATTAGGAGGACAATGTTTTGGAATTTGAGGAAATTGAGCAATTCCAAAATTTACAAGTGGAATATGAGAGAAGGCAATTTTCAAAAAATGGAAATTTTATAACTCTTCAATGATATCACATATTCTTCGATTTGTCGTAGACCGGCTGTTTTCTGCCTGTGACTCTCTTCTTTGCCTTTTTTATTTTGTATATTCTTAGCCGACTGCCTTTGGGTTGTTCTTAATCCATTAGAACCAATTCAGCTGCAACAATCAACACCTTATTTTTTGTCCCTAAAAGTATTTTTGAATATAGGAGAATCTAACGTGAGAAAGAAACATTTCTATATTTTTATAATCGTAAGTATCATGCAACTAGATAATTTCATTTCTAAGTAGGTACGTACTTAAAGCAAATCATCGTTGTCTCTTAATTGAACAAAACAGGCGAGTTCGTAATAATCCACTCCCTCGATCTCCTGTTGCTCGGTGAATGCACTTCCCCGACAGTCGCCCTTGCAGCCGGATCGGCGCCGAGCGAGAGCCAGGAGCCTTGCAGGGGGCCTGGAGAGCGCGTGCAAGCCGAGCCACCGGAACATCGTTGCGCCACTCGCGGCGGGAACTATCGAGCTGGCGCGTCGGCGAACGAGGAAGAGCTTGTGAAGCGGGCCGATGATATTTAATTGCACTTCTAAATGCATTTTTGGTCAAAGGTTCTCCGATTCATTCAGACCTCGGTCTATCATAGTAGAATGAGATTTGCATCGTTAAATTTCAACCCATTTTCAAAGTCTGCAACTGACGAAATTTGTGTATGGAGAAAATAATGGAGAGATTTTTTTGCGAAGATCACAGGTTATTCCACTAGAAGTTCATAGCCCCCCATGTTTTGCAATATACACACCCACTTTGTTTTCTATTAATAAGTGTAATGTTAATATCTTTATATATGCCATGATTAAATCCATTGTTTTCGTGTATCCCAACTGACTTGCTGTTATTTTATCTTTATTAAAACAAAAATGAAACATCCAAAGATCTTCAGATGTGTCCAAATAGAAGAGAATTCACCCAGCATGCCACTTTCCTGAGAACAAAATCCACCTTTACAATTTTGCGCGAATCGCTAAATCTGCATTTTCTGGAGAACTCAAGGAAACACGCACACGATAAGCAAGTTAGAAATTATCGTCGCGCTTGCGTGGTCTGTACTTCATCTTCTACTATGAAGTGCCAAACTATATTTCCAAAAAACATTTTTGTTCATACGCCTAAATTTAAGAATACGAAACACTAGGCAAAGCATGAAACTCAAATATATTTTATGTGAAGTAAAATGTATTAAGGGGATTCGAATTATTTCGGCAAGTGTGGCGCCATTGTGTTTACGAAGCACTAAGTTCCGATTCACTAGCGTATCCTATGGGCAACACTCGTTACCTAGGAGATCAACCTTCGTTGACCTTCCTAGGCGCAACACTCGTAACAAGATTAAACAATACGATTGTTAAGCTGAGGTACGAGCGCCCCACAGGCCGGTGAGTCGCAAGTTAGATTAGTCCAGAATAAGTGTGAAAGATACATCTAGAGGAGACCCATGGCCCACATGAGGACCATAAGCAACGGCAAAAGCATAAAGTTCACAAACAATTCGAGCGATGCAACGTAGCACAATGCCTTATAACACGCTTATAAACGTCTCCTCAAGGAAAATTAGTTCCATGACTCAACCATCAAGCGAAGTAATAATTACGATTGGCGTAAAGTTATGAGTAAATTTTATTGATTTCGATTCCGACCTAACAATTCAGACGTATAAAATCAAGAATTATATATATTATTATATAGTATATATTATATATATATATATATATATATATAATATATATAATATATAATTATATATATATTTACTAGCGGTACCCGACAGAACTTTTCGGTATCCTGTCCAAAAAAAAAGATTAAGATGTTTTGTAAATGTGGATAGTTTTTTGTTTTCCTACATTATTTTTTGTAAAGTTTCTTGGCAAAAGAAAAAAAAAAATCCTCCTTGAGCCAAAAAAGGAAAACCCGGTTTTTTCCCACCCCCCTGGTTGATAAAGCCCCCCATTTTTTTTTTTTCCTCCCTTTT
>BOPP01000011.1:16589463-16631382 GCA_017312745.1 Gryllus bimaculatus
CACTACATCATACGAACAGTGTCATCCTAGAACTCAAAAAAGAATGGCGAGCCTCAATTGGCATTGGTTCAGGCGTTGTTGAGTTATGCGCTTACCAACACATTTTGCGATTCATTTTTATATTATAGATGTGTGTGTGTGTGTGTGTGTGTGTGTGTGTGTGTGTGTGTGGGTGTGTGTGTGTGTACCTAATGCAATATCTAATAAACGTACGCCAAATTCAAAGTGTGGGTATGTACTGAAATACATTCTCTTTGCGGGACTGTAAAATCTCGTAATGAATTACCTGAATTAGTAAATTTCAAACTAAATTTAGGAAAATGATTGCTTGACGTTTGTTTCTGGCGCATAAAGTACTTAAATAGTTGCATATGTACAAAAACATCTCCCCACATCCGGACTGGAATATTATATGAAGAACGCCTCATACCTTTTCATAAGTAACATACGTCAGCGAGGAAGAAACCGGAATCCAATAAGGCTGATGATCAACTACGCGTCTAGAGCATTGTCATATAACAAGATACCAAAGCAATTACATTATCAGCTGTTTTAAAGTAAATATTATATTAGGTATTATGACAAGAATTATAGATATATTTAGAACATGAATATTGTAACTAATTTCTGCTTCCTTCCTATTTCTCCATTGGCTCAACGTCCTTTGTTTAAGGACTCTTTAATTATTATTGCGCTTCCTTTCACTCACTTCTTAGAGTATTATATTATTCACACATTCTTTCTGCTCATTAGATTTGAATACCTTCACATATTCCATTCAATCAATCAAGCGTTAGAAAAAAAGACAACTCGAGGTTGGAATGGAGCATTTTCAAGAGCTTAAGGGATGGTACAGGGGTCATTGACTCTCGAGAAGATTGTGTCTGCCACGGAATAACGAGCGAACGTCCAGAGAGTCTACGTTCACCATCAATATTTTCATTCCCTTCACCCCTTCCTAACTATTCCACACTTACCGCTGCCATCACATTCTCGCCCACTAGACCGCGGTTCTCATACATCACTAGGCACAACGTGAGTAAGTGGATGAAGCCTTTTCTCGTACGTATAAATCACTGATGTGTGTATTTCTCCGTTTATTCTTGAGGGTTTGTATAAAAGAATTTGGACTTTTTAATGTTTGCGAAGTATTCTTTCCATTAAACGCTATTATTTATTACTCTCTTGTTCCTTATGACGCAATAGCAGTCGTTGTATCTTGTTACACCTTGTTTACACCTTGGTGTATTACTATGTCCACAAAGCTATGGCAAATACGAGATAAAATATTATTCAAATTGCAAAGTTCGTGTCGCTTGTCTCAAAACTACTTGCTAAGCGTCTTTACATATACTGTTCTAAAATACCTCATTATATCGATGAAATCAGTCAATTATTTCATTGTTTGGGTTAAAAAATTGAAGCAATTCTCTGGTGACAAACATTAGTTATTATAGTTTATGCATTTCATTTGCTACGAGTTTTAAAGTAAATAACATGTCAGCCCCTGATAATGAAAGAAAATTTGATTGTTCGTTGTCATTGAATTGCTCTTTCTGAAGATATAATTCAGTAGGTTCTTGTGTAAATAAATGCCTCCCATTGTTATAATCAAATATTATAAATTAACTAATCTGGTTTAGAACTTCCAAAATCTACCTTATCCTCATTTCATAATGTCAACCATTCTGACTTTCCAGTCGTAAGCAATCCTCACGGTTAGTAGAAACCACACAATCACAACAAATACGAACGTCACTTCACTATGAGCGTATTCGAAACCTGATATAGTGTAGTCTCATTATATCCATAATAATTGCAAACATTGTAGTACCTCTACCAGTTATTTCTAATTAACGTTACTATAATTGAAGTCAACTGGCCGTCCAGAATGATATCAGCACTATTTCCTTCACCTTCTCCAATTGTAAGACTATTGTAAAACCTTCGACTAATGGAACTATTTTCTACACTTTATTTAAGAACCTGCTTCTTCAATAACCATATCACAACCAACATTTCTCTCCATCAAAAATCATCTTCACCAATACCAATGTAAACAATTTTCATGGCATTCGTCACTGCTACAAGCAATACTGCTAATCTCCTTCACTAAATTATCTCACCAATCACAATTTCCAGCATCACCGTTTCCCGCACCTACCACGCCGCCAGGGGTCGCAGGCGGCGGATAGCCGAGCGCGACGCGGCCGACCTGCTGGGGCTGCACGCTGCGGAGCGCTGCCCCGAAATTGATGGCGACCATTAAAAGCGCATTATGAGGCGGCGGCGGCGGCGGACAGGCAGGCGAGACGCCGTGGACCACCACCAGCCGCCCATGCTCCTCTCGCCCCGCCCTCCCCGCCCTCCCCGCCCGCCGCCGCGGCCGGATGCAGCGCTCCGGGCTGCAGTCGATCGGGCCCTCCAGCCGAGGCTTCCCAGGCGACGCCCCGGGCAGAGGGCGTTTCGCAGCGGAGGGGGTGACTCGTGATGGAGGCGGTGATTGGTGACGGAGGCGGTGATTGGTGATTGAGTTGGTGGAGGTTGGTGGTGGAGTCGATGGATTCGTAGAGTTGATCATTGGTAATGGAGAAGGTGGTTTGTTATGGAGATAGTGGTTGCCGATGAAGATGGGGAATGGGTGGTGGGTGATGAAGGTGGTGGAAATGGTGGTTGGTGATTTAGGTGGTACAAGTAGTAGTAGGTAATGGAGATGGATAATGATGAAAGCGGTTGAATGGGGAATCACCCTAGTTTCTCAGCTCTGAATCGTGATGAAGATGGAGCGACATTTTCAATTGCGATATAAAGACACCATTGGTACATAAGAATTCTTAATAGAATCTCTAATCTTGACTACAATTTTTTGGTTGCACCGCATTCCAGATGGGCGGAGCCTATAAATTATTCCATTTGCCAATATAATTACCAAGTGTTTGAGTATAACTTCCGTTATTGTCCTACCAATTTCGTTCATTAGCCTATTCTTTCCAATTATCTCTACCTTGACTATTCATGACTTCTTGACCTATTGCCAGAGGTCTTTTCATAATATTCTGTGATTCCAGAGTGCTATGATGGTTCTCTAAACTTCCATGTCTAAGAAATTATCTTCATCAAGTGATCTCCCTTTTTTCCCAGATTTAATTTTTAGACCAGTAAAATATGTTTCCTCATGGGCGCAGGAATTTGATTTCTAGAACACTTATGTTCGACAGTTCATTTCTCGGAGCCCACATTTATGTTGTGTAGATGCTTCTTTTATCATTTCTCCATAATAAGTAAACGCAAGTTGCAGATTTATTGAATTTAAAAAATTAAATACTTTCGAGAATAAAAATGTTTCAAAAATATTTCTGGGCTTCCTTATTATATTTTTAATACAACTAAAAAGCCAAAAAATATTTTGGATATTCTTTGAAATCAATTTTTGGCAATTTGGAAGTTATGATATTAACATTCAGTCATAAGAAAACTTTTTAGCAATAAACACGTTTGGCGTGATGTCTTGACATGATTGGTGATAAAGAGAATAAGTAAAGCCAAATTTAAATAGGCTGAGTAAAAGTTCATGGTTATTTAAAGACGTATTTGCCCTCTTCTTCTCCAAACAAGATGATAGTTCACGAAGCTCCTGACTCACACACAATGCATTTCGTTAATCCTAAAATCAAGAGAACCGTCCATATCATCCTACCTACTTTGCCACATAATAAGCCATTCCCACAAATAGTAAAGAGGTCCTTACACAGCCTTGTCCCACTGCTGCCTCCGACCTCGTCCAGCGAAAAGGACCAGCGGTTAGAAAGGAAATCCAGAAACGATCTGTCAAATATTCGACACGTGAATGCCTCTTACCCAAGCCAAGCCCCGCCGACGCCTATCGTTACAAATTACAGTGTAACCTTCCTTCTGCCTTTCGCCGGGTCCCTCTGCCTAGTAAGCGTTGGCCGTTTGAGCCGAGTCATTGAAGACGCTATCGCAGTTTGATTCAAAGCGATCAGCCGACCACCTCCTCCGCCTCCTCCTCGGTCTGTTGGGCGTCCAGAGTGTCGTCATGCAGGCGACGCGACGGGGTTGCTAGAGACCCAAGGCCGCTGGCTATTGTTAGGGTGGATTGCAACTAATAACCGTGTTCTCGAGTGGGCGTCTCTCCGTAAGTGGATGTCTGGGTCGTTCCGTTTAGTATTCTGATACAGGGTCGTTCTTATTGTTAAGGACCGAGATGTTCAACCACGCGCTTCGCAAGCCAAGAAAGACGATGCTGTTGAGGGTCTGTATAATTATTTCTGAAGCATGTAGTGAAATGATATTGCACTCTCAATTTAGAGAAAGTTGTCTAACAAGATGGTGAAAGCAAGGTTTTGCGTAGAAGAGGAAGTGTATCCAAAAGCATATTTCTTTCTGTAGGTATTTTTTTCGAATCCAATTGTTGTTCAGCATTATACCATTGCTGGGTGGTTTCACGTTGCAGTATAAACTAGTACCATTTGTTAAACGAGAAGATGCGTTATATCAGGAAGGAAATTAGATCATTTGACTGTTCCTAGAAAACTAAAAATTGTATCCTATAGGGCAATGAAAAAGAGTGAATCAAAACAGAAGATAAATTAAAGAAGTCAGGTAAAAAATAGAAAAGAAGAAAGAAGGTTGAATGAAAGACATATAGTAAAATATTATTCGTTTCAGAGAGACATAAAGGTTTCCAATCTTATTACCTCAAATACAAATATTTGGAAGCTGCATTAAATTTCCTCGGTGCCAGAACGTAACCTGTCAAACATTATGCTTATGGAGTTGCTAGAAATCAGGGGATACGTCATATGTATAACTCCGTTATACAGTGAGCGAGGAAAATCTCTCAGCTCCGTGTCCAACCAGGATCTACTATTATATTCTGCATTTATGTTGGTAGCAATCAGATAACTGGAAAACAAGTGAAGGGGACAACACTTCCAGCATCTAAAATGATGGTGAGTTTGCAACTTATGTTTTCAAGACGCAGCGCGTGCAACCAACATGATTTCTGTTGCAAGCACTCACACTAGCAAGGTGCCACTGCGGAGAGATATCTCTGGCGCGCTATATGAAATTTTCTCAATTTTTGTTGGCAAAAAGAGATCATTTTCGACCCTCTAAATGCTCTTGAATTTCTAGAGTGTATTGTGAGTCATTCGGTACATATTTTGCTACTCAGTGTTATTCTTCCTTCTTCATAACTACTTTCCCCTCCTCTTATTCTTCTCAAACATTCATTCTCCTCTCTTCTTCTTCCTCCTCCTTTCCTCCGTTCCCCATTGTCGCCTCTCTTCGCCTTCTCTATCTTTTTGTATACTTCTCTCCTCCGTGCGTATCAACTTGACATTTTCGTTGTTGGAAAGAGAACATGATAATACACCAGTGACAGAAAATGGTCAAAATTGCATGCATTTCAAATACTAAAACATAATTTGATAGACTTCGCCTGTCACTCACTAGAAAATTCTTCGGCTCACATTGAGAAATTCTATTAATGAATCGGCATCTCATTCACCTACCGTTTCTCCCCCCTTTCATTGACAAAACTCCAAGTATCCGCCTTTGTATCGATATTTTCTGCAATCTGAGACCTTGGTAGCCCGAGAGAGAGGGGGCAGGGAGAGAATAAGTCAAAGAGAAATAGAGATAGACAGAAAAAGTATTGAGGGAGAGAGGGACGGAGAGGGATACAGAGAGAGAGAGGCATAACGAGGCGAGCAAAGCGGGCGCGGGGCATTGTTAAGCTGAATTGCAGCTAATAACCAGCAGGCGGCGTAATGCCTCCTTTCATTGTGTCGTGCATGCGCCCGAAGCCCCGGATCTTGTCGCGCGCTTTTACGATTACGGTCCTCATTATGCCGAGACGCCTGGTCCCCAAGGTCCCCTGGGCTTCTCCGCTTGATCCAAACCCGCTCCTAACGAGTTCAGCACCCACCGCCCCTCCAGCAAAACGCTTGCATCGCACACCCGCTCACGATTCGCACCTCCGCGGAGCGCGCCCCCCAACATCACGTGCTTCCAGCTCCCAAACGTTTGGCACAGACGCGAAGGGATCACTCCGAAAAAATCATTATTTTTCATCTTATTATAATTTCAATTATAATTACTATTATTATTAATATTATAGTTATTTGGTAGCGCATTGGCCATCTCGGAACCACGCGAACGTGCAACCCATCTTCACTCAAATTACCGAGGGCAGGTGCATGTGACTTTTTTATGGGGGATCAGTATCTTCTTGCTGAGTATGTTTTTACAACCAAGGTTGGTAGCACTGGAAGTATTGTTATTATTATTATTATTATTATTATTATTATTATTATTATTATTACTGTTATTATTATGCTGCATTAAGAACACTGCGATACATTTTACATTACTTGTCCATCACAACTTTTCTTTCTCGGTTTTCTCTCTCTTCCTCTTTAGTTCCATTTCTCCTCCTTCCCTTTCCTTTCTTATTCTATCCTCCTTCTTCTCCTCCTACATTCATTTTGTCCTTTCTCTTCCGCCTCCTTTCCCCATTTCTCTCTGTCTTTCTCTTTTTCTCTTTTCTTTTCGGGTACCTTTACCGACGGTGCGTGTCTACATTTCAGATATTTCCGTCCTTGGAGGGTGGTGTAGATGAGATGATAAAAGTCGGGGAAAAGGTTTGTGGGTGAATAAATTATGTTGAATCGTAGACAAAAGGAAAATCACTGCCCTCAAGAACAAATCATGTGAAATCCGGTTTTCCATGACACATTCTTCTTCTATTGAACGGGGATCGAACTTCGACCTCAATAATGGAAACCGAGCACGTCTCTTTTTATCTCATTCCTTACGGATCAGTTTTACGACAGCATCCGACTGTGCGTTCTTTATGTTGTTCTGTATTCTGCTTGTGCTTTCATTTAAACGTTGATTCTCCCATTTCTCACATCGAGCACAAGATTAGAGTTTAAAGTTTTGTAAGCTATTTGTAAGCTACTGAAAAACCAATCGTTATTCCCTAGTTCCTTATCACTTATCCCCCCATTGAAAGATGTGGCATTTATCACCTGACTTGTAACTGTGATTCCACCTATGTATGCCAAACATTCATAATATTTTCAGTTAGAACTAATGAACATATTAGATGTTGGAAACAAAATTTAGACACTTCCACATTTGACAATCAATTGATTAAATTTAACTATTCCTCTGACGCTAATTATAATTTTAAAATCCTTCACTTAGTCAACAAAGTAAAAAAGAGCACTTTGGAGAACTTGAAAATTCTAAAACTTTTCAAAAATATTAATATTTCTATCTTGGATGAACATCCTTTAATTAAAAAGAGCCCCATTTGAAATCCTTTTGTGGACTAGTCCCTAGTCATTTTTTTGACCTTAATTTTTCTGCAAATTTCTTCATCTAGTAAACTTGTTTAAAATATATCTTTTTGTAATTTAAAATTCAATAACTTTTCAAATTCCTATTTCTGTCCTGTATTAAAATTCCTGTATGAAAAGCAATCAATTTTAAATCTGTTTATGACTACCCCTTCTACTCTTCTGATTTCCCCCACCCTCACACACCTTGGCTTCCTCTTCTCTGCCTTCCAAAAGATAACTTTCACCTACCGTACCCAGCATGTTTTTCAGTTTTCAAATGTTTTACGATCATGATGTGAACGTTTGTAAGTGATACACGTTGTTCGGCCAGTAAGAATGTTTAACTTTATTTATTTATTTTTAATTTAATATTATTTGTTAATTTTTCACATAATTTCACTGTATTTCTTTTGCTCCTTTTATGTTAATTTTTCAGTTTTTCTTTTCCTTGATAGAGACCCACTGAAGATGAGAAAAGTGTATTCCAGAAAGTTGACTCTAGGAATGTAATAATTAATAAAATTATTATACTTTATTGTGTACGATTATTTCCTTTCTCACATTCCTTCAAATTTGTTGAATAATGTTTATCACAATGTAAAAAGCGTCAAAACAGCAACAACTGTTGTAAAAGTATCTTTCTTCTTCGCTATAGAATAATAATGCACTTGCTACTGTCAAGTAATAGGATTCAGAGATACAATTTAGAAATAATATATTCGCCTTGCTATAAATGCACATTGGTACAGAAAGTTGGACATGTACAATATTCTTTAAAAAATTTTCAAATTAATTCATGTATTCAATTCAATCTTAAATACAATTCAAACGATTGTTAATGTAAAACAAATGAATTTATAAATGATCATACGCAGATGCTCTCCATAGTTTTGCAGACGAACTTTTCATTCGCCCGCAGGTGCCTGTGCACTGGACGGCGCTGTCGTCCTTTGGATGTGACCCGGACGAGAGAACTCACCTTACACAGAACCGCCTACACAACCGCAACCTTCATAAACCGCCGACTCGTACAGGTTTCTTTTTTACGAAAAAGAAGCGTTCTCAAGACCCAGCAGTATGTTTGCTAAAGGTCGCCGCTTCACATATTGAGTAAGGAGGGTACAGACTGGAGCGTCTTTCCAGAAAAACAGCGAAGCTTATGATCCTCAGCTCTCGACATCGGAATGGAGAGGCGGAGGACCACTCACAGGGAGGCAAAGACGCCCGCCCACTGCGCTCTCGGCGGACGAGATGGAGAGAAGATGGAGAAGGAGGTGGGCGCTAAAGAGATGACGGCAGCGGCGAAGGCCTCCAGGAGACGAACCAAAGTAAGACGAAAGTGGGAGATAATGGGGCGCAATATTGAACGAGTGAAAGTGAAGCACGACGACGAGGGAGAAGAGGAAGGGCAGGTGGAAGAATGTCTAAAAATAGGGGAAATATGCAGAGGGAATTAAAAACAATACAATAACAAATAAGATAAGGGTATAATAATGGAAGAAACAAAAGAAGAAAACGCTGAAGAAAGAAAGTGAAGAAGAGGAGATAGTAGATGGAATAATGAAATACAAGTGGGTAAAGAATCCGGAGAAAGAACAAATGGAAACTGAAAATAGAAAGAATGAGGTTCAGAAGGCGGAGAAAAAAGTCGAAATGTGGTATTGCTTGAGATTGACGTAGAGATTCTGGCAGCAGTGCAAGCATCAATAAAGATGAAGTCTAGTGCAATATGAAACGGAAATTCAGACAGCTGGAGCTCGCCATAAGCTGGAATCTTTAGAGTCGATGAAAACGAAGACGCCGAAGAGTTACATATACAAATAGTAAAAATATCAAAAATGCACATGGTGGCGGCGCGACCTATAAAAGACACGAAACTCGAAGACTCGATGGGTACGGTGAATGGAGACACCCAACCTGCACCCAAATCAGCTTTATTGATTGGTGATTACGCGCGCGTCAACTGCTGTAGTCATTAGTAAGTGTAATGCGCATTTTTTCGTCTGGAGGTGACGGCGATATTCCCTCGATGTATAATGAGATCTAGTGCCGACCTACGGTCGGCTAGCGGGGTTTTCTCCAACCAGGTATCTCCCACCAGTGGGGCACCACCCAGCTGGGACACGCTCTAAGCGCCCGGCCGGTCTCCCAGGATCTGTGATACTGTAGTGTATGTAAGGGAAAGTGTGCGTATGTAAGTTGTGAGGATAGGACAAAGCGAAGAGAAAGGAAAGAAAGATCGGCGCGGTTCGTGGCTCATTTGTTAGGATACTGCTCCGACATTCACCTGGTATTGACTGGAGAAACCACGGAAAATTATATCGATCAGAGCAGCCGGCCGTTTGAATTCTCCCCCAGACTACGACTACATTCGACCTAGTTGTCTAGCTATTGTTGAAATTCCTGCACAGTCGGGACTCGAATCTACGACCTCCCGGTCAGAGGCACTGCAGTGACATCAGTTGATGTCGTGAGACACTTCTCCCAGTGGTAATATTGGCAATGATTATGTATACTAGTAGCTAGGTGAAGCAGAAAGTAGCAAGACAGCAATGACACAGGCGGTTGCAAATGAGAATAATGGCTCTGAAATCAAATCTCCGGAGGCAACACATACGGTGACGCAGAATCGCAAAGTGGCGGTGACGGCGGTAGGAGTAGTAGAGAGGTAGCAGGCCTACCGGTACACCGGCGCGCCGATGGCGGGGGGGGCGGGGGGCGGGGGGGGGCGCGGCTTCGGCAACCGCGCGTTGACGCAAGCCCGCGAGAGAAGTGCCCGCACACATACACACAAACGTTCCTCAGAGGCGGTCTCCACACACCTGGCGAAACTTGCGGGGGCGCTTTGCTCACACTCGAAAAATTCCCTGGTCGACCTTGGTCAACGCGAACAACGAAAGTGTCAGATTGTGCCAGAAATTAAAGAAGCGGCCGTCCACCAAGAGCGGCGGCGCTCTCACGATGGCGCAAGAGGGGTATCGCGGACGCGAAGGCTGCAGTGCACAGTGCCCAGCTGTTGGGCTGCTTCCCTCCGTGCCGCGTTGCTTAAGCTGAAGTACTTGACACCTTTGGACGCGCCGGAGGCAGCGGGCCTGCGGAGGGGGCTGAGCGGCGACAGTGGGAAGGAGGAAAGGCGATCAATGCGGTAGAAATAATGGAATATACCGGCAATAATGTGAATCGAAATCAGCCTACTTGTACAGTATTAATGAATATCAATTTTTTTTAAATCTCTTACTGTAAAAATACATTCAGATGTTTCAAATCTCCTAATATGGCATAATTACAATTTGAAAATTTACTCTTTAATTTGACTTCACTTTATTCAGTATACCAACAAAAAGAATTCAAATGAAAATAATTCACAACCTAAGAGATTCATAACCCAAACAAAAAGTAATTACAGATCAATGAATTATGACAAATAAATAAATAATTTGGTTAAGAATTACGCAACTCTAAATTGTATCACTGCAAAATTATAAACGCTTTATTGTCAGGGTGAATAAAAATATAGGATCATGTTAACAAAATGAGATGTAAATTGGTATCAAAGTGCTTGTTACAGGCTAAGAAAAGTTACCAATGAACAAGTAACTGGATGCTTAGGTGAAGGCGATAACAAACGGAAGACTAATATGAGAAGAATAAAATGCTTACCACAGAAAAAATACTGACAAAATACAAAATCTAAAAAATGAAAAGTACAAAATTCAGTTGGTCCATTGAAGTTAATTAACGAAAAAAAACTGTTTGTTGCATTCTTTTTCAATCTCGTCTCAATTCTTGTAAGTTCAAATAGTTGTTTAGTAATACCAGATTCATTACAACAATAAATATGTGCTATGAACCTTGATTTTTCTCATTTTAAGTGTAGGCTTTAATTTTTCCAAGAAATTGAATTCCCCATCTCCTCTTCTTATTAGACCAACGCAACATTTACTTCCTCACTTATTAATTCACTTCGTACATTTCAGTCTGTTTTATTCACTTCTTTCAGTTCCTTCCAATTCTCAGCGTCCTTGCTCTTTATTTTTCTTATGAAAAACTGAAATGTATCGTTATCATCATCAAATATACTACCTATAGAGTGACTACACAAACAAGGTACAACATTTTATACTGTAGAACTTTTCAGTGTTAATGTTTTTCTTTCCTCTTTTACCTCTTCAATCCTTTCTCTTGTCTGTCCTAGATTATCCTTTTTCTAGTCTGCCTACACATGGTGTTCAAGAAAATATTTCAAGACAGAGCAATTTCAGTTCAAACTGCCATAAACCTTCTTGATATAATATTTTAAATTGCGCACTTGAAATAAAAAAGTATATTCATGTTGAGAATACTGCTTTGAATGTGATGAGACCTACATAAATATTACTTATTTTGAATAAATGACAAAAGTACAAAACATATTGGACATAGCCCTGAATGCTAATGGGTCGGAATTGTCGCTGGTGGCAGGGGAGGAGGCAGTGGCGACGGCGAAGGAGGAGGTGGTGGCGGAAGCGTTGCTGCAGCGTGCGAAAGTGGCTTTGTCTCGTGTCGCTTATCGCGGCCTGGAGAGTCGGTCACAGAGGCTGTTGCGGCGTCAAGGTTCCTTCTTTAATAAAAAGTCTCCTTACGACACCGAGTGCTGAATAACAGCGACGACGACACCACGTAAATCGGTGGAAAGCAGGCGAAAACAGGCGAATGTTTGTTGGCTGTTTGTGTCATCTTAAAAGGAGAGGAATGGAATAGAATTGAACATACAGTGAGTCGATTGAGAAAGAGCTCAAACGCGCGAAATATTTTGTGTACAAATTTAATGAGGCTGCATTGTGAAAAACGTTGGCCTCAACTTTCTGAGAAATTTTTGTTTCAAAATAACTTAAAGGCTAGTGCGCGTGCAATTATGATTACTGATATTCTTATTTCTGAACCAGTTTTACTTCGCATTTCGACTGAATATTCAAAATTATGTAACTGATTGTAAAACCCGCATGATGTCAAAAGCCGTCAAAACGACACAACACGATAATGAACTATTGGTGCTACAACAGAACATACTTTCTTGCATTGTTTCTCTTTCTATTCCACTATATTATACAACTACATACACGTGCAAAAGTGCTTTCGCATCAATCATGAACATTACCTATTATTCTTTCATGTGACCGTCATTCAAACTTCATCGAATGATGATGAGAAATATTTCTAAATCTACATAATTAAAATACTAACTGTATTCGTTCAGAAAGAACTTCGAGCTTTTTACTCAAAGACATTTCGTGATTTGTTTCTTAAAATGAGATGCAGGGAGTCTTAGGTATGTTATTAATTGCTCTTATTAACCGCATTTACTATACAAACCAGAACCGCTCCCCCCAGTGGCTATACGTGCCGCTACCTGTCAATCTGCGGGCAGGAACCTAAAAATTCCGTCCGCGAGCGATGTGTGGAGGACGGGATTGATGTCGCTCGGCGGCAGGGGAAATGGCTCCGGGAGAGAACTGCGAAGAGGTTGTATGTTAACAGTTTCTGGCTCCAAAGCGTATAACAGAGGAAACGCAAAATGTCTTTCGCTTTCCAGCCTTTTTTTCCTTTGGGACAGTGGGCGCAAACATGTAAGTCGGCGCGAATAGAAAAACAATATTGAATTACTTGCAAATCCTTTTGCTGTGAACATTGTAACAGTGAAATCACAAAGTAAAAATCGAAGTGTGAAAATGGATATTTGCAGGGTCTCTTAGGATAGCACTTAAAAAAGTACATTAGTCTTGGAAAAGAAAAAGTGCACAACATGAAAAAATATTTGAGTTTTTTAATTTCTGTAGAGTACAGACTTTTTCAGGGTTATACTTTTTTGTGGTTTCCACTGCTATTCACTTTGTGCGATGTAATCGCTCGGGTTCAGCAAGATTGTAAAATAGTTCTTTAACGAAACATTAATAATTAATTGGAAAGTAAATACTTTCGCTTAATATTCTCATTGTGCTTGTAGCGTATTTTGAGTTATGAAAATTAAAATTTTTGTTTAAAACACGTAACTACTTTATATTTGGTTCTATCAAATCAATCTATCAATTATATCAAAAATGGTTTTATATGTAACATGTGTAAGAGCACGAAGAACGCGATGGGTTCGAGAAAAAAACAGAAGATATTTTGTATTAATTTAATTTCTTAGCGCAGAATCTATTCGAGTGTGCACTACAAATATTTGACTTCATTTAATTACATAAAGTATTGAAGGTTTTTTATATTTATTTAATATTAGGTAAATTTTCGCGCATCGCCCGTAATTAATAGTCCATTTAACATGAAAAAAAGAATCCTGCAGTGTAATACGAAAGTATTTTGTTTACATTTCGATCCCCATTGCTCACCGCTTCCGATCCGTCCCGCGCCGCTCCGCTCCTCTCCTCTTCTCTTTTCTTTCCTATTCTCTTCACCACGCTTCGCTCAACTCCTTTCTTCTCCACTCCTCTTTTCTCTACCCCTTCCCTCCACGCCCTAACCTTCCTCTTGAGATGCAGCACATACAAATCTAAAAGGAGTATTTCGAAATAAAATCCTCTGGACGTCGGTTAACGCCCGTCGTACGATACATTCGGACATACATTCCCAAATAAAAAACTTCAAAGAGGATTGAACGTCGAAACTTATCCCTAAGCATATTTCTTCTCATAAAACATTCCCGACACCTTATACCTGAACCCTGGCGCGAAATAGACTTATAACATGCGAACAGGAAAACAAATAGTGGTCTCACTAAAATCAAATCATTGGCCTCCTCAAAAGATTATTTAGACCACAATTAATATAAAATACATAAAATAAAAAATAGCATAAAATTAATACAATAATAATAATAATAATTAATAAATAATTAATAATAAATATAAATAATAAAATAAAATAATAATCAAATAAAATATGAATCCTCCACAAACTCGTTCATCGCTCTCTCGTCAGTTCCCATCTACAAAACCATTCACACTGAGCCTGAAAATACGGTGGCATGAGCGTCCCAGAAAGAGGGATAAACGCTCAGTACATAAGCGGGGTAATTTTTGAGAGGTAAACTTTAAACAATGGTGAAATATATTCGGTAGTTCTCAGATTTTTAACATTTTTAGCGGAACAAAAAGCGAACTGGAATATTGATTTACAAGAACAATTTAATTGTATATATTTACTTTATGTATATACTATTTATGTACGTTCTTGGCGCGACAACCCGTGAATGGGCTCAGGCCTACAGGCGACGTTCCGATCTACAGCCGACGTTCCGACTATGCCTCGCGGCTATAGGTTAAGTGGGGTACGTGTGGTTAGCAGGTAGACATACATACGACGAATTCCGGTATTCTCAACATGAGAAGTGAATTTTCTAATTTCAACATATACTGGGATATTATAAGGAAAACGCACACTATAGTCTTGGCTCGACCGGGTATGGAACTCGGGGTCGCGTAGTGGAAAGCAAGCACGCTGAGCAAAACACAAGCTAGCCACAAGCACTTATGTACATACTACGAAAAGAAATTTAGTATAGGGAACCATATTAATAATGTCCGAAGAAGAATAACTAGGGGGCCTTGGATTATAACTCAAGACGGAGAAGCAACGCAGGAAGAACAGTAAGAAGGTGGAGTGAGCAAATGTAGGAGACAGAAGAGACTGAAAAGATTAATCCTTGTAGCTGATGAAGAACATTTTATTTTCAGAAGTTGTAATAATATCATTGATTTAAACGTCACTGTGCTCTGAACTCAAGTTTACGAGTGCTTACTGTAGTACAACACTTAATATTATTTCCAAACTCGCAACGAACTGACTAAACAGACAATTTTAAACAAAAGAAGAAAGAATGGACACATTTTTATATTGGAAACATTGTGGATGTCGCGATCCTCTCTATTTCGTTAGGACATTTACGAGGCAGCGAAAATAATAAGACAGAATTAAAAGTCCGACACTACCTGTCACCAACAACAAGGCCATCACAGCTCTAATCGCTCGCATCCATAGAGATCCAGGCATCTAACGGCGCGTGCGTTCCTTCGTACTATGTGGGAGCGGCGCGACGACAGATCCGGGTTCTGGCGGGGGCGGCGGCGCGGGGGCGCGGGCGTCAGAACGCGTTCCCAGCGAACGACCACCGCCGGTCCGCCACCTCTCCGATTTAATTCGCCGCTACGTTTTCCCCGGCCGCCGTCGGCGCAGGCCGTTATGGAGCGCCCGTGCTGCGCGCGAGTGTTAAATTTCCTTTCAGAAATTCGCCTGGAGATCTGGAAGAACCGGTCGTGAGGTGGGGCGGGCGGGTGGGTGGGCGCGAACGCGCGTGTGGCGACGCCGTTTGGAGCGTCGCCGTACACGCCCGGGTCGGCCGCCTGTGCTCTACAACGCAATTCTCCCGAATTTAATTGGTCTACCACGGATTTCTTCTCAGCTAGTGAATGCTCTTTTCAAGCTTGTGTTGTTTCAAACGGACAGAAAACATGCTCTAATCGTGTTTGCTCTTCTTTCTATTTATCTATTTTTGTTTAGGTCATCATACACAAACAAAATAATAGAGGCATTTTCTGTACTCTGAATTATTTATATTCTTACTTTTTATTTATATTTGTCTTGTCTTGGTTTTAAAATATATTATGACTGGCCAATATCTAAAGAAAATTTGATTTTTTTCTTCTTATAAACTTTATTACAAAAGTTTGTTGTAATAAAAAACTGTTTTAATAAAATTTATAAGAAGAAAAGAAAATATATATTGTCTTTAGATATTGGCCAGTCAATATATATTTGTAGGCGAGTTCGTGCTCTACAACGGACTAATAAATACTTTGTAAATACTTCAATGACTTTGTATATTATACGCAAAAAATATACGTAATACAATATTTTCTATTTAATGGGTTTTGCCTGGCTTACAGGATACGACTAGAACTGTCCACAAAAATAGAGCTTATAAGTTCAAATCTAACATTAAAAATTATTTTGTATTCACTTTATTTGAGAGTCAGAAAACAAATATTTTGACAAATGTTATACATTTCATAATGTGGAAACCTGAAGTTGAACTTGAATACGATACGGTCTTCCATGCGAACTTTTACTGACACATGAAAATAAAAGGCATATTACTGAAAATTCAAAATGTATATAGTTCCATCATTTGTAAGTCTTTCTGAGTTTTTATGAGGACATCTCTTGCTAGTGAAATTAATGATAATAATAACAATAATAATTATTATTATTAATAATATTATTATAATATCTGATCAGATGGTCGAGATCACTAAGGCAGTAGTGTCGGAGTGACCTCGAGCCAGAAGATCGCGGGTTTGAGTCCCTCATCGGGCATGAGTGTATTTATGTTTGTACGTGTGTGTCTTACCCCTGACTATCATAATTTCATAACCCATACCCCAGGACTCACATTCCTGGGGAATAAAATCGGAAAATGTAAATGCTGATCCTCTGATTAAAATTATATGCACCTGTCACTGAAATAATGTTTCAGAGCCTCGGTAAGTGCAGAGTGTATGCACGCGTAGTCCACGTCGGCCTATTCGCGAGAATAATAATAATAATAATAATAATAATAATAATAATAATAATAATAATAATAATAGTAATAATAATAATAAATTCACTATCATGATCAGGATTACCGGGGAAAATACTTCAATAGTAATTTATAACCTGATGCAAAAGTACTGGAAACTAGACATTGCAAAATTCCATAAAGCTGTGGACAGAGAATTGAAAACAAGCATTAAGCTAAAAGGTCTTTCTATTCTACATACGTCCATTAAATTCACCGATGCACGAGCGTTTGTTCTTGCATATAACGTCATCACGTAAGTTAGTTCCGGTTCAAGGTAACATCACTCCTTCTCAGAGAGAATAGCATGGACACTTGAATTTCGCTCCTGGCCGGTACGGAATACAGGAGCCTCAAGTGTGAACAAACGAATAAAAAAAGGAACAAACCGCCCACGAAACAGAGTGATTCGCCCAAGAATGCAAATTCGTGGAAGTGATCTAGAAGAGGGGCTATTAATTGCACAAACATGCTCGGAGGAGTGAAAACTCTAGTGAAAACACCGTCGTGAAGAGCAACAATTATGTACCAATCAATACTGTTTGCCGAGCAATTAAAATATTCAAATTTCTGAGTAACCGGAATGGGTGTTAAAACAGCAGGAACTTGAAAGAATGCCCGGGAGGAGCGTGACCCGCGTCCGTTAACAGTGCCACTCCTGTTGCCCGCCGGCAATCGACAATGTTTGCTGAAAAATTATCTCGAGTGACTTTTTAAGAATTCTCGCCCATTCTTGTTGTGCGGCTGTAGTCCATCTCGGAGGGCACGGCCACAGTGGCGGACGGCGCCCGCTGGAGGGGCTTGGAGGCCAGAAACAAGGAAAACTGCCTCGAAAATACAAGCCACGTAGAAATATTAATGATCATATAAAAATAAATTACGACCAGACAATTCACTAGCACTAGAAAATGAAGTATGATAGAAATATCTCAATAAAAATGATGTATTGCGGAGAGTTATTGAACAATAAGATATATGTAAAAAAGCAAGAAAGTTAAGAAAGAATGCAATTAACAAAATTTGAATGTATCACAACTGTTCCTTGTTTTAATTTTTTAATTGCACAGATTCTAAAACTTTCTTTGTCTTACCTGTTCAATGTTGCAATTCATGGAGCCCTTAAAAAGAACATGGCTTACTTCAATAGTAAACAATTGTGAGTAGGTGGCAAATATCATTGTGTCATAATAACTTTTATGGATGTAAATAATATTTTTACAAATTCAAATCTCTTGTACGTGGATTAAATTTTGTAATTTATTTCGCTGCAATCTTGGAAGGAAGTTGTAGGACACCCAACGACGTCTATAAGCACATTAAATGATTTACTAATAGAAGAACTGTTGTAAAGCAGTAATAGAGACTATGAATAGTACAGAAGTTACACTGAATATGATCATGGTATAAACCATAAAATGAAGTTAAATATGGTGCTTCAGTAAAATTCTGTATTTTGACAATAGCTCTGAGGAAAATTATTCACACAGAACCACTGAGAAAATGCATGAAGGGCTTGTGTATAGATGATACTAAGCACAAATCTACTCGTAAGTGCTAACAATGAACATTATCATGAGAAAACAATATTCTACGCGACTGTTAGACCGGAAGAAATGTCTCAAGGCATCAACTGATGTCACTGCAGACCCTCTGAACAGGAGGTCCTAGGGTCGAGTCACGACGGTGGCAGGATTTTCCCTTGTCAGCTAGGTCGAATCCAGTCACTGTCTGGAGGAGAATTATAGAGACCGGTTGCTCTGATGGGGAGTTTTCCGTGGTTTCTCAGGACAACACCAGGCGAATGCAAGAGCAGTACCCTACCAAACGGGCAAGGCAGGGAGACGGGAACTTAGAGCTGGTCCCGGCTGGGGCCTGAGCAAGAACATTGAACTAATGACCTTAGTAGTTGACACGCCCGGAATCACTAAAAATCAATCAATCATTACTACTGAATTTAAATACAATGGAGGAAATTTTCAATCGCGAGTTTCCCTTTCATCGTAACTAATCCTATATTTTAAATCGAAATATACACCGAAATGTCTGTTTACCTGAATGTTATTTTTTCATAGCAGACTACTTCATTTACCTTGAAAATCTTTAAAGGAAGTAGTTTGCAAGTGGAAATAGAATGAGTTATTACTTACAAGTTCAATTCATTCATGCTTTTGGCAAAAAATGTATTTGTTACTTTGGCATCCATATGAAATTGAAACAAATATTCTATAAGTGCAATGATTTAGTACCATTCAGAACATTTGATTTGTTCTTTTAAATATTTAATCCAACTACAAACATCTTGCTTCTTCCGTATTCCAGACCAAATGAAACCAAAAACCTCTCATCTGCGGAAAAAAATCATGTGCGTAACAGACGCCCATAAGCGGAGTCATCTCGCATTAGAGGAGGCAGGTTGAATTTGTTTGGGGCTAAATTGCGCTGTACTAAAAGATTGTTGTTGGATAAATATTTAGGAAATATAGCTGGATGTGCAGAATGGTTCTAAACCTTTACGATGTTCGCCAGAGATACAAAGGAGCGGATGCATCTCGCATTAGTGAGCAGGGAGGTGGAGATGACGACGGCGGCGGCGGCGGGAGCGAGTGTTTGAAGAGGGCTAGCGCCGGCGGTTCGCCTCAGAGTACGCGTGCTGCACGCGTTTTGCCCCGCTTCGCCCCCCGCTTCGCCCCCCGCTTCGCCCCCCGCTTCGCCCACAGCTTCGCCCACAGCTTCGCCCACAGCTTCGCCCACAGCTTCGCCCACAGCTTCGCCCACCGCTTCGCCTACCGCTTCGCCCGACTCCGCTTAATACTTCGCTCCGTCCCGCGCCATACGACGATGCGAGCCATCGCCCTCACAGAGATTATCAGACGAATTCGCCAAGGGTTATGTTAGAGAAAATACATTTAGGCACTAATTTAGATATCGACCGTCAAATGTGTGGAGGGCTAGTTTCCTGGTGCGAATGGCCGTCACAGTCCGACGCAAGACACAGTGAAAAATATATAAGTCACTAGGCGTACACACCTTCCGTTTCTTCTTCGCAATGGTCGTCACACACACACATGTCACAGCTTCATATTCCCGTATTCTGTAGAATGGCTCTCAGACTTCGTTCCGAAGAAGAGATCTAATCGCTTTGTTACATTGTAATTAAATTAAGCTTATTTTGTAGCACGAGTTACTGCATGTAGTTATAAAATGTGTACTCAGGGTTATTGAAATTTGCATCTATTTTCTGAGTTTACCTTTAGTGTGTCTGGTGATCATTAATAATATTTACCTAAAATATTCGATCTTGTAATGTTTATACGTCTCCTTGCCCCGATGATCTTTCATTACGCTGAATATTAAAGCACTGAAGCATGAGCAATGATTCAACCATAGTTGAAAAATTTTGAATCTCAAAACTCACCGCATTATAGACTCAAAAAATGTTACATCTCCAGTTTGAAACCAGATATATTACTTTACGACCGTTTTTTATTTGATACCTGAATATCTCACTAATGAAAAACAAGCAACTTGTCTGCGCAAAAATATCATTAAGTTATATTCTAAAAAATCTATCTTGATGTCGATACACTGGCATTGATGGATGCTAGGTTTAAACTGTCGATTACATTTTACCATTGATGATTTGTTTCGTTCATTATTCACCATAACGGTTTGATGTAAAACAAGTTTTTGCAATTTCATCCGTGTCAATTTTTCAACTGCATTTCAGTACTTTCGAACTTTTACGGAGAAATTCATTGACTTATTCAAAAATAAAAGATTTCATCTATGGTTAACTGCCATTGTTTCATGAAATCACTTTTGAATGTGTAAATTATTAAAATGCATGGCAACGCCAGGTTGATGTGCGTCAGCGCTCACGATCGTGTCCCAAGCCGCCGTGGGGCGATCTCCCGAAAGCCCTTCGCACGCAGGCGGAGTTCGGTGGCGCCGTAAATCGCCGTCTAAGCGGCGGCGCGTGGAAGCCCCGGAGCGAGGGTTGGAGGGCGGGATGTTTGGAGCGAGAAACAAAAGCGCGAGCGCGGTCCGGTGGGGCGATAAGCATCTCTACCCCGCGGCGGCGGCAGCCAGTAGCGCACGCTTTTTGCGGGATCGCGAGCTCATCTTCTCCTCCTCCTTCTTCCTCCCTTCTCCTCCTCGTTTTCCTCCGGAACCGGTTCCCCCTCGCCCGCGCGCCGTGCGCAGTCCGAAGACTCTTCGCGGCGGCCGAGGCGCCGCGGGGGTAATCGCAGAATATATGGCGCTACTTAACGCTATTACCGTAACGGTTCGCGCGCCCCGGCCGCTGGTACATAGGCCGCCGGCTCCCGCTCGGAGGTGCGTTACCCCCTTCTCTCCGCTCCTCGTCGCTGGTGTCCAGGTAGCTCGCGGTGATAATTACGGCCTTAATGTCTGTGTTACGCAGTGGCCGTTGGGCGCGCGGGCCTGCTGATGTACGAGGGCCGATGGAGTCGCCAGCGGTCACAGCAGCGGAGAGATGAGGGTTGCAAGAAGTCAAAGTAGAAAGAATGATGAAGAGGAGAAAGGTAACCGAAATGGTGGGTAGAAGAGTAATACATTTAAAGAAAAGGCAAGGTAGTTTTTATAACAATAATTTATATAACGATACTAATCAGTATCAACCCGTATCATAATTAACCCTACGTTGTCTGGCCAGTGACGTAAGTAAAGTCTCCAATTTGTTATTTCGAATGAGGCAAATTATAGGCCAAAATTAAGTACTACGTTCACCCAAACACCCCATACTACGTTCAAAGATTATCATGCTGAGTTGAAAACTTACTTTTTGAAGGGAGAAATAATGTTACACCGATGTTACATCGAAATAGTGATGTTATATGGATGTTACACCGATATAGAATTTTTTAAAAATGTGAACTCATTTGAAAGACCTATCGGATATATTTTTAAAATATGCAACACAAATTCATATATTATTTAAGTTATTTTAATGGTTTTTGTTTAAAATCATTAAACCTAAATTAAATTAAAAATAAGAAAGAATTTGCTATTACTCATACCTGACGTTCTATCGTCAGTCGAAATCCAAAAGCGAACAATTCGAAATGCAACAGAAGCCTGTACGATTTAAGAATAATTAATAAATGCACAGTATAGTTGAATTAACGCCACATATACTCATTATTGTAATATACCTACACGGAATGAATAACTCAGAACCGCTGGAGAAAACGCGGATTCGTGATCTGAGTCAACTCTTGAAAGACAAAACATTATTATTATTATTATTATTATTATTATTATTATTATTATTATTATTATTATTTTCTTCACAGTTTTTACTGGTCGGTATGTCAACCACTCACAGGAATGATGTGTGCGGTGTGCGGTTGCTTTATAGAAGATTCAGGTGGCTTCTAGCAATATGGTATGTATTCAAGATGACTGACTTCTGTATATTGTATATATTCCTGGCATCCAAATGAAGAGACATTAGTGATCTAAGTGTCATTTTCGGGATCACTCCTGTGTATTATTATAGGAACAGTTGTCATTTTGATGAAGTTTCACTGAGCTGCAACTTCATAGGCGAGATCGGTATACTTCTGGATCTCCTCTTGATGTTTCGCCGATATGTTGTGGGTGTTGTGGGAGATATAACGATAAGGAAAATTTTCTACATGAGTCGGAATGGAATGTCGAATCTCTCAGAATGTGTTTTCTGTACTTTAAAGTTGGCACCACTTGGTCCTGGATAGCTATGATGAAGGCTTGTTTCCGGAAAGAGAACACCATGCTGGAGTCAAGCGTGCGAAGCAAAAATGTCGACTTCTGGTTTACTCAGCTCATGGGGGTACCTTCCGTGTAGTGCCTTCGCTTTCTATGAGATCACCATCATCATATTATATTATTATTATTATTATTATTATTATTATTATTATTATTATTATTATTATTATTATTATTATTTGTCAGTGCTCATGACACTGCAGGAAATGTCCGTGAAAAATTCCTTCGGTCACGCGTATGGAAATGGAAGAACATCGACGTGCCCTGAGGAGACTGCAACGCGCGTATAAGCGACGAGCGCAGCTCAGACGGCGTTCAGCGTCCGTAAATGGACAGCCTCCTTCCTCCAGCGCGGTCCCCGGCAGCCGCTGCGCTGTAATAGCGCGCTGAATGGATAGGTCAAAGAAAGGAGATATCATCTCTGCCTCCGAGGCTCCGCGCCGCCGGTCGCCGCCAAAATCCCTTTAATCACCTCGATCGCCGCGGAATTTGCTACGAGGTCGATGGAAACGTGCTCGAAATCTTTCGTTTGAATCAGTTGCGATACTTTTTCACATGAAATGTAATCGAAACTCCTGCACTGACAGTTGTGACAGTAAAGTCGGAGGCGAAGAGGCTTTTTAGCACCCTCCAAGCCCTGAATGCTGCTGGTTTGAATCCCACATGAGACATTGTTTTCAAAAGCAGTTAATTCGTAAAACGGAGTGTGTTCACTTAATGAACATTATCATTTAGTAGAATTAATTTTCATTCATTAAAAACAGAATAGTGCGTGACATATAACCATGTAATTAAGGATGTCACTCACACACATTAAGAATTGTAAGTCACCTAAACGGTTGAAGAATGTTTCGTTTAGCGCAAACTAATGCCAATCTGATCGGCTACTCGAGTCTGAATCTAATGTTAAGACTTTAAAAGATGACGCAGATGATGTTATTAAAACCAGAACGCTGCATCCACGGAATAAATAAGACGTCAAATTTGAAATTGTCATCTATTTTTGTTCTCATAGTTATCGCCACTCTCAGTGCCATCTCTCCTTTAAATTCATTTTTTGCACAGATGTGTCAGAGTGCGACCTGACAATGCCAATCCAATCATCTTAAACTAATTTCATATTGTCCGTTTTAGACACTTTCGTCTCATCAGAGCTTATGCATCAAAACTTATGCCTCTGAAATATCTATTACTTACTGATTTATGCTCAGTTCTCCTTATAATAATTTTTATTGTAATTGTAGCTATGGTCGCACCTCAGTCGACATCACCATGGCCAGTTTCAAAACACCATCAGTCCAGTGCTTACCGCCAACTTTCCCAGACCTGACGCTGACGTCAACTATCTGGCACAAGTAAAATACCCTACCCTTTCCAATTTTAAGGCCAGTTCTTGAGTCCTTTATCTCAAAACCTCCATTATATTAAAAAACTTTATTCTGCAAGGTTTACAGTTGTGACGTCTCTCATCGCCATTACAGTCTCATCTCCCGCCTTCTCCTCCGCAACCACTACCTCTTTAACAACCGTGGTCTACACCGCCTGCGCTGTCGCCATTTCCACCGCCCCAGTAGCCCGCCCACAGGGACATCGCGTGACCCCCATATAACTCCACGTCGCCAGAACAAAAGAGTCGGAAACGGCGTTCGGAGCCGCGGCGCGGTCGCCATCGGGAACAATGGGGTTGCCGTAAAGCGCGATGGAGAACGGCACCGCCGAATTCGGCCAGCGCCGTGGGAGGGGCTGCGGGAGAGGAGATGTGTTGTCGATGGCCCGGCCCGGAACGCCCCGCGAGGAATGCAGCTTCCGAGTTCTTGGTGTCCGCGAAACTTATGGGCGATGTTTGTTCAATGGATGTCCCACTTCCAATTTACGGTGTTTCTCGGCGTTTCGCGTTTTATCATCGGCCGACAAGGCAATGCCCCCTGGAACGACGGTGAAGCAACAAGGAAAATAAACTAAACTGATCAGATTGGAAATGGCAGAGAAATATATAGCGCCAAATAGTAACATTATATAAGTAATAATTAGCAGTAAGAAGGTGCGTCCAAATGAAACCATAAAGTTTATATATTACTTTTTGTCACTTGAACGTTTTTCAAATATTACCAATTTTATTTAAACTTTCAGAAATATTTGAGGTCCAGCACTGATTATCTCGGATATATTATATTTTTACTATACTTTTGATGCAATCGAGAGACTAATCAAAACATATTAATTGTTTCTAAAATGAGTAGTATATTTTGTTGAAATATTCCAAACATTGATTTTATTCGCATAATTATCATTTTATAAGTACTATGAAAGATAAAAGTGAAGCTTAAAAAAATTAAATTAAATTGTGGCTGCAATCTGTAAAAGTTGGAAATATCTCATCATTAAGATTGATTTTATTATGGATCATAATAAACATCAAACTAAAATTAAATTTTCCTGGGCTATATTTTTGAACAAAACCTATTCCCTTACTTTTCATAAAAGCACACTCCCACCAAATTCCCTAATTTTATTATCCATAAACTCACTTCCTTAAAGAGCACTGCTTCTGTTTTTTGGTAGTTTTTTTTTCTCGGCAGCGGCATGGTTAGCACATCTGGCATTGTCAGTCAGTTCCGCGAGCGTATTTCCTCATAAGAACAGTTATCACTTATTGCGTTGAATGTATTTTATACGTCGACTCCAACAATGCCTTTCATACAAAAAACATTATAATATAATTTTTCCTTGGCCTTTCTTTAAACATGATTTCATCATTTTTTTCTTGATCAGATGTAAAATTTTCGTGGAGAACAATTGTTTTAATGGCTGCAAGTATTTTATTAATAGTAAAGAGTGATGAAAAAGCAAATCCACTATTTTGTTTAAAAAAATCACTTCATATTTGGAGGCTATAAAAGTAGGTAACACGATATCAGGATTATAAAACTAAAATTAACAAAACTATATTTAGATTTTTGTGTGTCTAAGGCCGAGAATATGCTCTGTAATGTTCTATTTGTTTCCAAGCTGAAGTTCACAAAATGTTAATTTCCGACACCTCGTCAGCAAATTTACTTCCCGCAAGGAAGCAACCTCCTCTGCCGTCTGTTCCAGCGACGTGGGTGGAACAGCTGGCGCCCCTAACGTCGAAGGTGGGGGCTTTCGGCAGGTGCCTTCACCTCCGCCGCCGCCTTGTCGCCGCCAACAACTCCGTCTCCATTGCCTTCGCCACCCGACTCCCCTGCACCTCACACCAGCATCACCACCCCTGCCCGTCGCCTCGCGCGTGCCGCCAAAGCCGCCTGAAATCTCGTTAGGACGCGCCGTCGCAGATGGCTGGGCGCTGATGAGGACAATACGTCGAGCACGGCCTCCTAAACACCGCCCGCCCGGCTCGACCACTCCTCTCCCGCCACACGGGCCCGCTAATGTCCCTCAAACCCCTCCATTAGCCTGTCCGAAAATCTCCCGGGAGTGGGCGCGTCGCACACAAACGCTTAAACCTCCCCGCGGAGCGTCCGGAACAACGCGACAAGCGGCGTGCACAACGGGGCTGGCAGCTGGGCCGTAGGTGCAGCGTCTTTTTCCAAAAACCCCTTTCGTACGTTCGCATAGCGGAATCTTTCACAGACAATTTGGATAATGGGCGAAAGGGACTCGAGGTGTTGTGTTCGATTTGAAACCCCACCTCCTCGTCAACAAACGCCTCCAAACTCTCGCTTGTACGCGCTCATGGTTGAGCGGAGATCGACAAAGTTGCTTTCGTCACGAAAGGAAATTTCTCCGCTTTGGGGACAATCGGAGAAATTGACGACGTGTGGCCAGCGAGAAGTGGCACGCGACGCGCGTGGAGGTGAGCGACGCAGACTACATTTTGAGCGGGCGCGTACCAAGGCCACTTCGTTATCCGGAGAACAGCAATAATGAGAGGTAAATGGCGGACCTCAAAATGAATTGCAATATATTAACCTTGCGTCTTTGTCTCTCCATTACTTACGTGGGCTCTCTTTGGGTTCCGATTTTACCACACACGTTTTGCACAATAGTTTATAAATTCCTTGTGCAGGATGTCATTTAAAGAGCTTAGAGTACAAAGAATATAAATGCCCTGAATGTGTTGTTGAGGAAATCAAGTTCAAACTCGAGTGACAAGAAAATTCTATGAAAGGCATTCTCTTTCCCCCGCTACAATGTGGCAACTGTTTTTTTAACTTTTAAAATACCGTTTGTTCATAAAATCAAAGGGAGTTTTATTTAACACTCGCGCTCCTAACTCAAAATTTGCCCCAAAATGCACTTATATCCCTTGTGCCCTGGACCCTCATTTGGGGTTTATCAAGTGAAAAAATGATGCTTTTTATTCGCTTTATTCACTATGTTGTACTAAATTACAAAGTATAATATTATTTTCAGAAATATATTTTAGCATATGCTTATAAATAAACGTAGGTATCTAACGTACAAGCAAGAGAATTTTGAAACTGGGCTACCAACTCATAAGAGACGAATACTGCAGATTGTTATTCATAAACTACAACATAATATTAAAAACGGAAATAAACACGTTTTTAAAATTTTGTCTCGTGATTTATAACGTGGAATCTATTTTTTATGGCATTTCTGACCGCAACCGCATAAAAATAAACTTCCAAGCAAGAAAATGCAAGAAAAAGAAAAATTTACAACACATGTAAAACTGGTCATGAATAGCATATCTAAAAGTAGATGTTCATGTGAATAATTTTCATAGTGTTCCATAAGTTATTTGCACTTGAAGATCACAAATGACCCCATACATATTTTAAAATAAAATATTTTTTTAATTTAAAACAACGAATGTCAAATGTATTTATTAATTTGTGACAATCATTTTCGGCAACTTTGTGTTGAACTATTTTTCATTAAAAATTCCCTTGTCTGCGGCACATCCCTCTGAGACAGATGGCTACGTTCTTTTTCTGAAGTACAAAGAACAACATTCACTATGTTGCTCCGATTGCAAATCTGTTCTGTAGATCGACATATACTAAAATAAAATTGCAACGTGATTACGGAGAGAACAGCCTTTCAGAGAACATGGAGGTTTGCACGTAGCGGTTTCTAGCTTCGGGTTCCGAATTTTTCAATAAACATCTGATAAGCTTTGAAATACAAAACTCTCACTAAGAATTTAAAAGTCCTAAATTACGAAACAGTAACCCCTTACCTAACCAAAGAGAGGTGAATAAAAACTATTTTGGGGTCCGACGTTGACCCCCTCTTCACGTTTGCGTGGACTGTTAATACGATTTAAGCTAGAATTTAAAGACTAGTAAAAGAATTCTACCAAACAATAAACCATTTTAAACAATGATACAGCTTGTAAAACTATGAACAAATGCAATTGTATATTCTTCAACGAGTGATAGCATCAGGAATTGATGTGTACGTTAGCGACATAGGAGAATCGGAATTTCTACGAGTGAATAATAACCATTCTATGCGAGAAGACCATACTTTCTCTAATTTATGTTTTAAAAATAATAAATGAAAACATCTGAAACATTTTGTTTCTTGAAACTTTTCATTCATTGTTCTTTTTACTCCCTTAATTAAATATTTATGACATTAAATACAAACAAGTAAATAAAACAAGTATTAGAAACACGAATGGTCTATATTTACTTTTTGGAAAAATTAATTGTGAAATTAGAGCAATTGGTAATATTTATTATCGAGAGAGTTGACTCTTCATTTGAGCTGATTTCATTTAAAATAGAATTACTTGCAGGACAAGACGTTTCTTGTATACGAGTGCTTTGAATGATAGCTGAATTGTGTTCTACTAATTGAAGCAGAGTGTTTGCGGTAGACATGTTGTTTGACATAGAATCAGCCACATGACCTCGCGCTACCACATAACCTTCCTAATACCCACACACCAATACCAATAATACCCGCATATTGTTTCGTGGTTCACCTGTCGTATGGTAGTTGCGACCTCCCGCGGCTGATCGCGCAGAACTGAAACCCACTCCATGTGGCAGAGAAACTGCCTCCGCGTCATGAACTAAGGTGAATGCGATTGGTCGACAGCCATTCAAGAATGATATTCTCGCAGGGCAGGTGTAATCGTCATTACTGTATCCGGTAACGTGCAGAAATACATACATTATGGAGAAATCGAAGAGAAATATCCATCTTTGTTTATTATGTATTACTTTTTAATTACATTGTAAAATATGATTCACTTTTTTAATCCACTCAAATATTGTCTATTGCTTGCTAGGAATCATGCATGAGCTCCTTTTGAGTATTGGCAATTCAGGATCTCAATGATATCAGTGCAACTACGAATATCATGTTTTAGTATGTATTTAATTCTCCAATATCAAGAATTGTTCTAAGCGAAGAAAAATGCAGCTTTGCCTCTGTCATCATTCAGTTGAAAATTAGCTTATAAAAATTGATAAATACTTTCTCCACGGTGTGAGGTGAAGAAATGATAGAAACTGAGATACCTACACGTGATTTCTCTTTAAATTATGATCTTACACTGTTCTATTGAAAAAATACAATAGGTATCCAAAAATATTCTCAGAATTTACAATTAACAATTCCATAACAATATTCATTTTAAAAAGTTCTGAAAGAAATATTTAAAACAAAGTAAATACACAAAAATCAATTTTATAAGAAGGCTCGGATAATGACATTCAATAGAACATAGCCAAACAAGTTACCACGTACACTTACAATTCATCGGTATTTCTTAATGCCCTTTGTTCTTTGCGTATTTCTTAATAGTTGTTTCAAATAGATATCAAAGTAAATGTCATCGTATATTTTGTTCTCATTAAGATGGCAATTATACCAAATACAAAGACACAGAAAGCTACGTAAAGAGTGTGACACCACAAGTTTCATGTTGGAATGAAAATCCCTCGCTAGGAAACTAATATTCGACCTAGTTAGCTGCACATTGAGCTACTTTCGACAAATCAAAAGTCACATCATCACGAGTCCGTTCACTGTCCGACTCTCAAACGGAGCGCCTACTACTTGGGAGGCAAAAAAAAACCTACGGAAGAATCGAGTTCGTAGAAACCAGGAACGAAAACGACGTACGTAACGAATTGATCTCGCTACCTCTCCCCGTTATGGAATTCATTACTCCCGTCCCGCAAGCCTCACGTTAATATCATCAGCCGCGATGATGTTCCATCCGAACAGACGCGTATAAGGCTTGCCCCTTGAGCTCATCTTCACGTAGACGTAGAGCAGTCACCGGCATCACCGCGCAGCCGCCATCCTAGCCAGCAGCGCTGTCGCATTCCACGACATTCACACCGGGACCCATTACCAGATAATAAAACCCTCCCGAGACGAATGCTCCTCGTAAACATTAAGAATGCAAATAGCATGCGCCTTCTCTTCCTCCCTCTCCGTAGTCTTCGCCCCTCCTCCGCCGTGCCCCGCGCACCCTCCTCGCTCGCCACCCTCCTGTTTTTCTAGCAGCCATCCCGAGCCGCAAAAGTCATCCCAAAGCCGCGCGTACAAACCCTGAAAGGCGAGTCTCGTGAATGAGATGTGACAGCAACATCCCCACAGCTCTAGATCTCAATTAACATAATAAGGTTATGACTAAATGTTAATACGTGGGCCTGAGGGGCGGGCGGGCGTTGGCGAGGCCGAGGCTGCTCTCAAATTAATACCCATCAGGCGGGCTTTTGTGAGGGGTGGCCGGCAGCGGCGCGGCCCCCGCTCCTGGCCCTCGCCAGCCGCCCGCTGCCAAAGAAACGCGCGCGACGGAGCTCTTTAAACTGGGAGCATCGCGCCCGATAGAAAGACGTGATAAATGTGTCGCTGTGGCCGCTCCACAAAAAGCGATGCGAGCGCTGGCCGTGCAGAGATGCGCGCTTTGTGAGGCGAGACCGGTGGAGGCGGGGATGCTGGTAATGGTGATGATATGAGTTGGGGGTAGGGAAGGCGGTCATGTTGAAGATGGCAAAAGTGGTATTGATGATGGGGATCGGGCGATCGGAGGTTGATATTGATAATGGGTGAGAGTAGCAATGATAGTGGTTATTGTAGAGGTGGTGACGGTGATGATGATGTGGTGGCAGCGTTAGTGGTGATGGTAGTGATAGAAGAGACGATGGTAGTGGAGATGATGGTAGTGAATATATTATTGCTGTTACATGTGCTTACAAAGATACACTTGGTAACAATATGATAGACAAAACATCAGAAATCGCGATGTTCTTAGTACTCACGGGAAATGAATGGTGGTAATATAATGGGTAGAGTCACTGATGAACATTTCAGTAGGTAGAGTGATGAGAGCGTAGGCTTCCGCGGCCGGAGTCAGTATTTACTAGGCTGTCCGGGTGACGCCGCGTCCATGGCGAAGGTGCCGACGTTTCGGTCGCCATTCTGCGACCTTCCTCAGCACGTATTGCTAGGTAGAGTAATGTTGTAGTAAAAGGTAGAGTGATGTTGTGTATGAAGGGGCGGAGAAGTAGAGTTAAAAAAGAAATTTCCGTTATGGATGCAAATAATAAAGGTACAATGCAGATATTAGGGTTTTTAATATTAGAGAACCGTGAAGATCAGAGATAATGGAGAAAATCGAACTTGTCAAAGAATCAGAGATAGTGGAAATTACCACAGGTCACAAAGCAAGTATCTTGAATATATGGTTTTACGGTAATGAAAATAAAGGCATTCAATTATAAAACAACGCAAATGTAACAGTCACATTTATTTGTATTTCTTGAAATATAATCACTTGTTTTTATGTCGGCCGTGGCACCGCTGTTTACTTTTCCGGGTGCGTGATGTACACACGCCTCCTTGAGCGGCGCGGGGCCGGGCGGCGCGCGAGGCAGACCGGCGGGCGCGATGACATGGGCGCCGCAGCGCGCACCGAACACGAAAAAGCAGCTCGGGCGCTTCCAAAAGCAATGTAATGTTGTTTAAAGTAGAATAACTTCCAACCCCGTTTCATCCCTTTACAAATACGTTCAATGCAATTAGAAGTGAATAAATAAATCAAAGCAGTGCAACTCAAGTGTGAGATGTTTATAGTGATGGCGCGCGGCGCAACTTTTGCCCATTGCGGTGAAACCGTTAAATTATTCAAAGCAAGGTTCTTCAAAAAAAATTTTTAGGCTTTAATTTTATCTAAATTAAAAGTATTTTGGACTGAAACCTACAGAGTTATGGCCATTTCAAAAGTTTCTAATACTGTGGTTTTAATGTAAGATTGATCATATTTGTTATTTTCTAAATAAGTAGAGAAAAAAAGCCGAAAAATCGGGTGTTTGTGGAGTTTGTGGCACCCGTAAACAAATTTTTAAAACGCTTTTATTGGTGTTGGTAAGTTCTTTCATCAAAAGCTAACTATTTTTGCTAAGCCACTGAATTCTATTTTCGTCGATCCAGCCTTTATATATATATGGGGGAGGGGGCATATGATCCTCAGGGCCACCAGGGAAAACAAGAGGACCTGGGGCGGTAGATCCATAGGGACCCTGTATTTCAAACCAAAGTTCATCTAATATATAAACAGACTATTTCTAAATACTACAAAAAACTTATAACGGTTGATTTTAATTACATTATTTGTTTTGAATAAAAATACTTTCGGGGCACTAATTAACTCGGGACGAGTTCTCCCCCTCTGTACTGTGTCATCAGAGTGCCCCTGATGATAGTACTGTGAAGTTAAAATATGCCTAAAGTGCAGTGACAATCATTTTCTTAAGGCGTAACTCGCTATATGTACTACTGAACATGAAAAAACAGCATTTTTAGCAATGTTTTAAACCATCCGAAATAAATTTCGAGTTCAAGATGATATTGAATCACATACTGGTAGAAAGCTCTATTTATCGGAAATTAACATCGATTGAAAACAATTATCTTTCTCTACAGAATGTGCTACGTCACATCTGAAAACTTCACGGTACGGTTATTCGATTCGCTTGCCAGCCACAACCACCCAAGGCGCTGGTGTCTGCAGCAGGGGTGACGTCGGCGATGGATGAAGCCGGTGGCTGCCTGGAGGGGGGGAGTACAGAAGGGGAAGGGAGGGCGCGAGGCCGACCGCCTCGCTCCCGGTGGTGTGTTTAAACCACAAAGGTGGTCGGGGCAACTGATTAATTGCCGTTCGCCGCTTCACTAGGAGTCAAGCGCGGAGAGGGAGCGGGCGGTCCCCGGAGGGGGAGGGGAGGGGGAGGGGGAGGAGTGTCTGGCGAAGCCTTGGTGTGGTAGACGAGCGTTCCATCACGGGGACGCGATCAACAGCCCTTGCGGTCGCGGCGCTCACCGCTGCTCGGTCACTGTCGCCGCCGCTGTTGCCGATGCAGATGCTGATGCTCGATTGTGGCAGCAACTGACACTCGCTGCCTCAGACATACACACTTGTCTTCGCGACTGCTCCCGTTCTTGCCCCTCTTACCATTCGTTCTCATTAGTTCAGACAATTTAGATGTTCCGATGCGCCAACTAATATGGCCATTAGTCCCAAACGTTTAGTGAATGTCATATCCTGGGATATTAAATATTCCTCTCTTGCTGCAACGTGGGATCCACTACACATCGATTTGCAAGGTCTCCCCTTCCAAAGACTGACGAGTCATAATATTTACAACGAGTAGGTTAAGGCTGAGGATAGGACAAGGAAGAGGACGGAAAAGCCGGGCGCAGTCCGTGGCCCTTTTCTTAAGGTGCTGCTTCGGCATTTATCACGTATTGATCGGAGAAACGACAGAAACGTACCAATCAGAGCTGCAGGTTACTAGACTTATCCTTCAGACGTTATTTAATTGCTAGCCACTCAAGTACTTAAGTCAACAATCCGCCATCATGAGACTAATCATAGCATCTCCCACTAAGCCATTATTTACAGACAATGACAATCCTGCCACTGATCCAGTCCATACGTCCTCTTCCTACTTCTCCATTCTCCCGTCTGTTTATTCTGTGTCCTCCTATTTCCTCCTCTATTTCGCCTCTAATTTCTTACAATTAACGTCTTTCTTCTTCTGTCTATCCTTGGCTATCGAATTCCATTTTTCATTTTTTTTTCATTAAAATGTTTACCTTTTTCAATTATTTGCGATAATTACTGTCTTATGAAGAAATTATTGTCTTAAACGTTATGTGCAGATTTGAAGAAGGAAATGAAGAAATAGGACTGTTATAGGCAATACAATTTTTCCAAAAATAAATAATTTTATAGATTTTAAAATATTGATACACTTTTACTCGTTTTCTTCGGCCAACAATACGCGGTATCTCATCCTAGGGGTACGCAGAAGGGGGGGCAGAGGGCAGCCACCCCTACACGTTTTCAAAGAAGCCCCACACCCTGCATGATACAACATTTTAATTTCGATCACTGATTTTTCACCTTCTTTAACACGATATTTAGGTATTTTAAAAAAATATTTAGGTTGCTTTTAATACCCAATTTCACAAGCAGCCACTGTTATTTTATGAATTCGTAAAATAATTTTAAAGATATAATAACATAAAATCATTAAAATAATTTAAAATAATTTTTCAAACACAGTAAATTAGGGAATTTGTTGTAAACCTTTGGGGGAAGTTGTTTTAGCCCCCCTAGTTATAATTTATTTCTTTTCGTTCGACCTGAGGTCTTTTAAGGAGTTTCAGTTTTACATAGTAGCATTTTTGGATTTCGGCAATCCTTGATTAATTGAGATTAAATTACTCTGGCTCAGTTTTTATTTTTATTTTGGGGAATAAACTGAAAGAATTGAACTGTCGAGAAATAGGAAAGTAAACGGAAAATATTCTATACGAAATTCTTAGCTTAGAGGTGTTTAAGTGTATTGGAAAATATCGATTTGATTCGACTCGTGATATTTGCTGTTCGGACTAGATGAAATTATGAGCGGGATGAGGTAATAGGGAAGAAGAGAAATTATTTGCTACTTTTTTATACGTCCGGGAATTGTATTGATTTAGAGTTCTCTGTGAATTTTATGGTTAAGAGCTTCAATTGACTTCCCTTGACCATGGAGATTAAATTGACTTCCTAAGGAGTTTATTTTGGCTACTTGCCTTTGGACTACTTGACTTTTGCCTACCTGCCGTGTTAGGAGCGGCGTTTTACCATTCCAAGGAAGCATAAGTTAGTGTGAGTGGGATTGAAATTGTAGAATCTGGCGTTTGTCAATACAGTTGACTGTTGATTTATGAGTCGGTATACTTGCTATTTTGGCTTATTTCTAAATTACTGCGTGAACATTGGGTGTCCAGGATAAGTTTTGCCTAATAATACTTCGAGATACTTGATTGGTTTGATTTTCCAAGGTATTTCATCATCTATTTTAAAAAAAGGATGGTTTAGCGATTTTCTAAGAGTGAATAATGTAGTCTGTCATTCTTGCGGATAGATTGTGATTCTGCAATTTTGTATCCATTGCGTTAGCGTGATAAGATTATTCAGTACTCTTTCTACGCCAAGTTAATATTTGTACTTGATGTGCCCTATCGTCAGCAAAACAGAATAACAATTTCCACATTAGATATTTGGGTATGTCAAGATATAAAATAAAGTAGATGAGAAAACATAACCCTGACGAACTCCGGCTGTGTTATCTCCTGGCCTGGCCTGGCCTGGCCTGGCCTGACCTGTCGTTTGACTCGACAGCTCGATACGGGGTTTGGCCCATCAACGGTGGCCCATCTCTCGGGCATGGAATAAAGGGTTCGTGGATTTAGCATGGAGACATCCCTCCACCGTATGTGATCTTCATAACCATATGGGTGATTTTCTAATTGCTACCCAGCAATAGATACTGGGACATTCAGGATACAGGACCAACGAACCACCTAGAGCTTCTGTGATATCACCATAGTATAAAGTTAATGATTAATATTAACTTTAAATTATCTATTAGCGCTTTAATGATACTATAAATACACACAAATGTTCCGAATTACCTGCCTTATGTACAATCAGATGTGTCAAACTTATGGTTTGTTTAAAGAATATTGAGAAATGCAGCTACAGCATTTTTTTTTTTATCTCTAGAAAGCTCGGCGCAAAATATTCGGTACGCTTTAACAGTTGGGTGTGCAAGAATAATTTGGAAACTACGAAAGAACTGAACTTTTGGAAGAAAAGAGTAACTTTTTAATCAAAAGCACTGTTTCTTCTCGCACCTTCACCCTTGTGCCGGATTCACGTCGCGCCGTCGCCATCTCGACTATTGTCATTAGCGCCGTCAGCGGTAAAGAACGGCGTTTCCAACTCGTCGCCAGCACGACGAACCGTCGTGCCGTCGCGCACACTCGGTGTGGAAAGAAGAAAAATAGCAGCAAGATCCTACTCGAAACGTGCAATTCATTCAGGAGCCAGCGAATCCGCGTCGTGCATCAAACGCATTTTCACTAGCGTCTTCAAATGGCGAACACGGCCGCTGAATGCGTCCTCGTGGGATTTGGAATTTTCGATTGATAATGGAGACGAAGTGACTGAGTGGAGTCATTACTCAAGGAAATTCTGTTTTCCAAGGTTGAGGAAGTGTTAGAAATTATGTACAATTTGTTCAGACAGCGCTAAACATCTTTTGACGGAACGTTTGTTCTTAAAGAAAAATGAATACTTTGTATTGCTTTGCAGAATCCACAAATTGTACATCCTTGAAATGCAAAGTTGTTTCATAAGTTTTAATTAACAAAACCACTATATTTTAAAAGTTGTGAGTGAAAAAAGATTTTCTTTAAAGCGAGGTAGTCGAGTACCTCCCGAAAATGAAAGTAAACGTTTTTCTAATTTTGACGCAACTACTATTTTAACTACTAGTGCTAGAGAATTGCGCAGAATTTCTCGTACTAGTTAGTTTTCTATTTTTTTTAGTCTGGTCTAGGTCTTCGGTATTGCTACGTTCTTTTCCCAGCTGCCATCTGTCGTCGCCCAAACTAGATTTTTTCTCACTTTCGGTGTCTTAAAGGTTGAACTGATATATTATTTTGAAGATGTTAAGAATATTGAAGAAGTGTAAAAACCCGTCCTATATGGCAATTGTAACCGGAAAATGTGGAGCAGTTTTTAGGAAAATTGCTTTTAATAACGCTTAAATAACGCTTGTAAATGAGAAATTTGAAGCTCCTTTTCACAGAAAATGTTCGAGTTTTTGAAAAACTTCATTTGAAGTCATTTGAACCACTTTCACTCACAAATGCAATAATGAATACAAATCGCGGGAAATGTGCATACTAAAGACGTGATAGATATTTCAATAAAACAATTTATATTGCCTGAAAAACATTAGAATACCCCAAAATGAAACGTATCATATTAAACAGTACAAATATTGCTATTCGTTAGAAACAAATGAAGAAAAATTTGGAACAATTTTTGAGAAAATGGCGTTCGAGCGTTTCTAAAAATGCGGAATTTTGAGATCAATTTCAGAGCAAACGGTTGAGTCCTCAACATTTTAGTAATTTTTACAAAAACAAAAGAATAGAGCAAATTGACGTGAATGTCAACTGGTAGAGTACAATTAACCCTGCGAAAGCTTTAAAGGAAAAAATTGAAGCCGTTTTGGAGAACTTCTAGTGACATGCAGCTCTGGTCGGTAGTTTTCCATGGTTGCTCTGGTGAACATCAGGAGATTGCCGGAGCAGTACCCATCAAAGGGGCCACAGAACACGCGCGATCTATCCTTCCTTTTCCTGTCCTCAACCCTTATATATACACTAACACTAGCCTACACTATCCTAGCACACATGCCGGGAGACCGGACGGGAACTTAGAGCTTGTCCTGGCAGAGACGGTGCTCCGCTGGTGGGAGATACCAAGTTGAGGAAAACATTTGCAAGCCGGCGGGCAAGTCGGCGGCCTTGATATCGCCATCCAGCAGATAATAGCCGTGATAAAACATGCACTACTTTCACGTATGGGAGTAATGACCTTAGCAGTTGTCGTGCTCTGAAACACTAATCAATCAAAATCAACTTTCTTTTTAAATTGACAAACATGTTCTAATCTTGATGAAAGGGAATAACTGTCTTCTCATTTAAAGAATCATCAAGAATTCCCATTTTAACAATTTTGTATTTTCATTGAACCTAATCCATTTTTGAATGTGGTGAAAAATCACTGAAACCGATTTGCGAATACTAATTCAACGAACAATCATTACAGTGCAAGTGTTTCTTGAGTAACTCCAAATAGAAAATTTGACAAAACAAAATATACGTCCAATATCATTGTCCATATTATGTAATAGAGAAATTTTCAAAAGAACTCCTGAACAAGTATTTTTTTTAACTCGAGCCTGTAAAGAAACACTTGTATCCATAAATCACACTCTTAGTTATTTTGCGTAAGATCAAAAAATGTCAGTATCCCCAGAAATCCCGTTCAGAAAATCTCCCAACAAAAAAACTTGAAATAATTGTGATAAATATTTACTGCGAATATACCATTTATCTGTTATTGGAATTGAAGTGTATTTAAATACAGAGAATCCAGCAAAAATAGCGACAAATAACAATTAATTTATGAAAAAGTATGAAATTACGTTCAGCTGACCAGTATCAAGATAAACCAGTAGAAGATAAAATGACGAAAGTATGTAAATATGTAAAGTTTTTTCATTTCATTTGATTATGAAACTGCGTTATTAAGTTGCCCAAAAGTCAGGCGTCGAAAGGACTCTGGTAACCGTGTGAAGTATACAAAAATTAACAGCATATGTGGGGAGTGAAAGATCTCAATTGAGAACACTTAACAGTACCAACGAATTCTCTGGACGAGATTTCTGTAGGCCGCATACAGGCAGTTACTCATCACTATATCAGGCATGAATTCAATGTAATATTTCTTTTCTTATAAGAATACACGTTCACTGTAGCTCTTCAAATGATACCCGCCTGCCCTCCAGTTGACGGTGCCCAAGTTCCTTGAAGTACGAGGTAGCTCAGTGCTCCTCCCTGTCTCGCGTATTCAAATAGTATTTCCTCTCTCAATTACTTAAAAGGGAATTGACCATAGTAATGTTGTAATAGAATAGCTACTTCAATAACCATATAAAGAAACTGAAAGAAAGAACAATCACGTGTAAATTACACTTGTATGTTTTATACACGAGCTTTCTGCTTCCCAATCCTTATCATTTACATTAAGCACACTTCCTATTACATATTTATTATATCTTCAAGTTCACAGTTAAATAAGTTCACTTACTTCCTCTGAATGTCTGCGAAGAGTTTCAGTAGTTCGTCCGGGAGTCGTCCGTATTTGCTGCATAGTTTCTTCGACTTGCAACGTTACTTCTCACGACTTGCCCGTTCGCTTGCTTCGTGGCAAAAAGCGCGTTCTCGCTAGGGCCGGATGTCGTATAACCTATTTGCGACACTAGCGTACCCTTTTGTTAACTTTGCGACACCAGGCGCGCGACGTTCGAACTTATGTTTCTCTCTGAGTGGGAAGAGAAATGTGACACATTTTTCCTTCACAAAGGAAAAACAGTAGTCACAATTTCAATTAAAAAAGCTTCACCAGGGTTAGAAAGAAATTTATTTTAGCTTAGGGCTCAAATAAGGGCGAATTGCTAAGTTTTAGTTTGTAAAAATAATCTTAATCAATCTACGTACAGTTCTACTACAGTGGGTTCTAATCTATGACGTGGAAAGTTTCAGGGCAAGTAAACAGAGCAGAGGAAACGAAAACTGCCTGACTTCTGAACGAGGAAAGTCAAATGATATGACGTAAGAAAAAGAGCAAAAGGTACCTAACATCCGAAGTACTCGCGGTTTGTATACATGAACACGAACGCATTTGTGTAACGAGGGACAAGCTCTGACGTACGAAAATTATTTTTAGTCGGCGTCACTTATGGTCTGACGAGCAGAACCAACGTTATTACGTATTTGACGTAAGATGGAGATGGGAAAGTCCGAACTGAAACAGAAGGTAAGAAAACGTTAACTCAAGCTCAGAAAAAATATTTACTTTCTTATTACGTCCCACATTCTACGTTTGTAGGAGAATATTTGAAAACATAAAATTGTCTTTTAAGACACAATAAATGGAAACGGTAAGTTTATCTATAATATTCTACATTATTTATATTAAAATACAATTTTTGCAATTATATAACTTGGTTAAAACAACCATTTCTCACTATAATTGTTACTTTTTATTATAAGATATGATAATTAGTTTAAGAAAACCCTTGTAAGATGTGGGTACTGACTGTCACAAATATCTGCAGAATTCGCAGATTATTCGCAGAAGCGGACCAGGTAACAGTTTGCTGATTGATTAGCTATCCAGAGCTTTCGAACAATATATTTTGATTTTGTTAGATCTTTAAGTGTTCTTATTTCAAATTATCTCAAGAGTGAGGAGAACAAAGAGCAACGTGGGGGTAAGTGGAAAGTAGCGGCAGTTGAATTACTTGGGAAAAGCCAATATTGCGGGCGCGGGCGAGAGCATACGCTGTTTCGGGACGGAAGTTTATTATACACGTAACAGTAATAAAACCGACAAATGTAAACGGTTCGGCGCAAAGACAACAACTGCCCTAACCAACCCTTAGAATTCCAGGGAATACGACACGCAGGCACGAAATGGTTCTAAATCACCAGCAAAGGAAGCAACGGCGCATCTCTTCTAGAAATTTCGCGTCTCGCCTGGTGCGGCGGCGGGGGTCATCGCAGGCGGCGGCCGCGCCGCGCCGCGTAACTCAGCGTTGTCGCGCGACCCGCGACCTCGGCACGCGAGGGCCGGCGCCGAGCACGGACGGCGCCCACGGCACAGCATCCGCGGCCTCTGCAGCGTCGTCGGCCGCGAGCTCTCACGTTCCGAGCCTCGGTGGGGGCGTGTTTTCGACACTAGCCACATGCATGGGTCGAATTCAACCACTGTTAGGGGAATATTTGATTTCTTGCCGGCGACTGTTAATATTCCCCGAATTTCTCCGATTAATATAAGGTTAATATAAGGATTAGGATTAGGTAATATTGATTATTTCGTGATTGCAGGCGCGTCAACTGCTGTAGTTATTAGTTCCGTAAGTGTAATCTATGTTTTATCAAGCGAGATGGCGATTGTCTTCACCACTAAATGGTGAGATCCGGTGCCGAACTATACAATTTGCGAGGTTTTGTCCACCCAAATACCTCCTGCCAGTGGAACATGTCTCAGTCCGGAACAAGCTCTAAGCTTCCAACAGGTCCCCGATATGTGTGGTGTATTGCATGAAAATGTATGTGAAAGTTAGAAGGAAGAGGAAGGAAATATCGTGCGTGGTTCATGGCATTGCTGGCATTAGCTAGGTATAGACCGGAAAACTAACGACCAGACTAAAACCTATTTATCAGAGCAGCTCACCACTAGGATTTTCCTTCAGATAGCTGCTGAACGCGACCTTGCTAGTGTTGGCTGGTATCTAGTGTCGAAAGTCCTGCCACCGTCGGGATTCGAACCCTACGACTTTCCAGTCAAAGGCATTCCAATGACATCAGTTGATACCACGAGTCACCTCAGCTGGTATTAATATTAGGGGAATACTGGCTAGGGGAAATCTTAAAAAACGGGCTGTGGACAGCCCGCGATCTTTCCTTCCTCATCCTTGTCCTCTCTTCTCCCAATCCACACATATTTACAAGCATTACAGTACTACACTACTACACATGTCCAAAGACCTGTCAGAATTTCAGAGCTTGTCTTGGCTGGCTCGATGCCCCACTACGGGAGATAGCTGGACGAGGGAAATCCCAAAGGCCGCGAGGAGGATGGGACCGGAATCCATCCATCACATTCCATCAAGGGTAGTCACCGCTTTCTTTCGAGATAGATTGCACTTATGGGACTAATGATCATTGTAGTGGCATTGCCGGGAAAATTAAATAGATGCTCGCTCACGCAACCGCGAAGGCAGGAGACGACTTTTGTGGCGCTCTTTCATGAGGGGTCGGATCTGCAATGATGGTCATCGTCTCAGAAGCGTCTCCTGTGCCTAGAACCCACCGCACTCATTTGGCAAACCACCAGCAAACACCTTACCCTGATTTTCCATTAAGGAGCCCAGTGGGGTCACACACCCCATATATTTTTTACTGTACCTACAATAAGAAGAGTCAAACATTATCACAAAGCGTACGCCACTGCGCTCTTTTACAGACACCTTACGAAGATTATATTGACTGCCCGTCGCATTAAAG
>BOPP01000011.1:16635983-16684165 GCA_017312745.1 Gryllus bimaculatus
AGCGTTATCCGAATGCACCAATTCAATTCACTGAAAATAAATGCACATTGTATTCTAATATTCTGAGAATCGGCGAATTGAGAGTCTAGTTCCACGCAACATTTCACCAATGGTGGAAAATTAGATACTGCTTTCAATAGGGGTCGTTGCATTTACGCTCGTTTTATAAAAATGATTGTAACAAAACGCATCCTTTGTTCACTCCAGAGGGCTTCCAAATATCATGGAAAGATTGCGTTATGATAATAATGTGTTAATATCAGAATGCGATTTTTCCATAATCTTCATTTCGTTGCACAGCACGATCTTTCCAATCAGAACAATGTATCATTCTGTAGAAATCAAACTGTCTAGCATGATTAAGCGATCTGAAAATGATTAGTGTTGTGAACGTCAGCAGTCTTCTGTGCTAATCTCATATTTGATAAAAAATGTCACATGATATATTGAAATCAATGAAATAATTAACACTATTGTAAAAATACTTAATGAAAACAAGTTTTTCACCAAAAATACTTTTTCACAAAAAATACAAAAATACTTAAAATTAAATTCAAGATAGTCTTTTTTAAGTTTTAGCTCAACTTTATTCCTAATGACTAGACATTCCTTAATTATCTTTATTCTATTGTTTGACTTTCAGTAGCCATGGGAATTAATCTCAAACATTAGCATAAGAATGTTTTAAACAAATGATATGACATTTTTTTGTTTTTCTCAAAACAGACTGAATGAAGAAGTGCCATTTTCAAACTAGACCCTGAATTAAGTGTTATCGGCCAACATTTATTTTTACAATTTTGATTGTTCCACGTGAGTTGGGACTTTGGCTTTAGTTTTCAAATAAAATATTTATGTAATGTTTTGGTGTATTGATCTGCTCATGCTGGCTGAAAACTTTTAGAAATCTCAAAACGTTACGGGCGCGTCAACACCACTACGATAACTAAATCGTTATAAAAATACTCGAGCGGTACAGACTACATTATTATTATTCCCCCACTACATAATTCACAATTTTTATTTTTAGTATAATGGATCAATTTTCTTATTTCTTCACAATTGAATATTCGCTTCTTCGCGACAGCGAATTTTCACCTTTTTGCATAAAATTGTCACGACAAATGTAAAAATGTTAAATTTAGTGGATTTTATTGCATTGTAGAATGGATAAAAATATCTATGTAGGTGGGAACCAACCCGCAACTTCACGAGTGCTAGAACAATACTTGATACTGAGCCATTCTTCCCGCTTGATGCGCTTTTCTTATACTAACACATTTTATATTAACGAACATTGAAAGAAACATTACGTTTACAAAAATTATTTCATTGAGTTTACTGGCAGGAATCACGAAAGTTATTTTTCTTAGTGCTACAACTATTTTGCTGTCAATGGATTTTAAAATATTTAAACTCTCTCCAATAAGATAAATTACATCTTCATAGCACTACAGAACGTAGTTTCGAAATAAACGGTAGATAGAGCTGTCGGCAAGCAGGGATGTCCAGAGCCATCAACCTATCGCGTGAAGCATTTTCGACGCGAACTTTACGTTTCCAAGAGTGTACATGCATGCAGTGTGCAAACTGGCGTTGGGATCGCCACTACGAAGATCAGAAAACATTCTGGAAAAGCGAAAATTGTTCATGTTTTATTTAATAGTTTTTACCATTTGCTACCCACCATGTAGTTTGTAAAGTTCTCTCCAGAGAAACTCGCTTATTCCCACTCTACACAAATATAAAAGTACTCATGGACGGAAAATGATTCAAACACTTTTAACACCATTTAAATTATTTATCACTTTTAACACTATTAAAACAAAGTGTAAGTAACACGGTGTACAAAGTTTCAAAAGTAGATTAACTAAGGACATTGGTATAAGTTAGGCTTATTAAAATAGTTATTATTTTTAGTGATACGATTTTATTATAATTTATATATTTTAAATATTAGTATTGTGAATAATCATATTAAATACATTGGTTGTTAAATATACAATTATATTTAAAGTAGTAGTTGAATTGAGTGTCGTGAAGTGTGTTGAAGTGTAGTACAATAGAGAAGTGAAGTGCAAGTGTAGTGTAGCGAAGTGAAATGCAGTGTACGTGAAGTGAATTGAGTGAGTGTATTCATGAGTTAAAAATTCCGTGGCAGGGCAGTCATTAAAGTGTATAGGTAATGCTGTTGGTTGTTTACTTGTTCATATTGTTGATTATTGCTTAAAGGCTTTAAAATTAAGTGTAATTACTATTCTTAGTTGTAATATGTAAAATGTAGTGTTCTGCCACCAGGTTCTATGCCTACCTGCAGAAATAATAAATCTATCTAAAATTAACGGAATACTCTCTCTAGGGCTTCCGGCTTTAGATAAACTTCGTGATGTCTACGTATGTGTACATAAATATAGAGCATAGTTTTATAATGATTTATGAACAAAGCATCCTGATAAGAGATAAGCAAAATAAAAACTTGTGGATCTAGTTGGCTTTAAATCTACGTTCTTCATACAGAACATACTTCATTCAGGACCTTTCCGTCACTCAAAGGAAACTGTGCCTCAAGACGGTGGAAAAATGAAAATTTTGAAATAAAAATTATAAAATGATGAGGAAGGAGACAGAATTGAAATCTATTGACAAATCACAAAGAATGTAGGATTAAAAAAAAATGAATTTGGACATCATACGGGATCATAAGAAAGCGTCAATACTGTTCTACTATAAAAACGACAGAAAATGCGTCTCATTTTTAACTTAAAATAAAAATGTAGTAAAAGTATAAAAATAAAAATGCAAATGCAGACTCGCCAGCTAACGGCAGTCTTTGGTTGGTGTCGTGACTTTATTGGAAAGTCCAGTTGTTGACATAATGACAGGTGGACGTCAAAATCAAGGGATGTATGTGGGTTTAGAGAGGAAAATTAATGGTAGGTCATTCAGCAGTTCAATGGAAAACTAACGTACGAAAAAATTATTTCTATTCTTTCTCAAATGTTTAAATAGAATATGAAACCATAAAAAATAGTACATATGAATTAAGTTGAGAGAAAGAGTACATACTAATTTAAGTATTTAAAGGAAGAAAAACTCATTCTGAAGACGAGTAAATTTGCATTGCAAAGCATGAATAAGGATGTAAGTGGTTGAAAAAAACAAAAGCCTGCGTGACGTAGTTTGTAGATGACCTCAAGAGAAAGGCCAGTTGGCATTTACGCGAATCCAGAAATCTCGCTCCGGGAAGCACGGAGTGTCTTCCGACAAGCAGAAGCTATTAAGTCTCTGCTTTCTCTCAGGAGACAATCCGCGGCCGAGAATGGAATTTCACAACCTCACAGGCGGCTTCGGGGACCATCTAATCATCACGTGGGTCACGGCACGTGATAGGCAGTCACGGCCACCCAAGCGGGGTCACCGAAACTGCCCGCTTTCAACGAGTCATTGGGAACAATTTGAAGTGGTGAAGAGTTATCTGGCTTTCTACGTGTTTCTCTAGGCACAGAGGTTTACATTCTGCCATTGAAACAATATATAAACTGGGGTGGTCAGTGTGTGCAGTGAAGAAACAGCGCATTCCAATAGTACACATCGCTAAGGTCAAAAATAGTTTCGTTGTGGACAACTAGGAGATTTTCTAGGTTTGGAAACCCTCGGTTCAGCACACACACACACAGTATATATATATATATATTAATATATATATCATATATATATATGTAATATATATATGTATATATATATGTTATATATATAGTGTATATTAGGTATATATATATATATTAGTAGTAATATATAGACCAGGTGGCAATTCGTGTGAGATTACTATTTTGTTGAAATTAATATATCTTCGTCTATTAACATAAGAATAGTATAGCTTCTAGGTTGAGGCAGAGTTCGGATCATAAAGATTTCTGATCGTTCTCTTCAACTATTTCAGCATGGAAGAGGCATTCATAGTAATGCTAACGTACTGAAAATAAAGGGAGAGTATCTATTTTTTTGTGTACAAAGTCCTCGATATTCACGTTTCTCATCTCATTATTTTTTGAGAAGTATTATGTATTACTCATTAAAAAGTTAAATAAGATACTCACTATGAATTCACTTTACTACACTTTCAAGTCACTAAATGTATTCAATATTTATCGATTACAAATCAGTTCAACACTTGCTAATATTGAATAAATTGAGAGCGAAATGGATTATATAGGTTTATGTATATCAACTTTGGAACTTCATAATTTCAAAAACGTGTGCCTAATGGTAAGTTATTTCTCACTAATCAAATTTTCTTCGTGTGTTTTAAATAAGTTAGCAAATAAACACGAGATGTAAAGAATGAATTGTTTATTTAAAATTATTCCACGTCATTTCGTAGATCTCAAATGTCGTTTCTGTAATATCCACCATTCTAAAGACTTCACTAATTCTTTAATATCTGTTGAATTTTCGTTGCATATTTATTAACATGATATTTGTCGATGACATTTTGTGATTTTCAAAACACAATTTTATACTACACTCGAAAATATACATTGCCTCCTGATTCAAACATTGGCAGTGTTTTTAAATATCCTTCCTAATTCCTAAACACGCTCATTCTTCTTTTTTTAAACTTACCATGCCACTAACGTTTACGCGTTTCATGTACTAAACAATGGCTGAGGCCATTCCCAAAGTAATGTCTTAAATGCTCCTTGGGATTTATTTTTAATGTTTCCAGTGGCAGATAGAAATCAGAAGCTAAATTTAAAAAGCTGATGAGAAGATTATAATAGAATGTGATAATTGGGAAAAAATTAATAAGCTAACAAATACATTTTTCCCAAATCAACCATTTTGTGCACAGTTCCTTCTTCCGCGCAACGCGTCAATTGTCGAAACCAAGTAAGCAGCAGGTATACGAATCATTACTGTTTGTGCTCTTTTCCCACCAAGTTGTTTCCCGTCCAGCAACTTATTGAGATTTTCTGCTCATTGCATCTCTCGCATTTCCTTGATTCTCGACGCCGAGTAGGAATAAAAACATGTTTAAAAGACCCTCCGCTTTGGAGCGGAGCTGGAGATTCGCCGATCACAATTCCTCCGGCGCCGAGCCGCCGCCTTCCCACGGCCCGTTTCGCGCGTGGCGCCGCCGGCCGTGCGCAGTCACGCTGACGCCACGCAAAGCGGCGAGGAGGCTCCTCCGGAAGTTGCTCCAGCTCCGTACGCCAGGTGACATGCCGGCACTCTCATCACGGCAATCCTTAATCGACTGTTGATTGCGGAGGATCAAATGTCTGACGAAGGCAAGAGAGATGAAATTGATAGTGTCAAAGGAGATGAATTACTGTTCAATAACGATGTTCACGACTTAGTTTGACGTTATAATTCTCTTATCATAACATTTGTAGTACCCTTACGTGATTTTTGGTTTAGAATTCCTGGGCAAGTCAACAGGTACATTAGATCCGTAAGTGTAGGGAATTTTTTATGGGAGGTGATGGTAGTCTTCGTCCGCCGGATAGTGAGATCCAGCGCCAACCTATTAGTTGGCTAGAGGGGTTTTCTCCAACCATGTACCTCCCACCAGCGCTACGATCTCTAGGTTCTCTACTTGTGAGGTAGTGTATTGCATTTAAGTGTACGTGTGTGTAATGAGTGAGAATGGGACAAGGAAGAGGAAGGAAACATCACGCGCGGTCCCTGGCCCGTTAGTTAGGGTACTGCTCTATCATTCGCCTTGTACTGATCGGAGAAAATAACGAATACTACCAATCTGAGTAGCCTGCTGCTAGAGTTCTCGTTAAGATAGCAGCTAAACTACACGTAGTTATGGAGGTAGAGTAGAAATCCCTGCAACGCTCGAGTCTCGAACTCTAGGCCTTCCCGGTCAGAGGAACTGAAGAGACATTCATTTGCGTCCTTAGCCACCTAAGTCGGTTGGGTGATCTGGGCTGTCCGGGTGACGCCGCGTCGAAGGCTGAGTTGCCGACGTTTCGACCATGCTGTCGTGGTCTTCCTCAGGGCTGGTATGCCTCAGGGAGGTATTCCTCAGGGAGGAAGACCACGACAGGATGGTCGAAACGTCGGCAACTCAGCCTTCGACGCGGCGTCACCCGGACAGCCCAGATCACCCACATGACTCTGGTCGCGGAAGCCTACGACTTCACCTAAGTCGGTTTATCCCTAATTCTAAGCAGTTTTTTCACAAGGCAAAATTTCAGTCTCTAGAACTAGAAACGACGTTTTATTGAAAGTGTTTGATCGCAGTTGAGTGCAGCTACGTCTCTGACTCTCCGTGCCTACATTGCTGTTCGCTCTCCTTTGCAAATACCAATCAGAATTTTCGTTCCTCGCAACGAATACCGCGTACATTTAATAGCCATGCCTTTATCATCTCATATATCATATAATCACTACTTTCATCTATACAAAGAAACTTCACCCTTGTTCAACCCCTAACAGTACGATCACCTCTCGTACAACCTACCTTATCAACACCTCTTCCATTATCACCAACCCATTTTTTATATCATTCCAATATCACCATCATGGCCATTATGACAGTCTCCCCAGCGATTAAACGCTTTCTCATCACTACTTTCGCATCACCTTACGATCACTGCCTCTCATCTAGCCATGTCCTCGACTCCACGATCGCCAATATTTTTCTCCACCCTCTCTTCGCCCCACAGTTCACCATCACTGGTAAAAATATCGCCTGACGTCCAAACCATCGAACCCAACGGCAGCCCACGGATCACCGCCATCACCCTCCCCCCAACCGCCACCGCCGCGCCACCGCCAGCACGACCGCCGACACAACGGCAGCCTTCCGAACACGTAGCGCACTGCAACGGCGCCTCATTTGTCATCCGGCTGACGCGGTAATTCCGTGGAATTGTTACACATTTGTTTCACGGCTGTCGCGGGCACGGGCAGGGGTGGAGGGATGGGGGTGGGACAGAGAAGCAGCGTTGGAGGCGCCTGGCGACCGACGCGCCACCGCCCGCCGCGCGGCATAAATCTCGGCGGCTCCCATGCAGGAGGCAAACGCGCCATGCATCATCACGGAAGCAGCCCGGCCGAATCCGCGGCCCATCAGCACGGGCGAGGCCTACGTATGTACACTACCATATTCCTGTGCCTCGAGATGATTGATTGGTTTTCATTACCATTGTTTTCATCGCAATGATTTGAATTGCATTGTTAGAGATTCCGGATTCAAGGGCTACGTTTTTAGTCCATAAGTGTAGTGCATGATTTTCCTCGAGAGATAGCGGTGATCTATTCCCACTGGCTGGCAAGATCCGGTGCCGACCTATCGTCTACTTGCGGGATATTCTCTAATCAGGCATCTCCCACCAGCCCGGCACCGCGCCAGCTAGAACAAGCTCTAAGCTCCCGACCAGTGTGGTTGTGTAGTACTTGTGAGTGTGTTTAAGTACGGGGTGAGGATAGGACAAGGAAGAGAAAGGTAGGATCGCGCGCGGTCAGAGACCCGTTTGTTAGGCAATTGCCTGGTGTTGATCGGAGAAACCACAGAAAACTACCGATCAGAGTCGCCGGCCCCTAGACAGCGACTGAATTTGATCTAGCTGAAAAGTTAGTGTGGAAAATCATACCACCGTCGGGACTCGAATCTAGGGCTTTCCCGTCCGAGGCACTTCAATGACTCCAGTTGATGCCATGAGCCACCTCTCCCTGCAGCACGGAGAAGACCTGCATGTGTACCCTACTAAATTCCTGGGTTTCGTGATCATAAGAGGTTGAAGGTTATCAATTTTTCCGTTCACTGACGTTTTGGAGTTCGTTAAATATTCCAATACATAGTGTTGACAATCGCGCATTTGAATAAGCGAGTGAGATTAAATGTTCTTACCTCAAGAAGCAGAACTAGGTGAAGACGCATTCAATTTTGATTTTGTGGAACCCAGATAATAAGAATATCGATTGTGGAGAATACAAATAAATCGAATATTAACTGTAATGAATCAAAGAAAATTGACTTTAGTGATATCAAGAGATGTGATAATATGATTACGAATACATTCGTTTTCTTTGACTGTAAGCTGATACAATAAAGACACACAGAGATCGAAAGACAATCTGACGATAAAAAGCGGAAATACAAGGGTTGAGGCAGAAGCCACGGTAACTATTTTTTTCTAAAAGAAATGTTACGGAATTGAACAATTGTATTTGTCACGTGTAAGAAATGTTGTACTAATGTGTGTTCACAACAACAGATGGTCCTGTGAGTGTCTCTTTTAGCATAGAGATCAATGAGAAAACAGTTGTCTCACTGCCGCGAGATGAATATAACCCGTTTCCAGCAGCGCTCGTTCTCCAAGATAACCGTTCTCCATGGAGAAAATGCCAAAGAATGTCTTAAGAAATTGGTGGAAGATCTTGGAAATAATACCCTTGCATACCGGACAGTCGTCAGATGGACAAGAGGGTTTCTGCGAGAACGCTTAGAAACCAGTGATCAGCACGGCACGTGACGGCCTGTGATTGTGCGGACCGATGAGGCATATGCGATAATCGAGAATCTGCCTAATAGGTCGCTTAGAACGGTATATATTGCTTTTGGAGTGTTACGAACTGGTATATGATAAAATGTTTTGTAACATGAAACCAGTACTGACATTTCAAATATCCTCTCCTATATTATTTCAGTGGTATACATACCTTTTGCGGTTCTCACACGCAACCGATCTTTATAAATGAGGTCTCTAAAAGAAGAGAATTTGACGAAGACGTGTCGAAATGCACTTTGACTTAAAAAATATGATGGATTGGTTTAATAAAAACGCATCCAAATATTTATGTCAAATGCAACCCGCAGCACCCAGTAAGTTACATCATTAAGTACCTCCTAACCAAAGTGTTTTAGGGCCGTAAAAACTAAAATATTGAATACAAAGGCCTGAGAGATACGTTTTTCACACCTTAATCTATATGGCGAGATATTCTTTGGCATTCTATTGAACTTTTGCAGGTTCGGTACTTTTCTGTACCATCAATGCCACCTATATTTTAATCCTTGTGATGGTGTCCTTTTTTGTGACGTCCGCCTCAAAGGCTTAAATTCCTTACACAATTTACGCTTTCTGTGTACACCGTCGTTTGCGCAGACTGACGAGGTTTATTTGCATAAGTATTAATGAAAGATTAGCTCTCGCAGCAACAACTGTAAGTACTATTAATAGTTGCTTGATGCCGATTAAGATTCTCGTGCGTGTATTGAAAGCATTTATTCAACGTTTTGCCGACGTCTACTAGTGCTGTGTATCTAATTGAGGAGGAATGTGGGTCTACAAGAGTGGAGGCATGGGAAGAAATCTCTCAATAGTACTGAATAAATCATTATTGAAAATTTCCAACATCAATTGCTTTCTTTATTTTATTTGATATTGTGTTAGCACATTAGAAGTTACCTTTATGCACTTTTAATCAATTAAATACGCTTTGTTAACAACTTTGCCCTTTAGAATGGAAATAGTTTGGGATTTAACATGTAAGCCATCTCGCACGGATATATGGAGGTTGTAGGGGAAAACATGTGCTACAGCACAGCACAAAGAATAAAATATTTAATTATTTAAAGTGAAATAGCTAGAAAGAAATGAACAATAAAAATCAAAACATCCTAGCCTACAATACTTCTTGAATTAATTTAAAAAAGCAAATAAATTTAAAATTATAGAAAGAAAAGCTTAAGTCACTCCACAACTGACAACGATCACAATTCAGACGCATGCATGATTTAAAAGTTAGGGGAATCTGTAAGTCTGTACATCAATGCCCAGCTGTAAATTCATATTGTAAACAATATACCGTTTGACATTAAACTTAAGGCGTCGGTTTGCTAAGATTTTGAATACGTAAACATCATTTGAGGAACATTCCCATGTACCAAAGTGCAGTCAAGACCTTCTGCATTGTTTCTAATGGTAACAAATGGTATTTTTTACTCAAAGGCGAAAATATTAGTTTTATTGTTTTTGGCTAGAAATTGCTTTTCTTGAAGTATATAAGAACTCAGAAAATATTCCAATACTTTTTAGTATATTAATACTGTTTTTTTTCAATTCTTAATGGAAAAGATGGGTAAATGGATTGGGAAAAGGTAGGCATTAACATGCGAGAGTGGGCGCACCGGTACCCTAGTGTTAATAAATATGAGAAACCCAATTTTGGTGCGTCGTACAAACTCAACGCACTTAGTTCAACCCTAATCTTTTCATGTGTACATTATTTCGAACGTAAATTATTTTTAAATGAAAATTCTTGTTTGTTTGTTTGTCGAGTCTTTGTCGGATCCCGTAACCGCGCGCGGGCCTGGGGAGGACGCGCGCCCCAGGCTGAGTTCCTTCCCCGCAAACCGCTCGGCGGCCACGGAAGCGGATGTCCTAACGGTCGGGGGCAGCGGCGGCGCCCACGAGCGGCGCGTGCAAATCGCGATTGCACGCGTCACTTCCGGGAGCGCGGGCGGGAGATGCGCAGCGGCGGCGGCGGCGGCGGAGGCGGCTTTTGGGGCGAGCGGGCGCCTCCACGCGTGCCAGGGTCACTGATCGCTGGGTCTCTGGCAGAGGCCCAGTGCGCTACGGGGGGGGAGGGAGGAGGTAATTAGGACGGGTGGTGTGTGTCCGAACAATCGACGTATTTGGACTCTTCAGGATATTTCTTGAATCAGGGTAAACGGTTACACATAGTGTACGGACGATTAGAGAAAGAGAGAGAGAGAGAGAGAGAGGGGGATGCATTAAACATTATTATTTTCCTAAGACAATTATTCAACCTTTCGGTTTATTTGAAAAAGTTCTGCAGAACTTTGTTTTCTACCCGGAAGCTATAAGCTCTGAGGATGATCGCTATGCGATCGAAACGATCATAAGCCTAATAAAATTATTGATACCAAACAACATCCTTTATTTATCATAATATCTGACTTTCATATCGAGGAAGATCGTATCTTTCTGACTTTCGCTTCTCATCTCTCCCGTCTTTCCCTTCTACTTCCTCCACCATTGCAATGTGTCAATATACAAGTTACTCAGAAACTAAAACAAAAGTAGCTCTCAGTAACAAAAGTAACCTTGCGTTATTCCCAGACGTTTGATTAAAGTATTAAAATAACAAAAACAGGAAATTATTTCATGTTAATTTCAAGATGTACTTGCTGAGTGAGAAAACATCAGTTTACAGCTACTTTTCTAATTAAAGCTCAACTAACGTGACCCAACCTTCTGAATATGAATTTGTTGTTACCTGGATTATTCGATGTAAAAAGAATGATTTAATCGTTTCACTTCACTCAAAGTTTAACTTAATAGTTAATTAAAAATAATGTGTTAAGATGATTGCGGGACTTTGTCTATTAAATTATTCAAATACGGTCCATATATGCTGTACGAGTTCCTTCCAATAATTGCATTAAATATTGCTTCTCATTCATTGCATTTAATTTCATTGTATGCAATGAAATGCAATGCATTTCATGCATTTCTTTAATTTTATTCAACAATGTGATGGTTTATCAGAATTTGAACAAATAGTAAACAAGTTGGTATAAAATATAAATATAAACTCATTACCAATGAGGGACAAAAAGAATGCATTTGATGGTGTGATAAATAAATGAAAATAAGAGAGAGGTCAGTGTAACTAATAAGAGACACATGAGAGATTTCCGTGGATATTGAATTACATTACAAAAAGAATACAAGGATTGAGAGTCACGAAATAAATAAAGTGCTTGAACGATATTGATAAATCAGAAATGAGGATGTGTTCGAGAAGGGATGATCCTGCGTAGTGGGACGAAAGAAAAACGTATCTAGGTACTGTGCTGCGCATGGGGTAAGAGACGAAGAGGCAATTGGTCGGCAGAACGAGCTACGACTTGATGTCGATCAATTGTTGAGGGAGTGTTCTCCGATTTCGTAAACAAGTCTATGGTGTCAATTATTAATTAGTAAAATGCTATAAGTGAAACAGGATATAAAACTGTGTGTGGAAAGAAGAAGCTGCCTCGATGGGAATTGGACTGGAGTGAATTGGAAATTTAAATGGACGCGAGAATGATGGTCAAGAAACCCGAGGACTCGAACACGGAAGTTCTAACAAGGTACATAGCTTTTTTTAACAATGTGTAAAGACCACGTTTTGGAATAAATTACTAAATTTTAAATTAAGATCAAATAAGAGTAATGGCCATGCATACTGGGGGAGGAATAACGGGAAAATATTAAATAACAGGGTTCTTATTGTTATCATTTTCCGTATTGTCGTATAAAATGTTATATGTGGTTTATTTGTTTATGACAGCTGAAGAACAGGAACTACAATGTTTATTTGATTTTTGATTGGTAACGGTAAGAAAAATTACCAAATCCCGAATATAAATAAAAGAGTAAATATTTATTACTTTAACTTCATACTTGCAAAACCAAGGAACCATACTTGCGAAACCGAGTAGAGACAATCTTATATAACCCAAAACATTAAAAAAAATATCATGACAGATCGATCACGGTACATAAATAGGGCAAATAGCGTAATAAATAAATATAGTATCAAAGAAAGTTATTAGATTGATAATAAAGTGATTGCCGGGTAGTACTAGGTGAAAACATCCGTCAGGATAGTTATGCATGGGGATACTCACATCGCTTCAGTAGCATCATTATCTTCTCGCTGTGTAGCAGAACTCACCGGCATTATTAGGCACATCGGGGTCCCAAAATTAGAAGGGCAGTAATTTAATTATGCAGATCTCGCCACCAGGTGGTCGGGCTGACGCGGTGAGTGAGCAGAGGCATCTTTCGCGGACACCTCAAGATTTATTGCCCTCAAATTACATCACATGAGATATAGGGCGAGAGCTCGTCTCTTAATTTACTTTGGCCCCGAACTGGCCACCTCGGTTTGTGTTCTTCATGCAAAGAAGAAAAAAATGTGTGCCCTCAACACTGCTAGGAGTGAAAGAGCATGCGTATTACGTAGATAGACTCGCAAGGATTCTAAAAGAACGTTCACTCCGAAAAAAAAGAGTTCGGAGTAGTTCTTATTATGAAGTAGAAAGGAGAAGTAACGACCTAGTTTGACTGCAAAGCTATAATAAAACAGCATTGCAGGAAACAAGCAGTTGTTTCACTGAAAGCCGTCCTCACACTAGTGTTAAAAGACTAAAAAACCGTAATGGTAAAATGAACGCCTGTAATGTTGTGATTCTCAAATACCAACATCGTAGATTGATGGATGAAGAAAAACGAGAAAGTAAACAAAAGAAATAAAATTAGATTCATTTTAATAAAATAAACATAAAAATTTACGATTGAAAGCATCAGCAAAACGTTTGGGCGTCTCTGTCTCGATTTTTGTAATCCCTCGTATAAAGTGAGAAATTGTACAGAATCGGCTGCTGAACTCACTAACCTCCGCGATTTTATTTTTTTCTTTAGTCCGTTTAAGAAAAACGCCCAGAGAGATAAAAATTTAAGGTTGTCCAATAAGAAATCATTCATTACGAGAAATCTGTATTGCTTCAAAAACTTACACTTTTGATGATTAATTATCAAATATTCCTTTACATGGAACTATTGATCTTGGTATGCGGAAATTTGTCTTTATCAACATTCTTTTCACCTTTATAAATAACGCTATGTTCAAGAAAACTTCAAATATTGTTGTGCTAACACACCATGTCTATTTTACTTATAATGATAGTGAATAAGACGGGTTCTCACAGTTTGTATATTTGTTTGTTTGCTTTTGTGCACGTGTGGCTGCATTTGTATATGACGAGTTCAACAAAATGTTAAACCCGCGCAGAGATTTAAAAAGACATATGAACCAAAGGCTAGTGTGAAAAAAGCGTGGGCTAGAAAAGAAATGAATGAATTGACTCACTCCAAGACGAGAAAATAACTCAAAGGGGTGGCTAAGCTAAGAGAGATGAACGCGCTAATTTAAGTTTCAATTAAAGGCATCAGCGGAAGAATTTTACTAGTGCATAACATCTGCATGTTACAAAATGTTATATACGATTAACGAATAATGCATTGCAGACCTAAGCAAAAGAAGTGCTAATATGTTGGGTGTACTAAAATAGAAACTTGAAAATGATTAGGATTGCAATATAATGCAACTTCCAGCAATAATGATTTTGAGCTGAAACACCAAAAAAGTCCCATGTTTTAAAGTACTGTTTACTAAAGGTTTTCGTAGATTTTAATCAAACTCTTCCTTGACGAGAAAGTTTTTACAAAGCCACTCGCTCAGATAGTTTCAAGACGTAATTATTTTGCCGTGCCAGAGCCAACACAGATTTGGTGGTAGTGTCAATCAATATCTTGTAGCTGAAGGCGAATGATACCCCAAATATTAAACCATACTTCTAATATTGCCACTAAAATATACGATTTATCGTAGTATGCAGAAACAGAAGCGCGGAAGTGAACATATTTAGTAGAAAATTTAATTGTCGATTAATTTCGCTAACTCAATACGTTTTTCAAGGTATATAATGTCCAGAATACACATGCATTGTAGTTACGAGATGAATGTGTCAGCATTGGCCGGAGTTTATTGATCGCAGCTGTCATTGTGCAATGTCTTCCCGCCCATGGCCCTCCCCAGCCTGCCTGCCACGTCGCTTCTCGTCCCCGACGACCTCCGTTGGCCTTCCTTGGCCCCGCTCCTGCGCGCCCCACCCTATCTCTTTTGCTACCGGCATTGCTGCTACGGGGAGCAGCTTCCAGCAAACTTTCAGGAAAAATGTTTTACTTTCCTAATTCACCAGAAATAAAAAATCACACTATTTACACAAGTTGACTCCTTTTTTTCTGGTTTCATTTTTCATTATGAACGCATATATTCATTTCTTGTAAATAATGAACAATTTACATATTCCTGGAGTGTTTATATGATTGCCTCGAAAGTAATTGTTTCAAAAGACCTTTTGAGTGCTTATTGCGGCTCAGCCACTTGGACTATCCAAGTAGTTTATTAGACAAAATGTGCTTCAAATTGACTTAAGAGTTTATTGTCGACATTTCGACGTTTCTTCCCGTACATCCTGTATATGCAGGTAGGTATTTGTGTTTGTGTGTCGATGTTTTCCGCACTATTGTCAGCTTTTTGCAATCAAGACCCCAGTTTAGTTTTTGGTGCCAAGAGTACTCTGCCATAACTCACCCTTCCATTACAATTATTAGTACATATTTTCATTTTACTCCTTTTATTCGTCTTACTCACAAGCAGTTAAAATGATTTTTATGCAGTCTCTTTGAATTTATCATTTTAAATGGCCGAACTATAAGAATATTTTCTTTTCAACAAAAAAAATGCATCCTTATATATCACTATTGCCTTTTATTACTTTCCGTTCTTACAAAACAAAATAGTGTGACCCATAGTATCTCTTCTAAAGATGTTTCCAACACTATTTATTTTCTTTGTCAGGCTTTGTTTAATACCAAAACTTTAGAAAGGTATTTTACGATGCTTCCAAAAGCCTTCAACTGCTTTTTGGTTGTAGTGATGTTCAGTTCTGATAAGCTTCCTCCAAAGTGGTGGGTGTGATTGAACTTCTCTGATTGCAAAAAGGGGAACCCATGAATGTTCGAAGGACTCGCGCGGGCCGCAAGGAGCAAGGAGGGCGCAGATGCGGAGGGGGGGGGGAGGGCGGCCTCGATATCGCACCTGCCCGCCTATTAAATAAATATCAGGCATCCACGACGGCGCTCCACAAAGGGGATCCTGTTATCCGGATTAAGGGGTCTGAATTCGTGACACCGGGTCGTGTTGTAGGAAGTGGAATGGCAGTAGTGTTCCGTATGAGTAATGTGTATAGAAGAAGACATCGAAACCTTAATAACATTGCTAGTTGATGGAAGGGCTATTGAATATTAGATTATAAGTACTGAATGGAACAGGAAAACTTAGTTCCACATTTTAGGAAATATTTGCTTTGAGTTGGAAATGAAACGTGGTTGGCAGTGCCTCAATTAGATTCAGGATAAAGGAAAATAAGCAAACATCTGACAAAGTTCATAAAATATACTTTTCAAATTTTGAGTGCATCTATTATGATTAGAAATTATTTTAATTGTACTAGAGTAAGCTAAGAGTAATATTTCGACACTGCTACCCATAAATAACATTTCTTAAATTGTCAACGAATATTACATTTTCTAATTCAAAACAATGTTTTAATAGAAATTTGTGTTACTAGAATATTTTATTTCTCTTTTTTAACTCCCTACGCTAATTTTACATTTTTAGAATAATTTAATTTATAAATTCCTAGTCCGAAATGAAAACAATTCAATATTTACCATCATATGTTGATGCTGTTTCTTGGTTTTATTAATATCCTACTTTTATCAACGGTCACCACAGTATTTTTTTATTCAAATCACACTCACCTTCTAGTGTTCTAAATTTTTACAATACTTTGGTGTTATACCCAATGGTTCATCACAAATTTACGAATTTTCTAGGTAAATCGTTTTATTTCTAATAGAGTACTTGACATGATAATTGATGTACGAGTAATGTCCTCTAGACAATGTCACATCGGTTACAAGCATGCACAGACAAAACAAACAAGTTTCTGCAACTCGTACAACGCATGTACGATTCCTCCCTCGCGGAGACGTTCGCGCTGGGCGAAAGCACTGAATAATTTCGCGCGTGTAGCTCGTGAGCAGCGGGAAGTTGAGAAGAGAAAGGACATGTTCCCCGGTTCCCTTTCAAAAGGCACGAAACCTGTATTCCCTGGCAGAGACTACGGTTCTTCGTAGAGATATTTAAGCGAGATATTCATAATTCGAAAACGTCTTCTCCGGCTGTTTGTGCCGGGAGGTTGCAGCCCGGAAGGGCGCAGACGGCGTCCTCCGCCAGAGGGGGCACTCGCTGATAGCGGGACGCCGCGCCCATTCTATGGAAGCATCGTTCAAAAGATGAACACGCAACTCCTGCGGGGGAGTAACCAAGGTATTTTCCTTTACAGTGGATGAGCTGTTCCCTTCCACTATCCTGCCGGGATGTACACACCAATTTACTTTCGGTGCTAAGTGTAAATATGTCTTTCTCTTCTCTGTTACTAAGCAAATCTCTATTAATCGTCACCGACATGGAAACTGAGAGGTCGTACATACCAACATGACGTATGAAAATTTCACACACATCTTGAAGAATTCAGCAATAAATGCACACGGAAAATCAATTCTGTCAATGTTCACCAGTGAGCAAACGCAATTATATAGTTTTTTTATAATACGAGATGAAAAAATAATATATTATTTAGCGAGTAGGAAAAGTTACACGAGTCATACAGGCCGAGTAGTACGATCCTACGAACAAAATAAAATCACTTATCACGTGTGTCATGAATTACATTTTAGACAGCCTTACTGACTTTAGTTTTATTATAATTCATGAGTACAAATCACAAAATGAAACAATAAATGCAGTATGCGGCCAGAGAAATGTGTTTTATTGCATTTACAGATTTATTTCAACACTTTACTTGAAGCTCTAGTGCTAAAAATGGATTTTTCAGAACGTTATGCATGCCCCAAAAGGGGCATTTTGCAAGTTGCTGACTAAAATTATATTTATAAAGTATTTTTAGACTTAATACGCGGATATGATAAAGGTCGTGAGAAAATACCTAAATATGGCTAATGTTACAAGTGATCGGTTAAACCGCGTGCTAGCCAGACGGTTTGGATACAACTGGATAAATGACGACAAAAGGGATCACGTCTGATTAATTAATTCGGCTAATGTTACTGTCAGCCACATGGCACTGACCTGAGTAAGAAAAGGGTCAACTGTGAGTTGCCTTGCGTGCTTCGAACAAGTATTTTGACATAAAAACGCGTGGACAATAAAGCTTTGCTGAGACTCAAAGTGGTTTTATGTAAATTGCGAAGGCCGAAGACAAGCACCCCGTCATCGACTCGGAAATGGGTAGCGATGCGTGAAAGTAGGTTTGGTGATGTTGTGTAAATAGAAATTTACGACCAACACGCCAGAATTCACAACAACAGACCTTTTCTCTCTCTAGAAACGTTCCACCAGCACTCTGATCCCTGTTCACCACATATCTGCTATTTTTTGTAACCGTAACGTATGACTGCTTCAATTACTCTAGCTACCTCGTTTAGACTAGTGTCAATTTCATCCGAATATAGTTGAAAATATGCTTTGAAGCTGTTCCTTCTTCGAAATTCGTTCATTTATTTCGGCTAATATGAACATTAACCATATTTGCACGTTATTCATAACATTACACTTCACATTAAACAAACAAGTTTTAATAACTACGATATAAAAATGGAACACTACTAGTTTATCTGAAAATCCCAAAGTTAATTAGAACAGTATTTGATAAAAATATGTGTCCAAAACCTGTTGGCACATAGGCGACCAAATTAATTCTAATTTGATGCCATACTTAGAACTCAATCATTTTGACGTTATTTAAGAGAAAAAATCATACATTTCAAACGTAGCTGCTTCGAGATAATTTTTAATTTGCCCCCAAAATAAGCAAACTGTCTCTCACAAGGAGCAGAATTCATGTTCTGTGCAACTCCTTGAAAGAAATTTTGAACTGCTGGCAAATGTGGCTGAAAGATCGTGTCTGCTCAAAAGAGCTAACCGTCTTTATCATCTGTCGTTTTCTGAAACTTCCCTTGCTGTCAAAGGATTAGTAAGCGGTGTAGCAGTTTCTGCTGCTGATGCCAGACAGAATTTCTTTCAAAAAGCTCTCCCAATATTTCACTGCTTCAAAAAAACATACTTTTATTTTTACAACACGTTAGGAAGGTTCCTTTAGTTCTGTTTCCAAGCTGGTCAGGACTAACGCGGTTTTCTAAATCTGTGGAAATTAAGAAACTTTAAAAGAATTGGAACATTACGTATTGCATTCCATAACATCCCTTATTTCACTTCAACTGAATAATTTTGTTATAACACACATTGAACCTCATGCGACAGCAAGGGTCAAAGGGACCGCCCGCTATTAAATATTTCTGTATTATGAGTTGGTCTATGGATCAGCAATTTTTTAAAGTATTCTCGGCGTGTGAAATATCAGTTGCACTGTATGAAAATACCGTACTGGGTTGTTGCAGCATTAGTGAAGAATGTTTTAAATATTTAATTTATTGCAGTGTTACATTAGTGTATTTTATTTCTTATTTATGAGCAGTATAAGTGTTCCCTATTAGATATCTATTTTGTTTGGTTTTGTTCAACAGTATTTTTGATTCTGCAGGCTAATAATGTTTTATCAGAAAGAAGCTAAGAGTTTCCAGATATTTAGCAGCAATTTCTTAGGACTATTTAAAGGATATGAAAATGCCTGCGCTAATCGTCAAACTGCACTATGTTACTCAAATGGATAAAGTAATTAGATAGCAAATGATTATTTGGAGTGTATACTATACTAAATTGTTTTGAAAATATTATTAAAACTTTACTGCAAATTTAGTTCAAAACAACTATAATTCCCGGAACTTTATAAAAAATTAATATTTTTTGTTCTATTGGAATAATATATTTCGTTCTTACTAACAGAGAGCGTAGCTTAAAACGTTCTCTCTATTTTAGTTTACCAATATTTTGCATGTCTTTGAAATTTAAAAAAAAAAGTGTGGTTATCTAGTAAGTTGTTTGTAAGTCTGGGTGACTAAAAATATACGAAGGAAACCCCGTATGTGATCTGTAATCGTTTTTGTACATAATTCTTCCTATCCATACTAGCTGATTACTGAAGAAATCACGCGTTAGAACATTGGAATACAGTTGTATCCAATGGCAACCTGTCATAGCTAAAAAACTCTAAAATCCATCAAAAATGGAAAGGGCCTTTAGATCATCAAGTCGATTTCCAAAGATCATTGAAGAAAATGTAGTTAGTGTGCTCAACTGTGAAAACCACGACTTAGAGGATAGAATCCTGAGGCATGACAGTTTTCCTTTTTACTCCTATGTACTGTGTGGTGACGGCAGGATGTGCAGAAACGTAATGAACTTCCGGTCTCGAGGAAAAAAGTGGTGAGGGGGGATACCAGTCGAATGACGATATCAACAAAAGGATCTACAACTGACGGCTTGTGATCTAAAGCTTGTAAAAGAAGAGGAAGAAAACTCCGTCCAGATCATTTATAAAATTGACACATATCTCGGAATGAATACTTGCGGTCCGAGTGGTGCCGCGTCTCTGTCGTGTCAGCTGCATTTCAGCCTGGGGAGCAGTGAAGACCTGAGAAGTACGTCAGACACTACGACGCGGTTGTAGCCGTACCGGACAGTCCCGGGAGCTAGTCCTAGCTACGTAAGCACGGCAGTCCTGGATAATCAAATGCCATGTAATTCCGACACTTCATTGCTTTCTTTCTGAGGGTTGATCGACTGAGGTTCCATGGCGCTTCGATTGCTGTGCCGGAATGGGAAGATTACCCCGTCCTCGGAGACCCGTTCTATAGGGTGCTACTCCAGCATACGACAAAGGGAAACTAGGTAAACCACTGATCACAGCATTCAAGCAACGAATTCGATTCCGACAGGCGCGTCAAACACTGAAAGTAAATCAAGCAAATTTCCGGCACTAAGATCCAAGATATGTCAATCAACGTTTCTCTCGACCTTAAGGCATCGTATTTAATAGAAATAATATTTACAGTAAATTAGTATTATAAAATGATATTTACTAATGTCAATTAATGTATTATTATAGTCTGATGTAATGATTTAGAATTCATTAGTAATGCCTAATAAAAAAATGTATGAGTAAAGAGGTTCAGCAGTAAGGCCTCCTCTACTGCCAGGAAATATAACGAACTTACATGACCATAATTACAATTGATACGTTCGGTCGTAAATAAAATTAACTGACCCTTCACATGGAAATACAATGCCAAAATTGCCTGTATCTTCATGAAATGAAACGACATTACTTATGAGTGACTTACCACTCTCATTTTTTTTCTTCAAACCTCTTTCAATTGAGAGAGAGAGCTACTACTTATTATTATTTAAATAAATAATCTTCAAAAACTAAGAGATCGGAGACTAAAAAATACGATAAATTCATCAAATTTCATTCGAAGTGATTCAACCGAGAACAATTAACAAAATCGATGCTAGGAGGGCCAGTAGATTTACGCCTGAAGTGTCTTCACGGGTGTTGGTGCATCCCCAAGGGATGACGTCACAAAGGCCATGCCAAGCCTCGCACTAACGCACTCGGTCATGAAACTCCCGGGCAGAGAAGCGCGGCGGCCGCGGGGTGCCGCAAGGCGACGCGGGGAAACGATCCCCGGCTTGCGCATGCGCATTGAACACCTGCTGCGCCCATTTGCACTTTATACTGCCGAGAGTTTAATGAAGCCGTTTCCTCTTCCCCGCGCTCGTCTTGTCGCTGGGGGAGGGAGGGGGCAGGCGCGTCAGTGACTCGCGATGGCGACGAACGCAGAGGGCGCAGGCGCATTCCAGAGGCTTCTGTGCTAGCAACGGTGATTTTCACAAGCGAGCGCTATTCTGTTCGTCGAATTGAAGGCATAGATACGAGATGAAAAGAGCACGGGGCCATAAGCATAAATCGTTGGTTTCATTATATCGGTTACAATCAAAGCACTGAAGGTTAAGTACGTACTTTACACATCTTTTGCAACATGTGCTGAAATCTTTGACACATGAACTGCAAATATCAGGCACTCGAATTACAGAATATTTAACACATTTGTTACAATTTGTGTTTCCTATTTTGTGTTTTGTTCTAAAACATAGTTCCAAGTACTTAAAATGTATATATTAATACAAGCATGGATAGTGGCAATTATTTTACAATCTCTCCACGCCAACTACAAGCCTAGAAGTCCCGGAGTTAGGCCGTGCCAGCCGGTCAGGGAGGCGAAAATCGATTTGACCAATGCCCCCGTGGAGTGTAAATTATAGCAAACCTACAGATCACACATTTCCCTTTCACTAGTCTAATGCGAGTTTGACGAAATGGTCATCGTCGATCACCAAATCTTTTATTCCTAATACAATCCATTGATTTAATTTTTTGCCATCTAAGCATCTACAGAGTCATTCACACGGCCCAACATTTTTCGTTGGATTTCGCCATCTATTCATATCTCTATTTCTACAGCTGTCAATTTTGTGATTCGTCTCTCACCTGTATCTTTTCCTTTTATTTGTACATGTATGGTTTGTTTTCTTTTGATCATTTGATCGACAGCAAAATAGCACCTACCGTGTCATGATTTGTGGTAATTATTATAGATGAATTGTATCTCCGTCCCAACCTGCTCTGAACCTCACACCAAAACATATTCTCCATTAGTCATCCACGACTGGAGCAACCCCGCCTGCCACCTCCGGGTAACAGGGATCAAATCTCAGTCAATCCGTAAGGAAATTGGGGTGCACAACAGCCAGATTTAACGGGGTTCTTCCGTTTTCCTCTCAGTCCTCCATCATCATTCACATCATTATTTCATAATCACATATATCACCATTCACCACCAATCATCACATTCATTCATAACTCCAATGTAATCAACATAATCAATAATCACCGACCAAAATCATCCATGCATTCCAGGTAAAGTTGTGAGGCATAGAGACTAGTGCCACAACTAAGACCAGTCATCCACGCCTCGCCGCAAAATCCCCCACCAGGAAGTCCCGGAGGCAGGCCGCGTCCGCGGTTCGATCGAAGGCGGCCGTGCAGCGCCCAGTGTGCGTTCTCTCGCCCGGCTAATGTGTGTTTGACGACCTGAATGGCGGTGCGCCCCGCGGCGGGCGCGGGGCCCGTGCGGCCCTGTTCCCAGCCGCACAAAGGCGCGGGGCTCCGGAGCGCGCGCGTTGCTATCGCAATCAAGTGTAATTACGGCGCCGCGCAAGAAAGACATTTCTGCGTTGTTGATTTAACGCGCGCCTATTTAATAATGCACAGGAGGGAAGTTGGCGAGCGCGGGTTAAATATCTCAATCTGCCGGCGAGGCGGCATGCGATGCGCGACGGGACGTGTGGGGCGACGGGCCATTCGTCACGTTAACACGCGCTGTCGCGGGCGCAATGTCGGCGGAGGAGAGCGGCCGTCGCGGCGAAGCTTTGCAAGAGGTGTCCCAATTCGCGAGGCACGCGCCTCCGGGATGGTTGGGATAACGCAGGACGACTCGTAGCAGAGCTGCATTTCAGTGAGATGAATCTCTTCAACCCGAATGATGCTTGGCCGAAATGTCTACTTTAAGACCTTTAAATCCCTTCCCAACAGTAAACAATACAGACAAAACAAATCCAACTACTTTCTACTTCAACTCCTGTAACACACCTCCGATTTAAAGTAGGCAACTAACATGGGAGAACGGATAGACATCACAAAAAACAGCCAATAAAAATAACATGTACAAACAAAACAAATTGCACAAAATTGTAACCGCAGCTTTTCTTGACGGACGTTATTTTAGGCTACGGCTACTATTCACACCAGAATACGGTGTTGTATAACCTAATCCCTACGCTGTCTGAAGAGTGGTTCTCAAGAGTATATTCTTTCAGTGTGTTATCAGACGACTTTTTAAAGAAAGTTTGTTTGTGCGCCAGAACCTATTGTATAACACACAGTTCCATTCTTATAGATTTACATTAGAATATAATTTCGTGATTTAATTTATCCAATAAAAGGAGACTATCCCATTACCATTATCGTATATGTTGCACATAACAAAAATATCCTACAAAACGTTAAATATACTAGGGGATGACAAAACTGACGATTTTTCCCTTCCGAGTGTCCCATGCCCAGCACCACATATTGTAAACAGCGGCGTGTGAGCAAAATAATATCTAGCGACCTGTAACATTCATGGCTCCCGTACCTTGGACCGTCTGGCGTCATCGTTGCCATCGCAGCTGCATTGCGATTCCCTGGGAAGTTCTCTTGGTATGGCTTTTTCAAACGAGACGTTCAAAATTTGACAGATGAGGAAGGGTTCAAGGCCGTCTATTTTTGTTAATCGTCCATTTAGTTCGTGTTTTCAGAATGTGCCGCTTATGTAATATCATGAACAATTTTGATTTCAAACATTATTTCCCATATTGTTCTTGTACGTAAATAAGTCATAGTACATGATTATGGTATTCTCGCGTTCAAAACTACCCAATACCGTTTTTAAATGATTTATTTACCCTTGTTGGATAATACATTTTCTTTCAGGGGGTTGCAAGTACTACAGTAACAATTAGAGATCATGAGGGAAAACAGAGAAAAGTATCCACAGAACATTCTACTATACCACATAATAAGTTTGCATAACTATAAATTAAATCAATAGGTATTAGCAGTACTTTACAAAGTCTTAAAAATTTTACAATTTGTAAATACTATAATTCATTGTTAAGAAGAAAAGATGCATGATAATAAACTCATCTTTTCTTCTTAATAATCTACTAGAGGAGGTGGTAATAAGTCTTTAGCAAAGCATGAACGAATTCGTAGGAAATGCTTTTCTGATTTGCCAAGATTCAAAACATTGTGAGCAGGACGAGCAGAGACACTGGAGACGAATTTAGTTCTTTAAAGGCACAATTTTTCTAAAATTTGATTATTTCGAATAAACCAAGGAACCTTTAAACTATATCTTAAGTCTTATTTTGTATAATTTCTAGTTTTTAAAAAATTAGATTTTGCAGTACCACCCTAAATTTGGCTGGCGTGTGTTAACGAAGGGCAAATATTAGATTTCAATAAGGCTAATTTGGTAGATGACTCGGAGTTTTTTTAATAAAAGGGGTATAATTTTAAAGAATGTTATATTAGTTTTACGCGCAATGGTAGAATTTGTGTTTTCTAAAGTAGTAAACAAAAGATAGTTAAAAATAGTTAAGGTCAATTTATCAGTTTAAAAGTTGAAGTTGGCGTAAAAACGTGATTGATTCTTTTTACTAATATTTAAATACAGATTCAATACGACATATGAACTCGAAATGTTTAAGTGCAACATTGATTATGTCACAAACGCAATCAGAATATCCATGTTGGAAAGAGATGAGTGGGCTCTTGCGTCTCCTACATGAACTAACGAGCTTGAAGCAACAATTGCCCTTCAGGGACATGAGATTAGCGGGAATTTTAAATGCCAAAATTATCACAGTAAAAAAACATTGAATCAGAAACAGGCCACAATTTATTCCCACAATGTATCTCCATGTCATTATTTTTCAAGAACAACAAAGGAGGAATCAAGAAAAAGTATAATTTGTAAGTCCACTGTAGTTCAGGCGAGGATAAATGTGTTTCTCATATTCATGTGAAGATAACATATTCTCTCTAGAAGTTCAAGTAAACTTATGTAAGCGACAAACGTGTGTTGCTAGAAACTCTTAGAAGAAATATTTTAAAATAATTTCATGTTGGCAAAATTAAGTATATATGGCTGAAAACTCTTAAGACAATATACCCAATAAAATGTGCTAAAAAGGTTGATTATTATTGTCAGTTTATAAAAAATCATCGGCAGAAAATCATATACGTATATTACTGCAAAACAGATAATGATCGCCTGATCCTCCTTCAGAGTGATTTAGAATGGAAACGGGAGTTCCCACATTATGGTTCATGCACACTCAACCCGGCCACTCAATTCGATACAAATCCCTTTACAATCGTGCGAAACACGGAAACGAAGTGTGGTTGGGCTTAAAACACATGCTTTCGTCTCACTGAAACCGGCACAAGAAAAGTTTGTATTCCGTAATATACAAAATAATACATTTTTGACCTTCTATTACATTTTAGTAAGCTTATCTCAGCCCGTAACACAGTTTGATTGAAACGCTTAAAGGTGGGTTCCAGTATGAAGCTACTTTTACTTTTAAAAGAATGATACCAAAAGTGATGTTTTGGGAAGTTGCACACTTTTGGTAAAATCTTTTGGACCTTTTTATTACAATTTTTTTTTGGGGGGGGGAGTTCCTCTGAACTAGATTCTCTAGCTACTCAGAACATCTCGTTTCATTCTGCACTACATGTTCATGCGAGTTTACACGCGGAAACCTTGCAGAAAAATGTGTAGAGAAACTTGTTAAGATAGAATGCGAGGGAAAATATAAGATTCTTGCAAGGAACATGGGAGCAACATGCTAAGAGCATACCAAGAACGGTCGGGGAATATACGGGGAAACATTTAGAGAAGCACGCGAGGGAAGAGAATGTGGAATCCGAGTGACGTTTATTTAAACTGTGTTCTATAAAATGAGACCCTTTTAAACCAACCTTCTCATACATTTTGGAAGATTTTTCTCTTCTGAGTACCCCTACTCCAAGGCCTGCATGGATGATCAAAATCGTCAAGAGTAGGGATTACCACATTTTTTCTTACTTCAATCCCTTATAAAATAATGGTTTGCTTCATATATTCCCATATTCAATTTTCCCCCTTATACACAGCTTACAAAATTATCATTATCCGCGACTTCAAGGTATTCATTAGACTACTGTGAAGGAGGTTTGGAAAGTTCTTCTTCTTCTTCTCCTTAAGGTGTACAAGCACTCCCTGTTATGCCTCCGTTCCCATATGGTCACCCCGTCTCTTCTTCGGGCAGCCACTTCGACCTTGTGGGCGGCATTGTAGAATTACTTTTGGCAGGGAGTTGCCTTGCAATCTTTCATTATGCTGTGTCCAAGAACTTCGATACTAATTGATTTTTTCTTGAAGATTACATACCCCAAGTTCTTTACCAATTTCTAAATTTCTTTTCTTGTCCATCAACTTGTAACCACCCACTGACCTCAGAAATATCATTTCAGCAGTTTGTCATGTGCTATCTTTTTTGGCCATTTTCCAATATATACTTCCATATAAACATGTTAGCATATTAAATATCCTATAAAATTTAATCACAGTGTCCTTTCTGACTTTCTTTTTCAGGGTTCTCAGAATTGTTCTGTTCATACGATTTACTTTTTCAGTTTTCCCCTGTATATATATTTCCCCTCTGTCCATAGGTGAATTATATATAACTAATTTGGATCTAATCGGTTCCATCCTTTAAAAGACCATGCTTTTTGTTTTTGTAGAGGATATGCAGAGATTTCAGTTACCTTTTGTAATTCAAACAGTGCTTTCTGGAGGCTATATCTATTAATATTCTAATAATAATAAATTCATAATCTGCTATAATAAATTTTTCACATTTACAGTTTACTTATTCTCGTTTACTCTGTTTCTTTTCACTGTATACAATCGGTACACTAGAATGAGAGATATAGTCTTCAGTACGTATCCGTGATGGTGGAGACAAAATTTTTTGCAATGAGAAAAACAAACTGAGAAAAAAAGGCATTGCGAGATTCCATTTGGTTGCCGGCAGCAAGCACATTCGTTCAAATTACATATTAAACGCCCACATACGTTTCGTCCATTAAGAATGTGAAAGGCAGAGGTCTCAATTTCCTCTTTGATTGCCCCAAAGCATATCCTCAGGCACTGGTCAAAGAGATTACTTGTCTTCCACTCTCTGCCTCAGGCGAACTACAAACTCAGTAGTTCAACTCACGCGAAAGATTGAAGATAGAAGTCTATTGCATTCAACCTGCATGATGTATGTGAAAAAGCAGTCACAGCGGTTCATAAGTGAATAGAGAGTACGGACGACTGTAGTGTAAGATGCACTGAACACAACTATCAACAATCCCACTCTTCCGGCTACTTACATTCACGAATTTTTAATTACCAGCCGTCTTAATTATTTTTATCAATCCACTGACGAGACTGGCGCCTTCCGTATGAGAGACACGTTTCATGTAGCTACTGAATCAACCGAAAGAAACACGTTAATGAATGACGGCCGTGAAGAAGAATTAGCTTGAGCCAGAGTCAACTAATTAATAATTTCAGTTGCCTTCAAACCGTTTTATTACCCCGGCGCCCGCGCCTATTCACGCGTGTGTTTGAACGCCCCGCGGCGCGCACCTGGCCGACGCGGGCGGTGTAACACGCCCTCCTTTGTGGGGAATCGTCCCGGGCGATCGCCCACGCGACCCGGCCCGAAGCAGTGGGCGGAAAGTCTTTTCCACGAGGGCGGAAGCTTATAACCGCAACACACTACCTGGCAAAGAACGACTAATACGACGAAACAAAGCTGACTGCTGTAAAAGATTGGCCTCGGATGGTGCACTTAAGTTAGATAAGCATTCTCAAAATAATGTTTTATATGGGTTAGTATGATATAGATTATATATCACATTAAGTACGCCTCCGATATATTATGATTATATCGGAGGGTCACTTAACTTTCTGTGGCAATATCGTAAACACCGTTTCCGTGTTCCCATCTACATGTACTATTGCAACCGTGAGTCATAAACAACTGACGGGCAAATACAAAATAATAAATAAAAAATGAAATAAAATAAACAGGTAATTCTGAACGAGGCCCTAGAGGCGTTTCACCATCTTGTTGCTCTACGATACAAAAATAACCCCTCTTCAGCATCAGTTTGAAGAAAAAATCTAAATCCGGCTGCTCTGATCAGCAGTTTTCGGTATTTTCTCGTAACAATACCTGACGAATGACGGAGCACAAACCTAACAAATAGGCCACATACCGCGAGCGAATTTTCCTTCCTCTTCTTGTTCTATCCACTTACTTACCTCTTACTCCTTATCTCTTACTTACACACACACACACGCACCACAGTACCACATGTGTCGGCTCGTCATTCAGCAGAGGAAGAACACCGTCATCTCACGCGATAATATCATGTACTACACTTACGGGATAAATGCCCTAGGTGTATTGAAGAGGAGCTCATCAGCGCCCTCTGGTTAGAGCTTCGCGCTTGGGCCATCGCGCGGCCTCCCTCTTCGGTGGGTAAACACGCCGTCGCGCCGCGAGGAGAGGAGGAGGAGGATGAGGGAGGAAGGGGGAGGGGGGAGGGCGAGAAATCGCTTTGCGGCCGCCGCGTTCGGACGGCGAGGTTTATGGAGGTGCCAAACGCGGTCGCCTTCCAGCGCGCGCGGAGGGCGAGGCAGGGGAAGAGCGTTGCCGGTGGCGGTACAGTCGCCTGCCGACACTCGCCCGGCACGCTGTGCCCGCACGCTGTGGTCCAATGGGTGTGACTTTCGAGCGGTGATTCTGAGCCGACGCACGTGCTCCATCCCCAAAACACCAAACCACTGGCTCCATGACAAAACGTACTTTTCAAAAATTCGCTAGGGAAAATTCGCAATGAACAGAGAGAATTATAAAAAAGGATCATTGCGTGCTCTTCGACATCAGCACCATCAGTAAAACAGTAATTCTATAATTCGATATAGCTCTATAGCAGAATGACTAGCGAGTATTCCTTTCAGAATGTGTCTAAGAGAAGATATCCCAATGTGTTTTCAAGAAACTAAGTTCGCATGATCACCCGTCTACATTCCAATATTTACAATCATGTTTATGTAACACTTTCTACAGCATTATTTTGTAGAAGACCATTAAACAGGGCCACAATTGAAGTATTCTCTATCCCTTAGGACGTCTTGTGTAGACGTCCACCTGCAGCCCTAGAGTCAATCACAGAGACCGAGGCCAAACGTTGGTGTCGGTGACGGTGACGGTGAGGGCAGCAGCGGCGATAGGTGCGGGGGGGCGGGCGGGGGCGGAGAGAGGCGACCGCGGCGGTGCCTTCAAACGGCCGCCGCCTGTCGCTGGTCGGCGGGTGCGCTGTGTGGCTGCGGTTAGCGGGAGCATGTGAACCGCGCTGTTGTGGTGGCAAATGGCAAGTGGCCTCGCTGGAGGCCATAAAACCAGAACGCAAATTTCTACATTTTCCTTCGCAAGCGAGGCGCCAGCCTTCTTACGTGCTACGTCCACAAACGTTATTTATACCGTAAATGAGAACATGTTCAATACTCCGTCGCTAAAACGTTGAATAAACAAATGTTGGCTACGTGATGTGGAATAAGGAAAGGAAAGTTTTGCTTTGGATATATTCCCAACAATTTCACTTCACATTAGTAACCGCTTCTTAAATGCCGAATTTGAAGACGTTTGTAAGAACACAAATTACTACAGTATATTCACAATAGCTATACAAGTAAGTAACAGGAATAGCGCACATTTAAGAGTCTAAATGTAATACATTTACGGTGTATCGTTTTAGAAATTATCAATTAAGAAAGAGATTATATCCAAGAAAACTAAACTAATTAACATGTAATAAAAAACAAATAGTCTTGTGCAAATCTTAGGTTGCCGACCAAAGTGCCGGCTTCATCTATAGGTTAAGTTAGAAATAAGTAAAGGATGGTAAAAGTTTAATCGAATTCTTTCCCATCAAGTTATAATTTAATCTTCGTTATAATTTTCACATTGATTGCATATAATACAATTTTAATCCAAAATACATGTGATATCCAAAACTGTTCGTTAAAAATTATTTTTGAATTTCATATTTACTCATGAATTCAAACCCAAAAATAAAATGGCTGCTAGTTGGACGCCTACAACCCATTAAGAACGTGGGACGAGAAAAGAAGAGAAACAAATACAAGAACAATACATGTAAAAGTAATAGTACAAGTAGGAGTTTTTCACCTCTTCGATTAGAGCTGCACCGAAAGACATATCCCTTTGAATATAGTAAGATTACGACGAGGGGCGTTAAAATAAGAGATGATACACATTTGTCCAACTGTATTTGTTTTTTTTATTCTAAAAGGCGGAAAATTGTTTTAGTTTGACCAATGTATAAACTATTACAGTCTGTACAATTAATTTGATAAAATACTTTGTTTATGTCTAATTGCCCTCATCAAATCAGTTGTACAGATTGTAATAATTATATTGTACACACACACACACACACAACACACACACAATATATATATATATTATATATTATATATAATATTATATATATATATACATACATAAACTAATAAAAATGTATGTATAGTAAATAAAACTTACGTTTGTATGAACATTCTTTTGTTCAAACGTAATTTCCTACACAATGTCCCCTTTTTTTTTTACCAATCGCAGCTAATGTTAGGAAGTTGTTGTAATTGTTCATCCATAAAGTGTGGCCCTTATTTAGCAACGGCTGTATTAAATTTAAAGCAATTTCTGTCATTTTATTTATAGTATTAGCATATATACTATGTATAATAAACAATATGAACTGATATAAAACTGAAATATACTGGTGTAAAATATTTATTCTAAAACAATTTTCCATCTTTAAAATAAAAGACCAAATAGAGACTGACAAAGATAAACTATCTAAAGACATAAAAGTAAATAATAAATTTAATGATACCCATTAACTTCAACTAACGTAAAGTAGAAAAAGAAGAAGCAGTAAAAGAAGAATAAAAATGATGAAAACCGTCGCTCGGGAGAGAAGAGCGTGAGAGGAGGAGGCCGAGAAGCAGCTAACGCCTCGCCTCGCCCTGCGCGGCTTCGCGGGCGGGTGGCGGCGGCACTTCAAAGCCCCTCGGCGCGGCGCCGTCGGCGTCGAGGTGGCGCTTGCGGTCGCGAACCAAGAGCGCGAGCAGCCACCAACGACACTTTCCAACTTAACCTTTCCCCTCTTCCTTCCCTCGCCACTATGCCTTCCTCCCTTCCCGTAGTTTGTGGCCTTCGTTCCGTACTCTCTCCCTCTTCTGTTGTAATTTTTTTCATCTCTATCGTGTCTTTGTGTATTTTCCTCGTTCATCCCCGCTTCCTTTCCATTTTTCCTCAATTTTTCTTATTTCCATCTGTTTTTGTATTTCCCTCTTCTCCCTCTCTTTCACTTCATCTCCTACCGAGCGTGTGTGCACTCCGTATATTGCGCTGTGTCTCTTTCTCACACAAACACACATTACGCATATGATTTTCAACAGAATCTAATGTTTATTGCTTATAACACTGAATTGAATATTCTACTTGCACAAAACAAATTGAATGAGATTAACTAAAAATCTGTTATTCAGAAATGCAAGAAAGCAAAGCAACGAAGTAATAAAACGAAAAAGATTATTGTTATTTATAATAATCTAATACAAATCAAGTAATGATCGTCTTAGTTTCTGTAGCTGGGTCACGAAAGGAAGCACACGCAGGCCAAAAAAGATAGATGTGGTGATGGGAATGCGACATACTCACCACATTTCTCCCGTAATGCAAGGACCAGACCTGGAAACGCCACTTGCTAGGCAAACTTAATCTAACCCTAAAATCCTTTATACATACGTAAGCAATGATTACGAATATCATTCTAAAGTAGTTGTGCTCTTCCAAGATCCGCGTCTTGCTTTGCTCGGAATGAGCGCTGGCTGCGCCCTCACCGCCGCCCGCGGGCGCAACGCGTACTGCTCGACCCGCAGCCACGCGAGGGCACCGAACGCGCACCGAACGCGCTCCCAGAGGAGCGTCGCCGCCCGCCCGCTCGCGGCCTCCAGCGCACCGAGCGCGCGTGTGGAACGCCTCTCCGCCGAACATCAAATGCCCTTCGAATGTACTGCGAAACTACCTCTTCGTGGATTAGTTGATTGATTAAATATTTCCTGATTCCGAGCTCTACAACTGCAATAGTAATTATTCCTGTTAGTGAAGTGCATTATTTGTCACGGGAGGTAGCGCAGTTCTTCCCCTACTGGATGGTGAAATTCGGGGACGATGTACACATCAGTTGGCAGGGATTTCCCCATCCAGGTATCTCTCCTCAGCGGGGCAGCTCCCCAGCCAGAACGAACTCTTAAGTTGGTCTCCCGACATGCAAGGTTGTGCAGTGAATGACGTAAGTGCAAGTGGGCGTAAATGAGCAGTGAGTACAAAGAAGAGGCATAAGAAATTGTGCGCAGTCCATTTGTTAGGGCACTGCTCCGACATTCGCCTGGTGGGAAACCGCGGGAGGGCATCCGGTAAATTCTAGGACCTCCCAGTCAGATTCCCGGTTCAGCTCCCGGCCAGATCGGTGAACTCTAGGACCTCCCGGTCAGAGGCACTACAGTGACATCAGCTGATGTCTTGAGCGTCCTCAGAATGTAGCCCCATGAATGTAGTAAGATTTAGACGAGAAAATTGAAATAGGAGTCGATACGCATTTAAGTAAATTTGTGTTTTGGTTATCCGAAAGCTTCCGGTTTTTATTTCGAATGTTCGGTATCAAATTTTCTTTACTTTTTTGCGCAGGGGCGTGAGCAGCTGGCTGGCTTGCCGCTTCAATAATTTATCAAGAGTCCGTGCAGCTCCATGGGAGGCGACCACTCCACGTGAGATCACAGGACGCCTCAGCCGCTAAGGGCCGTGCACAAAATGTCAGCCTGCGGTTTGGCCGCTTTCAAGCAAAACCCATTTTCTGTATCGAGCGCCAACTGCGGTTCACCGATTTCATGCGTTGTAATAGATACAAACTACCAATATCATGCTCTAAAGTTCATTGTAGGGTTTAATACTTGAACAAGGGCCTCCCGACGATGATGTGTACCGATTAGTCCATTACAACGGTGAAGTTTATTGATGAATTCATTTATTAAAACAGTATTTAAATTCAGACTGCTTCAAAAATATTTGTGAATTCCACAAAAGAGTTTTACACAAATAATACGCATACTATTCTGTTATGATCAGATCATACGTGAGTATATATTTCATTTTGAGACCGAACATTTAAATCTATGAATTTACTTAAATTACATGAATTTGAATTACTCAATAATAAAATTGGGTGTTGTTTTGTAGCTTTCCTACAGACCTCAATGGTAGGAGGGGACTTTAATACATCCTCAATTTTTTTCACTCATTTAAATGTAACACATTTACAAACCCTCTAAATACCTACATTGGTAATGGTTTTTGTACTCATAACGGACAAAGACTTATGAATGTTCGTCGGTCGGGAGGGCTGCTTTATAATATTTTATCTTCTTTCATACCATATTTTATACTTTTTTTGTGAAAACTCGATAGAAAAGTATTTCAGAACAGATATGAAAAAGTCCGAGGTTTGGATTTACTTTTTCGTTTATTTATTGTTTCTTAAAAGATTTTTAAAATGTTCTTTGGACATTAAAGTACACAATTCTGATAATGTTTACTAGTAGATTTCCGTTATTAGACAAAGACTGCTTATGCAACAGTTTACTAACTGTATGCCTTGTATAATTGTAATAAGCATTAACATTTCGAACACTTGTAGATTCATAATGCTGATTATCTTCAGTAAATCCTAGATAGAAAAGGCATTCTGTAATACCGCGACGCGCGTACTGAAGCCACGCAATTACAACCACCTGCGTCCGAGTCGTACCTTGCGAAGCGAAATAGCTCTCATCCCGGGAGCCCCGTTAATGTGAAATAAACGCCCTCTGTTACTTAATTACGACCGACGAACATTCATACTAATGTCATCTCCCCTGCAGCCACGTGTTCTTTCACAATGGCGTAGGCGGAATCCCTTCCGCCATGAAGCGTCGCGCGGGGCTTCAGTCGTTCGCACTTCATCCGCGCCTCGTCTTCTGCCGCTGCCCCACTCCTTTTGTTGCCGCTGTGGGAGATGCCCGACGCCGTCACAATCGCTGCCCCTCCCCCCTCCGTGTGGTCACTATCTTGTTGATTAGCCTAATTGCAGTTGGTTGCATCGTGTATGCTTGCAGATGGTCAGCCCAGAATGTGATGGTTTCTCCCACCACGATCCTGTCTCCACGAATATTTTGCTGTTTCCTGTCATCAAACTGTTTCCTTCTGCCTTTCTCTGATTTAAGTTTACCAACGTGTTACAAAACAATCGTTTTCACCATCGTGTAACCATCGCTGTTCTCCCTATTCCTTCAAAATAATGATCATAAACATATCTTAAGACATCCAAAATACTCCTAGTGTTGCCATTATATTTCCATTCTTTTCTGTATTTCATGTTAATAAAAAATATGATAATAAATATTGTTTTACTGACTGACTGATTAATATTTCTAGGCGCATGAATGCTAAGGTAATTAGTCCCGTAAGTGTGATTCGTGTTTTATCACGGAAAGCGTCGGTGTCCCCCTCCCGTTGGATAGAGAGACTCGGTGCCAACCCACACGTCGGCTTCGGGGGCGGGAGAGGGATTTCCCCATCGAGGCATCTCTCACCAGCCCCAACTAGGACAAGCTTTAAGTACCGACTGGTCTCCCGACAAATGGGGTAGTGTAGTGCTTACACTCAGATGTAGGGTGTGAGCAAGTAAGAGATAGAACCAGTAATAAGAAGAAACAATTACAAGCGATCCGTGACTTGTTTGTTAGGATACTGCTCCGGCGTTCAACTGGAGTTGATCGGACAAAACCACGGAAAGCAACCAATTAGAGCAGCCGGTTTCTAGAATTCTCCTTCTGACAGCGGCTGAGTTCGGGCTAGCTGACAAACTAGCGTGGAAAATCCGCCAACGGCGGCACTCGAAAGCTACGATCTCCCGGTCATAGACATTGCAGTGATATGAATTGATTCTCTAGCTTCTTAAGAAAGTAATCATGTTTTGACTGAATTTAAAAAAAAATTCAAATGTATTTTAAGTGGCGAGGGGGGGGGTATGAACTGGAATTGTGCGCTCATGTAAAGCGCTTTCCAGATCCGGCCCGTCAGCCACCGCCATTGGCCAACCTCCGCCCTCTCCCCGCCAGGCCGCGCTTCGCTTCGTTCGTCGCGGCCCTATGCTAATGAAGTCCGTGTGGCGCGGGGAGGTGGCGACGGCCCGGGGGCAGGGCGGCGAGGAGCGGCGAGGAGCGGCGAGGAGCGGCGGCGGTTCCGGGTCTGCCCCGCGGCGGCGCGCGCTCCGCGACGACGCCCCCGAAGAACGGCGCGCTCGCCGCCTCCCAGCGCCCTGCCCGCAGAGGCGCCCTTGGACTGGAGGCCACGCGGCCTCATTGCGCCCAATAAGAAACTATCGAATGAGGAAAGAGCTACAAGCTATTGCAGTTATTACTGCATTATAAGACTATAGGCAGAGATAGCTAGAACATGTGGAGACAATGGGTGGCAATAGACTTCCAAAGGAGCTTTGCACCAGAAGGAAGAAGCGATGTAGGAAGACCGAGGAAAGTGAGGACGGGACAGGCAGACGCCTAACTCGTGAAGTGAAGAAGAAGAAGAAGAAGAAGAAGAAGAAGTGAAGAAGAAGAATATGTGTCGATAATACGTGATCTTCAGATCACGTATTATCGACACATATTCCGCGGACCCGCCAGATTTTTCTTTGTTTCTGACAAATGTACTGTTTATTTTACTCTGTTATAATTCCACAAAAACTGCGTTTTGGGATTACTTGTGAAGTAGATCACACGGCTACGTTCTACATACGTGAACGCAAGCCTCTAACTTATTTTTTAATTCATTTAATAAATACTAGAGAGTTTTTGCAAGATGGGAGATCCAATGACGTAGTTCGTAATCATTGTCGTCAATGGGAAATAACGTATCTCCAGAAAATGAGTTTATGCAAGTCGTTCTACCGAAAACCTAGGAAAAACTAGGAAGTAGTTGGAACTGAAAACCTTGACCAGTACCTAAAAGTTTCTATTAAACATCTGTGAATCTTCTGACTCTATTTTTGCCTTTTTAACGAATAACATATATAAATACGTATAATACATGAAATATGATTGTATCATAAGTAATGTACAATGTAAATGTATACGTTATGTAAAATACGTCTTTATATCTAAAGTAAATTATAGCATTCTATATAGTCTTAGAATATAACCCTCCAATTGTATTACAAATTTATTTTGTATGTGGCAAATTATGACAAATATATCAACCTGAAGATAAACAACTTTTTTTTCATGATAGTCAATGTAGTCTCAATGTACACATCAGTTTCAAATCTTCAACTTAGGTGTTATTTTATTCCTGACCTATTTGAATTAGCGTGACTAAAAATTAACCATTACATTACTGCCGTATTACATCGGTAAGGATATTGCAATTTTCATTATTTCCATTCTTATTGTTTATTAGTAACTAATTTGTGTTTAGAGGTGGTGGCAAAAACAATGTTAAGTGTAAGCTACCATAAGATTTGTCGTACACACAAATCAGGGAGAATGACGGGACCCGTCACTTCATGCCAGCGCATGCGCAGAATTCTCTACAGAATTGTCGTATTACGTCTTTGGAATTAACAACTTGCAAAAAGTCTCTATTGTTATTTTTGTCTTCTTACGGTACAATCTGAGAACTCAAAAATAGATAAAGAAAGGTAGTGTGTGGCTTGAATAGAACTACATGTGACTCTCTCAGAACGTGTTGGTGCAAAAGAGTCTAGAATGCAAAGGGGAAAAGAGCTGAGTCCAAAACAGTGTTTTAACATGAACCGAAGGCATGTTTTATTTTATATACCCTAAAATACTTAAAATATTTGGTCGTGGATAACTTGAAATAGAGTAATGCGTCCTAGAAAAAGAGATGTCTAGATATTTTTGTGGTTTTATTCAATTTCGAATTACCAATCTACTACTTTATCTCAAATTCGAGGTATGCATTTCTTTCTAATTTAAAAACTGGTAATGGAGATTAATTTTTGATCCGATTGTTGATTATTTGATATGAAAAGAACGTTAGAAATGTAAAAGTTAGAATCTATAATGACAGTATGTTTTGAAAATCTTCTTGTAAAACCAACAGAGTGATAAACACGGAAGAAAAGTGTTCAAAAGTATTGAAAATAACGTTCATTTAAATGACAAATGTATTCTTTTACAAGTTGCGTTTGTCTCTCACGAGAATTTACTTGACACTCATTGTCATGACAACCTACGCAAAATTGCTATTCTCTTCCTTACACAACGCTCATCTGCTTGTACATTCATCTCCATATATGCATCTCATCTCACACAATCAGAAACGCACATGCAGTAACACACCTTTACGTATATAAATGCAGGTAAACTGAGAAGTACTCACATATGTGAGTGGTTGGCCTATGACGGCGTATGTATCAGCACCACAGTCAGATACAACACGTCTCTGAGTCCTTCCGCATACAGTCTCTCGAAGCACGGACACCGACAATAATTATTAGCGGTGCTTGACCCGAAGATCAGGGACGACATTGCCAACAGCAAATAGAACATAATAACTTCCTAAATACGAGCTCGATCGTGGACCGTCACGATTGTGTTGACATCATCGACATAAAGTCTACACAACCGCAAACAAGGCCACCTATGATGTTCAGAGCAACATCCTCTTTACAATAACCGTTGTGACACGGCACATATTCATTACGGTACGAGTAGATATGCATTCCGCTACCGTGGTTTCGTGAAAAATGCATTCCTATCTCTCGTCATTACGGTTTAAATTGCAGTTTATGAGGTGCTCTTGATGACGCTAAATGTTAAACACTTTTAGAAGTGAAGAAATGAACTAAAGAGTAGAATGAGGTTTTGTGTTGTGGCAAGTATATCACTAAAGCTACTCTGAGTGCCTATCCGAGAACTCTTAATGTAGCCACTTTTAAGATGTGGTCCTCATCGTTTAGATTGTCCTAGCATTTATTTGCCACCAGTTTCCTTTACCAATGGTCGCATTTACCATCCCCATCACCATGTTCTTATCTTTGTCTCTGCACGTTTTTCCCACACTTGCTTTATTTTCTTTTCCACTTGCAGAATTTTTAGAAAATGTATAATATTTAGATACTTCAAAGAACCATTAAATATGTAATTCATTCACTTTTTGAATAAAAAATGCCAAGAAGAAAATCATAAAAGAAAAAAACAGTAAAAGATGAATGTAATTTGTATCGTAATTAGTGTTATAATATTGCTACTAAGAAACATTTTACAAATATTTTATAGATAACCGAAGAATTTCAGTGCATATTCGTTTCTAACAGGATTAATAGTCACAACTAAATTAGAAGCTATCTTCTCTATTACATGTGAAGATCATTGTCATAGACCACATCAAGTAATCATTTTGTAGTAATGTTCCCAGGGGGGGCATCAAGAGAAAACATGTGAAACTTTATATAAAGAGGAAACACAGGAAATAGTGAAACTGCGCATGTATAACGGAATCCTTGTAAATCATACATCAACTCTTTACTTTATTTGTTATATACTCAACTTTCTCCTACTGTCCTGAATATTTTTGTCATTATCAGGGCCTTTCTTACCCTCTCAAATGTTTTCGTTTTCACTAGGTATATCTTTTTTGTATTCTTGTGTACTAGTCCATTCCGCCTCTTTTCTCTGATGTTCTAGTACCTACATAAGCAGGGATACCCTTTTCCCCCGATAAACACTCGTCTATCACCTATATCACAACCTCATCTTTCACTCCCCTACAATATTTCCACAGGCGCTTCGCCGTATTACAAGAGTAAGTGCAGTTTCCCGGTCAAAAAGAGCGTAGCTTCTGCTCGAACAGGATTCTCGGTGCAATTAATGATTCCACAGCACTTTGCTTTTACGCGCGTTGACCTTCATAAAGTTTCGTATTTTACTGTAAAATACATTAATACGACTGAATGCGAATCGAGTACCAACAGGCGCGAGCAAATGGAAGTCATATCTCAAGCGCTCAAAGAGTTTCCTGGTTCGTCTGCTACGCGGGCGTTGGAGTCTCCGTGCGAGAGGGGGGGAGTCTCGGGCACCGCCGGCGCCGAGGAGGTGGACCGGCCCTGTTCTGGTCTGGAGTGTTTGAGATAAGCCGTGAGCGCGGACGCCTTGTACCGACTAAGCGTTGTTTTGTTACGTAAAAGAACGGCCCACGTCCGGCCGAGAATGCAACGTGGACAAACCTGACGTGCAGTGATCTGAACTGTGAATCTAAGAAGTCATAAATGACAACATGTTTTTGGAAAATGTACACTTTAGAGTACGAGAGATTAAACGTGTAATTCCTTCAGTTTTTTAATCAAGATAGAAGGAAAAAAAGAAAATCATCAAAGAAAAACAGAAAAAGCTTAATGTAAATAATATTAGGTTATCTACGACTCTGCTATCACAAATAAATAACTATACAAAAAATCTACGAAGAGTCACGATAAATTTAGAAGCGTTCTTAGCTAGTTATGTGAATCTTCAAGAAATACCACATTAAGAATAATTAGCCAAATTCATTTTATAGTAACATTCTTGGAGACGAAGCATCCAATGATATATGAACCTGTATTAAAAAAATATAAAAGAACACTTACAAACAAGGGAGTTCTTACATTTAGTCTTACTTTACTTGCACTGCACAGTGGGTTTCGTTTTATACGAAAAGATTGCTCAATTGAGAAAAAAAGTGCGATTGGAGCAGCGAAAATATCTAAACATTAATGAGAGCTCAGGGAATGAAATACTTAGATGATCAGAACAAGTGACAGGATATTAATCAATTTCATAATTCCGTAATGTAAACGCAGTATTTTAGAAATGATTTGTAATGCAATGGATTGAAACAGACTGCTCATACAAGTTCATTGCTGAAATATATATATATATATATATATATATATATATATATATATATATATATAAAGAGAGAGAGAGAGAGAGAGAGAGAGAGAGAGAGAGAGAAAATACGAATATATTACATCCCACTGCACCCTTCTGCTGCACTTTACATTGATCAATGGCACACACTGTCATTGTGTATTGTCGAACGTATTCAGCGCGTGAAACTAAATAACACAGCAGCAACATGCTTCCAAATCTTCATCCATACGCCACGTAAATCTCGTATCCCCTCGCAGACCGCCTGCCCGCGCACTGTCCTCGCGCCTGGTCGGAGCGCCCGTGGCCGCGCGGCGGGTCGACCCGGGCGGGCGCGCCGATGCCGATAAACGCGACATCCGGAGATAATCTATTTAGTTTAATACCGCGCGCGGCCGCGTAAAGCCGGGACCATTACGGCCGGGGCCGGGCGCGCCACCGCGCGGGCGGCGCTTTTCGGAGCGCGATTAAGCGCTGTCCGGGCGTCGTTAACGTCGCCGCCCCGGAACAATTAAGGAGGTCTGATAACGGGCGAGCGGGCCGCGCGTGGGAGAGTGTCTGCGCGGAGGAGGAGGCCGCCCCCGCGCCGTGGCGGCGCGGAGAGCGAAGGCTGCTCGGCGGGGCGCGCTGGGTGGGCCCCCGTGGTCGTTGCCACGACAGCGTACAGTAGCGCCGCGTGACTGCGGGCCCCCGGCTCAGAGCCCCGCGCAGGCCATCGCTCGCCACGGCGCAGCACGCTCCTGGCGGCCGGCGAGGGGAGGCGGAATGGGACATGAGAGAACTCATAGTCTTAGCGGGGGTGATGGTAGTGTTGTAGATGTGTGAACGTAGGGACTGGTAAATAAAGTAGAGGTGATAGAGGACACAGTAGCAAACGTGATTGACATGGCAACGTCCATGGTGACGTTAATGGCGACGTTCATGGCGAATCATGATGGTCAGAATGACAGTCATGGTGACGTTCACGGGAAGGCCAATGCAACGGACAAGGTGACAGTCATAGTTACGCTAATGAAGTGGTTTGGGGTAGTAGGGAAAAAAGAGTGAAAATGATGATGATTGAGGAAGTGCTGGGGACTGTATAAGAGGGCAAAGGAGGTGACAGATAGTGAGGTTGGGAGGATGATTGTAGAGTTGGTGATGATAAGAGCTATAGAGCGATATGAGAGCTATAGAGCGATATGTTGAGGGGATGGCCGGAGATAAAGGAATGGTGGTGAAGTCGTGAAGTGAGAATGGTAATGAAACCAATTGGGAGATAAGCCAAATCTGATAACGGAGTGATAGCAAAAGTGATTTTGGTGATTTCAGAAGCACAGTACTGGTGAAGGTGGAGCAACAGCGGAAGAGTCTGGATGGTGTCCGCTATAAGAGACGTTGACTCTAAGGACGGATGTCGCGGCATTTGCAAAAATGCATGTAGCTGCAATGGCGGAGGTGGCCGTTTTTTGCTGAGGCTATACCGACACGCTATGTTCCCCCAGTGGCTGCTGCGACGTAGTACAAGGATCTCTGTGGAAGTTGGTGGAGTTTCAAAAAGCGGGCTATTGACTTTCATCAATGGATACCAAATGAGGCTCATCAATATCTGAAACACAAGAAATCAGCATGACTTGGTAAAAAAAATAGTTTTACTCTAGGATTAAAAATGAAAAGTAATTTCAAAACGTTACTAGCAAAAAACAGCTCAATTAACTAGATGCACTGTCTCATTGTTCATAAGTGCTATTCTTTCATTATGTAGCTGTTTCTGTAGAACCAAAGTAGTAGTTTACGTAACAAAAGCACGAAACAGGTGACTCACGCGCGAGTCCACTTTGCCGCCCGAGCGTAGTAAGGACGTCAAAGAGACGATTACGGGAATCTCCTCGCGAATAAGTAGAAACACCTTACTTGTAAGTAAGTAAATATATTCCAATCAGAGTCGTAACAGCATTATAAATAATACTCACAAACGTCGTCAAAAAGAAAGAGAATTGACAATCGTTACCGTTTCGCACGCTGAAACAGCGTTTCGCGCACGGCGTGTTAAAAAATATTTTTCTACAGTTCAAAAATCATTTACTATTCCTTTCTCATAAATTGACTAAATATTACAGGTAAAACTGATCTTCAAAATACTGACTTTACTTTTATTCTGAGATATAAAACAATCAATTAAAAATAATCATTTCGCACTAACAGACTTGCAAAATTCTTCATTTGTCATGTGCTTCACTCAAGGGATAGTGATATAGAATTACTGAGATCAACGAACGAGTATGGTGATAAAGAAATGTATTTTAGGCTGCGAAAGGCATGCGCATTATGAATTGGGTTTCAATAATGAGATAATAAATTAATGATACCATTATTGATACTATCAATACTATCACAATCCTCTCCTTGCAGATCCTCAAATTCCATTTGTCTGTTATACCAGAAAACTACTGCCTCCTAGAATGCTACGCTATGTTGCAAATAAACACCAAATTAGCAAAGTAAACTGTAAAAAAACATTGAACGTTAATTTTGGATATTTTGCACACAGTGTCAATAAAAGAGGTATTTCGAAACAGAAAAGCCCTTTGTCTTAATATTTACAACAACATTTTCTTGAATGTACGACATAAGTCGGTCCAAATACCATTAATATATATTTCTGGCATTATTACTGTATTTAAATAAACATTATTACATATTTACAATTCTTTTATTATTGTTGTAGGTGTGTGTACGTATTTCTGATGTTTAAATCTATATGATTGGAATTTAATATTTACAATGAAATTAAAATCACTTCGCACCTAAGAGGAAGCTACTTTTAACTGGATGCTGCACCCCCTGCGTCTGCAGTGCCCGTACGTACGTGACGTCGCGCGAAGCCCAAGCAGTGGCCTGGCAGGGGCAGCGGCGACGGGCATGGTGGCGGCGGCGGCGGCGGTGCGCGGGCAGCGGAGCGAGAGCGAAAGACCATTGTAAATTTGTTGCCGGATTAATCACATGCCGATCGCGGGCAGCAACAGCGGCCGGGTAATTTATCGGGCGTGCGGCATAAGGCGCGGAGGCGGTACGGTGCCCTGGCGGCGGCGGCGGAGTAGCCGGGTAGCCCCGTGTTTACACGCTCAGCGTGACCGTAAGGCCACCGTCGCCACACAACGACCTCCGCAGTCATGAACACCACTCGCCGTCACCATTCCCACAAAACCTATCACCGTCTGTGAACCTTTATATTGTCCAAAACGATCACTGTGAGTATCGAACCATAGTTCTTATACTACCTTCACTAAACTGCGACAAGCGACCTTATACGTTAAAAATTGCTGATTTTATTGGAAGGTCGGCAGTAAGGTTGTCCAAATGTTCCTAATAAGTTCAGAAAGAATATGCTTATTTTCAGAAGTAGTGAAAAATAGGGGTCATGTGCAGGTATATATTTCTCATATGTAGAGAAAAACAGTTCATTACTACATTCGCATGTGTATTTCCATAAATGCTTCATTTCCGTGTTATGGTCTTCACAACGCTTTTCCTTCCGCAGGTTGTTGCCGTGAAAGGAGACATTAACAGGACACTCTGACTGTTCATTTCGAGGCGAAGATTACATTTGGCGTTCGGCTGTGCGTCGTGTACCCAAAGCAGGAACTGGTAGACATGCGCTTCATGTGCGATAAGGCGGGCGGCAATGCTGCGCTGGCTCCTTGTTTGAACCACGAGAGGTGCGCACAGCGACTATGCCCAGACCCGGAAAACATTTCTGTCTCCATCGCCATCTGTGCAAGGAAAATTTAACTCTCCTGACCTGGGTTGGGGACGACCGACATCTAGTACTACAAAGTGGAGCAGATCTGGACCCGACTCCTTCTATCAGCTGGATGTTCCTCACACGACTGTCTGGAGACTGCTGCAAGAGTATCAATTGTATCCTCATCACTTCCAACGTGTCACCCAACCCCTGTCACCAGCAGATTACCTTACACAAGTTAGGTTCTGTCAGTGGGTTTTGCAAGTGGTGCAAATCCGAACTTTCCTGCCTTAGTATAATTTACAGATGAAGAACAGTTCACATGAAATGTCATTACAAATTTCCACAATCCGCATGTATGGACACATGAAAACTCATATGCAACTGTTCCATCTAATCACCAGGTGCGGTTTTCCCTCAAGATGTAGGCCGATATCACTGGTGATAAATTAGTTGGACCCTATGTACTTGTAAACAGACTTACGGGGCCGAATTACACAAACGTCCTGGAAAACATAATAGCTCGTGTTTATGAAGTCACTCCATTCACATCTTACATGATGGCGCTCCTGCACACTTCAGCAGTACGACTCGACGGTACTTAGATCAATGGTTTCCTGATCGATGAGGTCACCCAATTGCTAGGTCTCTACGGCCACCTGACGTGAACCTCTTGATTTCTACTCGTGAGGCCATTTAAAATCGTCTCCTAATTTGGTATCCCTTCGGAATTGAATTGTGGCATTTTGAGACGACATAATTAATACTCCTGGAATTTGGAATCGTGTTCGCAAGTCAATAAGACATCGGTGTGAAGTCTGTATTCAAAGTAGGAGGTGAAAATTTTTAACATCTTCTGTAATGACAGCGACTTGCAGAGAGAAAAACATTCCTGTGAATTTCAGCCTTGAAGGCCATTAAAACAAATAAAGCATTTCCGGACACTTGTTGCCCTGAACTATTTTGATTGTCTACATATAAGAAATACATACCTGAAATTATGTCCTCTGGTTTTGAAACATCCTGTACAATTTAACACAAGTTTGGAATTTACTTTATTAAAAGTAATAGTCTTTTAAATCCAGCGTAGACAATACTCAGATTTCACCACAAAGCCTGTCATACGATTTACTTTTCTGGCAACTTTTGGTTCTTGCTTATTTAAAAAAAAACTTTCATCAAATAAGGTTGTCAATTATTTGTTGAATAAGACGAACATTAGCTTGTCGCATGGGTTCGTTGGCACCGAACTGTAGAAAAACTAGACATCGGTAAATATTTTGAATAATCATAATCACCATTAAAAATAATCTCAAAAGTACACCAAGAACATAATGACTTGTCACATCGAATGATTTGAAATTTGGAAATTTCAGAGCAAGACATTGTAGTCGTCTCTGAATTCTATGGTTTGAAAAAATACGTAGAAGAATAAGTTCCGACAGAGAATCGAACCAAGTGCATGTACGTGAATTGGGGAGCCACCAGCTCGAAGTGCTGAAAAGCGATCGTTCCCGAAAGACCTGATCAATTTCACCCACAAATATACAATTCCCGTACTTCATAAATAATATAAGGCCATTAAAACATACTCAAATCATTTATACTGTTTGAAATGGCGCTCTCTCATAGAATTAGAAAGCAAAACCTTCCAAAGTTCTTTTACAGTGTATTGTTCAATTTTTACAGTTAAATGATTGAAAATGTACCAAATGCATCTTACATTTGGGTTTTGAAAGCCTAGTAAGGACTGAAAGACTGTTAAAACAAACGTGATACACGTAAGACTCAACAGTTTTACTAAAGAAATAGTTTTCTTCAGAAAATAATAAAAAAGTTTAAAAAAGAAAGAGATTTCGTACACATCCTAATCTCATTTTTACTTCCGCGTATACGTACGTATATACTATGACCCCTTGCCGGTCTTACCTTACCTACCTGCTAGTTCAGTCACTTGCAATTGAGTAGGATGGATGGGCGTTGTTGTTTAAGAATGAAATAAATTATTGATTAAGGCAAAATTTAGAGTCTAATGACTAAAAGAAAAACAATCATAGCAATAAGCATAGCATTTCTACCTGATCAGCTCAGTTTTTCCCAAAGTGCATCGGCCTCGACGGTTCTTGGACTGGGGCAGGCGTTCTAGCAGCAGATAGCGGGAGGCCGGCGGGTCGAGTCGTGACCCACACCACAGTTTACCGCAGTAACGTCCACAATTATCTTACTTTCATATACGATACAGCAGGCGCTCCTAAGTTCATTTTCAGTTCATTTTTGTAACGGTGACAAATTTTCGTAATACTTGTCGAAACTACGGATTTGTGAAGTTTCGGAAGCCGTGTAGTCTAATATCGAAAATGCAATAAGTATTCTTCAAATTTGCAAATTACGCAAGCAAATGTGAGTGAAACTTTACCAAACATTGTTTCTAAAGAGCGGTTTAACAAACAGCAAAGTTTAAAAAGCGCATAACAGCGTTCTAACATGAAGTCTAGTATCCGGCGGTTAAACAAGAAATCAAGTAATGATGCGGGCTGTAATCTGACAAGAAGTGCCTGGTGGTTGTTTGACAAGAAGTCTCCACCGTCTCCGTTATCCCATCCTTTCACTCCCAAAAGTTCTAAAACAATCCAAGATTTTGATAAAATTGTTGGCCATTGGCTTAAGGTTATTGCGTTTCAGAAGAATTTCGGCCAATCACGAACATGTGTTAAGCAGTATTTCCTTCTTTGTCACTCATTCTGTTTATAAAATGCACGAGCAGCGGTGTGCGTCGCTTTGTCGGTGGCCCAGGACTTTCCCACATATTAAAGTTAATGATTAGTAGATCGACGAGTGGGCGAGTTCGAGAGGGTGGGTCAGTGTTTTTCCAGCGAGCGTGCGTGCACTACCAGATCATAAACAAAGTGTAGGGGGGTCCCAAATCAGCTGCAGTAGTGAACATATAAATAGTTCAGTGGAGGGTGTGACTATTCAGGGCCTCTTGGTTCCAAACGTGACCAGACCCTCGCGTCCGTCGGTTCTACGTCGTATTTTGTAAGAAATAAGTTGGAAGTTTAATAATTATTCCATCATCAAAATTCGGTGACGACACAATGATGAGTAATATACGTAGTATAATGAAAATTATGTAATGCTGCGGAAAATCGATTTCGAGATTTTCACGGAAATACATGTCAGGGTAGAATTTTTTTACAAGGTCCGTCTGTCAGTTCGTTCATCTGTGAACATTACTAGGGCCTATACCATATCTAAGATTTTTTCCAAATTCAAGGAACCCCTGACCATTGGACTCGAGTCGAAGCTTTGAGATTTAAAAAATAAAAAAAACGTTATTTTAAATTTGGGGGTACTTTATATGAATCCCACGGGGCAATTTCAAAATGCTCTGAAAAAAAGCTCCAATTTATTTTTAAATTTCTTGTACGAATAGAGTATAATACGCTTATATAGGTTGCATAGGTCCAATATTTTAACGGTTAACTTTGAATATTCGAATATTGCTTGAGGAGTTTGAATTTTTTCCTTCGTCTTCCTACAACTACAAAATTGAAGATAGAGGTTTTTTCTTCGTATAACATTTGTTGTTCATAATAAGTTGATTCGTTAAGGTCATGTATGTTTATGAAAATTTCAGTAGTTTTCGAGCAATATTGCGTGTAATACTTTTAACTTTAAAAAATTAAGTAAATTAAAAACAATGTACTTTGGACGGCGATAGATGGCAGCTGGCAAAAATATGTGGAAAGTCGGAATAGCTATGGGAGATCAAAGAAAATAGAAAACTAATATGGGAAAACCTGTGCCATTTTGTAGGACCACTATTTTGTTGATTTCTACAGGCTCAACTACAAAACAAATATGAAGTGAAAAATAAAATCTGGAGCGACACTGGTGAGTTGGCTTGAGCTGGGCTGTGGGCGACGGAAACCGCAGCTGGGGCGGGCGACGGCGCGAGTCCCCGCCCGGGGCGCGGCGTGGGG
>BOPP01000011.1:16694357-16722986 GCA_017312745.1 Gryllus bimaculatus
CCTCCACCCCCACGCAGCCTCCCTGCGCCTTACGCCTCAGTCCCACAGTGTGTAATGTCGGCCAACTAGCTAAAACAAATTACATTTTCGAGTGCATTAAAATTATAAAATTGTCGTATTTCTGTGTAGTAGTAGTAGTATGTCTCAACTAAGTGGGAACGTTGTTAGTTTTCTCTTGGACGTCACATAAACCCTATGGTCTTGTTCAAACACCTCACCGTGTTCAGTGCTCAGCTTTAAATGCTCCTTTTCGGTCCGTAAAGTTCCCTTGTCGGGATACACCACTTGTCTCATTCTGTAATTTGTGGCTTTACATTGTTTTACCATTATTTTTATGCGGATAATATTTAAGTATTGATTTTTCTTGGGCCTAAGAGCGTTAATGGAAGAGATGAGCGATTTGTATTAATTGTATTACTCGTTCTCTAAATTTAATTTTAGTCTATTATATACCATTATAAACCTTTCGGTCCATATACAAAACACTTTTGGGTTTTTCATCGTCAAAAGATTAGCTGCTTATCTAAATAATACATACGTTTTTACAGCAAAGGCTCTTCACGGTACCCGCAGGCTATTATTTGATACATGGACAAAAAGTTAAATTGAGGAGAGATTCGAATTGAATTGATTTAATGCTTTATTTTACGTGGCGGGACTCGGATCAGCAGGCCCGCTCTTCCGTCTGACCACACAAATTTCGCTACGCTCCTTTTACCAACTAGCAGAGAAAGGAGGTATTTCTTGGGCGAGAAACAGGCGATTTAAATTATGCTCAAGCGAAATTTAGGCTTGAGGATCTTTTACATGCAAGTAAATCAACTAACATGGGACAGTCGGTTTTACTTCCCCTTCGTAGGAAGGCGTACGAAGGATTTTTTCGACCTTAAAAATGCATGGCTTCGATCTGGTTTGAATCCGCCAACTTGGGTGTAACTTCTTCATATTGTTTACATTCCTGGCATCCAACTGAAGACACTCTAGTGCTCAAAGTCAAGGTTTTTGTAGTTCAAAGTCGGCACCACTTGGTCCTGAGTAGCTATGATGAAGACTTGCCTCCGAAAAGAGATCCCCGTGCTGGAGCCATGCGTGTGACGCAGAAATGTCAACTTCTGGTTTACTCAGCTCATGGGGTACTTTCCGTGCAGTGCCTTCGCTTTTCAAGAGGTTACCTTCCCTTCGGTTTCTGTAATTGGCTGAACAGGGGGATCACGCTTTTTCAAGTTCAGAGGTCTACAGCTATTAAGGCCTCAGTGCTGGCTGAACTCTCCCACAATGTCCCAGGAAGTATCTTATGAGTGATGCAATTTGAGAGCTGTGTAGATTTATGAGATCTACAAAACCCCACCCTCCTTGTGATATTGGAAGGGTAAAACGCTCAGTATTTGAATGAGGATGTTGTTTTCGGTGTTGAGCCATATCGGTTCGAATTGTTCTCGAGTTTGTCGAGGTCGTCGAAGTTGTCGAGGTCGGTATTGTTTCATTTAATAACGCTAAAGGAATATATCAACACGGGAATTACAAATGAATTGATGGCCTGCACAAGGTTTCTAGCAGAGAGGTGAGTTTTTAAGAGTCAATGCAATCGTTTACACACTTCACTTGTTACTATGTTCTCAATGGCAGTGTGTTTGATTCGGAGTGACTGTTGGAAGTCTTTGTAAGCTTCTTGGGGTGCCATGAAGGTAATTTTTGGTTCATTATCATTTTTTCAAATGTATAACATGCATATGACCCCGAATGATATTCACTCTCCTGTACTTCTCCAAACCAAATTACATCTTCATGTCGTCAGTGAACTTCAGCGTTACGCTTTTTAGTTGCCGCATATTATTCTCAGTGTCTGCATAGAGCTTCAGGTCATCCATGGAAAGAAGATGCAAGACACGAAGAAGGATTGAGTTCCCTTTTTTAAGAACGGTGTCATTATTAGATGCATTTAGTAGTGTAGAAAGTGGATTCAAGACTAAGCAGAACAATAAAGGGCTTAAAGAGCCACCCTGGGGAATCCCTCGGTGGATGTATATACTATCTGTGTGGACGAATTGTTTTCCATTGGAGAGATACAGTTTTGTATTCTGTCGACTCATAACTGTTTTCACAAGGTTTTGGGTAAGTGGGTGGACCTTGTATACATCCAAACTTTGAAGGAACCAAGAATAGGTCACGGTGGCGAATGCTATAACATTATCTCTGTAGCATGAGTTTCTTTGTTTTTCAAGCACTTGTCCCACTGATGAGTCTAATGGGTTGCACCTGGCATCCCTGAAATTCAGATCTACAGCCTTTCTGTTCATTTGCTAAAATGTTCTGTTTCTCAATCTGTCATCATCATTTGTGTAACACATTATGTTGTGAGTTTGTAGAAAATTTGAAGGCATGTTATAGGCCTTCATGGAGGGGCCATGTATACATTCAGTGAGGGAGTAAGGAAGATATTCTGGGTTGTGAAGAAAATATTGAATTATATTAGCTATATGATGGTGAGTGCTCGTAAATTTGTGCCAGGCCTTCACAGCCCGGTGTCTTCCAGTTATGTGCTTTGTTCAAAGCTGCTCGAACAACTTCCACGGTGATGATTGGTTCACCCATTAGAGGGGTATTTCGGCGTCTGTCATATTCCTTATCAATCCTCACCATTTCTGAGTTGTGAGACAGCATATGACCAGATAGGCTTCTAAAAGTTTTCTATCTGTGCCTTTGCGGGAAGCTTTGACTCTTTCATATCACTTACAAACCCTTTGCCCTTCAAAAAATTCCTGTAGACTTTTTTGTGATTTCTGTTAAAAAGAGTATTCCGTTGCTTCCTCATAGTGCAATGCCTGTAGTTTCAAAGAGTTTGCCAGTAGTTTGTTGACGCCAAAAGCTTTTGTCGTATGGTGCCAAGATGTTCTGTTATTATTGATTTCAAGGGATCGTTCTTTGTATATATTTTTGTGTTGATAAAGATGTTAGTCACCTTTCTTTTCAGTTTTCTGAGGTATTTCCTTTTTGAAATTGTGTGAGTCTCCCAATATCTCTCCTAATGCGTTCTATACAATTCACCAGCCATCTTTCCCAAGGTGGCATTCCTTTTTGATTTCGGTCATTGTGAGCAGTTGCTACACAGCTGAAAAGCTTGGAACCTTTCATCTTGAAGCCACAACCGCAACACAATAAATTGCTGTGTGCACTTCTTCGAGTGATGGTCTTTGTTGAAGATGCTGCGACAGTACTTTGTCATTCAACGCGCTGATATATCTTGCCAATGTCTTCGATGAATTTTGTCTGGGAATGAGATAGCGGTTCAGTGGGTCAGTTCCTTCAAATTCCACAAGTGCGACTGCAAATTAATTGCGAAATCTCACCTTTTTTACTGCTCTCATCATCAGTTAGTTCTAACATGCTTGTCCCATTGTCATCCTGAGTTTGCATAGCTGATATCTTCACTGTTCTCAGAATACTAGGTTCTGAAGAGTTAAGAATTTTTCTCACTTCTTCCCTAATTACTTCCAGTGCTCAACGCTGCCCGTTGTTCTTTTCTCACTAACTTCAGATTCAGGGAAACCGCGAGGAAATCTTTTTTGTAAATTTTGTGGGCAGGCCGTTGTGTCAGTCTCCATTTTGGTAATGATATAGTATTCACTCATGATGAAGGTATTTATTTCTGTAGTCCACTTAATCCTTGTGCGTGGCTTGCCTGATGCAGTGGCCTCTGGTCATTCTCGGGGTTATCCACCTCCAGCGGTGGCTCCGAAGGTGTCCCGGCGCTTCCCAGGCAGCGCCTTCTTGTCCGGGGCCTTACGACGCGTATTCCGTGGCTTCGTATCTATACGAATGGGCCATCGCTCGGCTTGCCGCCAGATTTTCTGACGTATCCCGCCTCATACGTGGCTAATTTTGCAATTGCTCGGACGTATTATTATTATTATTATTATTATTATTATTATTATTATTATTATTATTATTATTATTATGTGTGAGAATGTCTGTATGTGCGTAATTATCCATTCATCCTTCTCCATCGTTATCATTTTAGGGCTAATAATCCTTGGGTGTATATATGGATTTACTATAGAACTGCTGATCTTCCCCAAACAAGTCAGGTGCACTCCCGGAAAAATTTGACTGGGTCACAATGGGTACAAGGGCACGTTCCTGCGGTCTCAAGGTGACCAATTCGCAACCAAAAAAGGTATTACTAATGTTGTTGTAGTTGCCTCCCGAGGGCGATCTCTCCCATTGGGGCCAATAATGGGTCAAGAGCTGCCACGCGAATGGCGCCCTTATGTGAAGCTGGTATGGTGAGAGATTTTTTAAAACCCAATTGAGCAATAGTTACAGATATTAAAATATCGACTGTTCCAAAACCCCTAAATGTCATTCACTAACGCTAGTGAAACTAAATATTTTGCGTCAAGTGTGATTTATCGTTTCCATTCCATGGTCAGCTCACAAACGATAATGTGTTTTCGTTCACCAAACATTTAGTACTCCCTATTCGTAACACGGCAGAGAATTTAACTTCCAGAGCACACAATTAGAACATTTAAATATTGGCAGTGTCGCATGCGCTCCCACATCTTTATTTCTCTATTGCTTCGCTCCGCGCACCCCGGCCCTTGGCACGTGGCCCGGGCGAAGCTCAGTGTGTCACGACTTCTAAGATTTGCCCACGCGAGATAAAATGGAGGTCACTGCATCGAGAACGAATGTTTCTCGAGATTTCGCATCCATTTACTTGGTTTCGCAAAGTTTCAAGAGGCGTAGGCTCTTTTCTATTTTATTGGCCTACATTTCAGACCAGTTTTCTCTAGGGAAATAAGTTCAAAATTGATGTTGATTAATCGTGTCCTGAGGAATACACAAAATAATAAAAACCATATTATAATACTAAATGGAATCTCAATGTGAAGTAAGGTTTTATTCCTAAGTGATTTGACTCCGAGGGTACGTTGGAGTCAATAATAGTTACTTAAATATGAAGAGATTTTACTAAAGTTTTCTTCGCAATAGTTAAAATTATGTTTCGAGAACTAAGAAATAAGAGACATACCGATAGAATAAAATTCATTGAAATGTCATGTCGTATACCACACCATATTAATAAGCAAATTTATCAATTCTTTAAACTACTTCTTTAAGATAAATAAATAAAGATATCGTCAGGTATCAATATTTTAATTCAGCTTATGATCATTTCGATCGCGTAGCGATCATCCTCAGAGCTAAAATGTGAAATACAAATATTATTAACAGGTTGTAGTTATTGTATACAAGATGCGTAAGCTAACTGGATTGTACATACCTTACAGCTTCTGGGCCGAAAACAAAGTTCTGCGAATTTTTGAGCGGAGGATGATCGCTACGCGATCGAAATGATCATAAGCTGAATTAAAATATTGATACCTGACAATATCTTTATTTATTTATCATAATAAAAAGGTACCTACTTCACCAACAATCCAATTAACTACTTTTTTAAATTAAAAAAGACCTACTCTTTCATGTGTAGAACAAAGCACTAGTACTAGTAGTGGCAATCTATAAACTTCAGGGAGTATGCAAGTGAGTGGATAATATTATTGTAAGAAGTAATATCTAATACGGAATACTCTACTCAAGAACATAAAAAGTTATCAAAATGGAAGAGATTATTTTTAAAATGACGTGTCTCTATGAAACAATTTCTTAAGAAGGAAAAATATTTACATTCAGCTGTATAGCTCAAGAATGGTTTTCGAGTCTTGTTTAATATTGGAGAAACGCAATTTACAATATTTGGTATGTGATAGAGAAGCGTATTATGATAAATTGATGAGTAAAACTAGAAGACAAACTGAAATACAAACACGTCACTTTAGAAACAATCTCTTGAATTGTTTCCTAAGGAAACCAAACACTTTGGGGCAGTAGGGGGTGATGATGATGCAGTAAAGTTCTATAAAAGGGAAGGGAAACGGAGAATTTTACTAGCAAGTTTCATGAATCCGGTCCAAAGCTCCAAGTCGAGATTTCCTTGATAAAACCTGTTTTGAGCGTCCCTGGGACAAATACATTTTTTTAGCTTTCTCGCCTTACGGAGTGTTCTTTTACTGTAATGCCGGCATGAATGATGGATGTGGATACTTAGTACACAAGGTAGGCGTAGGATATATGAATGACGATTCAAAGATTTTCTAGATTAATACAGGCGATGAGGAGACATACCCAGGTTTGTTCCAATAAACAGTGTATCGTAAAAGTATACACTTAAGTCGGACGACAGGGGATTTGAAAAAGGCGTTTCGCCGGTTCCCCTGTCTCCAGTTCCCTCTTAATGTTTTGACCGTAGACTATAAAGTTTACGTGAGAAAAAATTGGTTGAGAAATAAATACATATTTTTAATTCAAAATGTCAAAAACTTTAATATTATTCGGTTGTATCTAACATGCTGTAGAGAGAACTGTGGGATCAGTTGGAACTTTCTGTACGCAGCTTGGGCGAGAATTTTCAGCGTGCCACGCATCCCCTCGTTTAATGTTGCTATCATCTGGAAATGCAGAGAACATTACAGACCAACAGAAACTGTGCTCAGAGTAGAGGAAACAGTTATTTCAATTGTTATTTATTAGTATTGTTCATTAGACTACCTCTAATGAAGGAAAAGGTCTAGAACGAATAAGACGATAACGAGCCGGCGATAAACACTCCGAAAAATCATATTTAAGAAGCGAGCGAAGAACAAAAGAATAAAACAATTGTTTATGTTTTAAAAATTAATTGAATAAATAACTGCAATGAATGAAAAAAATTAAAGCCTTATCATTATTTAATTCTGTTATATTATTCATAAAAATATTTGGTAAAATTTGGAATGATTATGGAAGAAATAGAGCTGCTAAAAATATTTTTTCTTGATCTTTAATGTTGCATTTATTATATTGCTTATTCATTTATTTTCGATTTCTCCCTTGCAGCCCCTGGGTATTGTATCTAAAATTGCTCAGCGTTTTTTATTTAAATCTCAGTATATTCTTGAGAATCTTTATTTATCGTTCAGTATTCGAGTAATGGATGTAGTAAGCATGTATGTCATTTCAGATCATTTAGAATGGAATGCCAAATTAAGAATACTTACGTAATTGAACGCATTTATCATTAATAAATCATTTCAATCATATGATATTAATCTGACTTACAATCAAAATATATACCTACTACCTTCTAGCAAGTATATCCAACTTTTAAAATTAGGTCTTTACTTTTGATTTCATGTATATTTTTAGAAAAATATTAGGATAAATGCCAGTGTCAGAATTTGGTTGCAAGAATAATATAAATGATAGTCTTGATTTTACTCCTGATTTTGTTCGCATGTTTTGCTCAAGAACGCACTTCTCTCAAGTATTTTACAGTAAAAAATGAAGATTAGGTAAAACTTTGTCCCAAACTTATATTCATATAAAAATGTGCATCAAGAATTTGAAGGTATCATAGATCCTTTTGTAGAATTCAATAAAATTGAACGGGTAATGGTTTGTGTAGTCCGTGTGTAGACGGGCATGGAAACATTTCCATCCCATTCCCCCTGAAAAGAGTGAACTCAATTTTTAATATATATTTCTTCTTGAAAATTATCTGAAGTCAGTCATAAAAAATAATAAAGAGGCATGTCCCCGGAAGAAGATCAGTGACAAATTTCTCATTTTCATTCATTGCGATCCCACAATAAATGCAATTGTTACTAACTTCACTAGACAATGTAATTAACATTTCCCTGATATTTCCTGCCAAAGTGCAAAAGCCAAGCGACTACGAAACCCCAACACCTTCATCTCAGCTTCGTTGTCCCCGACGTCCTCCAAGGCCTCCCGTTACGCTGCCGCCCCTGCCACCCTCTCCGTCAGGAGCATCTCCCCAACTCTTCGCACGAGTTCGCCAGCGCCGCAGATACCAACCTCAACGCCCAAGTCCCCACCCCTCGCACCCCATCGCCATCCCCATCACGCCATCTGGCGCCCCCGGGACATGTACTTTACACACAGTTAATGCACCCGGAGTGAGACGTAAAAAAGGTGTTTGTCGTAAGATCCGCCGTCTCGTGGGCATTACGCTTAAATAAACATGAGAGCCAGCGCCAGAGCCCGGCCGCGCGGCCGCGGTGGCGCGTGCGTGAGCGATGCAGCCGGAGGCGGCCGCCGCTCCTCACGTGCCGTGGCGACATCTCGGCGCCTGCGCGCTCGCGGCGGGGGAGACAACGCGAGGTGGTGGACGATGGATTTCTTGGCGACATGCGAGGTAGGGGGTATTCACGGTTCAGGCCTGCACAGGACGATTGCTTTGGAGGGTTTAAAACAGCGAAGCATCGCGTAACACCGTGCGGTTCAGCAAAGTGTTTGTTTCCCGCAACCAGGGGTGGATCCATCCATCGTTGGGGTGATCATAGATTATTGTTAAATAATGAACATATTTGTTATTATGTTGTATATTTTGACTGTAGTGTATTCGATACTACGCAGTATTCTTTGGTTAATAATTGCGTAATTCTAACATAAATAAATAACTATATGTATTTGGCCGAATAAAGGGAGGTAACAAACGAAAACTGTAGGCCGGAATGGACCCATCCCCCTCCCCTCTTTATTCGTCACTGATCGCAGCTGATGATTGCCCGGAGGTGTCAGTTCACGGAGTGCAGTTGACGGTTGGGGAAAGATTTCACAAACAATTAAGTTTCTTTCTCACTAACAACAGTACTATTTGAAATGATAAAAATGTCTAAAAATGAAAATCTTCTAAATGAAATAATTTTCTAATTAACTCTCTGAGATATAAATTACAATCAAAATCATACACAAGGTAACCGGGAAGTTCACAATCAAATATATCCACATCCGTAGCAACAGCCAAAAGCCTGAGTAGTTCCCTTTTCATCCGCTTTTAATTAAACTCGTAATATACAAACTTTTATTGAAAAATAATTCTTGTATATAATTGTACTTACAGTAGAAGATTTGGAATTCACTTCCTTTCGTTCTAGCAAAATAAACTGTTTAATTTGAACATCCATTTTTTGACGCAATGACAAAATAATAAAGGGTATTTCACCCCATAAGAAGGTATCCAAAGTTCATGAAATGAATGCGTATCATTTCTACATGTTACTCGTTGACCATGCCCCCTCCTAACAAAAAAACTATTTGTCAGGAGTGCCAAAACAGTCGCTAACCTGTCTCAACTGAGTATGTGTTTCCAAGACGACCCAAAAATGAACGTCATAATTATCTGGGAATATATTATTTAGGAAATAAGATAGAAATGTCGACGTAAAACTTAAGGATTCAGTATAAGTGGGAAAGGAAAGGTATATACGGTCGCAGATGGTAGTTACTAAAGATCAAAAAGAGGAAGTAAACGGGAAATTGAAAGTGAAATGCCATTGGAATTGATGGCGATTTCAAAGGACTAGCTAAGTGAAAAGGAGGGAAGAGTAAATGCATTTACGCGCAGGCTCGGTGCACGATGGATTTCCTGGGGAGCTGCCAGGTAGCGCGAAAGGTTTTCGACACATAAAGCATAAAATCAACGACAGATGTGGTTGGGATTGCATGGGAAAAGTGGAAAGACGGGAAGAACGATGCTGGAAATTTGGATCGCGAGAGCGAATAGAAATAAAAAAGGCACACGGGGCAATGAGAAGGTTGCAATAACTCAAAAGAAAGACACAAGTGATATGTTAAAAAGTGAAGTACGATGACTGCAAGAACACTAACCTAACTCTGGCGACGGGATGGCGGAAATTGCATTTGAGCGCAGTGGAAATGGCAGTGGTTTTCAGACGGGCGACGTGTGAAGGCCGAGGCAACATTGGGTGCAGTGCGCGCCGGCACGCGCCAGACCAGCAGGAAGCCGAGAGTCGAAGATGAAGAGAGATCGGACGCGTTCAAGAGGATGAAATGACATGAAAGAAATGGAGAAGAATTGGGTAGAATGGAAGGGAATCGGAAGGAAAGGAGATATAATGGAAGGAATCGAAATGGAAGGATTTGAGGTAATAGGAAGGAGATGCGGGGGGAATAATTATTGCAATTAGTTATCAAAAAAGTAGTTAGAAGATGTAGGAACAAAAGATGAAAGTGAAGATAAATTATTAAGGAACTGGGACTGGCCGCGGAAGTGAAATGAAGATTAATTAAAGAGAGAAAACGAAAGATAATGAATGCGATAAACTCCAGTTAATAAAATTATTAGTTACAGTTAAAAATAATTGAATAGAGCGAAATACTTGAAAATAATATAATTAAAGATAATTTCAATACGTGTAAAAAGCCAATTGGCGGAGCAGAAGATACGATTAAGATTAAAGGGGATGGAGGACTACGTAGACTTAATCTAGAATATAATCAAATGTTAGAAAGAAAAGTGTGTTAGAGGGGTAAGTGAAGTTCGCGAGAGTGAAGTTCGCCATAGTTAAGTTCGCGTGCGTAAAGTGTGGAGAGTCAAGTTCAAAACGTGGAGTTCGAGACGGAGTACCAGGAGAATGTAGTTTCTGTGAATTTAGTGAGGGTGAAGTTCACGAGGGAGAAGTCTGTGAAGGTACCAAAGTAAGAGTGGAAAACGAAGGCGAGGTAGAAATGGAGTGGCGAGGTAGAAATGGTTGGTTCCGAAGGCCGAAGGCGCGCGCCGGGCGGAGGACGTGCGTGAAGGCGCGGCGAGGCCTTCCTATTCGGGCGCGCGGGGCTCCGCCGCTCAAACCCCGCCGCCGCCCGACCCGCGCGCCTTCCCGAAGGCCTCGGCCCCGCCTCGCCCCGCCTCGCCCCTCGCCTCGCCTCGCCCCTCTCCTCGCCCCGCCTCGCCCGCCGTCGCCCCCCCCCCCGCCTCGCCCCGCCCGGCCCGCCTCGCCCCGCCTCGCCCCGCTCGCCTCGCCCTCGCCCCGCCTCGCCCCGCCTCTGCGCCCCGCGCTGCCCCGCCTCGCCGCCTCGCCCTCGCCGCCCGCTCGCCCCGCCTGGCGCCGCCGCAGCCTTCGCCCCGCCTCGCCCCAGCCTCCCGCCCCCGCCTCGCCCGCCGCCTCGCCCCCCTGCCCTCGCCACGGCCTCGCCCCCTCGCCCCGCCTCGCCCCGCCTCGCGTCCCCGCCTGACCCGCCCGCCCGCCTCGCCCCGCCTCGCCCCTGCCCTCGCCCCCGCCTCGCCCCGCCTCCCCCGCGCTCGCCCCGCCTCGCCCCGCCTCGCCCCGCTCGCCCCGCCTCCCCCGCCTCGCCCCCGCCTTCGCCACCGCTCGCCCGCCTCGCCCCGCTCCCGCCGCCCGCCTCGCCCCGCCTCGCCCCGACCTCGCCCCCCTCGCCCCGCCTTCGCCCCGCTCGCCCCGCCTCGCCCCCGCCTCGCCCCGCCTCGCCCCGCCTCGCCCCGCCTCGCCGCCTCGCCCCTCGCCCCCCTGCCCCGCCTCGCCCGCCTCTGCCCGCCTCGCCACGCCTCGCCCGCCTCGCCCGCTCCGCCCCGCCTCGCCCCGCCTCGCCGCCTCGCCCCGCCTCCCTCGCCCCGCCTCGCCCCGCCTCGCCTAGACGTCCGATTGGGCGCATGCCCGTTGTCGCCCTCGCCCCGCCTCCCGCTCCCCGCCTCGCCCGCCTCGCCCGCCTCGCCCGCCTCGCCCCGCTCGCCCGCCTGCCCCTCGCCCGCTCGCCCCGCCTCGCCCCGCCTCGCCCCGCCTCGCCCCGCCTCGCCCCGCCCTCGCCCCGCTCGTCCCGCCCCCCGCCTCCCCCGCTCGCCCCGTCCTCGCCCCGGCCTCGCCGCTCGCCCCGTCGCCCGCCTCGCCCCGCCTCGCCGCCTCGCCCGCCTCGCCCGCTCGCCCCGCCTCCCCCGCCTCGCCCCGGCCTCGCCCCCTCGCCGCTCGCCCCGCCGCTCGCCCGCCTCGCCCCGCCTCGCCCCGCCTCCCGCCCCCCGCCTCGCCCGCCTCGTCCCCGCCTCGCCCCGCCTCCCGCCTCGCCCCGCCCCGCCCGCCCGCGCCGCCTCCCCGCCTCGCCCGCTCGCCCCGCCTCGCCCCGCCTCCGCTCGCCCGAGCTGCCGACGCGAGCGCTCGTTTGCGCCGCGCCGCCCGCTGTTTGCTTTGGAGCTGTTTTCGGGATTGAGAGGGCGGAGATGACAAAGTGAGTACAAACGGGGACTCTATCGAGAACGTGCGCTTTCACTGTAGCAACAGCTATGGATGACGCAATTCTCTTTTGCATTTCTAAGCACATTGCACAGCTTCTTACAAAACATAATTGGACTGTTCCCAAAAAAAGTTATTTATGAAAAATCAAAACCATGTTATGTTTTTCAACCATATTTCGTTTAATTTCAATCTGCAATATGGTCATTCATATTTTTTAGTATATACTTAAATTTCAATAAATATAAATATTTTCTTTTAACTATGATCTATCTATTAATCTATCAATACTACTTGCATGTGTTTATAGTTAATACAGTAATAAAACCGAAATCCAAGAAAGAAACCTAATCTCAATCTAACATTACCTAGAGTAGATGTAAAAAAATAATTTCCACAGAATTAATATCCAAGAACGAAGAATGAAACGTTAGAAACATAAACGGAAGAAGAAAAGCTATTGTGGCCCTAGCTTGGACCCTTCTTGTAAGCGCGTAAGTAATTTTAAAGATACTAAGTGACTGCATAGCATAGTTTTTGCTGTCAAAACCACAAAGCATTGTTCACAAAACATAATCAGCTCTGGTTTTCAACAATAAAATTTATCTGTGTCACTTTTGCAATAAATTAAATGTTTTTAACAAAAATCGTCTCACAAATACTGCAATTACTTTCACAAAATACAGTGCTTTACTTACCAATTATATAAATATCTTATGTTCCATAACGCAACACGTAAAACGTTTTATATATGTACACTGCACATATTTAATGTGTAATTCATCCTTAGACACTTGCTGGCACGTGCGATGTTAGCTATGTGGTAGCTGCCCGTTAGCTCCTTTCTATTTTTCGCAAGCATTCCAAAATTAGAAATTAAAAAACGTTTCAGGTCAGAATCTTTCTCTCTCACAGCACCTCGTTACTCTCTACGTAGCAAAGCCAGTACTTCAATGCTGCCCCCAATGGTTGAACGCAAGAGAATGCTTGGCTAGGTCAACGGAATTTCTCACCACGTACGGTTCGCATCTACGTGAATGCTATACAACCGCCATTTTCGAGGACGGCGAATCTGCCACCACTTTCTGAACCAACTCCCAAGGAATACTACTTATGAATTTTCTATCTCCCTCTCGTTGCTAATCTTGACTCAGGTCGTTAAGACCTGCGTCCGGTCGGCACCCCCCACTGTCCACCACCCCACGATCCCCCACTGCTGCAACGCCTCCACTTCCACCATCGTCTCATCGACCGCCGTCTTCGTCGACCAAATCCACAGCCCAACACCGGGTAAAGGTGGATCAGGATATCACTGCAGTGTTTCTGACCAGGAGGTCATAGGGTTACACTCCCATGGGGCAGTATTTTCGACACTAGTTAAGATAGCTAAGTAGCAGGTCAGCCGGCTTGGCGAGACTGATAGCGATCTGCTGATCTGATCGGTAGTTTTCCGTGGTTTCTCCGCAGGAATATCAGGAAAATGTCGGAGCAATACACCAAACAAATGAGCCACCATGTGGCATCTTTCCTTCCTCTTCCTTGTCGAATCCTCACCCTTACTTACACATACACAGTGCGCTACGCTACCCCACTTTGCCGAGAGGAAGTCGGGACATTATAACTTCGTCAGCTGTGTGCTGTGCTCCGCTGGTGGGAGATACCTGTTTGGGAATATCTGGCGAGCCGACGTGCAATCACCACCATATCTCACCATCCGGAGGAAAGATCACCGCTGCCTCCCGAGGAAAAATCATGCACTACACTTCCGGACTAATCACCTTAGTGACCCAGTTGATGTTCCCGGAATCACCAATTAGTTAAATTTATCGGTATAGCTGTAACAGCCCCATAGCCGTCGCCAGTAAAGCACGGCTTCCACCTCCATCGCTCCGCCATTCCCAACAGCTCCGCAGCCGCCGCCATAAACCAACGCCGCGCCAGCGCCTTCCTCCTCCGTCGCCCGCGCCGCCCCGCGGCCCCGTGATTTATACGGCGCCGCAGTCGCGTGCGCACGCTGGTAATGAGAGGGACGCGCCTTGCGGCGGCGCGCCCTTGCGGTTAATTAATATAAACGCCCTTCCTCCCGCGCGCAGCCGCCGCCGCCTAATGAATGGCGGACGGCGCGTCGCGGCGCGTCGCGCGCCGCGACAGCTCGACGCGCGACCCCGCGACGCGGGTCGCCCCCGCGCGCCCCCGCCGCCGCCGCCGCCGCCGCCGCCGGGTCGAAGGTTCTCGCGCACGCGGCGCACGCGACAAATTGATTTCCCCGCGCGGGCAATTTGACCGGCGAGTCGCGAACCGTTTGAAGCGTCATTTTAATAGCAACTGGTTGGTACAGGGCGAAGACAATTCAACGCGACGTGCGCACAATCACTTTCAAAATGGGCCATCTCGGAATATTGATCTTCTGGGAAGGTAGTTTTCACTGTTTTAATCAATCAAGTTCACATTTTCTAAAAAGAAGCCATTGAATACAGCTACGCAATTCAAATTAAAACGTTGCTGAAAAAGGCAACGTTTCTATTTGAATTGATTAGCAGCGGTCGATAGCTAACATATCACTATATCTATTGCATGGTCATCAAGAATTTGAGCAGACCTCGTTTACTAGAAACAGATTTACGTAAGCAATAGTGCATTTTATTTCAGATATAAGTGCAGTTTAGAGAGTTCTCGGCTTTTACTTGTTGGAATGCAGTATTAATGATGCAATTTATCAATTTAAGTAGCTGCAGTCCTTAGTATACAAGTATTAATCTGCGGTTTAGCACAATGTACAAGGAATGTGTGGCGATAAACGTACAGTTATCATATCCTAACTCGCGATAACTTTCTTCATCTGCTGTTGGTTGTTAGTTTTACTGACAATAAAGTGTATAATTTAAAAAGGTTTATTTTATTGAATTCATTACAGACTCAATGATTTTAAATGAAGGTGAACATAAACACGTACGTTTGATTTTTTCATTCATACTTGAATTTCTTCTGCCTATAACATCCATATTTAAATTAGATTTATTTGAATAGGCTGTGTGAATTTGTTCGTGGGGACAAAAATTAGTCTGTAAATGAAAATTATAATGCGCAACATATCCTCAGATTTTTCTATTATCTGTGCCTCTGTAGGCTATGCAGCAAGTTCCAAATTCTGTAAAGGTCAACTTGGAGTTACAAAACCATTTTGAAGGAAAGATACCAAAAGAATAATACTATATTGCAAATAACAGTGCAATAGTTAAAATTTATTCACCCTAATTGCATGAGTTCTCCGATTGTACTTGCCCTGCATTGGAACTTTGCAGCTTAAAAATCTCTGATTTATAACGAATTTTCCAGTTGCATTATCCATGACATTAAGTCATGAAAGTAAGCATGAATTTATAACTTTGACCATCAGCAGTTGTGCGTTAATTTAATGTACGTTACAGGAACAGACATTCCTGAAGTGAAAATCAAAGGCGCTTAACGCATGAATACGAGCACTGCGATCTCTTGAGAGCCGACCCTCATCGCAGCACGACCTTCCGCCCGTAGATTGCGACCACGTGCGAGACGGCGGTCGCCCGGTGACCGTTCAGTTGAGGCCATCGCTTTCTCTGTTGCGACCTCCCGCGGCCGCCGCTATCGTTGTCGGCCATTGCACAACGCGCGATTGGCAGCTCGGCGGGCGGGCAGGCGGACGCGACCCGAACGCACGTTGCTGCAGATGCCGCCGTCGCCGTCACCAAAACGGATTCTGTCTACGCCGTGTGTTAGAGGATTTTTTTCATTTAGCAACTGTATTATCCCACTTTTTCGTTATCAGTGGCCGGCAATGCATTTTTTCCGTCGAAAATCCGCCGTTGTTCGTGCAGCATAACATAACTTTCTCAGTATTAGGTATATTACTCCGCATATACGTATGTATACGAGAAGAACAAATTCACGGCCACCGCCGCTACCACCACCGACAGTGCCACCGCCGCCGGCACCTTCCATCGTGCATTCGCTCGCTCGCTCTCGAGCACCCGAACGCCTTGGCAGAAGCGCCGGGGGCGCGACTTGCACTGTGCTGCTGGCCGCCTCCTGGCCATGTGCTTCTTCGTAACTGGGTCCGCTGCCTAACTATTACGCGAGTGTGTCGAGTTGTCTTCCGCGACGAAAGCCTCTCGTCACTCTGGCGGCCGCTCTATCGATATATGAACATCGCCGTGGAGAAGTACGTTTTCAAACTCAAATGTTTATCATTGAAACAAGATGCGGATCGTTAAATGGAAATATTTTGGCAGATACTAAAGACGTGTTGTAGAGCTAGAGATAAAAGCAAGTCTGATTTTATTAGATACAAAACTTTCTATTTAATCTATTAAGTTATTTTCGGTTTTCTCCTAACCGTTGACATTTTTGGGAAAGGTTTTTTCGAGTTTGATGATATTTTCATATTTGATTTTTATCACCATTTCTTTATAGCAATAGACTTCGAGAGAAATGAATATCATGCTCTCCAGCAATTTTTGACACTGTTTCACTCACTCAAGCGCAGCGGTTGGAGCCCACCCCTACCCTTTCGGCAGAAGGGGAATTTCGAAACTCCACCCAGAGTGTGTCGCATAATTTACTGCTCACTGTTCCTTTAGCAGAAGTTATTTCACACTAGCATTCAAATCTATGAAGGGCATGCTCAAAAATTCCAAGAATTTCTTCTATTGTGCGTCTGAATCGTGATGTAAGATTTATGCTCTCCGCGTCACCAATACCTGAAAAAGAATTATGCGAAATCATACCGGCACATTTTAAAGATTTGCAATTAATAAAAAGTAATAATTTTATCTTCGCTGATCTTTCGAAGTGATCAAGAACACAGGACATGACATGTCCATTTTTTGGCTTATTTTTTCATGGATCATTGTACTGTTCCTCCTTGTATTAGCCCATTACAAATTATGTTATTTCAAGTTCTGTAGCAATTTTTGAAAATCTGATATGGGAGTTTATTTTGAAATTTATGTCACTTTTACCTGAAAAGTTTGAAGAAATTACAAATAAAGACCTGTTCACGGCCTTCCAGGCTAGAGCGCTTCAAATCTGCGAAAGTCGTGCTTATGACGAACTCGAGATAGATGCAATTACCAAGAAATAACATATTAACATGTTTCAGAGTGAAATAAGGCAAATTGGCGGGTGCGAAATCCAGGGGAGCCAAGAGAAAACCTGAGGCCTGAGGCAGTTCACGGGGGCTCGCGAGCAATCCCTCCTCCCCCAACTTATAAACATAAATAATTTCTCCAGTCACCTGAAATATCTTATGGGGTTAAATTTGGATTAGAGATGATTTTTTCTTTGTAATGAAAAAAATCGGGGCCTCAGTTAAATCGGAGCCTGGGGCATGTACCCCCTTCTGGTCCCCTGGCGTGATCTAAGGGAATTTTGGAATTGGGAAATAAAGGACAATGTAATGAAACTAATTGTTAACAGTCTCTTTTTGTTAGAAAAACAGTTTTCCGTTTTTGAAGCTTCCGGTACATTTCTGAAGGAATGAGTTATTGTCATCACTTCTCACTCTGGTGCACCATGCTCTCAATTGCGGGCGCGAGAAGCAACAGGTGTCGCGAGACTGCGTTCTCAGAAACCGCTGGCAGGCGCTCCTACAGAGCGAGCACGTATGGGACGCGACGTGAATTCCGTGGCCCACACTGTTGCGTGTGCGCGATATTTGGCGCTCACAGCTTCGCTCATCGTGGGCCATCACTATTCCTCCATGCGGTCTGCTGCACCTTCCACGTTTCAATTTAGATAGGGCACTCACGTATCCGTCACACTCCGCAACACACAAAATAGACTTAGTTTTTCACAGAGTAAATGCAAATTTTCTATTATTAATAACATACTTACATCGTATTCATTATCCGATCATCCTATTTCATTATCAACAGGGTGATGAAGTAATTTGATTCGAATCAGATATTGTGGAAAGTTATATGATTTCTACTCTACCCAAACGTGTCTGAGAGTTGGCTGTGTGACCAGATTAGTTTCTAAAATGTTTGGAAACGAGATCAGAATATTCATTTTATTAATGCTACAAAAATGATCGTCAATTTGCTAAAACCGCATTTACATTCATAATTAATACACAGAATTTTTTCTCTGATTGATAAATATTTTGATGATCGCATTGAATTGACATTGAAGCAGATGTATACATCTCCCTGTCTCTCTCACCTCTCTCTCTCTCTCTCACTCTCTCTCTCTCTCACTCTCTCATCCATACTGGATGTTGCATGTTGAAATTGAATTCTTTTTTTTGTAATATTCTTTTAAAATGTCGCCAAAACTATTTGTTATTCGCATTCGAAAATGATTTCTATTGAATAAACTTAGCTTGTTTAAATACGGAGCTTGATCGTATATACACAAACACTGCAATTTTTTCCGGATACATATGAGGAGCCAGCGGCAGATCTGAATGTAGCTATGAAGCTATGTAGCTAGTGTCGAAAAGCATACCGGTCCCGAACCCTAAGGCCTGCGGGTCAGAGGCTGTGCAGTGACTGTGCTACCTAAGCCGGTCGGGTAGTGAGGATTTGGAATATAATTCTGAATACCGTAAAACTGCACCACAAACTAAATCCTGGGGTCGCCATAGGCATCAGCATGCTGCTACAGAGTACAAATTGATCGTGCTTCTCGGCGAGCAACATCCTGAAGAGCTGCCGTGAGCGCCGGCCGGCGCAGGCGCTCGCAGCGCGGGGTTCCGTCCCCGGCCCTTCCGGCGCAGCGAGGCCGACGCGCGGCTGAGGAAACGCGAAGGCGGTGGCGAAATGGCGAAGATGGTGCAGCCGGCAGCAACGGTGAGGTGCGGATGTCATGGCATCCACGCTCAGGACTGTTATGTTGCTGACATTATAAAACGTTGCCAAATCTATTGCGTTGCAATAAGCACGTCATATATGGGTCAATATATAATCAGTAATTGAGAAGTAGAAAGGTTTTCTTCAATTTCATTTATCGAAATATTTTTGTTAAAAAAATTATTGCTTATAATTAGATCATGTGCTGCTATATTGCATCTAACCATCTTGTTATTATGAAACAAATACTTTTGTTCGAGCAAATATTTCTGTAAAATTGGTATGAAAAATATTATTTTGCAAAGAAAGTTTCACAAGCAAGAAGTATTAAGAAACGAGTGTGTTGCAGCTTTATGTAGTTGATAGTGACTAAATTCGTGTTCCAAAACGAGTCCTATTAACAAACGCAGAATCCATTCCCAGCACTTCGTGAGTCTTCCAAAAATCTCAAGAAAAAGGGTTCAGAATTTTCCACAAACATTTCAAAATATTACAGAGGCTTCATGTAAGGTACCCTAAAAGTTTTAGATAGGTTAATGGTCTCCAGAACAGCACAAGTATATCTTACTCCTGACGTATTTATCAAATTTCAGCATAGAAGCTTCTAAACTGAGTGTTACGCATGTCATCCATTCTGACTGACATCCCAATTCTCGGGTGCAAATTTGCGCGTATCTCTTCTCCAATTACACCAATTGTAACCATATTTAAACGGTGCTAATAGACTTAAACATGAAGTGTGTGCGAATTACCCTCATAAGAACTTTAAACCTTTTACGGCCAATAATTCGAGATCGAATTGTTGAGCTGATTCCATTTTTTTCCTCTCTGAACCATCGTATGAGGACGAAAAGTAAACAGTAATGAGTTATTTGTTTGTAGGTTCTTTCATGATCTGCTTTCATTTTATTTCCCATAAATTATAATAACTTAGATAACTAACACCCCGAAATGATTTTGAAATCTTGAAGTGTTTAGAAAATGCCCATTTCATTAGAAAAGATGTTTATGGAATTGTTGATGAGAAAGAGATGTTGAAAATGATATTTATGAGAATGTTGGCTAATCATGTTTAAAACATTACTTCACGAAATAAGTTAATTTGTTCTTTTGAAATTAATTTTCATATGCCTATGATTTCTAAGACGAATCGTTCATGTAGTTTCTTTGCAAGACCTCTTGAGGTACTACCTGCTATTTAGTTTCCTTCAATTAACACTCAGAGTTCACTCATATATAAATTTAATGTGATCGCTACTTTCCTCTTCTTAATTGAAAGTACACACTAATCAATTATCACTTTTTTTTGTAAAACTGCAGTCAAAATATACAAAGACTCAAGAAAGAACATTTTAGACTCACTTAACACTTAACCAGGGCTATGGTTTTTATTTATTTCTGTGATTTTTTATTCAATTTACCAAATGTTTTGCATCGAATGGATAGTAAATTTGTAGAAGTGAACACGAAAATTACAACAACAAAAAACCTTTCTTCTTATCGTCGACCCTTGCTCGCACCTGCTCAGGAGGCGCGTTGGCCAGGTCAAGATCGTGACGCGTGGAGCGTGGAACGTTGCGAGCGTCTTCCGTGCGCCTACGTCGCGCAACGCCCGCCCGCTTGAGCGCACTCCCACCACAACACGCTGTCCGCCCCCGCGGGCGAAGAGCGTTGACGTGGCGGCGATGTTTCGTTATCCACTTGCAACTTCTGGAATGAAGACATCAATCCGAGGGCGCTTGTGATGCAGGGTGTGCACCTTCCTCCTGATGCGAGTCATTTCATTGCATTACGTTATTCTGACCTGTAATGGCTCTTGAGGCACTAATGTGGGTGTGCAATAGGTCCGCATGGCAACGAATTCCGTGATTAAGTTAACAATCTTTTGGTAGTAACAAATTCCTCCATCCATTACCAATTGTAATACTTCAACGATATTGTAAATCCTTATCTACATAATCAAGGAAGATCAACAACATATATGTGTTGGATGTTTTTAACTAGCCTGACGGCAACACATAGTTTCCAACGCAATTCACTCGTTATGAAGCTTCTGTATTACTCGTACGTTAATATTTGAAATATAGAAAATTTAGTACGTTTTGTGTAAGGTTTGAATTTCCAATATTGCATAGAAATTGAAATCCAACTATTCTACCCAGTTCTGAACTTTATTGTCATGTTTTGGTTCTATTTCTATCCATATCCTTCCTGTTATATTTTCCATCGTAAAAATTTAAAGAAGTTAAAAAAAAGTATCACGTCACTCAAGCGCAAAAAGTCCTCAGAAAAGTATTTAGTAGGACTATCACAAAAGAAGTATTTAATGTGCGATAGACTTTGGTTTGATGAATGGAAACATCGTTTTCAGAGGCAGAAAAGTAACAGTTCCTATTTTCTCAAAACATGAACATTTTAGTAACCGCAGCACTCACGAGTATATTTCACACCATTGAAACAGTCTTGGGTAAAGCTAATTATGGAAGCGAGTACTTTCGTGGCGTACCGAAATTCGATCCTGCAACCTGATGCATCACCTCGGCTGGCCCTGCATCCCCCGTGCAAATGCAGCAAAGCGCGCGGCGCGCGACCCGAATGGGCAAGGCGGCTGCGCAGGCGAGGGCGATGCACGCGGCGCTACGCGATGCGACGGGACGGCGCAACCCGCCCGACGCGCGCGCACCGCGCACCGCACAGCGCACAGCGGACAGCGCACAGCGCACAGCGCACAGCGCACAACGCACAGCGCACAGCGCACAGCGCACAGCGCACAACCCTCTCAACCTCTCGATTCTATATACTCGTTCGATCACCCTGTCGCCCTCTCGCTCTCTCGCCCTATCGCCATCTCAGCCGTTCGTCTCACCCTCTCGCTCGTTTATCATCTCATATCATATCTTACCTCTTCACCCTTTCTTCTTCTCATCCTCCCTCACCCCATCCTGTCACGCTCCCATTCTTTCTTACCTTCACAATGTCTCTTACCTCTACACTCTCACATTATTACGCCCGCTCACCATCTCATCCGCCCAATCTGTCAGCCTCTCACCCATCCGTCTCCGCCCCTACCCAGTTGATCTCAAATAACCCAACGTAATTTTAATGCTCAGAGCGCTCGCCCATTGTCTTCGTGTCTATGCGTTCACAGTCGTTGTTGTAGCATGGTAGCATGTCGTATTTCCAATTTTAGAGCTAATTCAATGTTGTTATATTACTAGAGTGCTCTAAAGGACCAACAGCTGCTTATATGAGCTTTTTATTAAAAAAATATCAAAACCGTTAGAACTTAGCTGCGTATGCACCGTAAGCTTCGGTGCGGACCAGCCACAGTTTGATTTACACCGGCCTCCGACTTAACCGCAGGCATATAGCAGCTGAGCACGGTGTAGAGGAAGATTCAAACAGAAGCTCTGATCACGAGTGTATAATGCTTTTGCGCTCACAGCTAAATTGACATCTGGCAATCAGGAATGAACAAAACTGGCCTATCGGGTAGTATATTATTTCAGTAGTACAGTACCTTTTGCGGCTCTTACATGCAACCAATCTTTATAAGTGAGATATCTAAAGAAACACTCGTTCAGAATTTTTTGTTTAATAACTCCTAAACAAAGCATTCTGGGGCCTTACAACTATAAATTGTCTGGCCAAAGCCTTGAAGGAATCGTTCCTCACTTCATTATTTACAGAATTCCTGAACAATTATTTACAGTATTACATTATTAGAGTTTTGTCATTTCGGCGTTTCTCCATGCTACCTCAGCAAACTTATCATACAGCGGCGCAGCTCAGTGTTAAATGTTCTTTGACAATCCCTTGATCACCGACTCTAGTGTTCCCTGCGACAAAAAAGCACTAAGCCGATTACATTCGATACTACAGTCGTAATAGAGCTTCGTTCTGCTACATATGACCGAACATTATATGTTTATATATTTTAATTTCCCCTCAAATATACCTAAATATACAACAGGTGAGATACAATTTCCAAATCAGAGTGATACTGATTGTTTACATTTTATGTCATAGTGCAACACGTTATTTTCAAAACTAAATCTAAACTATTTCTTATTTTTTCTTCCTAATAAAATATTAACATCCTAAATGCAGAAATGTAAATATTTTGTCTTGTTTTTTGGTCTCTCAAGTAATTATTTATGAGTGATATTTATCAAATAGAAAATTTTTACACTCACAAAAGTTTTCCGAACTATTTTATTCTCTTCACAACAACCACGTAGCAATATTATGATCGACAATTAATTTTCCAAATTCTGTTTTAAAACTGCTTCACAATTTGACAGATATTTACTAAAACTGGCAGAGCATACATATGTTTGAAGTTATTTCGAACATTTTCAATGCAATAAATCTTTTTGTCATCCATATTTAATTCCCCCACACTTACTTCTGCTAGGACAAGAGGTGAAGCCATTTTTTCGCATTAAAATATGAGGTTGATATTTTGTTTTAAGGGGCTCTGGACAACGTATAAAGAAATATCAAGAACCCCCAGTTATTTTTTTACTGTTTAACCATTTCGTAAGCATGCAACTTCACCAAGAATTCAGTGTACTTTTGCAGCGCCCTTTGGAAAGCAAAACGGTGTTGACTTCGCGGGTGTGGAAGTCAATTCCAGGCAGAGCCCTTCAAACAGAGCGATTTACCTCTAGAAACCTTTGGGGGTGTTCGATCACTCATAGACTTACATATCGGGAATTCCAAAATACACAAGCACACACAGTTTGCTAACTTAGCTGCTCCACTAAACAACACTATCCCTCGATCGAGACGTATGAACCAGTTTTTGGCGGAAACTAAACACTCTTTTTTTTATTTAAGATCGCATCAACTACTAGGCCATTAGCGACCACTATTGCTTGTAACGGTATGGTAACTGTGGGTTGACACGATAATGATGATGATAGGGGTGAAAGGACGAAACACAATACAACCATGCCCGAGGCGGAACCCGCGATCCTTCGGTCCGAGTTCGCTACGGCACTATTAGCGATTTCGGTCACCGGATCGGCTACCCCGTTTTATTTTGTTTATTTGTTGTTTTTTTTGTTATTTAAGGTCCGAATCCATTAACGACCGCTATTGGATTTTAACGTTATATAACTATGAAGATGACATGATACAGTGATGATGATAGAGGTGTAAGGACGAACACAAATGCAACCTTGCCCGAGGCGGTACTTGAACCCGCGATCCTTCAGTCCAAGATCGCTGCGCCATGACTGCCTTAAGGATCTGGCCATCCGGACGACCCCCTTTTATTTTACTCAGCTGCGCGTGTACTGCTTTGCAAACACCAAGATACGGAGAACGCAACCATTACCTCATGTTTCTTTCAGTCGCTACGAAATTCTCTAAAATCATACATTCATATTGTTAGAAATCACGAACTCTTCACAAACTCTTCACGAACTCTAAACTTGTGAAAAATAAAATGAGCACTTTGTAGGTTGAAAATTTCACCCTATACACCGTGTTAAAATACCTTCTTTACTACTTTAAACCTCAATTTAATTTTTTTCTGTCGACGAATAAAACAAATTATATGAAAAAATGTCTACCTCCCCTTTAGAAAAACGTCTCTTATTTTTGACGTCATGCCCGGCAGCTCCCGTATTAGCTCCCGGGTGCGACGCTCTGAACTGGCTTGCTAAAGCGCGCGGGCAAAGTGCCACGCGGCTGCCCCGAAAAGTTATACGGCGTCCGGCCGCTCCACGCGAGTGGACTCGGGACGCGCGAAAGGTAAATATAGACAGCAGCCGTCGGGCGCAGAAGGCAAGGCGGCCGCCTGCGCAGCGGCAGGGATGGAGAAATTCCGCAGAGGGCGCGCCGGCTGCGTGAGAACACCGCGTCGGCGCTCCGTTTTGGCCTTGCCAGCGCGCGCTCTTCGACCGTAGACCCCCTGAGATGCCCTGACGTTGTGCCAGTGGGGTCCGTACACGTTTAGGACACGCGACAGTTTTACTCGTTTCGTTTGCGAGTGCTGGCGAAACGAACGACTGTGTCCCCTACTCCATTAAGTAGAACCGATACTAAATAAATCCACTAACTCGTGATTTTGGCGAGAGAAGACGTCTTTAGTATACGAATAATCACAAGACAGGTAAATCCAAGAAGTATCTCAGACATTAGCAAGAAACACATTCTAGTTTACACGTACTGTAGGAATAAAAATAACTACATAAATTCCCATATTTGCAGGTAAATATAAATTTAGTTCACGTCATGTCAATTAATATAACCATGATTGAATATAAAAGAAAAGGGTAAATTTTGAGCCAATTTTAGCAACCGTGGCAGAAAATTGGACAGGATTAATCAAACCCTTTATATACAGAAAGACGAATTACAATGACTGAAAGAAAAGCCTTATGCCGTACATTGCTAATTAAACACTAGAATTCAATTAAGTATGCGTTAAACTCCCACAAAGCACCCGAAGAGCAAGGAATCTCCTTAATTCTTGGGCACCACAAGCCCAAGCACTCTTCTCCTCCACTGACTCTACCTTTTACTTTGCCGTATACAGACGGGGTAATAGGGAAAGTTACGTAGTCGTAGGGAGTAGTGTAGGGAAATCGATTTAGAGATTTCAATGGAAATATACGTTTTGTGGTCCCCTCATATTGAAAACGTGTTGTTGTCGTTGTTTTTTTGTTTTTGTTTTTCACCCCGTCCGTCAGACTGAACACCACTAGCGCCTAAACCATAAGTGCAATTCTTTTCCAAACTGGATATTATCTGGTCGATTTGGTTCCAATTGAGGCGCCACAATTTTGAAAATCTTTCTTTAAAATTTAAAAGTACTTTACATGAATCCCCCTGAATATTTTCAAAATTTTCTCAAAAACGGCTCCGAATTTTTTCTTTAATTTTTTGTAAGAATATAGTAAAATACACTTATAATGGTAGCGTAGGTCCAATTATCACGATTAACTCTAAATTCTTGAAACTTTAACATTGAAAATAGCGATATTTCCTTCAAATAAAATTTGTTCTCCATATTTAGTTCTTTCTTTATATTACATACATTTTTTGAATATTTCGAGCAAAATTGTGTGCAATTTTAACAAATTACAAAAACAATGTTTTCTCAAAAACGACTCCATGATTTTTTAATTTTTGGTAGGGATAGTACTAAATGCATTCTATAAGATGGCATAAGTTCCCTAATGCTCTATTCTTTTGTTTTTCAAAAATTACAAAATGTTTTGACTTGTCTCTCATTGCATTAATATTTACGTTAACAGCAATTCGTCCACGTTATTGTATTTATAAATACATGTTCTTTAAATAATGTCAGATAATGTGTCTCGATAGCTCAACAGTTTTTCTGAGAAAATAGGCTCAAAGGTCCGCAAACGTAATTTTCTCAAAAACGGCTTCAAATGTTTTAGGTATAGGGTAGTGCCAATTTTACTGTCAAAGATAAAATAAAATTAATTTTGCTGTATCTTTTTGTTTTTCACAAATTACACAAATGTTTATTTTAAATATCTCTAGTGATGTCTTACTATCTTTTTTACATATTCTTAAAATAATATTTCCACTCTACTATAAGCAAACCAAAAAATTAAGTTTTTTTTTCATAAATGTACTTTGGACGACGATAGATGGCAGCTGGGAAGTGCGAATAACTAGCCGAGACCAAAGGAAATAGAAAACTAATACGGGAAAGTCTGTGCCATTCAGTAGCACCTCTAGTTAATATTTCTTAAAAGAAGGGGTTTTCCTTGAGAGAAACGCGATATGTTTAAGGAGAATATTAAAACTGTTAAAAAGTTGGAAAGTAAAATACGAAACTCGCAGAACCAAATTCAAATTACTATTGATATCAACAAAATAATATAAAATTATCTAATCACGTCTGTAAATATATGCTAAATATAAACAAAACAATATCCTGGTTTTGTGGTGTAGCAATGGCAATGCAGTAAACAGTTAATAAATGAAGTATTATTCCATGCAAGAGCTCTAAATCTGAAAAAGATAGGCTAGTTAAAATATGTAAAAAGAACTATAACACGACTTACTCATGAAACCGTTGGATAAAATGTTCCAGTACTTGGGCTTGAAAATCTTCCAGACAGAAGAATCTCATACCGGACGAAATTCAAGAATTTCAGAATTTTGGATCTGGAGATTGCAAAGGTAGCCAGCAAATTCTCGCACGACCAGGCTGGCTGAGCATCCGGTGAACAAACGGCCTTCACACATGCACTTCCTCCACGCCTTGGTTAATACGTGTGGAACGCACGTTAACTCACGCGCGCAACCTGCTGAAAAAAATACATCTGTTCATTCACGTTCCGTTGAACTACTGGAAGAAATGTTTAAACGAATTCTGATTACTCTCCTTGAACTCAAAAAAATTCTTCTCAGGATATATTTAAAAAATTTAGTAGATGAAAAAGACAATTAACATCGTTCTTGTTGTCATAGTGTTCGAGTTTTTAGTGCATTTATTACATTAATTATTAACTACAGTTTTCAGGTAAATGTATGATAACACGAAGTAATTTTATTTCAGCAGTACACTATTTGGTAAGCAAGTGAAATCCATGTTTTTGATCAATACGTTTCTTAAGGTTCCACTTGTGGTGACATATATATTTTATTATTAGCAACTTAGCTAAAATTATGTTCATAAAAGTTTCTAATCTGTATTAATTTAATTTTAATTATAATTTTGTAAAAGAATAAATTTGATTTGTTACAATTAGACGCTTACATATCGGCCAGAGTCGAAATATAGTAAAAACGTAATAATAATAATAATAATAATAATAATAATAATAATATAATGACAAGAAGAAGTGTACTGTTCATATAGGAATAGTTTTGATTTAATAACTTTAAATTCTTGAGAGTTTGTGGTTGTTATTTAATAATTATTGGGCATGGATTGTGTTCTGATTTATTTTGTTTATCTAACATTGTTTATGAACGGTTAGGGAGTCGTAGATTAATAAGAGATTAATATGATTAATGACTGGAATAACATTATCATGATTTTTATATAGATCATGTAACATAGCATCCCATCCATCCATTTAGGGCAAAGCTTGAAAAGAGGAATAAGGAATAGCTCATTTTTTTAACATCAAACGAGCTATTTTCGACGTTATATCTTCAGCATTATTTACAGTTTATAACGTAATCTATGTAGTAACTCTAGTTTAACTATTATTAGAGTTCATTTTCAGTTCCCTCGTAATTCTTTAAAATTCACAATATAATTATAAAATTTTCTCTCCTCCAAGTTTTGTATTTAGCAACATTGTCATGTTACTTTTTTACTAATATCTGCTGCGAATTTTTTTCCAAAAATCTCCGCTGTTAGGGAATCAAGTTTGCCCAAGCATTTATTGATAAAAATAATAGTAATCTTAAACCAAGCCCCCCTAGTGCACTGGTCTATTAGGCCAAGCAATCATCTATTCCGAGATGCTCTGCGGCGCCTGGCAATCGCCTTGTGCTTGCTGCAAGCGCGCGGTCCCCGACGCACGTATCAGGGGCGGGGCGCGCGGCCGCTAAACGCAGCGACCCTCTTCGCGCTCGCCTCCTCCGTCAAGGCAGCGGTAGGCAACCGGCGCGGCGGTTACGACGGCGCTGCCATTCGGATTCCGGTCAGCGGCCGCGGCCGGGTGTGCGGAATATCAGGCCGCCGC
>BOPP01000011.1:16734264-16756764 GCA_017312745.1 Gryllus bimaculatus
GCGGGGGCGGGGAGGGGGGAGCGGGAGGGGCGGAGGGCCTTTTGCGAACGCGTGGCCGGGCGCCCCGCCTCCCCCAAGCGGCGTTGGGGCGTAAAAAAAGCGGGCGAAATTCCTTTCCTTTCCTCCCTTTTGGGCGACGTTTTCGCGTCGCTTAAGGGTTTCTTTTGTGTGTTTCTCCAAAGTAGCTTAATCGAGGCGGGAAAATAGTTCATTTGGAGCCTTACGCCATTTCGAAGGAGTGTTTGAACTTCAATTACTGAATCAAGCTAATTTAATGTCGATTAATTATCAATCCTTATGGTTTTCATACCCATTATTATACAGTTATTTCAATTCCTAGGATTTTAAGGGCTATTTCTTGTACGTATTCCTCCTCCACAGTAGCTTAACGAAGACGGAAATATAATTCATTTAGAGCCTTGTGCGAATGCCTTGCAACTTAATCAATTGAATGGAATGTTTTAACTTCATTTACTTTCTCAAACTAATTTAATGTCATCAATTAAATTAAGTAGTACGGTATTTGGTGCGCCTTATTTAATATACATTAATTTCAATTCGTAGGAATGTTAGTTTAATGTCTCTATTTCATAATAAACGAGCTTTATTTCCATTGTTTATGTAACCATTCATTCAAGGGAGTGAATAAGTGATTATTGGTTCCGGACGCTCTAACTAGTAAGTTCATTACTTCCGTAAGTGTAGTGCATTTTTAAGCTCGAGAGATGGCGGTATTTTTTCCCCGTAAAATAAAATATTTTTAGTACTATTGTAGTTTTGAGGGAAAGTGCTTGAAATTAATTCATTGAAAGTTCTGCGAAAACTCAAAACTTTTATATGAATAATAGCTTCAAATTTCGAATTTACACTAGCACTTCAGCCACTTTCTTAAAAATTGCTCCAAATTTTTCAAAAAAAATTGCCATTTAGGGCAAAGGTCTTACGGTTATTTAATATTTTTAAAATAATATATCGGTTCTACTATTGGGAGACCGAAAAATTAGATAAATTTCAAAAAATGTACTTTGGGTATATTGCGATAGATGGCAGCTGGCAAGAGTATGTGGCAAGTTCGTATAGCTAGCCGAGACCAAAGGAAATAGAAAACTAATAAACTTATAAAGTTTACGGGCCAAACTCTCGGCTCCCGACTATTGTCCGACGGTAAGTCTGTTGTATGTGTGTGCGTGTGTTAAGAACAGCTGTGGGAACAGTCATTAAAAAGTAAAGATCGTGCACAGTCCGAGTAGTTAGAGTATTGACACGGCAATCGTCTGATATTGATAGACGAAACAACGAAAACTACCAATCAGGGCAATCATTCACTAGAATTCTTCTCTAGCCATAGTAGAATCCGAACCAGCTCTGAACGACGCTGTAATGACATCGATGTTGGTGCTGTTCTAACGCAGCCGGTTCCTAGAATAAACAATCTACATTATGGCGACAGTTGCATTTCACAGACCTTTCCAAGTTGTTGGTGAAATAAAAGTAAAATCATTGCACAATGATTTCTTAACAAAAAAAAGAATTTATGAATATGTATGTATTGAAATTAACTACGAAATTATGTTCAGAAAGTTAATATATGCTCGTATGAATGTAAATTACTGAATGTATAATCAGCATAATTTGTGTTATTTACGTGCATTTAGTAACTCAAGTATGCACAGAAGAAATTAAAATTGAAATATAACAAGAATTCGTTTAATATATGAAATTAATTTCTTTAATCATTTTTAAATTCTTTCAAATTTTAAACTTTGTTAAGGATATTTTCGAAGAACAATATTTTACCCAATTTAATGTTTACTATATGATCAAGTTGATAAGGAATTATTGTATAAACCAAATATTTATTTACTACTGGAGGTAAATTTCAAAAAACAATTTCAAAGAAACAGCCAAACGTGTCCAAAATATTTCAGAGAAAAATCCAAAATTTTCATTAATCGTTTTCCAAATTACTGTCCTATGCACGGAATACTAGTTATGAAATAAAACAACTTAACAATAGTGTATGAATGAACAGCAATATTCAGTTATTACAGGTTTGAATTATTAGTCATTATTATGCAGGTAAAGCAAAACATGTTTGTAGTTAGTAGAACGTTCATTTCAAAGAAATATTGACGGTGTCCGTTGCCATTATCTGACTGACTTGTGCTTTCTTTGACCTTTCTTCCAACCCTTTTACCACAAGTCTGACCATAATTTAAAACGGGGGCAGAACGGAATGATAATCCCTTTCTTTTCGCCAATACCTCCTTAGGACCGGGGCGCTACCTAACGGTTTGGGCAGGGGCGACAACCCCGGAGTATAGCAGGGGACGCCCCCTAGAAACGGGGCTTGGAATAATGAGCCATCTTGAACGGAAACTTTGGGAAAGAAAGTTGCTGGAATCGGAAAGAAGACAGGTAGTAATTGATTTTAGGTTATTGTATGTATACACTTACACATCTAATGGTATTTATCACAAATTGGAACCTAGAACTTGAAAAGACATTAAAATACAATGTTGAAAAGTTATAAAATAACACGAAAACTATTATGTAATCAGCAATAAAACAAATGTGAATAGTGTTCATGTGTGAATAAAAATCTACAGTCGTAAAATTATTTGGGAATTCAAAGGAAATAATCACTAAACATCGTAATAAGTTGAGAATCAGAATACTGAAGAGCATTAGAAACGGTAGTCAGTATTCCTAAATTATATTAAGTACGAGAAAATGTACGATGAAAACAAAAATGTGTGCCTACGTTTTTTGTATTTCATTTCTTTTTATACTAATATATCGATACGGTTCGATCCATATTTTGAATCTTATATAGCATTAAATTTTCATTTATTCCTATAAGAAACGTCCTTTCTACTTTTTATATTTTCTTTTTATTTCTTGGAGCAAATTTTTCTTCTTCCATTCTATAGTTCCGCATTTCCCATCCTACATCCTTTTCTCTATCCCCAGAGGTGACGTGACGGCCTCTCCACCCCTCTGCCCGCCGTCGAAGCCCCCGTTTAGGGCAGCGCGTGACGCGGCGCTGGCGGCTTGGCGGCGGCCAAGGGGTCGGAGGGGCAAGGCACGCATCACCGTGCACATCAGCACCAACATCAGCACAAACATCACTGCAGCTTGGGGTTTGGATGACACTATCGGCGAAAGATCCGTAAGATATGACAATTATGATCGTCTCATTAGAAATCGAAAACACTATTTTATTCTCTTTAGTGAGAAAATAAACCTTCAGCCATTCTGTATTTAATCCGAGTATATTTATTAAGAGCAATATTATGAACGATCGAACAAATTTGTTACTATAAATTGCATAAGTCCTACAAATATAAATGTTATAAAAACTGTTTACAAAAACAGAATTCTTATACTGAGTCTAACTCCTTATATTATTTCAACAATTGTAAGTTATTTTATAATGCATGTACAAAAGTATTACAGGAAGTGAAAAGAAAGGAAGTAGAATCATAGGAAAACAAAACCTTTATCTATCATTAAACTGAATGCCTCGTAGGCAGGTTTTTCATAGATTTTTCACCTACGAAATGGCCACCGATTTGAACAAAGATACTCAGAACTGTAGTGGGTCAGGTAGAAACAATAAGAAGCAGTTAGAGAGACTTCGTTGAAAAAAGAAAACCAATTCTTCCCGGAAACTAAAATGCAGGTCATACCTGTTTATACCGGTTAGTTATTTGTTTTGCTAATCTCCTAAAATATCATGTGCCAGAATTGTAATTTCACCGAATTAGCGGGAGAGATAATACTGCGGTTTTTAACAATAATTTACAAATGATTCAGTCATTTTAAAATGTTTTGAAATCATTTTAATAATTTTCAAATGTATAAATATTTTAAATGTGAATTTATTTAAAAACTGTAGCGTAATTTAAAAATGATATGTTTATTTTCCTGCACCGGTATTCACTCGACGACGGAGGTGTGTTTTGTCCACAGAACGTTGTGAAATTGTAACTTTCACATGAATGTTTAAACATATATTCTTTTACATTTAATTGATTGTCCTGAAATTTGTAATGAAAACCATCAACCTTATAACCATTTGAACAGTTCAGAAATTTGAAAATTGACAATACATGTTTGATAAATAAAAAGAAAAGTAAGTATTTACAGTATTTTTTAACTATAAAGCATCTTGAATCACAAAATACTTTTAACTGGTGCAATCTGAATGTTTCTTCAAAAACCTGAATTCAAGAAATACTCAAGGAATACCAGAAATTGGAATCCTTGCAAGAAAGCAAATAAGCAAGAAACTATTTTATGAATTTATCCTGTAAGTAATATTTAATAACAAGAGAATTAAATACGCAGTTGCATACAACTTCACACTAGTATCAGTGTGAAGTTTACGAAGAAGTCTCTTTAATAAAATATTTTATGAATTTACCAATTAAATTTACAAACATATTTTATAATTAGTGTAGTATTTAGTACACGATCGAATGATCATATCAGTATCCCACCGAAGTGCATGACTGAAACCATGGAGAGAAGTTCTTCCGATCCTGGAACAGAATTATCCTCCAGTCCGTTTGCATTCAGTCGCACCTCAGAAGAACTCCATGCTGAAGATTACTGACGGGTAAGACAAAGTACAGGGTTTAGCAAGCCTGATCCAATACTTGCTCAAGGCAGATGTAGTAAACTTAGCGTGAAAAACAAGCTAGATAATATTGAGGAAGAACCCAAAAAGTCTGTAATTCCTCCTATTTTATTCCAAATGTCAGAAATGTACAAGATATTATCAAGCTTATCGAAGAAGTTGTTGAAGGATAGGAATATCAAATAAAATCATTGTTAAATGACAAAGCTAAAATATTACCCACATCTCCAGAAACGTAAAGAAAACGCGACACATCAAGTAACAATCGCATTTACTGCAATTATCAATTAAAACTAGAAACTGCTTACAGGGTAATAGAAAGAAATATACATTACTCTGTAAATATAAATGATATTAAAGCTGTACTTCCGTAATTAGGTCATTCTGTCAGAAATGTAATAAATGTTTGTCATAAAGTAACAAAATAATCTATTTCATTATTCTACGTTGATCTAGACTAACAAAGTAACAAGAAAGACATATTCAATATTAGCACGCTCCTTAATACCGTAGTTAAATTTGAGCCACCGCATACGAAAAGAGAAATAGTACGATGTAAACTTTGCTAAAGGTAGGAATATACCAAAGCATACTGTAACTATCCTCTTCGTTTTGTTAAATGCAATAAGAATCATTCTACCTTAGAAAGTAAGAAAAACATGCAAACACCACCAACATGTGTTCTGTGTGAGGGCAGGCACCCTGCGAACTTCAATAGTTGTAAGCGTGTCTATCAAGAGCTACTAAAAAGAAAAGGTCACTATGAATAATATAGCTACCCTAATTCCCAAAATGAAATGACACCACAACCTCAATATCGTGAACATATTTACTCACAAGTGAATAACCAAAATACGTATGCAGATATCACATAACTCAAGTAGGTACATCAAGAAGTAAACCAACACAACATTGATCAACAATCTATACTGAGAATCATTAGATATTCTTCATAAGATAATCTGACTGAAAGAATCGAAAATATCTCACTTCAACAAAACCAACAAATAAGCGCTCTTCTCAATCTTGTGTCTTCATTCGTATCGAAGATTTCAAACGGGTAAATTTTATCGTATAGCAACGTGGAATGCCAACGGCTTGGCGCGACATCGACAAGAACTTGAAACACGCTCTGAATCCTTCTTTATCTACTCAGGCTCAAAGCTTACACACTTCAATGCAAAACACCCAGTGAGGTTCAAGACTGATTACCACTTAAGTACGAGAAATTCACAAAGTAGTGACAGCACTTCGTCTAGATACTTTTTTTACAACAGAACCAACAAATCCGCAGATGAAGCTTCCGGGTTCCGATTCCATAAGTTCTTGGCTGTCCGGGAGACGCCGCGTCGTTGGCTGAGAGGCCGACGTCGTCACTGCCCATTCTATGAGGGAAAACTGAGACAATACTCCAACGTTTCATTTTGTATTCTCTTTCATATGAGAATCGTGATTATCGATTTGATTTGGGATTTTCTCATAAAAATGTAGTCGTAACTTTTTTGTCCTTGCAGTTACAATGAAATTCAAAGACGAAAATCAATATGAAAACGTATTCCAATAGTTATTAATAAAAAAGAATTATATTATAAATACAACTTTTGAACCATTTTATTTTACATGTCTTTCCACAAGATCGTATTGTGCCTTAATCATCTCAAAACACATTAAACTTTTTAAATATTATGAACAATTACGCGTGCAATAGCCCTCACATATATATATATATATATATATATATATATATATATATATATATAAACATATATATATATATATGTGTGTGTGTGTGTGTGTGTGTGTGTGTGTATTAATATTCAAGTAAAAACAGTTGAGTATGTTGACAGCGCACAAATGAAATCCTAACTTCAAGTCGGATCGCACCCACGCTACGCGTCCACCGTATCGTTGCGACACTTTCATCGTCCTCGCCTCCGATTCTTGGCAAGTCCCTCAAAACGGAGAGCGATGCTCATCAAATTCCAACGAACGAAGCATTATGCATGGAGGAAAATAAACATTCCATCACGATCTCCGCGCGGCATAGAAGACAACTCTCGTTCAACCGAATGGTTACTCCTCTGAACGTGCGTTCAAAGATCTTACATACAATTGTATCGAGATATATCAAGAACCTTTTTTTAAATTCACAGAAAACAGAATTGAGAAATTTTCAGCAGAAGAAACTGAAGTGACATTTATTCCCACTGTAAATTTAAACGGGAATAATAACAGAATAATATTTAATTTTTTCGTGGTATGGAGTTTTTTCTCCTATTCATCTCCTACTGACCAAAATAGTATTATATTCTTCGAATATGAGATTCACTATCTTCCACATTGTTTAAAAACCTGAAAAAGTATACGTAATAGAATGTCATAAGACACATTCTAGGGGGGCTGAGACAATACTCCAAAGTTACCACGTCGAAAATCAATTTCAATTTTTTTTCTTTTTGAATTGGGCTTCAAAATTGGTTGATAAGATTTCACAAGATTTTGTTGTTTGATAAAAATATTCCTTGCCATTTTCGTTGCAGTACACTGCTAGTTTTGGTGCTTAGTTAATATTCATACTTTACACTACGACACAATGTTATAACAACAATGGAAAATGTGTAATAGCATGCATTCTTTTGTTCTGTTACACAGCCGCACCTACCTCGAAATTCAGTTTGTATTTCCTTCAAATAATTGTTCTGTAAATTGTTCATGCGTAAGCTATACTCAACACTAATATTTATTTTCTATATTAAAAAAGCAAGAACATTTTATTTGTTATTTAAGTTCATAAATAAATGACTGAACTGTTTAATATGTTAGTAATATTTTAACAGTTGCAAAACTGTGTATAACCCGTTCACAAAACATGCCATTTTCAAATACAGTCACGTTGCTAAGTGTTTAAAGCATATCGTACATAGCGTTTAAAATATTCAGTGAATATGATCCATGGAAAGTTATTCTTAATTGGCGAGTAGATACATAAATACCTACACAAAGAGAGAGGTTGAACCCATAATGCAAATTCGCAGAACTGAAAATGATACATGCAATTCACAACTACATCAATTTAAAAGACTAACAAAAAACGTTCAAAAGTGTATTGCAATTAGAATCCACTAGTAACTTTATAAATTTGTATTGAAGACGCTGAAGAACTTCTGCTTACATTTGGTGATTTTTTTTATTCAAAATTCAATGTATATGTCGCAATGACAAAACAGTTATCACAAAAAGTTAGTGCGTAAAGGAAGTGCTCCATCCACAATGCCAATACTCTGAGTTCTAATACGCGCTCTCATACGTTTCCTCTCCATCTCTCTTTCTTCACCTATAATAAAACGGAAACTATTCCTTTTGGTTTCTTCAAGCAGATGTTTTTGGCTCGTGTCCTGTCTCTTTCTTACACATAGCCCCCTCGCTCCGGTTTTTACTTCGCGGTGAGTTGGCATCCCTCGCCTCAGGCGCCTCATCGCTTGCGCCCGGCTCCTTCCGCTCGCGTTCAAGCCGCTTACCAGCCCCTCCCCCTCGTGGCTTCGGTCGGGCCATCGCTTCTGCGCAGACCGCTGGGTAAACAAGATAATAGCCGCTCTGCTCGCGGGCCCGATTGAAACGAATTGCCCTGGCATTTCCAAATGTCAAAGTAGCATAAATTAGATCGCTATAATGAATGGCCCTTCATTAACGATACTTTTCATGAGGAGGTTGCGCCGATGATGCCGATCGAAGGAAATGATGGCGCAGCGCGCTCCGAAGCCCTGCTGTGAGCAGCGGGTAGCCCGGTAGCCGCGGGTGCCGAATGTCGGATTAGCAGTTCGTGTGCGCGCTGGTCTAATAAATCTGACACCGGCAGCTCTCGCCCGCACTGCTTTGGGGGGAGGGGGAGCGAGTTGGAGACTGCAACGCGCGTACGGAACGGCAACTTTCAGTCCTTTTGGGTGGATTGGCGCACGTTCAAGTTCCAGGGTTGCGAATCAAGACTTTTCGGAAAGGGTGTAATTAACAGTTCATAACTCAGTTTACTGATTGAGCAATTTAACGTGTCTCGTAAATTTGTGAATTCATGCCGATAAGGCTAAATGAAAAACAAATAACTTATAAACTCGGTTCGTCGTTCTGAGTGGAGAGTAGATTGGTAGCTTGCCGGCAAATCTACGCTCAAGTGAATTCAATGGTTTAATAAATTTCATACTAATAATTTAAAAATACGACTGTTTACATTTGAACAGTCGGCAATGAATAGGGCTCAATATCAATTGAAGACTCTGTCCTGAAGAGTCTGTAACACAATCAGCTAATGTGAATCTCAAATAAATATAATAAAACACATATGTCAGAATTACATGATATTAAAAGTTACAATTATAACTTTTTTTGTCCCTTTTTGTCTCTTTAAAGTTTGCACTACTACGTTTTAAGACACCTAGCACTATATTGAGTAACTTGAACTAATAATATAACTAATAGAATGTATAATACAACATGTATATAATATATAACTAATGTAATGCAACTAATAACATCAAACTACGGCTCCTTGAATTTTGATTTTTTTATGTGCATTCTTTAATAAAAAGGTGATTTATGAATTGGAGAAATAGTGGTATAAGAGACGGGAAAGATAGGAGAAAACACAAACCCTGCCACAAATCTACTTGCTATCACGAAAAGCACATGCATTTTTGTCACTTCAAATTGCTTCTGTGACGACTCAACTCAGAGAAAATAAATACCGACTTAACAAATTAATTTTAATATAAATTCATATATCGATACCAATCGACATTCAAAGTGTGTCAAATATTTAAAACTTGGTGTAATGTACATTTAGTCACTGAACTTTCAGACATGTGAGATGAAATAATAAAATATGTTTTTTGTTACGAGTATTTGCCACATTTTATGTAATACAAACGGTGTCATGGTGTTGAAGAAGGATACCTTGGTAAAGCTAGTGACTATTGGTGGTTGTGCTGAGGATGCTAGAGTATAGGCGGTTTTTGGAGTTGTAGCTACAATTATTGCAGCATTAGATATTATTCCAGAAACAGAGATACATCGACGTCAGCGGAATTACTAATATAAATATTTGTGGCATTATCATTGGACAAGTAATTTCATCAGTGTATTTTAGTTGCAGTGTTGCAATGGCAAGAAAGCGGATGGTTGTGTTCTCTGTTTTAATAGCACTATTATAAAATGCTAGTGATATTGGTTGTCTTAGTAAAACTAATGACGGTGTGGATAACCAGTAGGATGTTGTCTTCCCGGGCAAATGTGATATTGTGATATTTCAGAGGATAGCAGTGAGGCTTCAAGTGGTAAAAGCTGATGGTGCGATACTTCGTAGAGGTAATAGAAACGGTGGTGGTGATAAAAAAGGAGTGTGAGAGTCGATGGTTTATCATGCTCAAGGACTTGTAAACAGACACGTCGTCCATCCTCACACCTTATTCTCGTGCGCTTCTGGGAACTTGATAGCTTTCTTAGCGACCAGTTGCTCTGATCAGCAGTTTCCCATGGTTTCTGCGATAGCAGTATCCCAACTCATGCGCCACGGTCCGTGCGTAATCTTTTCTACCTCATCCTGGCCTCTCTTCGCCCTTTCTCGCACTTACTCTTGCATGCAGTATTCTAACACCCACGTTGGGGGATTAGTCGGGAATAGAAGAGCTTGTGCCAGCGGTGTCCCGCTGGAAGGGGTGCTTGGAGGAGGAAATTCCGCCAGGTGACTTATAGGTCAGCGCTCACGTTCCAGCAGAAGAGGAGCAGTTCCATCCTTCATGATGCAACACGCACTACACTTACAGGAATAATGAACTCAGCCGTTGACTCGCCCGGAATCAATACTCTCTATGACCTCCCAACGCAAAAGACTCATTTTGGCTCACATTCTGCCATACATCAACTGCCTCAGATATACGAACCATCCATCACCAGCGTCATTTCGCTTGTGATCGAACGAGATGGTATGAAAAGGCCGGTGGCGGTGAGGGCAGGGCGTCATGGCCCGCGTACATCGCGAGGGACGGCCGCGGGGGAGGACAGGGCAACGCGGGGACGGCGAAATGTAACCGAACTCATTCTTTATTCGAATAAGACCATTTTAAAGTTTGACACGCCAAGGATTCCAGATAAAGCAATTACATCCTTTTAAAGCATCAATTTAACACGTTGAAAGTGATATTGCATTATAGTCTTCACAGCGCTTGACTATATTTTTAACACTGCAACCTCAATAATAAATAATAAAAGTTCTGATATACGTAAATATCTAAAATAAAAAATACGAATATTCGGTTACGTTAATTAACGAATTTTAAAACAATTATTCACTTATTTTAATACCAAAAAAGCTATTATAAAAATGATGTCTCTTCCAGCGAATGCGCTAAGGATTCTGTAAGGGCAAGTCTGAACGTCGTGAAATCGTAAAGACGTGAACGTCGCAAGTCTGTAACAGAGGCATAAAAAGATCGAAAACTAAAATGACATAACGCTCACACTCGTGCACTCGCACATTTGGTCGACCATGCACGCACACAAACATGTGCAGAAACTGTACCTAACCCTAATCCCTGATTCATAAGGAAAATTTATGAATCGTCATCGTATGAGGATTCCTTATGTCCAACATATGTACAGGAACTGCGACTTCAGAAATGAAACTTTAAAAAAGGGTGACATTTTACTAAAGGTATCTAGTTTTATAAAAGTACTATTTATTTACAACATATTTATGCAGTATACATGTACATTTGTATTTTCAGGATATAAATAGTTCGCAAATGAAATGTCTCAAAAGAAGTTCATAAATATTTCTTCTAGTTTTATTTAGAATTAGAGTCAACTTTTAAAAATCCGTATTTTAAGAACATGTTAATTATGACTATTATTAAATAAAATCACAAATAATATTAAGTAATTTTGTAATTATTCACTATTTTTAAAATTCTCTACATTCTCATGGGGGGAATGTCTTTTGTCCGTGCCCTCCCCCCTGCGAGGGGGGCATGAGCTGAGCTGCCGACGCCCTGCAAACACGCCCCCCCCCTCGGAGCCGTCCTACTCCGCCGGCCCCTCGGCTGCCCTCAGGGCCGCTCGCGCCTAATGCCACCGTCCACTCGGCGCGGCTGCGTTGGGCATTCCATGCCCGGCACGTGGCGCCTCTGCTAGCGGCGGGGGGGGGGGAGGCCTCCCGCCTCGTCGTTCACGGAGACGCGCTCACGACAAACAACGCGCGCGTGCGCCCCATGTGACGTTTGTCACGGCTGCCCGTGAAGGCGAGGCGCGTTTTGCTGCTCGCCAAGTATTGATTGACCAACTTCTACGTCGTCGGTATATCACTGGAAGTTCGAAATCAAGTCCAAAAATCTGTTTCTACATGAAACTAAGTGAAGATGTTTGTATTAAATAGCCTACTCAATACATTTTTAGATAAGAGACAAACACGGCATTCTTATACCAGCATATTAATTTGTAAAATAGCTTTTAAAACAAAAATCAAGTCTAAATATAGATATTTTCTTTACATTTACGCCCTCAGTTATAAAAGAAAATAATTGTTTATTTTTTACAATTTAGAACTCCAACGACTTCAACGATTATTACAACAAACAAAATTAATGAAAAGAACAGAATCAATGTGACTTACTGATTTAAATAACTTATACATACCAAAAATGGTCTTGTAAGTTTCCTTTGTATTCTGGCGAGATGTAATGGAAAATTGTGCACCAAAAGAAAGTTGTGTTTGTTGTATCTTTTTCTTTTGTCAGTTTCGTCCCATAATCATCCAGAATCAGAAGTTTATTTAATCTCCTGGGTTCAATTAAATAATATTGTATGTTGAGTGAGTGATGACATCTTTATAGATTACAATATTAGATATCGAAAATTATTATACAAAAAAATTATACACACATGCGCCCAAATCCAATAACAATTGTCACGTCAAGAAAAAAAGAGGAAGTTTAACTTTGAATTCACTAAATTAACATCCAACGACAGTTTAAGATAATTTACGATAAAGTAAAAAAAGAAAATTGGAACATATATGAGACTAACACGACCTACTTGCTAATGGCAAATGTGTGAGAGGAAAGTTACAATTTTTGTACTTTTAGTCAATTTTCAAGACAATAACATACCTCTCAATTTTATTAATAATTCAATATCTAATTATTCGTCCATTACTTAATGTGGCTATCATCACACAGCTGTGTTTATTCATATCACATCAATTAATATATTAACAGTATTGAAAATATTTCTGATGAAATCTAAACATACAATTATGCATAAGCAGTGAATCCATCCAAAGAGGTAAACTCACTCAGTTCGGAATCAATCACAAAGAAAACTGTTGTCACGATTATCCAAGTTGAAAAAGAGCATTTTTTATGGAACTGAGCCAACACCATCCATCAATTTGAATAAGAAAGAACATAACACAAATACCAAGCAAAACTCTTCATTTTCTTGATAAACTAAAAAAGCAGTTTCCATCAATTATACAGTCATGTGGCAATTCCACAATATGGAGTAATATAATTATACACATCTCTAGGCCAGCCACAGAGTCATTGGTCAAGTGATATCCAGTCTCGTGCCGCGGCGCCCCCGGTCGCCAGGCTGCCGAAATAACGCCCTCTCCCTTCAGCCAGGCGGACGGCAGTGTTTTCTCGAGAAACAAGCGAGCCACGTGCGCGTCGCGGGAAGGGTATGTGAGGACATGAAGTCTGGATGGACGAGGCAGAGACGTGCGATTTGACTTCATCCTCGCTTTTTTTTTTGTTTGCATAACGACTTATGTATGTCTTCCGCTGCACGTAGGATCGTGTACAAGCCGCATTCATGGTCTCGACATGCCATAAAATCGAAAAGAAATCGCAGGTAAAAAACGCCATTCCAACACCACCTATTCCTATTTGTAATGCTAAAAAATAAATAAATTATTCTTAAAATAAAGTGTCCCACAACATACTGCCTGATAAATTATTTTCAATAAATAGGTCACTAATAGTGATTAACTGAATAGTTGTTATTTTGGTTATCGACTTCTTGTGATTTGTAATATTATTTCACCTTAACTACGCAAATTCACTGCTTATATTTGTTTTCAATATACGTTGCCTGTGACTGAATGTAAATGAAGTGTTACATAGAACTATTTTTCCTATTAAAGCAATATGCTATATTAATTCTTAAATGAGAAAGGTTGCAAATCAATGAATCGAATATAGAACACTGAACACACACAACGCAAGTTAATTAAATAATAAAATATTTGTAAACGAAGCGAGGACAACTCCAGAATCCTCCAATTTCGTTGTTTGTCATACCCCTCAGCACGTAGGGTCCTCATAACTGCATTCTCTCATGTAATGAATGAAATGGTCTGGCACCTCTTCACCGACGAAAGAAGCCGCCCAGTAGCGTCGGCCTGGGTCTGGCACACCTGGCTGGACAATGCTCACTGGTGGAGGCAGCTAGGGGCAGCGCCGGTGGTCGCAGTAGCAAGGGCTGTTGCGATGGCGGCGGCGGAGGTGCATTCTGTCAGTCGCCGTCTCCCGGAGTCTTCGAGCAGGTACGCCACGTAGACGTCTTTGACAGCGCCGCAGTGGGCCAAAATGAATACCAGAACACGTAATAGAAGCATTTTCTCAATGTTTTTCAATGCATCAAGCAATCGAAAAGATTAAAAATATCAAATATATATATATATATAATAATAATATATATATACTATATATATATATATATTATAATAATATAAGAAAACGATAAGCAGTAGGTGGTTTTCATTAACAAGTTAATTTCATTTCTTCATGACGGAAAGTGTAATGACATTTTTAAAAGACTTAACTTTTACTCACAAAAGTAAGATATTTCGTCATTACACGAGATGCAAATGACTTTAATGATCCTGAATATTTTAATACCTAAAATTTTGTGATTCATCTCAAGTATGTACTCGCTTTGAAATTGAATACTGTATTTTATAGTTTGATGATAATAATAATAATAATAATAATAATAATAATAATAATAATAATAATGAAAATAATAATAATAATTACAACAATAATTTATGTTACTGGAAAGTAAAATAAGGTTTTCATTTCAAGGGTAAAGGTTCAGCACCTATAGTGACGAAGGTATTAGTGCTGCAGTTGCAACAAAAATCTACGTGAGGTCAAGTGTGTCAAATAAACTTATAATGTATATTATTCTTCACATATTCTCTAATTAAGTATACAAGTTTGTATACATAAACGTTTATTTTTTCTTCATTTTTACTTATTGTATGTAATATGTATTTATTTCCGTACGAAATGTCTACTTGCGGCGCAATGCGACCCACTGTGCGGCGCAGGTGCGTTGAGGGGGGGGGAGGTGCCTTTCCCAGAACCCGCCGTCGCCCGCCGTCGCCCGTCGTCGCCTGACGCCGCCCTCCGACGGACCGACGGGCTGCGCTCGAGTGCGCGCCACCCTCGACGAGAGGCGGCGGGCGCCGACCCGCGGCGCGCTTCGCGGACGCGCCCTCCGACGGCTTCTGCTGCGGCTGCCTGCGCCTCCGGAAAATAGGAGCTCTCACATTCACTCGAGCGGTCACATTACTACGCTTTGGATTCGCTGCTTTTCCCACTCTGCGTTGGCATATAATTAGACAAGAATGAAAAAGATGTTTTGTCTTTCAAGCATGTAATAAACAAAATTCCCTTTCACTTGCTATTATATTATGAATATGCCATGTAATAAACATATGCTCTGGATTTGTGTTTTACTAAAATGAGAGAACTCAAAGAATTGCTTAGTTTGCTTCACGCAATGTCATTATTGCGTTTTGGACCATCTAGTTTTAAACAGGAAATTTTCCGAATATTGCTAAAAAATTCCATGTACGAAGAATTCTATTTTCTCTTAGTTTCTGGGATATGTTTCTTAATACAGTACTTCCTTTTACTAGTATAATTCTTAAAACCGTTCATCTTTCTTATTGATAGTATTATTATTACTTATACTGAGAGAAAGAATTTAATTAAAATAAAAATTGTAAACGACCAATATTAATGAGGGTGTAAATGAGTTCATAATTAGTAATGGTGTCAAAACCTTATTGTAAACATTACTAAAATTGTAATCAATCTCTTGCAAGGCCTTTTTAGCCAATCAAGAAATAAAGAAATAAAAAGGTCTTAAAAAACGAGAAAAAGAACAAAGTGATAGGAACATATACAAGTATAGAAATGTGTCGGGACATAATTGTGCAATAAGCAATAGATTTTTCTTACACATAACATACCACTTTGAAAGGTGCATCCTTCAAATATTAAACGAATTAAGGTCATCCTAAATAAAATCCTAATTACGGAACTAAATTTGACTAATTTCGAAGAGTGTCTAGAATGTTCATTTAACTGATAAAAATGTTAGTGAATAAGAACGTAAATGTTAAAAACGATCAAGATACAACAAAATGATTTATCAAATTCAAACAAGTACTTTAAAAATTAGCACCATGAGTATCCCAGGTTTCCAGTTCATTTGAACGTTGGTTTTTCCTCCAATAGCATTTCTTCTACGCAAAGGAAGCCGCCCGAGCCCGGCGGGCGGAGAGCGGGCGAAGGTCCGGTGGCCCTGCACCACTCGGCCGCCGCGTTGGCTCCTTCGGAGACAGTCGCTCGGCGCGAGGAGCTTAGTCTGCGGCGCATCAAGGAACTTCTCCCTTCAAACCCGCGCCTAAGCCGGAAAGCGCCTTGCTATTCTAGGAAATCCGTTAATTCTATTCCTTTCGGAACATCCGGTTTACGCTATGGCCCGTTTCGTGCGGTTCGAGCGGGATGAGTGAAAGGAAAAATCCACAAAGAAAAATTGCTTTCAAACTGTGCAGTGAACGGAAGCTATGTTAAGGGTCCAGAAAACAGCGGTAACTGTATCAGAAACAACACGTGGCGCGTGTGGGTGGTCAAGCATTTAATACAGAAGAGTATAATTTAATGGGCATTTTGACAATGGCAGAAAGTAATGATTTTGTATGCTGTATAAAATGCAACATACAACTATTACGAATATTTTTTTTTTGCTTTGATAACACATTAACATAGAGAAAAATTATAACCGTACATAAAACAAATTAAATTTTATTATAGAAGAAATTTCGTAAATGAAAAACTAAAATAGAAAGGTGAGCTGAATCAGATTTAGCACATTCATATTTTTGAGCTAGTTTACAAATAAAAAAAAGTCATAAGTTGAAGTGGCAATTGCAAAATGTAATAATGTTTGTCCCAAATATAAAAGTGTTTATGATTATTTTTACCTCTACAACCCGGCTTCCTCATCCAAAACATAAACAAGACCTAAAATGCATTCAAGATTATTTAACATAATGAATGAATTTTGACCCGCAAGTTCTTATATTAGAAAGGAAGGTCTCAAAGAAGAAAAGAGATATTGAATGCCGACAATAAAATTCAAGTAATTTAATTAAGGTATACATGTACATCCACACACTACCAGTCAAGTCACTGCCGTGGTGATCAAAAGATAAGTATCGTTCAATAAGAGTGAATGGGTTGAATGAATAAGAATGTACATAATGCAATAAGTATGTATGATTCGTGAATGAAAAAAAAAAAACGAAGAAGGCTTATGTATTCTATATGTAGAAAGAAATTTGAGAGGAGTCGAAGTATGTGTTCTGAGAGGCATAAAGAGCGCACAGCAATCGCTATCCTTCTGTCTCGCTATTTTTATATTCACGCAAGCATCTTACTCCTCAGTGGATGGGGTAGCGGCCCACGTTGCCCCCCCCCCCCCCCCCCCGCGTTTAGCGCGCCATCCACTGCGACGTCGAGCGGAAGCGGAAGGTAGCAGCGCTGGCGGCGCCATCGTCCATAGAGGAGAAGGCACAATTGAAGGCGGAGGAGAAGGCGAGGGGCGGAGACGTTGGTGGCAGCGGAGAGCGCAAAAAAGGCAAAGGAGATGAAGGAGACCAAGCGGGTGGGGATGGCGGCGAGAGCGGCAGAGGTGTGACGGAGGTAGTTCGAGGTGCGAACAGTCGGCCCACCCCCCACAAGTTCTGAGGAGCCAACCGCGCCTCGACACTCACATTTCTTGACAGGCGGGACTTGGAGTGAGCTCAGCCTCATTTTCAGCTGTCGAGAGTTATATGAGATTCCGTCTGCAAAAACCTCGGAGTTAATGAAATGTATATCTTGATAAACTGGAGTGTTCGAGTATACACAATCATCGTCAATGATTACATTTTATAAAAACGAAAAAACAATTAACCAAAGTAAAATTTAAAAACACGGCTATTTTTTCACTTACATCAATATCTATTGTAAATACTTTTCATGAGACAAGTTAATTTTTTAACTAAATAAAATTAACTGAACGTGTTACCAAAATTTCATAGATTGGTCTAGAGATAGAGGCGGACACTAAATGATATCGTTTGCCGAAACTATGAAAGAATGCGGAGAAATGCACTGCCATCCTGCGGGGCGAAAGAAGGAAGGTGTGGCGGAGTCGCGATTAGCCGCCAGGGCGCTGTGATGGCCGGGCGGGACGATGGAGTAGCTCTAACGAGTAAGTAAATCGGAGGCGCTCGAGCGCAGGGCGTGATTGAAAGGGCCGCGGAAGGAGGGAAATGCCTCGCATTCACGCACAATTGGTGGGGATGGTCCTGAAGTGGGGGTGGTAGCGATGACGGAAGTGTTTTCATTTTGGGGCATCAAAAGTTGGTTATATTTAATTTTTTAAATAAATTATATATTTATATACGCTACAATATGAACTTTAACGTAAAAAATATATAGCGTGTAATATATATATATATATATATATATATATATATATATATATATATATATATATATTTCAGAAAGCAATTGTTTAAATCTATACTTTTGACGTAAAATATAAGAAAAACAAGCCGACCTCCATATTTCGATGTTGATTCTTCCTTCTATAATATTCGTAATACAGAAACATACAACTATAAACTATAAAAAAGTTTGGCAATGCTTAAAAACGTTTAAAAAACACAAGGGTGCAATATGGCAAAGAACTGTATATAACCATTCACATATATTGACAGAAATTTCACGAATCTCAACTGAAAAATTCCATACGTGTGAGCTCGGCAGCAAATTCCCAGGATCTTTCCTGTAGTAGTAATAAACAGTATTTTTCATGCCATTAAAAATATTTAATTTAATACTATGACATGAACGCATTTCACTTTAAAGTTCGCTGTTTTTGTACTTGTGTTAAGTTGTTTATGGATCGATAAATTTTTAATTGTTGAGGAGCTGAATTTTGGGGAAGGGGGATGATTCGCGTCGACAGCCGCGCACTTCCAACTGGGAAGATGGGGCGTTGGAGATGCTGGTAATTAATTTGACGTTGTCATGGATCCAATGAAACAGGAGGCTTCTATAGACACAGAAAAGTTAATGTAAATATGAATAAGGAGTTGAAAATGAGGAGAAAAGTATAGCGGGGAAGAGGATGGGTTACGTATGGAGCAGTGATCATTGGCACTGAAGAAGATGGTAGAGGTTAACAACGTTTTGGTAGATCATGTGGTTGTAAAATGGTGATTTTCTTTTCATAATGACTTTTCAGGTTATTTAAGATATTTACAGCTTTTCGGAAATAAACAGTAGTTAGAAATAAATCGTAGTTAGTTGATCGCACATGCACTCACAGCTGTTCGAACAATCTTTACTTGGTAAGACTTCTTCGAATGGCCGAGCAGTTTCCGAACAGGCTATAGACCAAGCGCGATATTTCCTTCCTTGTCCTTGTTCGATCCTCACCCCTTTTACACACGTACACTTGCTTGCCCTAAACTATAACACAGGACGTGAGATTAGAGCATGTCCAGGCCGGGTCGTTGCCCTACTGGTGGGAGATACCTGGCCGGGAGAACTCCACCAGACAACGAGTATGTCAGCCCCTGATCTCACCATCCAGCAGAGAGGAGCACCACCCGCAATAAAAATGCTCTATACATCCCGTATGTGATAAGAATGCCACTAACGGGACTAAGGACCTCAACAGATGACGCGCCCGAAAACATTAATCAACGAATCATTCAATCGACAAGTTCTTTTGTCGAATCGAGTTCCGCAGTTGATTTGAATTGTCAAACTTGTTCCTGTCCGTAATCCCTTCCCCGCTGCTTTTTATGACGAATATTGACCAAGACGCACCTCGCGCGGCCGTCGCTCGCGGCCTCTGACGCGCCATAAATTACCTGCGAAATGAACGCAGCAAAACGCTTGCGCCGCGCGCCGCTCTCCCTGCCCCTATCACAGCGCGGTTTTGTTGCTCCGCCTCAGCTCTCCGCCCAAATAACATCATCAAGAGACGTCTTCGGAGACCGGGGACGATGCGTGTCACGTGATTTGGGGAACTACGCAAGTAAGTATCTGGGAACCCTTTTCTGTGTCGTCATTACTAAGTATCGCAATCTTTAACAACGTTTTAGCAGTTTCTTTTTTTTCTATGAATTGCATTATTCAGGTTCCTATGATAAATCTTCTGTTTCCTCATTAATAATACTTAATATTATTTCGTCCCATGTCTTTTTCCTTCACATAGTCTATAGCTCTTTTGCTATAATAAAATTTTTCCTATTCAATTTTTTTCAGTTTCTAATTCAATGTCTTGTTCCGCACAGCATACACCTCCAATATTCACGCCAGAGACGTGTTTATCAATGTAATTTTATCGCACTTAAGGTCATTAAATTATGCCGTACAGCTTTTTTAACTATCCATATTTGTTAACTAATAACATTAAAAGAAGAAAAATGGTCGCTTTGCTGCGCATTCCAACTGAATTTAGCCGATAAAATTTTCGCAAATACAAATTTGAGCACTTCATTTTCCACTTCTCTACAATATAAAATACTTTGATTTTCCGACAGAAAAATTCGTTTTGAGGGCCCCGCAAGTGATAATTTTTGTTCCCTTGTGAAGCAATTTTTTTAGATACACCAAAGTATCTCTCTCAGGTCCAATTTTCTTGAGCTCTCTTAATTTTTGCAAATTGCAAAAGTTTTAGATTTATTCGCAGTCTCCCTACAACTATAATACTGATGACAGAGATTTACCTTGCAAATGAATTCTTTGTAATTAGATATTTAAATTGGGTAATACACAATTTTTCAAAATATGATTTTTTTTGCGGAAATTTTGCGTGAAATTAAGGCCATTTAGAACAATAAGCCTAATTTTTCAACAATCAAAAAACGGTTTTAAAAGTTTCTTTCTTTTTTTTGAGATTTTTAAATTTAATTAATAATATTTAATCATATATATAATACTATATATATTATATAGTTTATATATATATATATTATATTATATAAGTGTGTGTGTGTGTATAATATATATATATAAGTGTGTAATATATAATATAATAAAAAAATCAACTAGGCTTTAAATTGAGCATTTTGATTTTTGTTAATTTATCTGAATTTTCGAAAATAGGTAATATTTAATAATGTCAGAGAGTATGTGCTGATGGGGTACCAGTAGTTTCGTTACAGTTGATTAAAGGTCCATACTAATGAGAAAAGTTGGGTCAATATTTTTCCTGTAATTATTTGATGAGGTATTTATCTATGAAGGATAGCATGAATTCTAAAATTGTATGTTATAACCTGTGTAATATATTGAATATTTTTGTATTCTGAAATCATTACATTCCAAAATCGTTATATTTGCTGAAAACAATAAACATCGCCTGAATATCTTGTCTATAGTAAAGTGCATTATCGTAGAAATGACTTTTCTCATTTAAATTTCCAGTGCTTTATAAGTTTATTAGCAAAGAACACCGTTCTATAAATTTTTATTTTGTGTTCTGTGAAAAAGATATGTTAAGATTTTATGATGGAAATGCTGTCTAAATTTTGGATCACCAAAGTTCCAACGTGTTCTACCAAAGAGTCATATTAATTAATTGAACGTACTTACCAATTAGAAAATATTGTTATTAATAAATATTGAAAGAGTATACTCACAATTTTTTTAAATGTTATCGAAAAATATTGAAGTAGTGAGCATTATCTGAGTTTACTGACAGAGAATAAAACATCGGTATCGACAAATATTGAGAGAGTGAGCCCCAAGTACACTGATAAAATGAAAAATATCGTTTTTGACAAAATATCGTTAAGGACAAGCATTGAAGACGCTGACCCAGTTTCGAGCGGAGGCGCCGAAGGAGCCCTGGGAGAAGAAGAGCGCGGGGCGCGGCAGGGCGCGGTGGGGCGGGAGGAAGGACAGGTAGCGCGGCCGGCGCCGCACAAAGCCAGCGGGGAAGGGGTGGGGCGCTCCACGCAGAAGCCAGGGACAATATTTAGGTAATGAGGCGCAAGGAGCGGCCCGGCCGTTCACCCCTCGCGCCAGCGCCGTCTCGCTCGCTGCCTCCGACGAGGAGAGTGCTATCTATGTGGGACAAGGCCGCCGGCAGCGCCGCCAGCACCGAGGAAGTGGCGGCGGAGGCGGCGATTGGAGCGACAACAGCAGAAGCGGAAGCGTTGCTGGCAACTGTGAAGCAGGAGAAGAGGATGAGGGAAGGACAGAAAATGACGAGGCGGGAAAAGAGGGCAGACTAGTGGAGAGTGAGGGCATGAAGAGTGAGGCAGGAGAAGGAATGAGCAAAGTAAATGAAGATGCCGGCGACGGGAAAAGGGAGAAAGGCGAGGAAAAAGAGGAATCAAAAATATAAGAACTTAGGCAGGAGCAGAAACAAAATGTCAAATAGGCGCCAGAGCCATACGTGGAAAGCAGAGGAAAGATTATGACGGAGGAGATTGAGAA
>BOPP01000011.1:16761764-16763483 GCA_017312745.1 Gryllus bimaculatus
AGAGTTTTAATTCAGAATGCTAGCGAAACCTCGAACATATATGTTATGTGTCCCCTTAAAGTAAAACACAATAAAAATTGAAAATATAAAGTCCAGGTTAAAAACCGTTATAAAATAACAATCAACAATAGTATACACACCCGCCCCCACCTTAGTTGGGTAACACCCCGCGATGGTCTCTACAATCAAACTTCACGATCCAAACACAGATTGTTCTCGCGAGACTCAATCCGTTAAGTAAAGAACTTCTACTAGCCTAAACACCTTCGTTTCTTCAATATCAAATCTACTCCCAGCAGCCCGTTCTCAAAAAGTGGGTCTGAAAACATCCACAGACAAAATCTCCACCACATTTTGCGCCAACTATTCATCTTCAGTCAGAAAAAGGGTACTCATTGGAGCCTGAAGAGCAATAATTAATTTATGCTGTAAAATATAGGAATTAAGAATGTGCTGCCGCGTTGATTAATCCAAGTAAGTGTATTTACTTACTACTCAATTACAAAAATCTACATTTATTATCGTCCGAAAACATTTTTTTAACGTTCCCAGTTAATTATGCGGCATGCGTAGCGTTCTCCAGCCCGCCAGAGGAAAAAAACCTTCCACACGCTACAGCTCTCCCGCTTTCCTACATCGCGCCCATAAAAATCGAAACCTTGTACAAATGCGACGAACAGCGCGGAAGACAATGCCCTCACTGCTCGGAATTGTGCCCTCATTTTTTAGCGCCGCGGTGCCCGAAGACGCTGCGCGGCCGAATATGGGCGCACCCTGGCTAACAGCACGTCGCTGCAAAAAACGGAGCCGTTGAGGAGCCCGCCCTTGCCCGGGTGCGGCTTGGCCGATTATGCGACTTGTGATGGAAGTCGACTAAGAGCGAGCGTGACGTCTCTGACAGTCGGTGTCAGGACAGATCATTGCATATCGGATGCCATGCGGTTCTAGTGTATTGAGGATTGTGCCCCGATCAGAGGAACAACGATAAGTCAGATGAGAATGGGCGAGCTGATGTTTGGAGTGTTAGCTGATTACCGGACGCAAACTGTTCATAGATTACCGTAATTGAAGTGCATTTTCCCATCTGGCATGGATCCTTCTGCTAATGATGGAGTCCAGCCAAGGAGTTACCTACCCACTATACTCCCACCAACAGACACCACCAGACCGAACAAGCTCTTCACATCAACTCCCAGCCACTTTGCAGCGTTGCTAGTGTATGCATGCTTTCATTGAATGGAATAAGGAGTTATGAGAGTCTAGCACAAGCGAAGAGGTAAGGGAGATCGCGCGACTCCCTTGTGCCCGTTTGTAGGGGACTTCCGGCATTCTCTCTATGAGTTGATCAGAGAAACCACCACCAAAATTCCGAATCTAGAGATCCCGTGCGCTTGAAATTCTTCAGACCCCACGCGATCTTCCCACCCTCTCTGGTCGAACTGTCAACCGAAAACTGATCTGACAAGCTATTGCCGCAAAATGACGGGGCAGAGAATCGGTAGTGCATGAGGGGTGCGATCAGCAGGCAAGGATAGCAGATGAAGGAGCACAGAGCATCATGGCGTCCGCCGGCGAGCGAATGCTGCCGCCTGTGCCGGGTCAGCCTGAATAGCCGCGGCGATTGCAATCGAGTCCGGCGCGGCGGACTGCCCCGGGCCCGGACCACCCGCTCCGTTTCGCTAACGCTGCGCGCCGCGCGGGCGGGCGGGCGGGCGGCGC
>BOPP01000011.1:16763508-16799753 GCA_017312745.1 Gryllus bimaculatus
CATTCCTCGCCCGGCGGACGCCCACGACCTCCCTCGCTCCCCCTCTCATCTGCCCTCATCCCCCTTGCCTGCTGATCGCCCAACCCCCCTCACCCACTCACCCATCCTCTGCCCCGCTCATTTCGGCAATAGCTTGTCAGCTCAGTCGCTGACAGTCGACCAGGAGGTCGAATTCAGCCGCTGTCAGCGGCCGGATGCTCTAATCGGAATTTTCCCGTGGTTTCTCCGATCAACACCAGGCGAATGCCGGAACAGTCCCCTAACAAACGGGCCAGGGACTACGCGCGATCTCCCCTTCCTCTTCCTTGTCCTATCCTCACTCCTTACTTACACTCACATCAACATGCACTACACTAGCACACATGCCAAAAGGCCGCTCGGGAGTTTAGAGCTTGTCCGGTCTGGTGGTGTCTCGTTGGTGGGAGATACCTGGGTAGGTAAAACTCCTCTGGCTGGACCTCATCATCTAGCAAGAAAAGATCCCATCCAGATGGGAAAACATGCACTTCACTTACGGTACTAATGAACACAGCTTTGCGTCCGGAATCACTAACACTCAAACAATCAACCTCCCCCATCTCATCTGACTTATCGTTGTCCTCTGATCGCACAATCCCCAACCCTGACACCCGCATGCCTCCATCTCAATGATCTGTCCTGACACCCTCTCACCCACTCACCCCTCCTTCCGTCCGACCTCCCATCCACAGTCCCACTCGCCAACCCGCGCCACCCGCACAGCGCTCCTCAACGCGCTCGTTATTCGCAGCGCGTGCTGTTAGCGGGCGCCCATCGCCCGCCCGCAGCGTCTTCGCACCCGCCCGCTAAAAAATGAGCCCAATTCCGAAGACAGAGGCGCATTGCTCTCCGCGCTGTCAGACGCATTTGTACAAAGCGTTCGATTTTATGCAGCGACGAGGAAGCGGAGACTGTAGCCCGCGGTGGAAAAGGTTTTTTCCTCTTGGCAGGCTGACGAACCACGTACCCAGCCATATTACCTGGGAACGTTAAGAAAATGTTTCGGGACGAAAAGTAAGATTTTTGTAATTGATGTAGAAAGTAAATACACCCTTCACTGGATTATCAACCGGCCACATTCTAATTCCCTACATTTTTCACATACAATTAATTATTGCTCTTCCCAGCTCCCAAATGAGTACCCTATTTCTGACTGAAGATGAATAGTTGCAGCAAAAATGTGTGGAGATTTGTCCTGTGGATGTTTCAGACCCTTTTGAGACGGGCTGCGGGATAGATTTGATGATTAAGAAACGAAGGTGTTGGCTAGTGAGAAGTTCTTTACTCTAACCGGCATTGAAGTCTCCGGCCACAATCTGTGTTGGATCGTAAGTTTGATTGCTCAGCCCATCGCCGGGTGTTAACCACAAACCTAGTCGGGGCGGTTGTATATATGTTGATTGTTATTTATACGTTTACAACCCCCTGGATTATATTTTCATTTTATTTGTTTTACTTTACAGGGAAACCCACATATCTGTTCCCGCTCTTCCTGCATTCTGAATAAAACTCTCGCCTTTGACATTTATATCGGAGCTTTGGTTAGCCGATAATTAAACGATGAGGCAGAGGGTAACGTCAGGCGCCTTGAAAGTCGGCGAGCGGCGTTGGGTCGAGTGTGCAATAATTTACGTCGTTCGCCCGCGCAGACGCCTGCGGGTGCTGGCGGGGGAGGGGTGGACATAGCGGCGATAGAGCACCCGCTCCGTCGCGCTGGCCGTCACGCCACTTTGACCGCTCGGTGCCACATGCCGCCCGACCCGGCCTTCTCGCGCGGCCGAGAGACGAGCCTTGTGCAAATCATTTTACTGCGTATCCGAGGCATCTTCCCTTCGCGCCCGCGCCCATCCACCTAACCCTCCCCTGAGGGCCGCGCGCAGTAATAAGCCACGCTCCCGGGGCGGGGTGGCGGCGGCACCCACGACACCCGCGCGCAACGGTCCCCGCCGCCGGCCCCGCCCGCAATCGCCGGCTCGGCCCCCTCTCCTCCGGCCGCGGGTCGCCACGCGCACCCGGCCCGCCAGCCTCCGCCCCGCCGCCGCCGCCGCCGCTGCCGCTGCCGGCCGCCTCCGCCGCGATCTCGACCGGGCCCGACCTGCGAGCCGGCACCAGCGCCCAAGCGCACCCGTTTGCCTCCCACCCCGCCGCAGCCAGCGCCGTGCGTCTGCGCGAGAGACAGAGAGAGGGGGCGAGGCTGTGCGACTGGCGGTACGTCGCCGGACTCGTGGGAGAGAGGAAGGAGGCGTGCAGGTGAGGCAGTCCGAAGCCGTGCGGCGCACGCACTCCGACTCAGTCCGCAGCGTGCCGTGCCGGCAGGAGGTGACACTCGCAGCGTGCTCGTCGCCCACCCCGCCGCCGACGCGTATCGGGTCACCACCGCGGATAACTGGTGCTACACCGCCTTCGACGCCAGAGGCCACCGCCCGTCACCGGCCACCCTTCACCATCGCCTGCTTCCAACTCCACGTGTGCGCAGTGCGCGGTGCGGATTAACGTGACACTCGCTCCGCCAAGTGGCTCAGCGGTCCTGTGTGTGGGGACTAGTGACTAGTGACATGGCGCCTTGGGCGTTTGTGGTGTGAGACGCGAGTGTGACGGGATATCACCCAGAGACCTCTTCAACCGCCAAGACGGCGACGCTCGCGCTCATCCCTAGCCTCTTGCCAGAGCCCGGCCGCAAGGTATGTACGCAGACGGTTCCACGCGTCGGCGCCAGTGGGATTCTTAGCATGTGAGATTTCGACGGATGCATCCGATTATCTTTGCGCACTCTTAGTGACATCTCAACGCAACTGTGCTTTTGCGACCCGGTGTAACGCATTTTTGAAAGTAATTCTTTCATAAAACATCTACAAATTTTAATCCACCCTTATGTTAGGTAATTCCACGTTATTTGATTCTGTGTTTAATAGTTCGTGTTATACCCTTGCATTGATATCACTGAGTTGTATGCTCAGATATATTAGGTTATGGGTTTGTCTATCAGACATTGAGTGTATTATCTTACGATTGTGATGATGGTTTACGCGTTTACTTTATTTCTTTTTTAACACACGTAGTCAAAACACATAGTCAATGATACCTGTCTGGACTTTCATTCATACAGCAAGAATCTCCAAAGAGTGACAATATTGACAAATAATAACTAATAGCAATATTTCCTGCGTAACAATATTTCATTTACCTAAAAACGTGGACGTGACATCCTCCTTACTTTTTGACGGTATTTCCTGATAGGAAAATTATAATGAATATTATATTTTTAAATAGGTAAATAAAATTAAATATTGATATCTCTTAAATAAAATATAATTAAATCTCTAGTAAAACAAAATACTGTGATCAAACATGAAACGATGCAGAAGCCAAGAAGTTAGCTTCGAATACGGAAATCTATTATTAATACTTGAGTAATATATTGAATAATTAATGCAACATTTTTTGTTGATTTAATAAATAAAGTAGCAATGCATACGTCAAAAATGTAATTCGTAGAATAAGAAATCATATGACTGAATTTTCAATTCACATTTTCAACAACTCGTAAAGGACGCGATATTACATTTGCTTTTTTCTTGCTAGTAAATGTAGGGGGCCTAAGGTAGGAAGGACAGATTCAAATAATAAAAGAATTTTTTAGATAGGAATAATATATTTTAAAAATTGTGAATGTGTTTGTAGAAATATAAAAAAATTAAGGAAAACATACAAAATTATAGAAGGATTTTTCTGACGACCTTTGAACATTAATGACAACCTATAATTTTTTACGCTCCTTATAGTACCAACCATTAGTTGAATTGTAAAGAATGATTGTGTTAACGATTTGTCAGGGCTCAAGAAGTTCAAGCATTCTAGTACACATCTTCCGCAAAAAACTGGAAATATCAAGAAAACATACCTACGTCAACCGCAAGTTCTCACGTGGGATCCTCAACACCACCCCTCCGGATGCCAGTCGCATGCATGTTCCACGTTTGCTGCAACTCTGGAACAACCACAACCCATTTTATGATTCAATACAACAACAAAAAACACCCACTTAACAAATCAAGTCAACACACGCGTCATCGACGCCCGGCGGTTCCGCTGGCGCGTCCGTCGGTGCCGGAGGCCACGGCGGGCGCCGCGACGCCACGCACGCCGCCGCAGCGCGCGCGGTCGGGCCGGCCGGCCGCCGAGCCGCCGCCGCACGTGCTCCACCACGCTCCCAGGATTTATCGCCGCATTAAAGTTAGCGTCTTATTCGCATGTTGAAGTCTCCGCCCGCGCGCCCCCGCTTCGGTGGCGGTGAGCAGCAGCGATGTGTCGCAAGGCGTGCTCTGTATTCACACGTCGATGAGTTTAAGTGCTATGCGAAGGAATTAGGAAGTTACGTGCCAATGTATTTATAAATCGTGTAACTTTTGAGAACGTAGCGCTACTTCGAATAACCACAGCATCTGGAGATGAGCTTTGTATTTCCTCTGGACGATGTCGTTGAAGTTTGTGATCTACACAAGAATGAAGTATTTTATGTTATTTTAAGCAGTTGTCAATTGTGTCATTTTTGAGTGTACCTTAAGTGGCTTTACAAGTGTAGTAAAGAAGTACGCTGTATTTTTGTACATCGAACTCTCTGTATGCGTTCTTATTTTCAAGTACAAATACTTCGAGTTACAAGTCAAATGTATGTGTTACTTCTGTGTGCAAGTAAACCAGATAACAGTATTTCAGAAGTGTTAAAAAAGCATGTTACTAAAGAATACAAGAAATTGTTTAAATATGTTATTTAGAAAACTCTTGTAAAGTTAAAAAATAGTAATAGAAGTAGTTATAAAATTATTGAACATTAAATTAAAATTCGAAAAAAGAACATTTTTCGAATATACGCCACAAAACGATCATGCCTTTACGACGTACAGCACTCAGAGCATCCCAAACTCCTTCCCTCGTGTCCTTCTGGAGCCTGAATTCATGACGCCGGTTGTCACCACCGGGAAACCCCTGGGGGCATCCAGTAAGCGACCCATTTAGCTCTCCGGTCGCGCGCGTACTTTACGAGAAAGGGGCGTGGCGTCAGGCGAACGCGCGCGCTCGCGCGTGCACGGCGATGGCGGCGGCGGCGGGGGTGGAGGCGCTGCCGCGAAGCGCGTGCCCGCGCGGGCGGGGCGCGCCTCCGAGATAGCCACCTAGCGAGCTGCCCTACGATTCCATCCGATTCCTGCGCCCGCGGGCTGCGTCCAGTATTGTGAAATTAGGGGGAGGGGGTTGATGGCCTAAAACATCGCCCAAAATAATCAATGCAATGCCCTTAAAATGTGTTTAAAATGCCTTTAAAGCAAACAAAAATGACGTAATTTGTTTTATCCAAACTAGTTCAGATGAACAAATCAAACTGTAAAATGTTACTGAGTATCCTTTAACTGAGGAACAGGCTGACCCGATATTACTGCTGATGGGCTTTACAGGAACCTTATATTGCATAGTTACAAAGGCTGTCATTACAGCTTCAGAGCAAAGAAATAGAATAGGCTACTCACGAATTCTGTGGAGAAAATTTGCTGCATCTCTTAAATATTATTTCTATGAATTACCATGGAAAATTATATTAAAATCCATGAAACCAACTAAAAATGCTTTGAAATGACGGAAAAAGTAATAAATGACTTGTGAGTCAAAATCGCCGAAAATGCAAAAAAATGCCGTTTAAATTGTGTCGTTCGCTTTTGCCATAACATAAAATTAATGTCTTTATTAAAAGACATAGTTCTAAAGTGAAAAGAAAAAATGATATTTCATTAATATCCACCCCCTAGTGATTATAGCCGAGTCGCTTGCCTTCGCGACGGCATCGGCTGTTTGGTGATCCTCCCTACGCCATGCAATAAAACATCCACTGCGCGGAGTAAAGTATTTTCAGTTCGGGTAATCTGTTCCGATGTGACGTTCTCCTGCCAAGGGCTGCATTCGAGTATCGCTTTCATGTACTCTGGTTCACTGAGTGTTCCATTCGAAGCAATGGTCACATATTTTTTAAGAGGTACTGCGTCGTGTTATTTTCTCTTGAGAATATCGAATATTTCTCAACAGTACCTCTATTTCCTGTAGCAAACATTTTAATTTCTTTTCCTTCAAAAATAACAAACTTTTTGACGTATCTATTCGAAAAATGGAATCTTTAAAACTTTCTGCATTTTGCTGCAAAATAAATCACAAACAAAAGCAAACGTTTGTGTCTGTTTAAGAAAAGACGTAACGCCTAATCATTAAAAACCGAAGTGTAATATACATTAATTTGAAAGATAATGATTAAATAGTAACATCCCATACACTCATATTCGAGAACATGTACGTCAGCACGTCTTTCGCAGCACCCCCACACCACACACCTCATGGCGCTTGCAAATCTCCCTGACGACCATCTCCCGAATCGCTTACCTCTCCCGCGTGCCCTCCGAGCCACCTCCAAACCACCGCACCCCCTCTCGCCGCATTTCCCTGGGTTTCCCGCGTGAGTTGGGCGCCCGCCAGGCGCTGGGCGAACCCTCCAACTCCAACTCTCCGCCCGCCGCCGGCCGCTCGCGCGCGCGCGCGGGCGCGGGCGCTCGGGCGTCAGATTTCGTCAACGCGCCGGTTAGCATGCGACGCGCGCAGCCCGGTCGCACATTTCGACACTGCCATATCAAATCTTCGGGCGCAGAGACGCGCGCTCGCGCGCGGCGCGCGGCGAGTGGGCGATAGACGCGGGCGTCGCCGGCGGACGCCCCGCGCGGCGCGGCGTGCGACGAGCCGACGGCTGCGACGCAGGCGAAGCGCGAGGACGTGGAAAGACGGCGGCGAGGAGATGGTGCGGGTAACAGCGGCGCTCCAGCGACTGGGCACGGCCAAAGTGAGCAGAAACAAGTATGAACACAAACTAGTCATTAAAAATTGGGATTAATTATTTGCTTTACGTAATCGGCATCAGAGTAAGCCATTCAATAATGGAAATTGCAACAAAATAAGAACATTCGCTCATAACCACGATAAGAGTAAAATTTGCAATGAAAGTCTCTATATTATGGGAGAGATTAATTCAAATATTTTTTGAACTGATATTCGCATGTTTTATAAATTACATTTTTAATTAAATAAATATTTCGAAAAAATATTGGTAATATTACACAAAGCTGATTATTCATAAAATAATATGTTGAAGTAATAAAAAAATGTATATAATTTAATTTTCGTTATGAAAGTATTGTAAGAAGGAATATATATTTCGTTTGTTATTTTCACAATTAGCTCATTTCATATATTACTTACTGGTTAGTTATTGTGAACGCGAGAAGACTGCGAATAGAACACTTGGAACGTCCTGGAATATTAACACCTGGCTTAATCATACATTAACACACACACACACACACACAAATTACATCAAAAGCGCTCAGAGGTCTGAAACTTCACCACATGCGCGATGCTAACGCTGGAGTCTAGCGTGCTATTCTATCCCCCTGCGTGTGAAAGGCTCCCGACGACAACCGGCGAGAGCATGTTCAAAGAGAAGGGTGTGTCGATTAAAGAGCTGCAAACGCTGAACAAATTCACTGGGAAATCACCTAACCCGGCATCAGATTTGCGTACCTATACATATGCTAAACACTGGCTCGATTCCCGCCTCTGTAGCAAGGCACTTCCGATGAGAATCGCGAGAGAAGTGAAGTAATGTGGGTGTGGCAACGAAGAACAGCAAACACCCACAGCCACTCAGAGAAAACCTAATACTGCAATGTACGGTTGGTTATCTTGCGTATGAAACGAGCTTCGTGTCCATCGAACGGTTGATAAGAATCGAGGAGGCTATTGTAGCAAGCGTAATCCCGTGAGAAACATTTCTGCCCAACAAACATCACATTGATGATGCCCTTAGATAATTATTTTCCAATGTACAAGCAGGAAACTCTTATTGATGTTCACTGTAGCATTTCCAATGACGAATTGGTTAAATATTTTGTAAATGATTGCTATTTGCGAATAACTTGGAACATAAAATCGTAAATAACGTTCGTTGATATTTTCGAAAAAGAAGTACATTTATACTTTGAACAACAAAATAAATCAAATAATATTTGATTGAACACTTAAAAAATAATCCGCCGTCTTTGCTACTCTACCAGCGCAGTGAGGTTACCACAAATGCGTTTTTTAAAATCATTATCCAACACTTTTTATCCGAAAATTTGTCGATTCTCGTGAAAGAGATTCTTCATCGAATACCCGATCACGAAATCGCCAGCAACTCGGCGATGAGCCCGGTACAGAGGAGCATTTATAACTTTCAGGAGATTCTCTCATCCACCGATGAACGATGTATGATGCTACAAGACCGCAAGCACCCAGGCAACCCCCACAGTATCGCTTACGGATATTGACATGCTTCATTCTTTATAATGTATAATATCGATATCAATAAAAGAAGAAAGTATTCCTACACCGATTTCACCAGATATTAAGTATAGATACTCGTCATATCGAGGAGTAACAACGTATGATCAGAAATACGAGAAAACATACCTGATTTATATACAAGTACATTTTAGACTTTTTAATATAGTCCAAAATAAAATTTAATAAACAGTACAATATATTTTATTCACTTAAACTAAATAAAAATCCTCTTTTTGCCGCTAACACAGCAGAGGCCGCATGAAGTAACAACAGGAAATAACGAAAATGGTGTGTAAAATTTTAATATGATTCTAACAATCAATTTACATCATGAGTTAATTTTTGTAAATGAAGATCTCATAAATCACGATACTACAATTTTGTCAACTTCGATACAGATCCTGCTATTATTGTAAACAACAAAATTAGCAGTTGATCATAAATTCTTAAACAAAATGTTTTATTATATAGGGCTACGGGAGCCATTACGCAATTTTTAGAGGGGCTGCCTATCCCCTGAGCGACGCTTACGGACCTGAGCTGAGTTGAGCTGCACGTGTTGCGTTGCGAGGCGAGGCGCGGGCCCGCCCAAGCTGTTCGCAGCAAGGGCGCACGTAAGGCGAACGCGAGATGGCGCGGCGCGGGTCGATACAGATCGCAATGACGCCATGCGGCGGCGCTGCTCCGCTCCGGCGGCGGCGACTCGGCCCACGCGCGTTCCCACCGCCCCCGACCGCCCCCGACCCCCCGACCGCCCCGCACACGCCCTTGCCATCTCCCGTCACCGCTCCGCGACGTCGCACCGCCTTGCGAACGGACGGTGACGAACGGCGACGTTTGCAGCGCCAGCGAGCAACAGATGGAGAGAATTTACTGGGCGTCAGGTACTTAGGACGTAAGGTCTTTAAGTGCAATGAGTGTCATATCTCGGGATTTGTTTCCCCCATTAGACATGAGATAAGTACACGTGTACGTCGGCTTGCGGGCTTTGGGCTCGCCGTGACGCTTCAAGCCCCTGGCTGCTCCCGACACGCGTGGTGTGTGTCATTGCAACAGAAGAGGAGCGAACGCGCGCTCAGTCGCCGGCTTGTTATCGTATTACTCCAGTATTCGTCTCGCGATGAGCGGACAAAATGTGAGAAACTGCCAATCCGTCGCTAGACTTTTCATCCAGAAAGTGATGAATATCTATCGCTGAAGCCGAGACTCCGTCAATGATGCAGGTTGGAGAAACAAAGCAGAAGCGGCAAGTTCACAATCAGCACAAAGTAGACTAGCGAGCGGTCCTTGACGGTGGACAGTTCGTTTTAATTTTAGATGTGTTGAAACAAGTATCTCTTTCCAATTTCTACTGCAGCTTAATTGCACTCTGTGTGTCCGTAATCAATGTCATTTAATATATGTTAATTTAACAATACAATGTATCATTCTTTATGCTCGCAAATCAAGCTTTTTCTTAAAACCCTTTTTTCTCCACACGTGCCCTTCCGTTTACAAGTTCTCGGATTAGCATCAACATGGTAGACAGTGGTCACTTTCATTGGTACACAAGTAGTATCTTACGAATATTGAAGCGTTAAAATCGGTCCCATGCAGTTCTCACAGCACCTCTATCTCTAATTCCATTCGGATTTAGCTAAATGTCTCAACAAAATATCATTCAACACTTTCAATTACCTGCCCCTTATCCCACTGACGTATTTCATTGCAACGCTCCAAATAAGTGTGTATCAAGCAAAATGAAAACAAGAAATGAGTACCGTAAGAAATAAGTAGAATCATGTACGCACAGCTGGAGTTTTACACTTCAACTACTTTCTCGCGAGAATGATCCTCTAAGAGGCTTTTGTTAGTAAATGAGTAATAATGAGTTGTGTTAGAATTTAATTGCCGACCGCAAGGTGCACGGCGTTGTAGGTCTCTTATTGTAGACTAATATGGGCATCGTTAGCCAGCATCCGTATATGGATACATTGTTAAGCAGCCTCTAATTTGAAACACGAAAAAAATAGCAAGAGAAGGATAAAAAAATCATATTTAGACAGATTCAATTTTTCTACAAATATAAACATCTAAACTATGAACTCTATATTTCTTGCTTTGGAGTAATAGCTGGTCAAGCTTAGAAATAAATGTAACACATATTATTCCCCTTTTGCTTGTATTGGAGGCACTGCCGTTTTGCCTTCATTTTGTCAGAGTCGCTGGTCTCCTTAATGAATAAAAAGTTCGCCGCTCACCGTTCATACCTGCGTGAGCAGGCGCGGAAAAAACCACATCGCCTTAATATACACCACAACCTTCCGCAAAATTACCTGCCTACGCACTCAGGTCGCTTCAGCACCCTACACGTAATGTTACGGCCGCAACACGAAAAGGGACAGAAAAAATATATAAAAAAGGGGTCAGGGCTGCGAATTCCACCGAAGGAGACAAGATGAGACGGCACCGACGCGACCTGGAGCGTCGCACGATGTAATCTGCCCGGAAATAAGGGCTGTTTCCCCCAATTCTTTGCGGTTCCCGAGGGAAAGCGCTTCCAACACGAGGGGGTGAACCGCGACCTAAGTGGCGATCGTGTCGCCTGGCGAGGTAGGGCATCCAATTCACCCTCTTCTAACCGCAACGGAGGGGTTGACGGACCCAGGGAGACGATGTTCCACTCGAGGTAAAGACCGTGGCGGGTGAGAACAGAAACAAGACACAACGGAACGGGCTACAAATTCAACTCAATTTGTTCGGAAGGAGGCGACTCCGTTGTTCGACATAAACATACGCCAAAATTAGCACCAGCGGACTAAAACGGAGCCTAAGACGAGCGCAGAGGGACGTGGCAAAGAGCGGGGTCCACAGCGCTCGGGGGCTGCTCCCGGCCGAGCGGCCTCTGTTTGGCCTGAAAATGAATTGGGCAAGCCCGGGCGTGGACGGGTGGGCGAACGCACGCGCGTGCGCGCCTCAGTTTGCTTTCGCGCTCCGTTCCCGGAATACGTCGCGCGGGCCTTTCGGGTAGGTTTCAAGCAGTTTGGAAGTTTATGGGCGGTACGCGCGTTTTGGCAGGTCATCATAAGACAAGCAAACTCGACATGAATAGTTTTTTTCGAAGGAACTTTGGGTATTTTATATAGAATGTTACAAAAAATAAAAATAACGCTTTTTTTGCATTTTATGGTTAATTATTGATCGGAGATTTTCCTTTTTGGTTTGAAAAAACATAAGTTGTCTAATAAACATGCAAGTATTAAGATTTACTTATATTCCTATTTGAACGCGATCTAAAGCAGCATTTTTTTTACTACGTTATTTTTAACTTTTTTTGTGAATCTTTTGGTACCACAATTCAAAACGATAGAAAACAAATGAAAAAGGTTACTTTAATGTACATCATGCACGACAATTAAATATGTATATTTTTAAGACAGAAACACGAGGTCTCGGAAGTCGTAGTACATTCTGATACCTTACCGCTTGCTAAGAATATTTTTTTCATTCTGCAAAATGCAGAGCTGGGCGTACCCCAGTCTTCGCTTCCCGCGCTCCGAAATGGCTCAGAAACCACTTGTCACGCGCGATGTCCGCGTGTGTGCCCCTCGGCGTCGCCCCAATGCGGCTCCGCGCCGCGCCCTCCCTGGGGGCGCCGCCAGCCCCGGCGGAAGCGCTTCCTCGCACCGCCGCAGACGGCTTCCAGGCCGCACTCTCGGTTTTGCCACCGCTACTCCAAAAGCGGGGGGGGGGGACACTTTACTTTATTACGTGAATTCATTTACCTCTGGTTTTCAGTGCTTGGAAGATGTATCTGTATTACCAAACCACTAACCAGTTTTAGGTACGAAATCGTAAATTGTCAATTGTAGCTTATATTTACTTTAAAAAATATAGTTTCAAACATATTTTTACGAAAATTATAAGTTAAAAAAATTATTGCTTTAGTCTTGGTCTATGAAAGATTATTAAATAAAACACATTTTCTTAAAAAAGTATTTTCTAAAAATTAAAAACTTGCAATTTATTCGTTTCGCTGCCGTTTATGTTTGCAGATAATGTTTTGAAGTTAATTCTTTATTCTGCCGTTAGATATTTAGGATGTACAAAAATATCCTTTAACACTTCATATTATTGATATTTTATTTGCAAAGTAAAATTACCCAAAATTGAAAGTATTATATCAAATATCAAAAATCAATCTCCCGACAGCTATTTCGACCTACCGTTGTTCTGTAGTTACTAAATGAAATAGCATGAGAGCTTTGAAAATTTAAAAAAAATATATGAACATTTCCATAGACGAGTCATTATAAATACTATCCAATAGTGAAAATAATCAAGTGAAAAATATTATATATACATAATACACATTTTGTTCAGTTTCAATAGTATAGAACATGAATGTAATTAATTCTATTGCACGTTCAGGGAAAGTACGAAGTTGGCCATATATATCCTCCGCATATTTTCGATTTATATATTCGATTGATAGAGCAAATTCTTTGACTTTCATAATTGACGAGTGAATAAGTGCGAATAAATGTGGTCTTCACAATCAACCAGCGGAGGCCCACTATTTCCGAATCAGTCAAAAAGGGTCCTATCCGATAACAATGTGTTGGAAGAGCAACACGCGCAAGAGGCTGAGCGCTGCGGGCGCCGCCCACGCGATCGTTCGTCGCTTCCTTTCCCCCCGCCGCCGCCTCCGCCGCCGCCTCCGCCGCCGCACCCCGCGGCGACCGCGCTACGTACACACGCGCGCGCGCGCGGGCACACCCGGAAACGCGAGGAATATAAAACGCGCCTTCGGCCCTAGCTGGAGAGCGCTTTGAATATGCAGAGGCGAATGGTGCGGTCACTTGACACTGCCTGCTCTTCGGCCACAGGCGGCGGCGGCAATCGGGAGCGGCCGCTGCTGACGTGCGGTTTGTCCTCGTCCAAGGAGACCTGGAGAGCTGGCGTGTATTTCGTCGTGGACGCAACGATCGGCTTTCAATGGGTGGTTAGGTGCGAGTTAGGAGGGGTTTCCTTCATGCGGCGTTCAAGTTGTAATATTTTGCTGTGGCAGCAGCCAATTTCAATGGCAGGTCAAAATAGTCGTTCGTTATACATTTGATATATCGTTGTCTGAAATCTATGGTGTAAAACATTGGTGACTCATTATTAATTAATGAGTATAGAATGTTTTCTAAATTAATTCTGGAAGCTTACAAGAATATACATTTTACCGTAAAATATATACCTTCAGAAAAATGGTTAATCCTAAGTACGTTAATTTTTTTAAGGTAGACAAATTCAGCTACGTTATTGCATTAACAGTATTAACTCCTATTTCAATCGAAATTGATCACATCTTCATGTGAAATATATTAAAATTTATTAGACATTAGGATGTCTTTTATTCATTTTCTGTATAATTATACTATTTTATGATACTCATATGAACTTACTTGTAAATACAGTCTGAAATCCAGATGAAACATCAGAATGAACGTAATAACATGGGTTTTTGAACGCACAAAAATGTTGTTGAAACGTAACACAATGATCTTTTGGAATTTTATCCACAGGATTCCATGTGCGTATTTCCACAGCAAAGTATTGAAATAAGTTGAAAATTAAAGCAAAGCACCTATGAAAATGTCCGCCTTCGAATTTAATGAGAAACTTTGTAGGTATAACAAAGATTTTCCTGTAAATGTAAGAAACAAGGAATAATCGTTTTGGTACACGTAGATTAGCAACGAAAACATTAATTTCATTCATTGTTCTCAGAAACACACAAAAGACATTCAATATTTGTTCCCCTAGAGGGTGCAAGAGAGGAATTTGAATGTGAATAGAAATGGAAAATGCCTGTGTGGGAGTGGAAGGACGTCGTGGGATTAGCAGAAACGCAGCAGACCGGAGAATCGGATGCAGGCGGAGACGGCCGCAGCCAAGAGCAGGCGGCGGCGACATGAATAAAGACGGAAGGTCCTCCAGAGCGCACCGGACCGACATGCCACGCAGCGTGGAGCGGGCGGCGGCGGCGGCGGCGGGAACAACTACCACCACCAATCCCGACGCTCGACTCGGTCTTTATCCTCACGCTGGTCCCAAGAGCTCTAGCCACCACGCCTAGCTAGGATATCTTGGCTCCTCCGGGAAGTTCAACTTTCAACAGTGCTATGTCGGTATGATGTGTCTACTCTCTAGACACAAAACGTCAGTATTCAAATTTGGTTTCCCGGAGAAAGGAGTTCTATGATTATTCCTTGCTAAAATGGTATAATTTAAAGCAGTTGTTCCGATTTCATCGCTCTTCCTGGAGGTATTGAGAAGCCTGTCCTAAACCATGTTCGTTTATTTAAATAAGTTTACAACACCATTGAATGAAAGAAATCAGGTAAATTTGGCGTATTTATTTTGATATTCGAGGTATAGAAATTACTTATATAAATTACTACCTTGTGTTTATCCGTAAGTGTATTTAAATTCCTAATTGCACTAGGATAATGTTAGAATGTTTATGAACGCAAAGGTATAAAAACTTCTAGAAATATTTTATGTTTCGTAATTTACCGCGAAAGCAGGGTCATATCATCACAATGGGTTTTTTCTTAAAAGTGTACCACTCAGTGCCAGAAGTAATTAATTGAAAATAATGAAAAATTGCAAAAATTACGTCTGTATTGGTTTTTACTTTTGCCAACTGCACATTCCATTAAGGGCAAGAATCTTCTGCTTGAAGAGGGAATTATTAATACTTCATTAATGAAGCGATAGAATTACGATAAGGCGTGAAAGGACAATCACAAATACATCCATGCCCGAAGCGGGATTCGAACCCACGATCCTTCAATCCGAGATTGTCACGACACTACTGCCTTAGGGATTTTGGGTTCCCGCGTTCGCCTGTATTAGTTACAAAACGTCAACTATTGATAAAATTTAGCGAGAAAGAAAGAAAGAAAGAAAGAAAGAAAGAAAGAAGAGAAACAAATATGCTTGACGGTTTTAAGCTGTCTTTGTTTTACACTTCCTGAGGTCACTAATCAAAAGTACATTATTTACACTTACATCGTTTTCCCTTGCTGTGAGAGAGAATAACTAAATATTTATAAAAAAAGTCCAAAAAAGATACCAAAATTGTGTATTGTTTACAGTTAATTAAAATACAATTGCAATCAATTCAATAAAATTTGCTACATGTTTTCAAAATACATGAAAGGGAATTCTACTCCCTGCATTTGGCACTGAGACCCCAAACGGAGAAAAGGTCGAAAAGAGAATCCGCAGATCGTGACGTCGGCACACGACAACCCCGCGCCCCCACGCCAGCGACGGGGGACAGAGAGCCTTTGACGGCCAGCGCCACCGCGGGGTGCAAGGCTTACATCTCTCCGGCGGAGCGCCACAAGACAGATCTCTGAAATCGGCATTTTTTAGTTGAGCGAAGAAACATGTTTGGGAATGTTCTCGTTTTACTACGATTATGAGGATGCGATGTGATGATGGAGCAAAAGTAGAATAAAAGTGGAAACGGATTGAATTGGATTGAAGTCCAGTCCCAAAGATGAAAGTGAAGGGATCTGACCGCTACTCTGGCAAATGACAACGTTTGAGACGTGTTACTTTTCTAGTGTATCGAATGATCTATGCCAGAGCAGCACTCCGGCCTGGTCAAAAAGTAACCCTGTGGGGCTGCTGCATGTGAAATGCCTGTTGCATACAGTCATAGTTTTTTATAAAAGGAGTTTTATGAAACGTACAACACATAAAACGTTTCATGAGACAAGTGTGTTGAACATGGCCAGGTATTTTGCAAAATTGTTTGGCACATCACCCGTGAGAAATCGTACTAAGTACATACTAAGATCAAAAGGAACATAATCTATATTGGCATGTCCGGAGATCAGATATAATACTAATTTGTTTTAAAAATAGTGCTGTTTGTTGTCGTTTTTTTTGCGATTCTATCACCAGTCCCTGAGGTTAATGGTGAATGATGATTGGATATTGAGTAAGACTATTTGATTAATTTTACCACGCCCTATAATTTTACCGCGTGCTAGGTAGATACTTTTGTGAATCGTTTTATGATATACATGTTTACCAAATAAGTATTATATCACATTTAGTGTAATTCTAGACCGAAGAATTATAAAACTACGCCCTTACAATACCAATCGGGTATTGTAATAACATGTTATGTGTATCCTCTTTGTATCCCTTTTCCATTGTACTATTCTTTTTTGTATAAATCTAACTATTCATCATCCGAAAGTTGACAGTCTGGTATTGATACTAGTTAATAGGCGTCCATGTATTATTAAGATATTTGTATTCTAATAATTTCGAATAATAAAATGAACTTAGGTTGGAGAATTTGGGTTTTAGAGCATAAAAGCGAATAAAAAATTATATAAAATATCACTGTGCGCAATGGCAGTTGCAGGGTACATATTCACCCATGTAGTTTTTACTGATTTTCAATAGTAACAAGTCCTTCAACACCTCGATTGTAAACGTTATAAACAACTCTAAATAAAAAATAATGAAAGTACATCTTACACTGAGAGTGGGTTAAGCGCAGCAGGCGCGGCAGGCGCACGGAGCGCCTCGGCGAGCGTGTGACGGCCCAGCGGGCGCCCTGCGAACCATTCCTGCAGAGTAGGGCGGTTTGCTCGGCGCTCGCGCGCTCCTTCAGCTCCGTGTGTGCGAAACGTTACCGGCCGGGCTGGCCCGCACGGAGCTGCGCTTCGCAGTGCTTCCTCGCGCCGCTCTGCCGCGAGCGAGATCCTCCCCCGATGTGCAATAATTGAAACTGCTGTCCGGAGCGGAATATAAATCTCGTATGGCTGACAACCTAGTGCAGCGTTTATGGAACAGCTCGGGGAGGGAGATATATTGCGATGTTGACGGTGGAGAAACAGAACGCGCACTCCTGCAATGAAGAGTGGCATATTAAACGATTATCTATAACGCTACTTGTTCTAAATTGTCAACAGTATTCAACTAATACCTATTTGGCATCTAATGAATCAAACACAACCACATTTGACATCTTAAATAATCAGCTTCACTGCGTTCGTTTCTTAAAGAATTCTTGTTAGAAGCTTAGCCATTTACATATGGTATAAACATTAAGTACAGATGATAAATAGAGCAGCACTTTGCAGAGGGGATGAACCTCCATCCCAGGGTCGTGACACTTTCGCTCAGCCGCTTACTGTTCCCGCGTTTTTTGCTATTAGACATCTCATACGTTACGCTAAATATCTCGCATTAATTCGGTAGGTCTCCCCTCCAGGGATAATGTCGGAGCATCCCTCATTCTTTTGTGCATTATGTTCCGTCCCCGATTTTTGACCTGAGAGGCATTTTTTCGTTGTCCCGGATCTTGAGGCGGGACAGCTTATTTATGAAGAACCAGGGGGAGACTTTTACCAAAGGTGGTAGCTATGCGGTTAATACATTTGCTTCATGAATAAAATAAGATGGGTTAGTGTGAAGCAAGTGAAAAGCTGGTTCAGTAATAAGGATATCAAAAAGAATAATCGTCGACATCAGTCAAGGTCATAGCGGGATCCGGCATAAGTATCCACGCAGAAAACGAGTATCATTTTTAGTAAATGTTGCTTTCAACATTTCCAACACTTCCCCGAACGAAAAGATTATGTAAAAATTTTAATTCGGATTAATAGGTTTACTATATTATTTGTTGGGTTGATCTCAAAGGCTGCACACAAATAAAAAGTAATATCTCAGAATTATTGGCATTCAATTTTATTTTATGTAGGTACATACACGTATAATATGCCATAAAGATGTATCTATAGTACTAAGAACAAAAACAAATAAAGTTCCGATTTTGAATGAAAATTTCAAATATTTGATTACGATCATCTCATACTATTTCGTTTAACTTTTCCAATAGAAATACCCATTTTTTTAAAAATAGTCTTCAATGCAAACGAACGCATATACATATTTGCAGATATATTCATACACACACACACACACACACACCACACACTCCTACAATAACCAAATAATCCTATAAACTAAATATACTAAACCTTACGCTGTTACGCATAAAGACACCTGTAACATATATAACTCATCTTCGCACTGGGAAACACGCAAAAGCTCTAAATATGAGAAGAAATATATTTCTCTCCCCCCCTCTCTCTCTCTCTCTCTCACTCTCTCTCACACACACACACACACACACTCTCACTCTCTCTCTCTCCACATGTTCGCACTCGCACACACACACACAACTTTCGCACGTGCAGATACACACAACGCACAACACATCATCTCAATCTTGTCCCACGTGACACGCAGCCGCTTCGCAAAGTAGAGGAGGTGGCGCAGCCAGGCGGCCTCATGGGAACCTCGCGAGCGGAACGCCTTCGTGGGGCGAGTGGCGCGAGGCGTGCGGCGGCTGTCGGACCAACACGCGCGCATCGCCCTCGGCCGCTTGCGCCTGGGACAGGGTCGGGGCACAACAACTAAAGCACTGGTAAATAAAGCACGTATGGTGTATGCCGTATTAAAAACGTTTATTCATGAAGTTGAATCGTTAACTGCTACTAAAGGTATATGCTGAAGTTGGGACTTATTTTAGATCGTTATCTGTTGATAGACACTTTAGAGGAACAAAAATTATTTATGAACCAACTGATGTTTAAAAGTGAATTTCCATTTCATTTGATATAGTAGAAATGGTGCTGAAGTCCAAAGTATGCGAGCGAATCGAGTCATATTGACGCGTATGTGAATATTGGCGTCAACTATTGTCAACATTTTGCATTTACTAAACTCCAGAATGTTTACTGTTAATCGTGAAAACCGAGAGATGATGCCGTTGAATGAACGTGTTTAATGACTTGATATTTGATCGGTAGAAAAGCCCGTGCAATGAGCCGAGAGAAGCAGTATGAACATTTTAGTGGTCGAAATATTTCGTTAGCTAGGCTGAATAATGCTTTATGGGTATCATCATATGTTATCGCGAAGGCCAATGGCCATTGGTTAGGAAGTTTGTAAACGAAGCGAGTAAATTGGCTTTAACAAATTGGCGATTTTGACGCACATACTCATCCTTTTAAAAAATATCAACTCAAGAAATGAGAAGTGCAGATTGTTCACTCACCACCGCATTACCCACGTGTGCTACAAATGTTATCCACGATTCTCATTAAAGCATTCTATACCTGTTGAAGTGTTCATTGTTTTTCTCAAAATGTACGTGGCTGAGAGGGTCGGTCTAGTCGTAATAAGAGAACCGGTAATCGGGCATTAGCTCGTATTCTAGTCCAACCTATTCTGTTTGTATACAAAACTCTTTTAGAAAATGTAAAATTTAGAAATGGCATCGACATATTAAAAAATTTAGAGTGTAGCCCTATGTTTACATAAATAGATCATAATGAATTTAACTAACATGAACTGCGTATAAGACTCGTTTTCCATGAAGTTTTTACCCAGCCAACAACCTGTTACCCTTTACGTTCCAATGGGACACATATTCGACCATACACCAGACATCAACGCACTTGCGGTCTCCTCTGACCTGGGGTCAGCAGAACACAATCATGAGAGACAGGTGACGAGCAACCATGCCCAATGCTTAAAAGTACACTGTCAGAAATCTCATTTAATCTAATGCTGGTAAATGTACTTTACATGAACCTTGATGAAACCATGAACATCAAAGAGAGCTTAATGTATTTGTACATTAAGTTTAATGCCTAAGATAAAATCAGTGCATATTTTATGTAGGGGTTCTCCCGTTTCCCCTACTTCTCACTGATATCGCATATTCCTAATCACTAGTCCATCAAGATCATTCATTCATTTATTCCTTGCATGTATCAAGCTTTGACACTTGCATCGTAATGTACATGTGTACATTAAATTTAATGTAGGTGGATGAAAATTACTTTTATTGTAATTTACAATAAAGTAATGCGGAATCTTCTGACAGTGAACTATAAGATGATTACTTCTAGGCTGTCCGGGTGACGCCGCGTCGTTGGCAGATAGGCCTACGGACAGCCTAGAAGTAATGGACTCGAGCCGCGGAAGCCTACATGTACAACTATAAGATGAACCCATATTGGCGCTCGCACCGTTGCGTCCGCGTCGGCGAGCGGCCTGGCCGGGCCGGGCTGGGCGGCACCAGGGCCCGCGACGCCCCCGCCGAGTAACGAGGGCTTTCCCACGGCCCCCTGCGCCAAGGACGCGGCGCGCACGCGCGGAGGGGGCGGGGGCGGGGGAGCTTGGGCAACGCGACGCCGAGCCGCGAACGGGGAACGGAGCGGGGGATGGACCAAAAAGATGCGAGTGCTATGTGTGGCGGAGAAAGAGTGCCCGGGTGTGGACGCACTTCCGGCGAACACTTGGTGCGTTTTGAATTGAAAACGTACCGTTATATAAAATGTAACATTATATTGCCGATAATGCCTATATAATCCGCATAATAGTGATTCGATCATACCGTCGTATACGAACTAAAGTATTTCTACTTATTGAACTACCTAACTGTATTGCATCAAAGGTTTTTAATACATTTTACCAGAAAGGAAAGAATTGTACTTCCTCTGATACGAATATTTAAGCATATCGTGTCTACCAATGTCAATGAAAATATGTATCATGTTCTATACGTGAAGTGACGTGTTGATATTTATCAGCACCTACTACTCTTACAATCAGTGACAAATACATTGAATAACGTATTACAAATTAACGGAATGAAAACATAATATGCTCCTGCAATCTCCCAACGCCCAACTATAGCATTGCAAACGAGAATCAAGCTATATTGGCGAAATCTGACAACGACATGTTAACTCCCGCGAAATGGAAACGACAAATCAGCTCGTTTTCTATTTTCCAGCAGCCGACATAACTGCAGAAATACAAACAAGTGACGCTGATTCATCCAGCGCAATTCGCGGCGATAAATGAGAGAGACTTTCCGCGCGAGGAGGCTGTTCGTCTCATCGGACAGTGTCCCCGATCGCCTCCCGGATGCGCCTCGCGGGAGTAGCTCCCGCCGCATTGCGCCAGGCGGCGCCTGTCCCCGCGGAGCCCCCCTTGCCCTCCCCCCCCCACCTCACCGCACCCCCGCCAGCCCGCAGACGCCGCTGCCCGCAGCGGCACTGATTTGTGTGAGAGGGAAGGTTCGACAGCCGACGGATTGCGCGTCTCTGACGAATGCCTCACGTTTCCTAGAGAGATTTGCGGACTGGACGGGAAATATTATGGATAGGGCATCCCGCGATTAGACCTTCTCATTAATATTACACACTGCGTTATCCATTGGGTACTTAAAATGTACGTGACTATTAATATTTGTGAAAGAAACAACTTTTGCAAGATCTGCTTTAAACCGTGTTTTGAAGTGGCATTGATTATTGAGGCAGTGCTGCAGACATGTCATGAAAATTGAAGAGTACTCTAAAATAAGTGAATTATTTTCCATTAATGTTTTACTAAATATATCTGTCGTATTTTGATAGAAATTTCATGATATTTTGTCACGAGATCAAGAAGTTGGATCAAGAAGATCAAGAACGTGGTTTTAAATAAACACGCGCGTAAAATTTTGAACTAAAACATATTTCTTAAATTTACTTAAAAAAGTGAAACTAATAAAAACAATAACTTTTTGGGTCAGAAACAAATCAATAGAAACGTGAATAGTACCAAAACCACTTAACGGAAGAACAGCACACCTTTCTATTGAGAAACTGTTTGATACTTTCACTAATACCAACTTCAAACAATATTTTGCACTTCAAAAAAGATAAGTTAAAATTATCCTCACTGTTCTTGACTTTCCTAGTGATATTATCAAAATTTTTTCAAAATATTATAAAATAACTAAATAATGTAACCACAATTGATCCTGATTTCATTATTATTTTTGAATGAATTTTTATCGCATCCACATTTCACAGTGCTGAAGTCTCATTTTTACAGAAATACGCCACTCAACTCCCCGAGCGGCTTTAGAAATATTCAGAGGAATAAGTGGAGTTGCAAGCAGAAGGACGACGACAATTAAAATTCTTTGCTTGCATGACAAAATTTAGTATATACTCTGTTTTAATTAATGAACTACATTAAAATGATATTAATGCAGATTATCACTGCCACCAGTGGTGATCTAAGCTCCTAAAGATGGTATGAAAAGTTAAACGATCCTCCCGGAAGTGCTCCCGCCCCAGCCCCCTCCCCTCCGCCCCAAATGGCGACGGGTGCCGCGCGGCACGGCGAGCCGCGCCGCGCGCTCGCGTTTTCGAACACCCCTGCGCCGGGAAATTATGGGCCGCCGGCGCGAATATCAATGGCGACCGAGTGGCGGGGCGTTAAAGCACGGAAGGGTATCCCTTGACCGACCGCCCATTTTCACCCGGCCTCGAGCGACGAGCGCGTCGCCGCGCATTCCATTCCGCCGCCGAATGCCGCCGCCCCCCCCCGCCATCCCCCGTCTCCGCCCCGCTCACGCCAACGTCACGAGATTGTCGCACCAGTGATGTTACGTCGTGGCGGGTTACACGTAATTTCGCGGATGAAGTTGCTCTACTGCGATTCTCGGAAGAAATAAACTATCTCAAGAGATTTTTTTCGCTGGATCACGCAGAAAGTTACTTATGCCAATCTTACTCACGAGGTTTTGACTTTTCAGTGCAGGAAATATGAGAATTATTGGTAGGATTGAATTTGTTTCAAGGAATATCAACTAATTGCACTTCGAAACCCAAGTAGAATATGTCTGAACTTATCGTAGATAATTCCACGAGTGCTTTAGAACTTGTCGATAAATTCCCGATTCGCGAAGCGCGGAGAGAATTCATCTGAGAATTTCAAAAGCACGAGTGGTATTTAATAGGACTACTCAGCAATTTAAAAAGATCAATTTAAGTAGTAGGCAATTTAATAGGAGTGAAATTATGTCCAACAGAGTTCCAAAACGTGCCAAAAATTGAAAATAAGTGAACGCCATGTTAAAATCAAAGATGTACATATTCTGTTTATTGGACATCGACATAGCGATCGATGTATACCGCCTCCTAAAATGAGTCACAGTTTATGATTGTCCAGTATCAAGAATTGGTGAGAAAAATAGAATACATAAAGCTATCAAGTTTTTGAGATACACCTCCCTGATTTTGTTTGTATAATTAAACACCATTGGCTTTAATTACACGAGTGGAATAGTCACAAGCAAATCTCAAAAAAATTAGAACACTAGCAACATCAGATTTTTTGACCAATTACGATTTGCAACTTCTGATAATCTTTGTCACGTCAGCACAATACCGCCGTTATTTTACCCTTGGAACTAAACATTATGTATATACTACTGACAATGTTTATACAATTGTATGTTAAGTAAACCGAAATATGCTAACGTAGGTAATCCAGAACGACATCCCCATTAGCACGTAGTACTCGCTAAACACGCATTTCGCCGTAAAAGGGACAACATTTGTTTCTCGTCAAGGAAACAGTAATACGATATTTTCTGATTAATAATAATCGGATATCGCTGATTTCCGAACGTTTAGCACGAACGCTCATTAATTCGATGCCTTGGCAATGGCGTTGACGAGGGTTTACTGTACGCAAAGGGACTTCCGCGTCGCGTGTCCTCTCTCGCACGTCCACCCGCCGTCCACTGTGCGGCCGGCCCGCCGGCGTCGCCGCCATCTTGGGAGGGCGTCGCGACGCCCGCTCGCGTGGCGGCCTCGCCCAGTCGCCGCGCGGCGCCGGGCCGCTTCCTCGTCCGCGCGGGTCGGCGTCGGCGGCGCCGCCATTTCGCTGTCACCTGTCCCGGCGCCGCGCCGCGCGCTGTGTGACATGTCGCCCGGGCGAGCGGGACGGTGATGTTGCGTGTTGCACGGCCTGTCCCCCCCCCCCAGACGCCTTGGAAAGTTTTGTTTTAAATTTTGTGCATGTAATCGGAACCGGTTGATGGTAATAGTATAGTGCGCAGGGGTGGACTAATACATACGCAGGCTACGTAAGCGGTTAGTGCCTTCACTAGACAGAGGCTCCAAATATGTATTACAAAATGTTTAAATTAGTTCCTAAATATGAAACTTATTTTCAATATTCTAATTTTTCTAATTGAAAAGGTAGTATAATTTCATATTCTTTTTGGAATACACATCTTTAATAGGGGTCTGTTATTTGGTTAAGCTTAAGAAGACTTAAGATACTAATCTGACCTTTTTTTAAAATTGGTAGTTAAGGTCGTATCAACTAGTAGGTCATTAGCAACTACTATTGCGTGTAACGGTATGGTAACTATGAGTATGACACGATATGATGATGATGATAGGGGTGTGAAAGGACGAACACAATACAACCATGCCTGAGGCGGGACTCGAACCGGCGACCCTTCGGTCCGAGATCGCTACGGCACTACTGCCTCAGCAATGTTGGTCATCCGGACCGGCTAATCTGACATTAGCGTGTGGAAGTTGCTCAATCGTAAAAGCACTTAATCTGTGAACATGTAACCAGTGAATGACTTACATTGTTAACGTCTCTGATTATACGAGGGAGGATCGTATAATTTCATGGGTTAATACTCAGAAAATCTAGTGACGTAGATCGAGAAAAGTAAAAAGACATGGTGTCCCCAGAAGTCTGAATGAAAGAAACAAGATACAATTCTGTAAAAATGGGGGAGCCTTTTCTGTTTAACGAGCGATAAGTGACTTCCGTTGATTAGAGTAAAAACAATATTTTTAGATTTCTGCAAAAACATAAACAATTTCAATTGACCAGATAAAGTTATTTTCAACCGGGGTGCGACAAAAAGTTTCCCCTGCGTTAGAAATAAATATTTAGTCATGTCAACAAGACTATCAGATGATCATTTAGACACTTTGTCTCTCATAATAAAGTATCAAGGGATTCAATAGTCCTCACTCAAGCAGATTTTTTCATACCAGAAACAGAATCGACTACAATGTATGAGCATGATTTGGACACATTCTTTGTATTCCTTTCAAAAATCTGATTGAGATGTATCCATGAATCAACCCGAAATCAAACATTCTCATCGACGAATTCACAAACTTTTCTTTCTTCCTCTTGAGAGTGATTTTGACATTCCGCATTACGTGTTTTTTCTCGCCCTGAGCACCGCTTGCCCGCTCGCCATCGGCACCGCATGCGCTGCACCGCTCTCTGCCTGTCTACATGTCTACCCTGTTTCTATTCCCCAGAGCGACGCTTTGCATCCACGTCGGCCGGAGGAGGCTCCCGGGCAAGCCACGCGCATGGAGTGGGAAGGCGCCGTCAGGAAGGTACTTGTGGCTCCACGCTTTCATCTTCATTTGTGCTGCACAGCGTCAAAACAATTCACAAAAGAGATATTCAATGTTTAAAGCTTTTCCGAAATGAATATAAAAGCGTCAGGAACGTAAAAAACACAAATAAGATGAAGTTTAACGTTCATCAGTGTTCCTTTTACTTTTACAGAAAGTATTACTCAATCATGTGAGAATTAAAAATATTTTGTTAGATATAAATAATTTGTCTTATCTCATTTTACTAAATATCGGTAAGGCAAAACTTTTTAGAAAGAAAAATTATAAATGTTTGTCTATCCTGTTTCAAAGCAGAAGATAATGGATTTGATATTCACTTCAAATTGTCACACGTACGCCACTCCCTACTGGACAACTACGCAGTTATACAGAGTTTAAGTTACAACGTTCACGGCTATCGGAGTGCAATTTTTTAAGAATGAATTAATGAGGAAAATAGTAATTTTGCAGTCTCTAACAGTAGCAGTAACTAATGTGACACTTTGTGCAATTTCAAGAAATATTTGATACATCAATTACCAGAAACTGTGAGATGATATATGAATCATCACCTTTCTTAATTCATTTACAATAAATTTACAACTTATTGTTCGGTGATAAGATTCGACTTTGGGTTTTCAAAGAGTAAAGAAGTAATGAAGTTGTTCATATAATTATCTAATAAAGTTTGTTTATGGAAATGACTCCTTCGGGAACTGCATTGAGATACGATGACTTGTAGTACATATTAATTCGTAATGTAGCATAAAATTAAAGTGTCTTGTATTATGACATTCCTCAAATCAACCTCAAAGACGTATTTCATACAAACTTGTTTCCTCTTGCGTTCTCTAGCTAATAACATGCAACAGTAACTCATTATCAGTTGCTCTTAGCATTGATAATACAAATCTGTAAGAATATTTTTGGGTAAGGGCTTTTGAGAACCTTTATCATTTTTTATCTCGCACTCCAAACAGCCTTCGTAAACAACGCGAATTTCTGCAAAGATCGCCCAAGGGAATCTCGGAAGCGAGCTTCGAGAGGGAGAGGGAGATAAACGCCGTCCCCTCCACCGGAGGGGATGCACCACTCGCGCGCGGCCCTTATAAACCACCGAGCGCGTCGCGGCCTCGTCGCATTGTCCGCTCGGCGCTCGGAAAACCACTATTTGCTGTCGGCCGCAAAGAAATAATGAAAACATTTTTGTGGGCACGAGGCGGGGAGGGGGCAAAAGGAACAGAAGGCGAGTCACGACGGAGACCGGCGGCGGCGGGCGAGGTAGCAGGNGCCGACTCGAGAATAGTGATGACAAGGGGCGGAGGCTGGTTCGCTGGTCGATAAAGCCAACGGCAATCCCAGTGTACAGCTTCCTAAGAGCGGATACGAGCCAGTGACGGGAGAATTGTGTCAATAGCCAAAGAGATACAGAGTGAACATAAAGACAGTAGCAGGCGGTAATGAAAATTGCAGACCTCTGAATAGAGGAAACATCAGAAGCGTACGATCGTAAAAATATTAAAAGAAGAGAGATTATTCGGTATAATGAAGGTATTGAATTAGTACGAATTTGGTGTGAAAAATTGTGAGCAGAAAGTCGTAGCGACGAAGATGAAAAGTGAGGAATAGATAGGAAAGCGTGGACAACCATCGAAGCTAATGTTTGTAATATCGTTGTCAGAGCCTTTCGTGGAACTACAGCGGGGGCGGGCGGGCGGGGGGCGCCGGAGATGTCCCGCAGGGCTGCAGCCAACGGAGGTGGCAGGCGCCGGGGGACAGCAGGGGAAGAGGAGGACAAGTTGTGGGCCCATCCCTCGGGAAAGAAATGCCAGGGCAGGCAGCGAATAAAACAGTGCCGACGCGACCAACATAAATATAGCGACGGAACCACCGCAGGCCTCACCGCCTCCACAACTACCCTCAGCACAACCTTCTCCACCACCTCCAGCCCAAACATGACCACCATCGCCACTTCTCTTCTCTCACCGCAACCTACGTCACAACCTCGTCTGCCCCTCCCACTTTTCCCCACCTGCCTGCCTCCCTCGCCATCACCACCGCCGCTGTGTGTTATCTCCGTGCGTTACCACCACCGCGTCCTCGCCCCTACTGCCTCCATCCTCCCAGACACTCGCGGTTGGCCTCCTAGGGAGAGGAGCATACCTGCGGAGCAGCTTCGGATCTCCTAAAAAATACGTCGGGCGACATCACAAAGTAGGTCGACCATAGTGCGAAAATCTTTGTGTAGGAAAGGTTCTCAAAGTTGTAGCTGTGACAGCCGCAAAGTTACGAGAGTCGTTTAAAGAATACAATCACAAAAGAAGTATTTTAAAATCTTTTCATTTTAAAAGTTTTGAATGAGTCAGCTAAGAATAAAATGTCTTCTTTAATAAATATAGGGACCCGTGTCACCGGTGCACAGTTTTTAATTATGTGTTTTAACCGATTTTATGAAACAAGGGGTCCCTTTTTTTCTTACTGCATATCATTGATTTTTTTCTCGGAAGTCGCGGAGCAAATTGTCAAAACCAAGAGTCTGAACACTAAAACAAGGTACCTAGTAAAACACATGGCTTGAATTATTTCGCATCTAGTATTTTTCTTTATTTTCATCTTGTTCTTCTTACTTCAGAAAGAAAAATTAACAATTGGATGTTCATTTGTAGCGAATGTAACTACAGAACAAATATTGATATAAATCTGTAAACATCACTAAAAATCTCGTAAAAAACATACTGGAATAACGCACAAGAATTTGTCGAAAAGTCATGTAATCCCGCATCATCAAAATTTACATTATCGTCTCAAAGCCCTCGAAAATATTATCGCCTTTTTTTCATTCACCCGGTGCCATTTGCACGTCATACAGTTCTCCATTAGAGAGTTGGAGAGCACCTTGCTGCTGTCCAAACAAACACGAAGCGCCAGCGTTCGCCAACGATATCGCGAAGCAAGCCCGCGGCGTCTTTGAGGAATTTCGTTTCGTGGACACGATTACATCTGTCGGTGCGCAGCGCAATTACATACGAATTAGGGGAGTTGGACGCCTGCCGAGCGAACGCGTCCGCCGCCTGCGCGACTTACTGGACGCGGCCTGCAGAGGCGCCGTTCTCAGAACGAGCGCTAGCTGCGTCTCCTAGAAAAAGGCTCCGTTCTTTGCCGCGTCATTGCCAGCAGGTGCAAAGAGAGCTTTTCGCTGCTTTCTGAAGAGCCCCTGGCCGGAAATCTTCGTGGATTTTTGTATTGTGATGACTTGGTGAGGTGTTTAAAATTAGCTTTGCTGACATTTCGAAATTGTCCTTTGTGATTACGTTAAAAGAACTATATGAAAGAGTACACATAAGTGCTTCCAGCAAGAAGAGAACGTTGAAAAGTCAACATTTGCAATTTGACATCAGTTTGTGTATTTTTTACGAGGCATATAAGTAACGATAAGTAATGAAATAAGCTTCAGAAAATTTTATTTTGATTTAAAAAAAGTGAATACCCACAACTGAAAAATCAGTAATTTACATTGTTTAAACGGCTAATCCTTCAGAAAAGATTCCAGGATTTTCCTAGTGCGTTTTAAATTTTATTTTGTTTGCATGCCGGTTATCAGAGACATCTTGGGCACTTTGCGCAAACATTATATCAATAAACCAAAGCAAATATTTGTTAGTTTAGCGAAGTAAAATTGTGATAGGGAGCAATTTTTGAGCCAATGGACCGAATGTACATGTATTGATTACAGATTACAATCTTAAGATTACTTAAAGGGAAGCCATTGCCAAACAGTATCACAAAAAAACTTGTATTGTGAAGAACATTTGAGAAATTTCGTTCTCAGAAGGCAATTTTCTCAAACGAGCAACTGGTTTCGTAAAGATCTACTCTAATTACTTCACTCAATCTGCTCTCACCCATCGCCGAATACTGACGCTAGATCGTTTTCTATTTAATCAACATTTATACTATATTTCAATTATTTTTTGTCTATTTTCTTTATAATCATTTACACTACTCGTATAGGAGCTGAACTACGTTAATTCAATTTGTCATAGAGAGATAACTTCCTCTTTATTTTCTTCCTCATGTATATACTCATAGAGTGTATGGGAATGCTTCAATACTGCCTCATTATTTACAATTTTTTCAATTATTTATTTTATTTACAATATTTACAATATCGACGCCATTTCCCGTCAGCCTTCTTTCATCCCATCACCAATCTTCTGAATATCCAGAACCCACCTCTCTCAAGCACGACCTCATTCTTTCCGCAGGCCTTCCTTGCCTTCCCAACGAGCCGTCGGACGGAGGGACCTTGATCGTGCACGAGTTCGGAAACCCTTACGCTATGCGCCACCGATATCTCCACCAGCGCCTCACATTCGATTGCCGAGCGGGCGGCGGGCCAGTCCACGCAACGCCGAGGAGTCGTTCAATTATCCGGCTCCGCGCCGGATCAAGGGCCTCCGCGCATTCCGACTCACAGCGCCGCGAGACGCAGGAATGCGCTTATTACCGACTTCGCACGCAACCCGCGCTCGCCGCCGCCGCCGCCGCCGTTGTTATTTACCCGGTCACTAAGAGGCGCCAAATTAAGGGCTGCGCCAGGCTGGCTGGGCGGCCAAAGCGAGGCGGTGTGAAGCGGCGCGGCGCGAGGCGGAGCGTGGCGCGGAAGCCCCCAGGAACGCGGGAGTTAAGATCGAATCGGAGCGGTGTTAGCGGGCGTCGTGCTCGGCCACTCGTCCGGGGGTTCACACGGGGGAACCTTGTCCCCTGTACTCTAACTCGCTTAGTGGTTCCTCCCCAGCTCTGCAACTGAACTCGTCTGCTTATTCACCCGTTTTCGTACGTTTATTCGCCCTTTCTATGCCACCAAGTTTTACGAGCCCGGATTACTAGCTAACTCTGGCGGTTTTTCTTTCTCGCTTTCCGGTAACGGCCCGATGTTACTGCCACGATTACACGCCTGCTTGCTTATTCAGCTATCTGCAAACACGCTCACTCATTTACTCTCCTAGCTGTTTACTCGTCTACCCTCCTGGCCAATCGCTCCTTCGTTTAATCACTCGACCACCAATTTACTTGTTCGTCTGACTTGCCAACTACTACTACTACGCTCGCTGCCTGCGAAGTGTCTACGTTCCTCTACCGTTTCAGAGGCATTTTGAAGAAGATAGAGATCTCGAAATATCGATAAATGAGCACACAATTTCCGCAGGAAATTATAGGGAGAGGGGATGCGCAGACTGTTATTTATTTTCATTACGAAAATCACCCATCGTTGTTGCCGTTTCCTGCAGCCGCGGCGCGGGGCGGGGCGGGATTAAACGGCCTGATCCAGATCGCCAGAACGGGCGATTGTCATTGAGGGAGTTGTGGGTAGCGAGATGGGAGATGATGGCGGGCGATGGGAGGAGAGGTCGGCGGGGTCGCGTAACGAGGGAGCGCAGGTGGGAGCCTGAGTATTTGGAGTGGAGATGACTTCGCTCCGATGGAAAGGCTCTCGAAGAGCTACCGGCTTGCCGTAGGCAGCTGGCTTTCGTGGAACTTCGGAATTACTCTCCAGTCGAAGGTTGGAGGGTGTGGATACGAATGTTTTTCCAGAAGAACTGAATAGGAATTCCGTGAAATAGATCACGAGTATATCAGAGCTCATAAGATACGTTAAATTGCGTTAGTATTCGAAGGTGACAAATAGACATGCAAAAATAAATAATAAAGACGGAAGAACCATTTTTATCAAGTAGTTGTTTTCATTTTATTAGAGATTTTATCTAACAATAAAACTATATTTTGTAGGCTGTTAAATTAAAAATGAAACAACAATGCATACTATTGCAAAATATTGCGATAAAATACAGTTCCAAGAGGCAGGCATTTTTTTCTTGGATAGGATCACTGTTAAATATGATGTGCATATGACATGGGAATTGTTATAGACATATTTGAAATGTATATTTGTAATATCTTTTGTAAAATAGTATGGCCTGCAGCAACGGAAATTTTGCTCTAGGAAAGCCGCATAAAATGTTTGTTTGTTTTTTCAAAAAATGCACACACTGCTCAGAATGTACAACACAGTGCTCAAAGCAACAAATGAAATACTATCGTATAAAACTGCAACAAATAAAATATTTTAACAAAAATAGACTCCAGTAATACTCCAATACAATAGTACATATACAATGCAAAAGTGTACATTTCATGAACATTAAAAAAAATCCATAACGCAACAAGAATAGCAAAATATTTAATCTTCCTTCCTTTAGCATTGCTGTCACGTGAAACAGAATTGGTGTAAGCAGTGATTCTTTGAGTATAATAGTTCACTTGCTATACGCAGTACGATAATAGGCAAATACTCGTAACACAAAAATTTGCAATTTTCAGACCAAATCTGTTACATTGCTATTCGATTTTCCACAAGTTCCTGGGTATTTATTGAAACCATAGACACCTCTCATTTGCCTTGAGAGTAATTACTTTTCATTCAATTTCTACATTCAAAATTATGAATATTCATAGCTATCCGAATTTTGCTTTCCCCTTGTTATTTTGAAGAAATTGTGCCCATGTAACATGTTAAACAATTGTAATATATTTGGATGCATTAAAGGTTGATCCGTATCTGGGAAACTAATGCCAGTAAGATCAGATTATCTAGACCCAAATAAGGGAAATATTGTTTTTACGAACATTTACATAAGCAACGCTACGGGCAAATTCCCAGGACAAGCCACAACTGCTCCTTAAACACAGGTCTAGCGGAGAGAAGACTTGTATAATTAGATTCGCTCGCACGCAGCAGGCGCAGAATATCTGTTCAACTCATAAATTACGCGTCACGAAAGTTTTAGATTCTTGGAGTCGTTAAACAGCCACAAGAATTGGAAATACTCCTGGAATTTTCTCCCCATGAAATTTATTGCGGTTGGCCACGGTTGCTGCGCTTGCCTGCAAGAACGGATTTGGCGCTCGCATTGGATATGCATGTACGGGCTCCCCAAATCGTGACAACTCGCATCTCTCTTACACCGAAAATTTTCATGTTTGCGGTAACACGCGGCGACTTTTAGACAGCTTAACGATTGTGGCTTGCCAAATGAAATTTTAACGAAAGAAACATTTCCAGAGAAACTTTCAATAAGTTTATGTAGATGTTCCGGATCATGGGTTTGGTCAGAGTAGAAATTAAAACACTAAATCATTCCAGTCAGTTTACTTTTCGGAATTTTAATTCCAGCATCAGGGCTAATTATGTTATAAGAACAACTATACCGTTAAAATGTAACATGCAAATATAATGTGTTACAACATATCAATAACATTTAACTTTGTGTGTTAGACTTATAACTCCAATACATAGAGCACTGTTGACATACTAACTATATTAATGTTAAACTAATTAAGTTAATTGTTTTTGTGCTTATTGTATTATTAGCCCTGACGATGGAATTAACTATTCCAAAAACATCGGCAAACTGGAATGATTTAATATTTTAATTTGCACTTTTCCATTACACACACTTATTTTTACCGTCAACATTTCAAACAATTTAATTATATTTTTGTGAAGTTTCGGCTTTCTGATGAGGATTCAAAAATTTTATTTTGCGAAAAAGAATTATGCAATACTTACACAGAATAATGAACACTGTACCGCATTCCAATAAGAGAACTTTACACCACTGTCATTTAACTAATATTAAAATTAAGTTTTGAACGTACACATGAAACATCGTTTCGATGTATGGCGTGCTTGATTACACCTCATGCTAATTACTGATATATCCAAAACGCCTACGCATCAAATTCTGGATGAAACATTAAATAGTCTTTGTGCGTACACCATCATCCCTTTTCGCTCAAAGCAATGAATCAACATCGACATTATCCAGCTTCGATACTTCGCCATTTAAATTTTATTCAGTTTAATTTTTTGCGCGATTCATTTTCCTTACCAAGCTGCAACGCGAACGAACTTTCGCTTCCCCAACCGCCACCACATAAACATGCCGTACTCAAATCCAAAGGCAACACAGAAGAAGAACACACACACATGAACGAACGCAATGAAAACAAAATTAATACCGCACAATAGTTTCGCTTGCGAGCAACACGGCACGAAATCGATAACAACACGGCCGCTCTAAACACACTTTAAACTGCAATCGTGCGAACCCGCTGCTCAAACTACATTTAAGTGGTTTGCATAAGCAGCAATCAATATCGCTTCATGGGAAACAGGTATCTATCGACGTCGCTTCGCTGAATGCAAAGATCGCGCACGCACCGCCAGTGCATTCTCGACGTACTTTCTTCTCCAGTCCTCCTTTCGGTGACATTTACATCTGAATGCCTCGTGTCTTTAGCTCGGTGACTTTACTCATTTGCGGTGAGTCGTTTTCTCTCTGGGCTCACACAGACGCTAGCACCTTCCAGGGCGAGGCATTTATTCACCATTCCGCCTCAAGCGTAAGATGACGTACTATAAGGATCATAACGCGACTACAAAACCTCCAACTCATCCCCAGAACACAAAATATAAAAAAAGAGGTGATAAAAATCTCCCTCGAGTTATTAACTGGAAAATACAACACATAAACGCTCAGCGTATAACATCTCTCAGTTTCTAACAAGTACAATACGCCATCCCAGCACTGTATACTTCACCTCGACACGAAATAAAATCAGATAAGCATATCGATCCAGACTTATTACCTACCGGCGTACTAGCGCGAGGAGGTTCGACATATGACCCAAAAATTTAACGCGTTGCAAGGCTGTATGTATCGTGAGAATCGCACTCGCACTAAAGTCGCGGGACTGGTCCATAAGTCGCGGGCGGATGGGACGGCAACAACGCCGGCGGTGGGGCGGCTTCGCCTCAGATTGCCGTCACCACCGCCGCCCCAAGTCACAACAATTACCCATATCACCATCGTCGCACACAACGGGTTTCTTTTGTGGCCGTTTCCACTGCCCGCTCTTCCCCACTTCGTCGATGCCGTCGCTGTCACCGCAATATCGACGCCCTTGCCACCTCTACTCATCACTCACCGTCACTCATAATTACCACTAATGACCCCTCACACTCGTTACCCCCCCCCCACTATTGCCCCTCCGTCACTATGGTGACCGCCCTTATCATTGGTTCCGCCTTCTCCGCCGTCACAATCACCATTGTTAGAAACATCGTCATCATTACCGCCATCGCAAACGTTACATCATCGTCGTCACCTCTATCTCCAACATTACCGCCCCAGCCATCACCACATCATAGTCATCAACATTATCACAGCCGTAACCATCGACACCAACATCGTTTACCCGGCACCTTCACCCAAGCCAATTTTTCGCACTTCGCCGAGCGTTGATGATGTTTGTGGGTGGGCGGAGTGGTGCAGAGTGGTGAGTGGCGGAGGCGGTGATGCCGGCGGCGTAGGCTGTTAGGCGTCGTGGAGCCGAAGGCAGCCGCGCCCGCAAAATTATTCCCCAGCGTAAACAGGGCTCCCTGCGGCGCGCATCGGCGGTAGGCCGCAGGGCGTTATGGATGCAGGCCGGACGGTCGCAAAAGCGCGCGACATTTAATCGGTGCGATAAAGTCGGCGGCGGAGCGGTTTCCAGCCGGCGTTGCGACAGACTTAGCGGTAAAATCCACCCGAAGGAAGATTAACCCAAAGGGGGTTGGCGTTTGGAAGGAAATACCCCCAGGTGCCCAACCCGGAATATTTTGGGAAGAAATAGCCGGTTTCGGTTCCCATGTTACAGATGACACACAAAAAGATCCTGATAATTGCCAGCATTTTTGCGCGAATTCGTACCTCTTTTATTTCTTCTATCTACTTTGCTTGTGCAATATATCTTAGTAGTAATGGCGCCATACTGTTGACATGTCTATTTAGAAACTAAGCGACTAATAATCTTACAGAAAGCCAGAAGTCGTGAAAATGCGAAAACACTTATTTGGACTGAATGGCGAAAAAATATATGATTGTGACACTTTCTAAGAACAATGGAAAGAGTTGTTTCTAGTTCTTCGGAAGAAAGAATCCCCGAGCTAGTGAGTCTGGTAACGTCTGAGATCATCTTCTTTAGCAACTCTCGTGAGGTTTTATTTCTGTTTCAAGATTCATTTTCAATATTTATTGAGGTATTAAAAGAAAGAACACCCCAAAGCAAGCTTAAAGCAATAATATTTTATTTTACTTCGTTGAACGTGACGTTTTCATAGTACGCCTTCTTTTTAGAGTTCATGTTCACGCGCGTTATTCCAATGAGAGTTGTGAGCTTGAAACCTAGGCTTCTTGTTTTTGACCATAATTTGAAGAATGGCAAAAATTATGAGCACCGTTTCTCTTAACCTAAATTTATACGAAGTATTAGTTGTAACTTATCTTTATATACATATTCCTTTGTATATTTGTATAAAGCTGTCAGCTCTCTTTTATGTATATGCAAAGATCACTTACGTGAAAATATTCTACTTTCATCTGACTAATGAAGATGTTT
>BOPP01000011.1:16805651-16838950 GCA_017312745.1 Gryllus bimaculatus
TTGCGACAACGCGACCGGCGAGGCTGCTAGCGGCAGCGGTCGGGGTGAACGAGATGCGGTTGGGAGGAGTCGAAGCGGAACACAAACGGCGTGGAATGTGTGCTGTTGGTGCAGGAATTGTGACTACATTATATAACATATTTGAAATTATATTTGACATTTCGTCGTCGATAATGGACAACCACCTATGTGACGGAATTGGCATTTTTTACATTTGGCATCAATGATTCAGAATTTGCTACGTTTTAGATTTGATAAGAAAATGTCCAAAGAAATTATAGTCTTAAAATAGAAGCATCCTAAACACTTCCTATGTAAACTTTAAAACGTATTGATGACACAATATGGATTTCGCTACATGGATTTATTGTAATATTTTTCTGAGAGCACCTTACGATGAAACTTAATTACATTTTCAAATGTTCAAGGACACAAGAAAATATCACCAATATAATAATGGAAAAATATCAAATCGTTGTCATAGAATACACAATATCTTCTTGTAAAAAACATAATTTCCCATTTAACACGAACAATATTTATGCCATTTTTTGTACTTCATAAACACATGCAAATCAATTCAATTATCAATTCCGGAATTAAGCATTATGAAACAGATCGAAGTCACTCATATTGTAAAGAGTGCTCACTGAGGCATTAAAGACCTTTAACTACAATAGTTAAGTGTATAAGTTGAGCATTCCTCTTGACTAAATTAAGTATTTGTTGTGTTGACACTACACTATTAACTTTTAAGTTCAGGATGTTATGTACCTTCAATGATGCTTCACTTTTATGATAAGAAATGTCATCACCAAGTACCATGATGTTGAAATATTGCAAATGGTAGAAATGCTGCTTTGCCCTCTACTTGAAGAAGAAGAAAAAGAAAAAAGCGCAAATGTACCAGCGCAGTCAGGAGAGAAAGCAGAATGGCAGTGAGGGTGCCGGCACCAGCATCGTCAGCGCCGTCGACGGCAGGGACGGCGGCGGGGCGAACTAACGCGATGCTGGAGCGCCCACGTGCCCGCCAGAACTGTCAATCATAAAAAATAAAAGGTCTTTGTACTCGGCGCCACAAGACCAAGTCGTGCCCGCGTGCGCGCGCCGGCCCCGCCACCGTGTTATACTAAGGGTCTGATCGTACGCCGCAGGGACGGGTGGGGAGCGCGTTGGCGAGGGAGGAATGTCACTGGTTATGGCCGCGGGGCGAAGAGGTACACGGCGGAGGAAAAGGAAGGACTGCGCGGCGACCGAAGTAGTTGGCGCGACAACCGTGGCAACGCGTGCGACATTTTTCATTCTCACCAGCTACCTGGATTCTCGGCCATTCACACTCCTTTCCATGCTCTCCGGGCAGAAATGTATAATTTCTTTTTGATTTGGTAGTGATTCCAATCCGTTAATCTGTTCTCCTGCACTCATTTTATTTGTATTTTAAAAATAAATCCAAGTTAGGTACAATCAATTCGGTGAATAATTCATGATTATAGTATAATAATATTATACTACCATAAGTCGTTGCCGTGCGTTTCGTATGCTTTGGTGGATATATAACCAACATTTTAAATTAGTATTCTATTTGAGTGTATATTATTTAAATATCAGTTCGAGCAAATACTTAATAACATTTGGAATTTAACATGATCTTAAACTAAGAGGATTGAATACTTGTATTCATGCAAATACTCGAATTCACAACTTACTGAAATTATGTGTGAGCAAAATTTATGAATCGACAGACAAAAGTCGTTCTAGTGTGACGATCCCACAGTACTCTACTTTCAGAGCCCACGTTTGTAGTAAGCAAAGAGGAATCGTTTACCGTGAAGCCTAACACTGCAAAAAATTTAATGATGTCTTTACAAGGCGATATCTTCTTTACGTCTTTGGTCGTTATTGTGAAGAATGCTATCCCAACCTGCTAGTGAAGTAAATGCGAGAGACTAATTTTAAAAGTGGTTAAATGGAAGTACTTGTGCTAGTTAGGGGAAGACGCTCTGAAAGAGAAAGCATCGCAGGGATAAGGGTAATTTAGGTGCCAATAAATGAGTAGTTATTAAGCCGCTGATTGACAGTGCTTGCTGTTGCTATAAGGAAATGTAATTCGCGCTTCTAGTAATTTCTACACAAAAAGCTCTTTTCAAAATGCGGTCAGATGCCGGGTGATTAGTTTTATTGAAAAGCATTTCATGTCTTCAATAATGTGCTCTTAAAATAAAATGAAAGAAATAACAACAAATTATTTCAAAATTAAGAATAAAACATCAAATATTAGTATCACAATTCATACGTATGTTGAACCCTGCCTCAGAAACATTAATATTCAAATTACAAGATCTACTTTACAGCAAATTCTGAGCCCTTACGACCTCCTGCATTTCTTCACAGATGTTAAATCCATAAAAAAAATCGTTAGTTACTCTGTTGACAGTTCGTAATGGTAGAAGCAACGTAAGAGATAACCGACTATCAAAACACTAGGATGCTTCTGAATTGTTCTTGCCATATAGAATATGTATTTGTTGAATTCAACACAACATACTTATTACATATAAAAGTAGCTTAATATGCGATATAGCTGTCGTTCCTATGCTGTATAAATCGCTTTATTCTACGAAAGAAAATTAAGCACCCTTATATATGTTTAATATCTTTCAATAATGTCACATTTTTGCTAAACATGTACTCTGGAAAACATTATGTTTCGCACCATTTCACTTCTTTTACTTTAATAAATGAAATTAAACGTGTTTTATAGAAAAGAACAATACTGGGCATAAGACATATAAATATTGTATTCATCGAATAACTACCAGCTCTATTGTTCACCGTTGTGAACGAGAGGGAATAAGGTTAGCGCTGGCGTTCGCATATCGGCTATCCTCGGCCGCGGCCTCCTCCACAGCCCATCAATTCCGAATCAGCAGCTTCGTGCACTCTCCACGCGAGGCGCCACCGGCGATGGCGGCGCGAGATACGCGACGCCGGCGTAGAAAGGCCGCCCCGCGCGGCGCGCGTGTTCTTTGCGCTTAATCGCCACCTCCCCCTCTGCCTCGCGGGGGCGGAGCAGGGCGCGGCGCGCTTCCTCGTTCGCGCGGAAGATTTAGATCCCCTGCGGCAGGCGAGGCAGCAGGCCTGCTGCGGGCGCGCGGACGAGCGGTTCCCACAGTTCGCAGTGACGGAGACGTCCACCTCCACACCCTACGCGGCCCAACCACCTCTCTTCATCGCCACTCGGAATCCGCCCTCACCCACCCTGCCCAAAGCATCGCGAGGCCGGCGCGCACAGTGGCAGACGAACGCGCGGCGGCTGCGGCGGCGACGGGCTTTACGGGCGGACGTTCTCGTAAACGTCCAGAACAATCTGTTGGCAGTGGTAACGAGCGTACGAGCAGCGAGCGTCCTCCCGCCGCCCACGGGCGTCGTGAGAGCCCGGGGCGATCGCAGCGCTTTCTACCGGCGTGCGCGGCGCTTCCCGCCGGAGACCCGCCCGTTACTTCCGGACAATTGCGAACGGGTCGCCCCGGCGCGGCGGAGCCCTTTAGCCTCCACGAGCAGCTCGGGACCGAGCGATTTTATTGCGTGTTCGCCAAACCTTCCGATAGCTACGTAGACGTGTTCGACGTAAGATTCGTTTTGACAGAGTTCTCAGCTTCTGGTGCTACGTTTGAGACCAAGTATACACCTCAAAGGTTAAACGGCATCTTTTTTTTTTTAATTCTAGGACTTCATTGGCCTTCTAACAGATTTGAAATATTGAATGCAGATTTAGATTATTTGTAGGAAGATATATGGATTGCCTTTGTGGGATGTTTTACTACGTTAAGCAGGAATCGAGGAATTTGTGATAAAGGATAATTTGGAATAATGATAAAGGAGAATAGTTGCCACAATATTCGTCGGTGTGTTTGAGTTTCTGTAGACAAGAACATATTGTTAATATCGCTACCGTATTGTTGTTCACTCACTGAGGGCAGATTGGTATCTAAAACACTATATCATTTCAAACAAAATATTTTATTTCTGTACTAAAACCATTTTATATTAATATATGAAAATAGCGTAAATGAAGTGTGAATGTATCAAATTGCTTCCCACACCTTAATTTCTTCTCAAATTACCATATCTTGTTTCCACGAACAATCAATTTCAGACAGCTGAAATCGTGCACTTAAAAGCACGCCAACCACTCAAAACATTGATTATTGTGGTGTGCAAACTCACATAAGAATTCCCATTCATCACATCTTTACACTTCCGTAACCCCATTATGACTAACAATCTCGCACACACAAAACGAACCATTAAACACGCCATTCCCACAACAACATTATTCGACCGTTTTGTTCCACTCCGCGACCGACCGCAACGCCCCTCCAAACCGACGTTCGTACCTTTCAAGTCATTCAAATCTCTCGCAACGAAAATCCGCGCGCCGCTTTTCATATCCCGCGCACAGCCGCACCCGCTCCCGCTCCGGCTGCCGGCCGACCTCCAACGCGGCCCCGCGGGGCACACGGCGACAGCGCGCGACGCTCGCCGCAGGGTGACCGCTCGTAAATAACAGGCTGTTGACGCGCTGGGGGTTGAAGGGAGGGGATCCTGCCTTCGCGAATATAAATCGTGAGTTGCCACCCTCCTTTGGAGAAGCCCGCTGGCCGCTGGATGGCTGCCTGGTTGGATGGGCGGCCTGCGCGCGAACGCAGGGCGCCCTTGGACCCGTAAATCCCATGAGGCGGCGACCGACCTGAGAGAGGAGAGCGGTGGTGATGTGGTGTGTGTCGAGGCGCCGCAGGCTCCCAGTGGCACGGAAAAGGGAAATGATGGTCCAAAATAATTTCTATTTTGTAAGATCTTTTCACCATAATTTAGTAAAACAGCGAAAACAATGTTCATTGAATAAATGCAATTGATAACCGTCCTAATGCATTATATAGCAAATGTGTATCCCATTTACAAATACGTTTCGACCTATATCCCCATTATTTCAGATGATCAATAATTCAAAAGATAGTGATACAACTTTAGAGTTCAAAATACGAAAATATCCAAAAATGGATCATGAACAATATTAGTCACCATAAATTATATATTTTTTCTATTCAATACATATCTCTTAAATGCTTTTAACACATTGCATGATTTTCTGAGAATTTTCAAACACGTGTGTTGATTCCGTTTCTTAAGGACAAATTGTAACGGCCGGGCGTTTTGGCCTCTCTCTGTTGCGCCCCGCCCACTCGAGTGTCGTCGGCCACCGAGTGGGAGGGGCCGGGGCGGCGAGCGCCCACCCCTCGCGGACATCCCCATTCATCACGGGCGGCGGGGCCACCCAGAGCGCCGCCCTATCAGATGGTGTTCCATCCCCGGCGCCCTGTCGTCGCCGCACACCGCCTGCGGCCACGGCCGCCGCCCACGCCTCGCCCCCCGTGCCCCCTTGGCCTTCGACGCCGCCTCCCTCGCCCCCGCCCCCGCCCTCGCCCTCGTCCTTGCTACCGTCATCAACTCCACTACTCGGTTTTGCCTCCCATGACTTCGCCCTTTTTCACTTTCCCGTATACGTACGTATATACGAAGTAATATACCTAGTATAGTGAAAGTTACGTAATTCTGCGACAAGCGATTTCGACATTTCAACAGAAATACATTTTAGGGGGTCTCCTGATATCAAAGAAGTAGTTCCCCCCTCCCCCAAAAAACAAACATTCGTCCGTCCGTTTGTCTGACCGTCCGTTCGTTTCACCTGTCTGGTGTATGTCAACATAACTAGCGCCTAAATCATGCGAAGGAGTTTTTCCAAATTGAAGAACCCGTGACCGTTTGACCTGAATCGAATTTGAAAATCATTCATTAGTTTTTGGGGGTACATTTCATGAAGCCCCTGGGACATTTTCAAAATTTTCTCAACATTGGCTCCATTTATTTTTTAAATTTCTTATAAGAATAGAGTAAAATGCACTTATGAATGTCGCAAAGGTCCAATTTTCCCTATTAACTGTGAATTACCGAAAATTTCAAATGTTTGAATTTTTTCCTGATCTTCCTACTATACAACTGCTATTCAAATACTAAACTGGAATTAAAATTTAATGGTTGGAACGTTGCGAATTCCGCATTCAATACGTTCGTGTTGTTAAGTGCTAAGCAGATACGAAACAAATGCCGCGAGAAATGTAAGATGTCTTCAAGGGTGGAGAAGTTCGAAATGAAGATGGTAGATAAGATGGCAGGTCGCAGTGATGGAGGTGGCGAGGTTTTGCCGGTCAGGTTGCGCGTTGGGTGTGAAAGAGCAGTTGGTGAGGCAATGTTACCTCTTCAACAAATGTTTATGGTAATAGAAAGTTTGTGAAAATAATAATGAATTTGTGGTGAAAGTGCTGTGTATTCACTTTGCCATCACCAACAACAATAGTTGGCACTGAAATAACTTCACATATTTTAAGTTTCAAAAACGTTTGCTTATTGATTTCTTGAATAGATTCATTCTTCTTGATGACAGGTGTATCTTGCAAAAAACATAACCACACCGATATTCGCCAACAAAGGTAATCTGACTCGTGTATTGTGGTTATTATTATTATTATTGTTATTATTATTTCCATCGCCACCTATTGGATATATGTATAAAATACATAACAAAATATGAGTTCTACCTATTATTTAGAGATTCAATCCATTTTTCCAACCATCAGATATCATTTCTACTCCAATTGACTATTTTGTAGTACATTTTACTTCCAACCATAAGAAGAAAACTGAGAACGTCGAACCCGACAGACGAATCACTGACTGTTGAAATTTTTACAGCTACAATGTACTAAAATATTTAACTTTTTTCCTGGAATCTTCTATCATCTATTTCTTGTAGCCGATATATTGCCGTGAACCGAGAAACACGCTCGAGTGGATATAATATTCTCGAGCCGATATTTTGCCTCAAGCAGCAAATGCGTTGCTGAGAGCTACGTTAGCCCTAGTCCACCTAACCCAAGTCACCAGCGCGGCGCGGCTCGCAACGTACGCGACGCCAGCCTCAGCCGGCAGAGCGCGTGCGGCGCGTCCGTCCATTCCGTCGGGCCGCGGCCAGGGGCAGTGCGTCGCCCCTCGCGACGGCGCTCGCCAAATTGCGCGGCCGCTCATACGGCCGTCTTTACGGCTGCACCTGGGCTCTCGCAGTCATTTGCTAAACAGTGCGCGAGTGCATAGAGGCGGCTGTAAAAGCGCGACGCGGACGGAGGTAGGCGCTCGCTTTCTTCAACTTTTATTTTGTGTTGGCGGCGGGGTTTTTGTTATTGCGCAACGAGATGGGCTGCGGCACGCGTGGACGTGCAAGAGAAAATTCACTTCCTTTGTGTCCATGCAACGGAGATGATGTGGACGGTGCAAAATTCATAACATAGTGAATCTTGAATTTCAACATCTGAAATTCCTTAGTATCTCAAAATTGTATTCACTGGCCCTAACCTTTCCTTGTCACTCGAGCGTACGTTAACTCTTAATTGTGATCCGTTTCCCTTCATATTTAAGAAGTAGAATTTCCTCCTTAAATGAACCTTGCAACACTACACAAGTTAAACTGACATGTAGTATTTAATACCTTACATAAGACTTTTAGGCGATTAATTTTCATCTAAAGAGGAAAAGTTATCTAAAATGATGTGATAGTATTACAAAAAATACTCATATTAGTAAATAAGGTCCCATAGTGCGCAATCACCATGTCACAGTCGTTGTTCGCAGGATTGTTATTGAATTAAAAGCACACTTTAAGAAAATATCATTTTTTTAATGTAGGTGCACAATAGTTTATGTAGAACTGCAATTTCGACATATTTCGTTATAACTATGGAAAACATTTAAATAAATCAGCAATTTAAGCAACAGATAATAAAGTCACATTTTCAAAGTTAATAATTTACTCCGTCTACGCATACGTCCGTATTTCATCTCTCTTGCAAATTCTGAAATTCCATTGTTCATTAGTGTTAATCAAAAGCGTTTTCTCAATAATCGTATCTGCTCGTGTAGTAAGAGATTATAAGTTTGGCATCCTTTATGCTTTTCGCGACGTTCCAGCTACTCCCACGTCTCCAGCGACCTGCGGAATCGCGGCGCGGCGCGGACCGAGGCAAGAGGGGCGGCAGGCCGTGGGGCACGGACGGTACGGTCCTCGAGGGCGAGCTTGTTAGCCGGCAATTACACGCGGCTTGCCGGGGGGGCGGCTCCGCTGCCACCGCCCATCCCCGATTGCCTACCCTCCCGCGACACGGGTCGCGCGGTCAGATTTACGGCAGCTGGGCTCGCGCGCGGAGTCGGAGGGAGGGGGGAGGATGAGTCTAGTGGGTGGGCGAAGAGGCGGCGGGAGAACGGGTGAGAAGGGGGACAATTGGGTGAAAAAGAAAGAAACGAAATGATGAACGAAGGAGAAAAGGTAGGAGGCGCGTACTGAGGGGCAATGAGCTGGTGTCTGAAGAAAATGGGAAAAGAAGTAATATGACAGTGGAAACGCAAGGATACAGATAAATAACTGTAATAAGGGATGAAACTAGAAGATGCACACCGAAGAAAGGGCATATTATAGTAATGAATGTTCTTGAGAAACTGGAAACTGAAAAGTTGACAAATTAGAGCCCAGAACTGGTCGATAAATATTACAATAACTACGTAGATCATATGCATAACATGCATAATAGAGAGCAAGACCGGAGTGTGGTCGGAACCGAAGACATGTTAGTGAAAAGAACAGTGCACAAATCAGTGCAAAAGACTGTGAACAGGAGGGAAGACGGTTTGGTGCGCAGACGGTAGAAAGAACAAACGGCACAACAATTTTCAGGAAGGTGGGAAGGACTGTACAAGGACAATGTGCAGGAAGTGAGCACAACAACGAGCAAGGCACAAGATAAGAAAAATGGTGGACGGAATACTATTTCCGACAATGGCAAGCAGATCATTAGGCGAACACACGAACAGATTGAAAAAAAGGTAAAATGAACAGACGGCCTTTCGTAAAGTGGACAAGTCGAATTGCAGAGGATTTCCCCGTCATTTATCTCTTACCAACGGGGCATCGGCCGAGCCGGGAGAATCTCTAACTTCCCGCATGTGTGGCAGAGTAGTGTGTGTAAGTGTAAGTGTGGGTCTGCATATCCTAGGGAAAACGTTAAACCAACGAATGACAAAAAAAGATCACGCGCGGTCTGATTCCCGTTTGTTAAGGAACTACTCCTGCATTCGCCTCATATGGAAAGAAAAAACTAAGGAACACTACCAATCATAGCAACTAGCCTCTAGATTTCCATTTCGGACAGCGACTGAATTCGATCTAGCAATGTACGTCGTGTCACAAATCCAGCACCGGCGGGACTCGTACTCCAGAATCCTCCAGTGGGAGGCACCGCAGTGACAACGCTTGTTTCCCTGAGCCACCGCAGCCCGAGAGGTGAGGTGGACGGTGCTGGCGCCCACGCCATGGCCAAAGCCCTGACGGGCGGGGCGCTGAGACACCCCTTCCTCCAATTAGATCGCAGCCGCGTTAATTGAGCGCTAACGTGATTTAGCGAGCACGGCTACGCGTCTTAATCGGGGTCGCCAACTGTCCTGCACCAGGCGCCGCCGCCGCCGCTCCTTCCGAACCCGTCACCCGCGCCGCCTCCATTGCCCACCCCCACTGGCCGTAAAACCAGATTCCTTCCACACTTTACTGTGGGAGCAGTCTGGCTTGGATTTTGTATATGACCTATTCTGATTCAGTGTATCCTGTAGTGAGTGAGTGTGTGTGTGTGTGTGTGTGAGAGAGAGAGAGAGAGAGAGAGAGAGAGAGAGAGAGAGCGTGTGTGTGAGAGAGCGCGTGTGTGAGAGAGCGTGTGAGTTAGTGAATGTGTGTATTACTGAGTTGTTTCACGTAGTAAATCAAAATGGTTGAAGGACTTCCAGAACGATCTTACATTTTCTTATTTGACAACTCACTTTCAGCGTTGCTTCGTCAATTTTGTGAACAGATTGTCGTGTCCCCGTTTAACAACTCATTGGGCTCGTAAATTCACTCAACACTATAATAATCATGACACTAATGGCTCAATTCTACTTTTTTCAGTTTAATTAACAAATTGTGTTTACCCTACTGATATTATCTCTTTCGTTTCTTCCAAACTCGTGTCTCTCACTTATTGGAGATTAAACGTAACGCAAAACGATGATTCAACGTGAATTTATTTTACTATCCCGCCTTCTCAAACTAAAACCCACAGACACGCAGTTTGTCTAAGCAGTTATACAAATTAACAACAGGAGATAAAATACTTATAGGTCACTGTAGGAATTAATTTAAAATCATTCCCAAAATATTAATTAAATTAGACATTAAAAACCTAATTTATCGGCAACTCTCTTGATACCGAGCAGCAAAGGGCCAAAGAGATACGGCAGGCCGATGATGACCGTTTCATCGCCTGGATGTGTTTTCGGGACCGTTTTTCGGCGAAGCGGCACCGGCAGGTCACGTTGCCCGGATCCTGCGCATCTTCTGGAACGAGGCCTTGTTCACGGAAGACCTTAAGCCACGTCGTACGGAGGAGCCGGGGCGCGGCGCAGGGGCGCAGATTTTGGCGCACCAAGCCATTGACGATCCGGCCTCGCTTCCACAGAGCCCACATGGGAGAAATACAAGGACTTGAACACTTGTCACGTCACTACAAGTTACCTCTGGACGATTTTCCCGTACATTTACTCTAAACTCACGACCTTAGGTTTGTTGGGGTGCATTTCTGATTTGAGGCAACTGTTTTAAAACACGTGAAATAAAACCGGTATTTCATTTGCCCTTTTGTATGTTTTCACAGTATTAGGCAAATTCTGTTTTCATAAAGTAATTATGTTGACATTATTCTTCAGAAATTTAAATCTACTCTCCATAAACGTAATCAATTCTTATCTAACACAACGAAATAAAAGTATAATTTAAAAAATGTAATATTTACAAGGTATGGCAATGAAAAAACAAACTAGAATATAATTTATGCAATTGACACGTAAGTTTCTAATGTATTCTTTGAAAATAGACTCGTAACTGTTGAAGCAAATTGTGGGATGAACTTATTTTAAGTGTTTAAAAACATTTGATTAGACCTAAAATATACTTTTAATTTTTGCTGTGAAGTTTTATAATCACTTACGAATTGTGCATTTCCACATGCTTAGAAATCTGCATGTAGTGCAACGTTCAAGTATCTTAAAGAGCAAACATTAACCTTTCTCACGGCAAGCAACACTGCAACCATTCGAAGCGGCAGATCCAACAATTTCCCAGCTAATTACGCATTCAAGCATAGGAAACCCACAGGATTGCAAGCTCTGAAACCGCGTTGGAAACACATCCCCCGCCTGGACTATAACCAATCGCGCACTTTGCTGAATCGCCGGGGTCGTTTTCTTACGAGTTCCTTACGAACACGGAATGATTAATCGTTGCTCCCCGCATTGCGTAGCCGGCTGAGCGCGACCTCCGCAGGCCCCCCAGGGTGCAGGCCACGGGCTTTTATTTCCGTTCGATGCCTACTCGGCAATTCCAATCCACTGCAGCGAGACTCTGCGAGCAAAGGAACGGCCCGACCTCGAGGTTAAGTGGTGAAGACGCACAGGGAGAAGTATCCCGATGTCCCACTATCGGAGCGATCCTTACGGAAATGATTACTGCTTATACTCGGAGCGGCCCGGCGCGTACGAGGAGCAACTCTTCGCTGAGAGTAATTAATTTCCTCGGAGAAGGTGGTATAGCACAAAGGAAAGTTGCCTCATACCTTAAGCCGTCCTCCCCCCTCCCCCATTCCACAAAAGACACCAGCGGCCTGCGGTGCCGTGTAGAAGGCGACAGGAGTCGCTTCGTTTTGGAAAGAAACGGGCAGGCTTCGATAGCGGTGACGCAGAAAGAAAAACGCAGATGAAATGTCACGTGTACCGCTTCGGGAGAAAACCAATTTCGGGCAACTGGAGCCGCGCCGTCCCGGACCTGGCCCATCACCTCCTGGGCCGAGGAGGGACGCGGGAGCCAGAGGCTGCCCTTTCCCTTGCACATCCAGCGAGCGATGCGAGACTCCTTCGGTTCAGCACCACAGTAAATGAAATGTTTAATGTTGCATACTTTCCTCCGGTTAACCTGCTCCCCGTGAGCATATTCCGTTTTTAATGTAATCAAATAAATGCTTCAGTATTTTAACGTATATAATTTGGCAATGGAAACACTCATAAAACGACAATTTCAAAAAAAAATTCAAGTTTGCACAAAAATAAAATCAGTATTCCACTGCTTAATAGAAATTCAATAAATTTCTAGAAGTCATTTCCATAAAAATTCATTATGCTCTTGCAGCACATTGAAACAATCCAATGAGTATGCTCGAATAGTTTTACAAGGAATCCCACTGGGAACAAGAGCGTATGCTGCTTTAGTGAAGAAATGGTGTTAAAACGTAATTCTAAAATATAATTAGGGCTCCTTACATTCATAAATTATGTGTGTGCAAGGACATCATTTTAAATGGGGAATCACACTTCGTACGTATCCTTTCGGCAACAGCCACAGAAGATGTCGGAAGAACCATTGCGAATATTCCGCTAAAATTCTCACTGTCCAACTCCTCGGAACAGTCGACACCACCCACTCTCACAGGCCGGAATCGCACAGTGCGTCATCACGTTGCCAGCCTCCACCCGCTGATGGCCCGGTCGAACGCCGGCGTCGCCTTGTTCCTCGAGTCCTGCTGACTTCCATAAACTTCTTCGCGATCCCCAGGCCCGCCCGCACCTGCGCCCGCGCCCGCGCGTACGTTCGCCTCGCTAACACGCCGTGAGTTCGAATTTATCCCGGGGCCGCGATTGGTTAATTTCCTGGTAATGGGAACACGAGGCGGCCAATAAAAGACCGAGCGGGTGGTCGACTCGCAGCTCCGAGAGCCGTGTAAAATACGGAGCAGCGCCGCGCGCCTTTTCCACAGGGGACCTGAAAACAAGCGCCAGGATGTTCCTCCTGATTTGTTTTAGTGTTATTTATTTACATTTTAAGCCCGGGCGCGGGGGAGGCTCTATCGGGCGAGAATACGCCGCGCGGCGAGGGGAGAGAGGAGGTAGATAGGGACGGAGGGGAACGAGAGAAAAAGAAGCACCATAAAAACGTTATGGTCGTCTGATATATATCCTCGGAGTGTCCGGTGCCCAGAACGGGTCGCGCTCTTTTTCTGGCTATTAAATTTATAAGCTCGCCCGCCCCCCCCCACCGCCGTCGACTTCGAGGCGGCGTCGGGGCCGCCTTGTGGGGTGAGGAGGCCGTTTGGGCGGTTGGGATGGATGGCAGACCGGCGAGAGGTGGAGAGCGGAGAGGCTCAAGGTCTGGCAAGTACGTGTCTCTCTGGCCGCGGGCTATCCGGTCGAGTTGGATGTATTGGGACGCCCCCGGCGCTGTGAAGTGCCGTGCGGTACGACCGCACCGGGGCGAAACGGCGGCGAGGCGGGCGGCGTTTTGAAGAGGTGCAAACTCCCTCGTCGCCTCGCTTCCCCACGCGGCGGCTGAGGCGGGGGCGGGGGCGGCCGGGCGAAGGCGGCAGCGCGTGCGGCGCCTGGACGGGAGGAATTGGGTGCGAGCAGGAGGGCGATTGGCACCGAGTACGAAAGTATTTGTGAAGGTAAAAGAAGTAGGAAAGTCAAGAGGTGTAGGACTAAAACTAGAAGCTGTTCAAGTTGAGAAAGATGGAAGTGAAGATCGGAAATATCACATAACGAGATTTAACAGGGCGTGATGGCTGGGCGGGCGCAGGTGCGTCGTGAGGCTGGGCGGATCCTGGAGGCTTTCCGTGTGCACGCGGCATAGGGCGAGCCGTCTTTCTCGGAGACGCCTGCAGCGCGCTCTTTCGTTCTCCGCCCGCGCGCGCCCGACTTTACAACGCTCGTCGGGGCCGCTCGCCTGCCGCGCGTTTCGTACGTTGCGGGCCGCCGATATGATAATTACGTGCGCGAAATAATTCAACGCATTCAAAAGTAGCCATACCACAACTGTTCTGCTGCTACAACGTGCGTTATCTACGCATTTGTCACACCGCTTAGAAAACAAATCTCTTCTTAATGCACATGAGTTTTACTTCTTCAGTAATATTTTTATAGCGAAAAAATGATGAAAAGTGCTATAATAGAGTAAGTCATTAATTTGGAATACTGTCACAATACTCACAGTATCAGCGCTATACCGCCTTCTAAGACGTTTTATAAACTAGATGCACAGATCAACCTCACATCCTTCTAGGATCAATTTGTTGGTGATGTAAAATTAGGTTTTACTGACAGGTACTTATGAGCAACCATTTAAAAAAAATCATATTTTTACACGCTGTTTTTACTCTAAGAGGAGGAATGAAGAAGAAAAAAGAAAGCGCCAAAAAAAAAAAAGAAGTAGTCTGGTTTGTCGGCGAACGCGATATTGCGTAGTACAATTGTGGTTGGTATAATGTCCATCACACAGGCAGAAGCGGCAGCGGCTGCGTGTCAAGCCGTGGTCACTTACGTGATACTGATTACGCCGGAGACGCGAACGACCGCAGGACGGCAAAGCAGGAGGGGAGCAGGCAGAGAATGGTGCCAAGGGTGAGTGTAGAGGAAGAGGAGATGCGCCAAGAGAGAGAAAACTAGTGCTGCCACAAGTGAAAAACGAAATGTGTTCAGGGGACGTAGGTGTAAGTGTATTAATAGCAAAGTAGACATGCACTCGCTCATGCACCGATGGATAGAAGCCACACATTGAAATGAAATAGTTTTGAATTGAAAGTATATCCTATCTAAACGAGAAATTGCAACAAATGTTATAATTTTAATTTCATATAATTTTTATTGCGCACGCTCAGAATAAGAATATTGTAGTAAGCGCATACTTCGTGGTTCTTTAATTTCTTATTGTCCTAGGTTTCTGAAAAAGATTCTCGTAGGGTAGAGGTCTAGGTGCAAGAGCATAAGGAGTGGGGAAAGGGTACTTGTAGCCGGCGTAGGAAGCGAGAGGCGGCGCGCGGTGGCGTTGCTGGGAGTGAACGGGTGCTCGGGCGGGCACGGCCGGGCGAGCGCGCGCGAAGTCGCGCCGAATAATAAGCGTGACGCAACGCCGGCATCAGGCGCGCCGCCGCCCGCCGTCGCTCGCTCGGGCGATGGCGTGGGCGGGGGCGGCCGTGACGCCGCCGCGGCGATCGGCGCGCGACCCCGCGACCCCGGAGAGCGTGCGACGCGGCACATCTCCCCTCTGCCCCGCCCCCTACCGCTCTTGCAGCCCGCACCCCACCTGCCGCCGCTGCCACCGTTTCAGATCTCGAATTTTCTTTCGCCCCTCTCTTTAATCCTCACGCTTCTGCCTCTGGCCCTGCTCGCTCGCTCGTTCCTCGGCTACACCCTTATTGCCCATGCTCATTAAACTGACTTCTCGCCCTTCTCACTTGCGACGTATTCTTCGCCGCCATTTCTGCTTTTCTTGTCTCCCAGGAAACTTGCTTACAGTGCGTCGAAGTGTTGGAGAGGACATTACGCAGAACTATTGGTGCTACAGAATGGCACAGACTTCTACGAATTAGTTTTCTATATTCTTTGGTCTCGGCTAGCTACTCGGACTTCCCACATACTCTTGTCATCTGCAGTCTATCGCCGCTCAAAGTACTTTTTTTGACCTTTTCTTAACTATTCAGTTTTAACAGTCCAAGAACTGATACCAGATATTGCTTCATTTGTTAAGAAAAGAGATATCTGAAATTAATTTAAACAAATATTGTCGTCGAATTGAATCGAATTGTACGTTTCCTGGTAAACATTAAGGTTTTCTTTCTGAGTACGATACCCGGTGTGCCCTCCATTCCTCAACCCAACTGCTCCCTGCTCCGGCTATCCGAGGCGACTTGTCGCCAAAGGCAAGGTCAACTCGTGTCTGTAGGGCCTTGGCCGCTGGGCGCCGGCAGCGAGTGTTAACAGCAGTCTGCAACCGCACGGGACCCCAAAAAGTATTTCTGTTGAAATCTCGAAAATTTTTTTCTGCATCATATAACTTTCCATGTACTGCGAATATTACTCCAAATATACGTACATATACGGAAAGTAAAACTGATAATACATACAAGGGATTCTTTCCTAAAAAAGTTATAATTTTACAGGAGTAGATCAATGATGGTGGCGAAGATGATGGCAGTGTTGATTTATTTAATTTATACCTAACATATGCCGGTGGTTGAGCAAGTGGGCAAGCATACGTGTTTGAAGATTTGTTTTTCTTGCGAGCTGGCTCTCCTATTATTAAAATAAACGGATCCACAATAATGCACAAGAAAGAAAATTTTAAGCCTTTGTTATATGTACTCACTGCTGCATCTCAAGCACATTTTATCCTATCAGTTTCCACCAATATTGAAACACGCCAAAATCGCTATTAACAATGGAACTGACTGCCACGTCTTCACTCTCGCACCCACGGATTCTCTACTGGACAATTACCATTTTTCCCCGCGTCAGCTACCACTCACATCACATTCTCCTCTTCTTCTGGGTACCGTTTCGATTGCGTAGCCAATTGGGCACGAACACTATTAGACGGCGCGTTTCATGCAGGTGGATTTGATGTATGTAAATTACACATTTACTGTAATCTTGAGGATGTATTCCGTGCGCGCTTCTGCCTAACCAATACCATTAGTTCAATCCTTTCCTTTCTTTGGAGATCGCAGGAGATGAATCGTTAAGAAGGAATTCGTATAGTTTTCCTGTTGATAAACGTATACAAATTTCTGTACTAAATATAATTTTATGAATAACATGTTTTTCGCGAATTAAAGTGGGAGTCAGAAATAAGCGGGAAGGTTGGTTGATGGTGGGAATGGACAAGGAAGATAATCGAGATTGTTATACATACGCAGTAGAAAAGGACTTGTAGGTAAATTATTTCTTAAAATAAATATTAACAGGTCATCAGGAAGGATGAATTATACGCGAGGGATCAAATCATTTGTGCAAGAGTTTTTGATAAATACATGTTCTGTTACATGCTAGTGAAAATAAATGTTCATCAGAGAGAACTTTGTCATTACGGAATATTCGTATCACACGTATTTCTGATTTTGTATAATAGTGTGGCGAAAGGTAAGCAAGAAATAATCAAGTAGTGTTCTTACACCTTCTTTGGCTCGAGCAATTATCTCCTCATTTACAGTGAGATAATACTCATTAACTGAAGCTGAAATTGGTGGGTAAGCAGTGCGCAAAAATATTATAATAATTATACAATGACCCGTATGCATTATTTAATCCCTCAAATCATTTCGACCTTCCGTAACCTCAAAGTAGATAGTGGCCTTAACGTCAGCGAAGCGGCACAGTCCCGGCGACGCACATCACCCTCCCACAAACCTCCCTCTAAAGGCCGCGCCGCTTCCATTTCCCCCCGGCTGTTCGCTAGCTCCCGCCTCCGACCAGGCGCGAGCGGCGGGGAGCTCCAGGGCCGGATGCGCGGCGGCGAGGCAGCGGGCGCGAAGGTCGGCGGGGGGATGAGGGGATTCAAGTTTTCACAATTGCCATAATAACGTTTGAATACTAACCCGCGCCACCGACCATAAGAGCTAGCTGATGTGTTCCTTTGTACGTATCTAGAGTACGTATTGTTTTCAAATACCTGACTTTCAGGCGAAAATATCATATGAGTTCCTGCATGTGAGATTCTAATTGAAAAAAAAATCATTTATGTTCATAAAAAGTACGAACTTTGCTTTTACATTAATCCACCCCAGCTCTCATTCCAACAATTACCTCGGGCTAATTTGTTTTTAAGAACAAAAGTTTTTAAAACTATTATAGACAATTAATAAAACACAAGATTCCCAGTACAACATACATTTATTTACCATGTGCAAAATGTTATGAAAATTGAAAAAAAAAATGTCATTTATAGAATATAAATCTATCATGTGCTGAGAATCTTTCTCTGTTTTATTGACTGTCTATAGTTGATCTGGGGACTCCTGTTCCATTAATTTATTGTCAAAGGGTCTCTTTATTTGATCAAACCAACAAACCAAGGAACTTACTTGCACTTGATTTTGTTGGCATTTCTGACCACTGTACGATGGCGGCGGCGGCCGCGGCGCCACGAATCGTTTCCCAGTGCAGCAAGGGCTTATGCAACTGCCGCTCCGCCGCCCCCGCGTTAACAACAAACCCGCCAAGAGGAAGCGCGGCCCGTCATTACTGGGAGCTGCGAGCTCTCAGCCTGAAGAGCGTTCTCAATGTCATCTTGTATTGACACGGCCTCCGCGAGCGCCGAGAAGCCGGCTGCAAGGGCCGGAGCAAGCTGTATTTGCGTCGAAAGAGCAGAGCGACCACAGAATCTTGGTTTGTTTCCTCAAAACTGGGGCTGAGGCGACGGAGATATTTCTTGTAGTCTGACGATTCCTGTTTCGGAGGGAATGGCTTAGTTTGGAGATTTCGGCAGAGGGGGAGGGAAGGGAGCTAGTATTTGCGGTGAAGACGCAATGGTAAAAATGTAAATAAATAAAAAATAAAAATAAAATTAAAAACAAAAAACGGAATCCTGATTTGCAATCCCAATATTGCGTTCGATGGGACGAGGATTTTTCCTTTTTGATGAGAGATTCCTTTACCGAAGGAAATGGTCAGTGTTTCGGCACGTAACCTTGTTTGTGAGTATCGAGAAATAATATGTTAGCTATCCGCCTTGACCTTCGCGTCATTTCATTATTGGAATCCTTGAGATCGAAGTGGTCTTACAGCTTTCGTTCTTCAAATCCAATAGTCTGAGAGAGTTCTTCTGTAAATGTCTCTTCAATAACTCATGGACAGTCCGTGTTTGTTGTTGCCAAAAAGGTCATTGCGATGACAAAATTCTCGTAAAACATACACCGGAAAGACCTTATTTCTTTTTTAGAATCTACAGAGAAATAAAATATGACAGGTTATCAATTTTGAGAAGAATACAGTAGCTGAATAGGTTCTATTAGGTAATAAGAACAGAGAAATATCGAAAAGAATAAGTAGCTGTATAAAGGTGCCAAGAGTGGAAGCACATACAATTTCTTAATAAGATCTCTAATTCAAAGATCCTTAATAGCTTTAACGATTAAATGAATTAGAGATCGAAGGGGGAAATGCAAATTGGAGAAATGCGAACGCTACAGTAGGAGTAATGGCAAATTTGGCACCTTGCAATGATGGCGTTATAGAAGCTCTTACGCTAAAAATTAAGTTAACGAAGTGATCAAAACCATCAGTTGTGGAGAGGCAATGGTTGAATGAATAGAAATAGCGCATTCCTCTGCAGAAATTACCTTGCCTAAAGTAGATTCTGATCAGCTGACCATTGAGTATTTTTGTAAATAAAACTAATAAGTTGATCTTTTACTTTTAAAAGTATAAAATTTTATTGAAAATCGTGGCAAGGGAGGTGGCGGTGCTCCCCCCTCGGCATGTCTCCCCTGCCGGGACACCGCCCCACCGACACGAGCTCTTAACTCGTGACTGATCTCCCGAAATGTGTGGTAAGGTAGTGAATGCGTGAAAAAGGGATGGGGATATGACAAAGAAGAAAAAAGAAAGCTCGCGCGCGGTCGGTGACCCGTTAGTTAGGGCACTGCTTTGCCATTCATTGAGCAATGATCAGAGAAACCACGGAAAACGACCAATCAGAGCAGCCGGCCGCTAGAATTCTCCTCCAGACAGCGCCAGAATTCGACGCAGCCACGAAGCAAGCGAGGAAAAACCGCCACCGTCGGGATTCGGACCCCAGGACCTCCCGGTCAGTGTCACGCAGAGTCAGCAGCGGCGCTTGGCGCATTCCGTGTTTGCTCCTCGCCTGCGCGGCGAGTGTTTGCTCCGTGGGCGAAAAATCTTGGCCGTGACGGCCCGACGCGCGCGCCTCCCAGCGGGACCAAGATAGAGCGCGCGTAATGGGCGCCGCACAATGGACGTCGGCGCACAAGCGCGCGGCTCAACGAGCGCAAGGCCCTTGGACCGAGCGGCGCGGAGAGACGCACATTTGCTCCTAGGTGGCTGAAACTATTGCAGTTGCTTCTCATAAAAATATTTGAAATTTTTTACTTCATTTTATTTATAAAATTAAAGACATTGGTGAGTGGTCATTTGTACGCTGCTACAAAACCTCAGCCTCATGACACGAAAATACTTTAGCTGCAAACTATTTGATATAACGTAACCTAACATATTTTTTTTTATTTTGTATTTTATTCAAAATTGAAAACTATATGTATAAAATATTACACAAAAAGTTAAATATGTATCTAAGGAAGCTCTAAGCTCTTGCTCCTATCGTCTTACTTCAGGTAATGCCTTACTCTCATAGATAAAATCGCTCTTTATCCTCTTGAATAATAATTATAAATCATCATTATTATCATCATATCATCATTACATCAATTTATCCACAACATTTTTTTAAATTGATGCCTTTGAGAAATTGTATAGTACGGATCTGTTCATAAAGATTTTTCAAATATTCTGTGCAGTTCAAATTGAAAGGCTTGTTACATTTACTGCTAGCAAATTAATGATGTGAAATATTTGCATAGAAAGCGACGAGAGAACCATTTTTCACACAGGTTCATCAGCTATGTGACCGTGAAGCTACACGTATACTAGAGACATTAGTCCCTGTTGCACAACATTTTGTGATTACTGGGGATTGGATTGAACGATGCGCTGTGAATTTCGTTCTACAATTACTAATCCTTGAAATGTTCTTAACCAACTCCACTTGGGCGTTATTCACGTCCTCTCAATCCCTGCCTCTCCCATTGTGTGCCTTTTCTCAAACTCCAAGAAACGAAGAAGCGTCGTTCGCGCCATTCTCTTTTTGCGGTCATGCAAGGGATAAAGCCGTTATTACGCCGGGAGGGGGATATGCATCTTACGTCTTGTCTTGATGAGCGCAGTTGTGTGAGCATTGCCTAGATTCAGCGGCAGTTGCCGCCGTCCGCCTTCCGGCCCAAGGCCACTCCTCCGCCACTCTCGTGCAACGCCCAGCGCATCCCACGGAAACCGCGCGGCGCGGCAGGTGGCGCTTCAAGGCGCCTAAAGGAAAGGAAGAAAGGGACGAAGCAAGAGAGAGAGGGAAAATGATGAAAACAAAGAAAGAAAACTGAGACGGAGAAAATGAGAATGATGATGAGAGAACGGGTCAAGTGAAGATGAGAAAAGAGGAGGAAAGTATAAATCAGAAAACGGGGGTTGAAAAAATTACAAGATTAATGATATAGGATGGTAGGGAAGAAAGAGATACGAGGGATGCGTATAATATACGTATATTATACGTAGTAAAGGTGCAAAAATAAAATGGAGATGTGAAATACAATTAGTGTCGGGTAGAGCGAGAATTACAGCAGTTTCAATACTATGCAGAGGAAATGGAAATAATTAATAGAAGGGGAGCGCATAACGTATTAGGTAAAGAATTGTCTAATAAGACAAAAGAGGAGGAAAATACAACAAGGCAGAAATGAAGACTTACACAATGTTGGAAGGAGTGAATAGAAATAGAACTGAATGTGATACAGGTAAATGCAGAAGTGGAAAAGGTAAAGTGGAATTGGAGGGCTTGCACGAATGCGAAATTTAGTAAACTACCCGAGAGGAGCAAGTGGCGGTGGTAGATGTGGGACTAGAGGGCTAGAACACGGCGGTTGCGTCCAGCGCGGAGAGGCAACGAAGAGGCTTCGCTCAGTGACGTCAGCGGAGCCTCTGATGTCACTGCGCCGCGGCGACTTGCTGCAACCGTCGCTGCTCGCCGGCGCGGCGCAGGGCAAGGCCGCGACCGCCCCCGCCGCCCTCGCCCGTCCTTGCTCACCGCTCGGCGCGCAGCGCCATGCGCCCCCCCCCCGCCCAAAGGAGCACGCTTCAAGATGAACGCGCGCAGGGCTAGACCGGCGTCACAAGGGGTTGCAAGCAGGACAAAAATCATCGCCCCAAAATATCCACATGATTATTATGATTAAACATGGTTATTAGTGCTCAGACTTTTAGATGCGAAAAAATGGAATATATTAAGCTTATATAAAAGAAACATTTCACAGCTCACAGTTTTAGAAAACACAACGACAAAAATGAACAGTGTAAAAAATAACATCATACCACCATCTTCAATATAATACAGTATAACGATGAAAGACTTCCCATATATACTAGCATGCGTTTCTTAACACATTAAGCTATTTTATTCTCCCAACAAGCAATATCTGACAGTGGAAAGAATGTGAAAATGATCACTTTATGCTTATTTCACTGAGCTTGCACAGAGACGCACAATACTTACTTCGTTGCACATAATGGAATACATGTTGAGACAGCATATTCCGCGCAGTTCCTTTCACTTAACACCTCGTTCCAGGTCGGATTTCACGGTTCTCATCCCTGAAACTCCTTGATTGTGTGCCTGTGTGTTTGAGAACACAATTATCCTGTTGTGCTGTAGGAGCACGCTGTGTTCGCATTGTTCAAAACGAGCAACGGCAGAGATTGTGCAAGCTTTTCCCTGTCCAGGCGTTCGCTAAGGCGGGTGCGGTTGCGTCGGCCGCATGTCCGCTCGCTGTTTCATGTTTCCTTTCTGTCGCACTATTGCGGCCCTTGGCGCCTAATCTTTAGCAACGTGCGTTAAGTGCTAATGAGCAGAACGGCGAAAAGAGTAATTTTATTACTTCAAGTGGAACACATCCAACTGTTGTTGAGCATTCGTCTGCAATTTTTAATAGGAGAGAATGTAGGTAGGATTGTTTATGTCTCCCGTTGCACATTTTTATTTTATTATTTCTAATTTTGAAATACAAGATACTGCTTTATATTTCATTGCAGTATCATGGGTCCTAGCGCATAGTAATAACACAGCCTCTCAATCAATAACCATATCTTATATCAAGATGAATATAGTCTTTTAATATCAGTTTGAACGTTTTTTATCAAGGAAACACACTATTTTTGTTTAGTTTTTGTTGACACAATGAGTTTCCACCAAGGTGCAAAATATTGCTCCCCAAGAAATTGCCTCCATCACACAGCGCTATTCCGAGAACGCCATATCTGGTCTACATCATTGACCGGCATGTCCGCCCTCCCCGATGCCAATCCTCGCTTGACTACTACAGTGGAATCTCTGCTCGTGCGAAGCCTCTTAGTAATTGCTAGTTGATTTTTCGCAGCTAGCCGCAAACCACAAAATCCAGTATCTCTCGCAATCTGTTGTTCTGGCGCAGCGACAACCGCAATTACTGTTTCTAAAGCCGTTCCATATGGGCCGCCCTCTGCTACGTGGAGGCGTGCGCAGCGGCGAGCGCTGCCGAGCGGCGCCGCGCGGCGCGCAGAACGGGTTCCCGGCATCGGAGCTCTTTACCGCGCGGGGGACGACTTAATCGACTTTTCGAAGAGACCCCCTGCGTCACGTACGCAAAATTTGAGGTTAACAATTGGCGGTTTCCATTCGTTACGCCTTAGCGCGTGGAGCAAGGGCGTGGCGGCGCTGGCGCTGATGTAGGCGGCGGTGGGCGGCGGTGGCGGCGACGAGACAGCGCCGAAAGGTGCGAAGAAGTGAAATGAGGGAAACGGGATGAATAAAGCAGTGCAGGTAATTAGGAAAAAGCACTGAAATGCAATTACAAGGAAACGGAATTAATAATTGAGAGGAAAGTGTGGAAATGAGAAAGTACTGGCGAAATGGTGACAGGAACTGATACAACTAATTAATATATTAACATTATCGACAGAGAAGAAGACATCAAAGAAACAACAAAATGTGATGAAAGGGGATAAGAAAGACTGTGAATCGTAAAAATGAAGAGCAGTGGAAAACAAACACACACACACACACACACACACACCAGAAAAAACTAAAGAGAACTTGATCTAATGCGAATTAAAGATATAAGAGATGCAATTAAACTGGATGGCGTTAAATGAATGATATGAGATACATTCAACCTAAGGTACAATTTTTTTAAACGTATTTTTCTCGAGAATGTATCAAAATGAAACAAACAGTCAACGGCGACAGCGGAAGACACTGGGCTATCACTACGACACCGGCAACGCACTGAGAAAGCAACTTCAATGGCATGTGCCAGATGAACCAAGAAGTAAATATAAAAAAGAAAGCTGAAAATACATCTATGAATGGCAATCTAAAAAAGAGCGAAGCCCTACGCCGGCGTTCGCCCCGCGTCCACTTGCGAAGGGGCGCCGAGCGACCGCAACCGCCGCGTGCAGCGCTGCCCTCGCTGGTTAGGGCGCGGGGAGGCGCGGGGCCTGGGGCAGTTGTGGCCGCGGCGCTCTTCGCGTTGCTCCAGTGGGCTCCTCCGAGCGGCTGCAAGTGGAGAAACTAATCAACGGGCTACGCCCCCCCCCTCCCAAGAGATTTTGTGTTCGTCTTGTGCATCCTCTATTTCTACAAATACACTAATAAACCTTCTTTTCACAAACAGACAAATCTCTTTATGCATCTTTCAAATATTGCTACACAAACCGAGGCCGCGCGCTAAAATAGTGAAACGAGTCGCGACAAGACACTAATCAAGACAACGTGCCTCAAACTATTTTCCTGATGTTATTGCTCTCAACGAATTTCATATGTATTTTATAATTATTTTATAATTATTTTCTTCAAATATGTTAATATAAACGCATTTAAAAATATGCATGATTTACTAATATAACTACTAATATTTACAAATATTTATAATTAAAATTAAGGCAGCAGATTTTAAATTTTACATTAAGGATAGTTAATCAGAATAATTGTCCAAGAAAATTTCACTGCAATATAATATGTTTATGCATTTCAGTTCGCTACACCGACGTATCCTTGACATGGGATGTTGTGTAAAAAGAACATGAGTTAAGTTACATAGAGTTTCCACACGTAGAGTAGGACAAAAGATACGTAATGATGTAATCAAACATCAGTATCGTCGCTAGATTACATAGATATAACCCTAATTTTCAGTAATAGTCTTTGTTCGTTTAGAAAAATTAAAATGTGTTTTCAAGGGAAGACGTTGCAGATCTCCGCAAACGATAGGGGTTAAAGAAGAGGGAATGCCAGTATGTTTTGAACTCTGACCCGTAATTCACCTACTTTGCATGCACGCCACTACATACTGTACCGTCACACTCGCAGCCAATAAAAACATCTCACCCGCGCAGAAAAACCGACTCGAAGGCCAGTCGTTCTTATCGTGTATGACGGATGATTATATTTTAGTTTTCCGCTTCGTAAGCGATTCATTTTTAGACCTTGAGGCAGGTAAAGAAATAAAGACTCTTGCATAATGACGGAGTAGAGATGGAAATTGACCCTTTAAAGAGTTCTCATTTCGGAGGTAAGGTCGTGAAAAGCTGCGCACATCAACTTAGTAACTCCGAAAAGGCCAGACTTTTCTGTTTTCTAAAGATTGTCTGTTTTCTAAAGAAAGTTCATTGCGAACAATTTGTAGCGTCACGAATAAAATAGAGAATAAATATAGCAAAATGTTTAAAAAAATATTATTATTAATAAAAATTCTAGCTCATTAAAATCGAGTCCCGTTAAAACCAGATAGTATGAGCAAAAACTAATACATAACATTACCGGAAATTAATTCACATGTCATATTGTACATATTTTCAGTTGGAATTAAAGTAGATACATTTTATATACGTAATTCACTAGTATTAACATAAAAGCAGAATGTATAATTTTTCAATTTTAAAAATTATTTATTTATAATAACGGGTTTAAATTAGAAATGTCTACCTTACAGTAACGTTTACGTCAACATTAACGTTCGCAAAAGATCATTGCACTTACCTCATATTAATCAGAGGAGTAACCAAATATTTTTGAGGAAAGTGACTACAGGTAAAAAATCCAGATGACTTGAAATTTTGTACATAGGATTTTTCATTCACGCAGAATAAAAATTATTATTATTTGTTAATTTTCAGTTAATTATAATGTCTTCAGGTGAAACATTCAATGAGTTGGTCACTGTTATCGATGTTTACTCAACACTGAGACGCTATCAAACTCTGACAACAAAACATAATTTTGAATACAACACGTAGAAAACATAAAATCCGTGTTCGCGGGAAACGTGCTAAGTGCACAGTGGCACTGGAAAGAGGTCGTAGCGCTGCGTAACTGCGACCTGCGCTCGTACACTTGGAGGGAGGTGAGGGAGGAGGCGCGCAGGCACTGCCCGCGCTCATTCACTGCGGCGGTTTTTGCCCTCTCACGCTCTTCCTCGCGAAGCCATTTACCTTCAAACGCGGCAGAAATGGCCATCCCGAACCGGTGCCGTCTAACAAGTGTACCAACATGTTAGAGCAGACCTAAAAACTGTTGTTTAATTTGCGGTTCTAATGTGAAACTACGAAAAAGAAGTTAGCTTGATGTTTGCCGGGTGTCGAGACGACGGAGCAACCAGCCGAGCGAACGGGCGAAGAGAACAAGGAACGACAAACTACTGATTAGAGGAGCCGGCCGTCAGAATTATCCTCCAAACAGCGACAGAACTCGAGCTAGCTATCTGGCTAGTGTCGAAACCCCAGGACCTCCTGGCCAGAGGCACTGCTCTGGGCCACCTCTCCCGGAGCGGGCAAGTAGAAACGAAAGGCGCAAACCAACCATAGGCTGTAAGGTGGCGCGACAGCGGCGGCGGCGGACGTGTCCGCGCCGAGACGCGCTTTCCGTGTCCGCGCCCGCGTCCACGCTCAACGCCGTCTTCCCGGCGGCCGCGCCCAATATTTGCGCGCAAACGGCGGCCCCGCTCGCGTGCCCTCGCGCCTCGGCGCGTCGCGTCGCGTCGCGTCGCGTCGCATCGCCCCGGGCGGTTCTGACACCTCGCCTGCCCCGCCCCGCCCCGCCCCGCCCCGCCCTGCCCGCCCCGCCCGCCCCGCGCGCTGGAGAAAGCGCTGTCGCGTCTCGCGCCCGCTGCCGCCTCGCGCCGCGGAAGGAAGCACTGGCCCGCCCGGTCAGCAGGGCGGCGAAACGCCTCGGGTGATCCGAAAGTGGCAGGAGGCGATACGCAGGAGGGGAGGGGGGCGTCTTAAAGGAGAAGGGAGGAATTTTTTCACGTCCCATCAGATGATTATTTGTGTGATTGACGCTGCCGGTCCGTCAACTGCCTTGCAATGTATTTCCGTTAGTGTAGTGAATGCTCCTGCTCGGGAAGTGGCGGTGTTCCTTTCCCCGCCGAATGGTGAAATTCTGCACCGACCTTCACGTCGGTTAGCAAGGGACCCCCCCCGTGAAGAGGGGGTGCCGGTCGGGACAAAATCTAATCTGATCTCGTCTCCTAACAAGTATGCATTTACAGTTATAACTACTGTTTGCATTTACAATTGTGAAGGATATATTCACAAAAAATAATGAATTCTGATGATGATAACTTGTAATAGATAATTAATCCCATAATAATTGAATATTGAGAAAGGAAGTATGGTGTAAGTGGTAGTAAGTTACTATATGGTGCAAACAAGAGTACTTAACCACATTATGAACAGTACACACATGTACACGGTAAAGCTGATACAGAGGAACCGTTTAACCTCATTACCTTAGAACAAATAACGAAGGATGACTGACTGAAAATTTAAAAAGTTAATGACCTGATGTGTGTGACTAAATATAACAAGTGTGAAAAATTGTTTTATTGCCGCAAAAGTTCTTTAGTGTAGAAGACATGGGTACGACAAATGCCAGATGTGCCTCTTCAACGAAGATGGTAATTTTTTACCAGGGTCGTTAAGTTGGAAACAGTACAATATTCCAAGACGTTCAAAATGAAAACCGAAAATGCGTTGGTCAGGAAAGGGAAGCGACACAATAATAAAGCACTGCGCAGACGCACCTCGTAGAAGGACGGCGACGTCCAACATCAACGCGCCCAAAGGCGGTTCTTCAACCGGAATGAAGTATTCTCCGGGAGAAGCAACGAAATGTCCTCAAAACGAATGCCACGAGCGTCCTCGCTGCAGCCGCGACAACACTCAATGAGGAAGCCGCGCGAGGGCAGGCTGGAGGGTGGCTGCGGCTGGAGTGGCGCTGATTTACGCCCGCCGGGTCTCGACCTCGCGGCTTCTCCTGTGAACCCCACGCGCCGCCGCGAGTGGAAGTCTCGCTGGGTAGGCAGCTTTCCACGGCGCGGGGGCGAAGGTGCGACTCCAGCGGTCAAATTGCTCTCTAACGCGAAATTATACGATTCGGGCAAACCGGATTCCCACTTTCCTCGCATTTCACTCGCGCGAGGGTTTCGTGAGGTACTGCCCGTTGGTCGGGGGCCTGCCGCGCTAGTGGTGGCGGCGGAGACTCATTGGGGGAGGGCACAGCAGAGGCGACGCGTTAGTAGCGGCCTAGTGCGTTTCTGCCTTTGGAGTTGATGGCTGAGGCGGCGATACCGGCGATGGCGTTGGCGAAGGCGACGCCGACGACGCAGAAGCGTTCGAATATGTTCGCAGTCCGGAGGCCCATTTCTTGCGGTGACAGATGCAGACAAGGAGGTGTTTATTTCCCGCTAAACTCTCTCTTCATATGCATCAACATGGCTCCTGGATATTCGGGAGATTCAGTACCGTCGACAAATTTCTTCGGCCTAAACGATTCGACAAGAAATCTGTTTTCTAATTTCGGAATGTATGGTGACAAATCCAATTACTGATATGAATATTAAATGACAAATATTGTCATATGATTAAAAGTCAGAATGCAACTTTTTCTATTACAGCAAAGTGTCAGCAAATAAAATAATGCACGTCTTTTTTTATCGAAATAAAAGAAAAAGATACCATCAACAATGTTGTTTTGATTTTGTTAATTTTAAAAGAGTGTTATTTTTCTCTTTTGTTTACAGCGACGTTTTTCGTAGTTTCTGTTCCCTTGGGTTTTGTCTGATAGTTGGTGTTCAGTCAGTAACATAAAGCATTTATATCCAGACTTAAAAACTGACCGTGACAAATACACACGGTAACGAGATGGTCAATGGAACGTCAGGAAGAAAATCGTGTTAAGTTCTCCACACGTTACTCAAACTTTACACGAGCTAACTCGCCCATTAAGTACGTTACTAGGTCATTAGCGGCAACACGTACCCTCCAGCGCATGTCCTTGCGCCGCCGCAGTAGGCCACGTGTCCCCGTCCGGGGCGGGGGTGGGGGAGGGAGGGGCCGTTTCCCAGCATGTTTACTGTTCGCTCTCGTTGGGAACTTTTCGCACAGCGCGTGCCGAGCCGCGTCGGATCGCTTTCGCCTCGCGCTCGCGCACTGCGTCGCCGCGTTGCGTTACGCACTTTGCGTTGCGCTAGGGCGCGTTGCGCTACGCGTGTGATCGGTGAGGTCAACTGCCCAAATCTCGTACACTTACACAGAGTATCCGAGCACAATTCTGAGAGAAATATTCGATTGTCGAATGTTACAACGAGCGGCAAGGAGACTCGTACAATGCGTTGCGCGACCGCCTTCGCAAATCGCACTGATTCGTTTGGCCGTAACGTAAAATAAAGGTTTATAATTGAAGACACTGCATACAATCAATTGCTTTATTTTCATCGCTCAGAAACTGACATCTTGGATCAAATTTGGGTCAGAATTTTTTCAAGTACTTGCCAAGTTAGGTAGGAAGTAGCTTCAACCACGAGAAATCGAAGTTGTTGGAACCTTCAGCAGATAGGCACCAAGTGGTTTTAAACCTTTCCAAGGCCGTCTAAACCATTATTACGTCTATTTTTTGAACTGACAAAAAATGTATAACTCATCTACTTCATAATATCTAATAATAATAATGATAATAATAATAATAATAATAATAATAATAATAATAATAATAATAATAATAATAATAATAATAATAATAATAAATACACGACTCAATGATGACCCGTTCTACCCAGTCTTGAAACGCTTTTTTGCATTTAATAAAACAATACCTTGTGTTAATGCGTAAATATTAAGTACAAAGGAAAAAGGAATTGACTGTCCTATATAAAAGAAAATGATGTAAGTTAAAATAACTATAGAACATACATATTATGATAAATCAGCTACCGACGTGCAAGGAATGTGAACAGCAAACTATTTGTTCTTGAAACGAATTCAATACGATTGATATATTGCTAAATTCTGAATCAAAGATCACAGATTTGCTACAAAGTCAACAAAATTAACATTCTTAATATACTTGACAGGAACAATTTGTTTCATCCAATGGCATACTGCCACAACAGATCTTATTTTTATTCGATAAAAGCACTCTGACCTACCGTTTCCCGCCCAAGACCCTTCCCACCGATATTCGAGTCCCCCTATGCCGTATATTTGAGAGGGATAACAAACGCAAGCGCGAAGTGGTTTTTGACCTCCCCTCCCCCCTCGTGCCCCCAGGCACGCGCCGGAAGGGATCGCTTTGTTGCAGCGCACGTAGTGGTCAAGGTTCTTCCGGTCGTAAGCCTGTAAGCTCTCTCGCACTGCCCCACTTCTGGTGGCAACACCGGCGAAGGGGGCGGGAGACTCACAAAAAAAAGGCGCGAAATGAAGGGAGAGGGGAACTGAAGCGAAGAAGGACCGTGGAAGAGGTAGCTCTTGCTTAGTCAGATGTTTGGCGTGTTCTTTGGGTCGAGAGGAACCTGCTGGCAAAAAGATGGAATTTCGATTCCCGGTAATTTACTCCTTTTGGCTAATGCCATTGATACGCTACGGACCAGTATTTTTTCAAGAACCTTGTATTATTAATTTGCTCCAAGGATGATCATTGATAGAAAAAAATATTTATTTGCCAATTCTAGTAGATTTTTTTTTAGATATTGTGAGAGTAGGCCAGGGAATCTGTAATAATTTCGAATTCATGCGACTAATGTTTAATTAAACTTATTTTTGATAGCAAAAATTGAAATTTTGTGTTAAAAAAATATGAAATACTTTTTTACATGACTATTCGTGCACGTTTTCTTAAGCTACAGAAACCCAACCCTCTATCTTTTCCCTTATATTGTTTAATTACGAAAAACAAGTAGATCGCCATGAATATTAAATAAATATATCATACATACTAAGGCAAGACAAGTAAAGATGCTTTGTTTTCGAATTGCAGATGAACCAGCAGTGCAAGGTGTGCGGCGAGCCCGCCGCGGGGTTCCACTTCGGCGCCTTCACCTGCGAGGGCTGCAAGGTGAGTGCAGCGGGCAAGCGCTGGTGCCTTCGCTCGCACCACTCGCTCTTCCGCACATGCGGAACCGAGGGGCGGATACATTGATATTTGGGAAGAACTGTACTTCGTATCATGGTCATGGTTAATAAATGGACAAGGAATTTGCCTCGAATTCATTATTTAGGAGGAAATACTTCTTTAGAGGAAAAAAATCGTTACTTTTGTGAACATTGAAGATGATATATCTCTAGTTTGCTTGCACGTGCATGGGAAAATGTGATTATCATTTGTTTCACGTGCACTTCTTTTAATAGAGTCTCAAATCATCTCATTTCATGTTAATAATGTATTACGAATTAATACTAGCCTAACAGAAAGAAACATGAAACGATGCGTAATAATCTAACAAGAAATAGGTTGGTGCAATTTTCTAAATAACCCTGACACAGTGCAGTGCCATATTGAGCGCCAGCACCATAACAGAAGACGCAGTGCATTTTCCCGCGCTCTGCTGTGCTTTTCATTCGGATGGAGTCCGCTTGTATTCCGGCCGCGTCGGTCGGTCGCTCGAGCGAGAGGCGGACGCGCCCGCCACGCGCAAGTTCACAGGTGCGCGGGCGAGATCGGGCGCAGCGCAGTGCATAAACGAAAATGCGTCTGCCCGCGCGCCCGTCGCCCACTGGGCCGAAAGGCAAGCTCACCGCAAGAGGTCCAATATTGTGGGGATAAGCCGTGTCACATAACATCTGTACAGATCGTGTATGTGAAAATATCTGGCGTTGGAGGAGTACTAGTTTTGACTTCCATCTAACAGCACAATGAGAAAATAAAATTATTATTGGGAGCATCAACTTAATAATACGTAATGAAATGTGAATGCTTAGAGCAATCATTGCAGCTTCAAAACATATTGATTTTAAGTGATAAAATATGTACGTTTCAAACTGAATTCACTTGCACTTCATTCACTGATTCGCAAAACGTGAAATTGCAAATCAAACAATATAAAATTGCCCTGCTTATAGTAATCTTTATGAAGAAAAACACAAATATGAAGAAAAAACTTTCGATACCGACCGATTGATGAAGACCACAATACTACCTAAATTTATCAGTTTCATTGGAACACAACACACATTTTTTGGGGATGTGATCGCTTCGAATTCACGGAAACACATAAACGTGGACGTTCGGGCTATATCGTCCCACTGCGCTCGCAGCCCAAGTGGAAGAGCATCAGTCGCGAGCGGCGGCTGGCGAGGCGTACTCAAGCCCGTTCGACCCCGATGGGAACCCACCACGGGCCGTGAGCAGATGCAATCGTTGCGCCACGGATCCCCGCCCGTGTAATTCAAATCCGCGCACGGGTGCCGCGTCCGCCGCCCCACCCCCGCCCGTGTGCGCGCTCCAACGCCTAGCGCTCCCATCCGCCCGCCCGTCGCTCCTATCTCGCCCTCTGGCACGCATTTCGGTCGTTCGTTTTCTGGCTCATTAGGGCCTACTGAACACCGCCCTTGCCAATCGCTTCACTACACTACACGGTTATTACACTTCCATCTTTTGCGGGGTGCATATTGTGAACTGGACAGCTTTCAAGCTTTCTAGAACTACTTCTCCTGAATTGAGTCCTCAAACCCTCCGGGACTCAATTCCTCCTAGAATCATTCCTCAGGTCCCACCAGAACTGCAGCCTCGAACTCCTGATCTTTGCATATCTTCTAAAAAATCCCATGGCATCAATCTGTGTCATCTTCACTCGTCCGCGTTCCAACTACATAGCTCTGCCATTCAGACGCCCCCACCCGACCGCCTATCCACCTGCCGGGCGTTTACCCAACACTTCCTGCCGCCCACGGCGCTTACTGCAACAGAACCTTGGCCCCTTCCCCGCCCGCTTGATGCGTTGGTCAATGCAGTAACCTGGTACTGCACTCAAGCATGCGGCCGCGCGGCGCGGCGCGGCGCGGGCCGGGCCCGATTCCCCTGCGCGGGAAGACGCGGCTGTCGGCGCCTATTGTTAGCATTCGGGGGCCTTGCATCACGCGCCGGAGGATGCGCGGCGCGCGGGGTCGCGAGGGCTTGGGAAACTGCGCGGGCGGCGGCGGCG
>BOPP01000011.1:16838956-16856878 GCA_017312745.1 Gryllus bimaculatus
GGAGGGGAGGCGGGGGTACGGCGCCGCTGCGAAGGCGCGCTATGAAGTCACAGGAGGTGGATTTGGGACAGGTGCGTCTGAGGGGGAGTAACCAAGTGCTTCGGTGTGAGGTAAGAGAATGAAAGGGATACGATTGTAGAAAGGGTTTGCAACAATTTAATTCAATGAAATGATAAATATTGTACGAATGACAAAGGTAAGACAATATTTGCAAGAAATATAATTCGGAGACTTTAAATATAAGCCGGGAACTAGCCAAGAAACAAAATTTACAATGCTTCAAATATGACGTACTTTTGTCATTATATTGGTTCAAGCCGGGAGATTGACAAAAGAAATAAAACCTTCCCAGAGTTTTTTATAATATAAGTCGTAAAAAACTATTGTCACAATATAAAGGACTTACTAGAGCATGGGAGGGAGAGAAGGGTGGTTGAAAATGGGGAGGAGGCGAGGGGCAGAGAGAGAGAGAGAGACAAATATAGGCCAACTGTAGAGATTGAAAGACGTAGTTAGTGGTCATTATTATGTTGTGTATCTAAGAAATAAATTGTAAAATTAAAAATAAATCGAAGATGAAGTAAGGAGAGTAAGAGAAGAAATTCAACTTTAAAACGGGATACAAGTGTATGTGCAAGGGATGGAATTCAAAAAGGATGTCATTCAACAATACCATGGCATCGAGCGCATTAGTGGTAGAACAACCGGGAGCGCATTGCAAGAAGGCCTCCCTGCCCTCGAAAGCGGCCTGGCAGCAGCAGCAGAAGGCGGATAGGGGAGGGGGAGGGGCGTCGGAAGGAAGCTATGATTGGCGGAGAGGACGCTCGCGGCCGCCGGCGCAGCGGGGCAGTCGGAGCGGAACCCAGCGCACAGTGACTCAGAAAACGAAACAGCAGGCGGGGGCGGCGAGCGGTTGCGTAAGAGCGGAGAGCACGCGTTACGACAGGGCGAGGCGCTTCGCCGAGCACGCGCGGGGCGGAACCGGAGCGGCGCGGCGCGGCGCGGCGCGGGCGCACGCCGTCTCGCGTGCCCGCCCGGCAGCACGCCCCGTTCGTTCGCCGCGACCCACTGGGCTCGAGCGCGAAGCCCCACACGCCAACCGCTTGGACGGGATTAGGGAGTGCTTAGGTGCAGCAGGATCGCCATCAGCTGCAGATTTTTTTCTGTAAATGCTTACCTTAGTAGAGCTATGCGCTTGACTGCTTTAGGTTCATAAGACACCGCAACTTCAGAACACAAGATTCTATTTTGCTTAAAAAGCATTTTGGCAGGATGGCAATTTGAATATATGGAGATGTCTACCAATGGTAGAATTAAATCTCAAATGGAACATTAATGTTATTCATAAACGGTATTCTACAAGTCTGATTTTTAACTGTTTTAATATGATGCAGTAAAATCTCTATAAACCGGAACCTGTACAAGGCGGAAACCTGTCCTAAGCGGAAAATTTCCTCGGTCCGTGGAGTTAAATCTGTTCAACGCGGAAACAGAACAGTTTTCATGTCTTGCGGAGGAAGATAAACTTTTATTTTTTGTCCCAAAAGATTCGAGAATACTTCTTGCACACTTCTGCACTCTCTTGGGTATATGCAAACACATTTACTTCGTTTTTAACAGAATAACTTCATCTCACGTGTAATTCAATTTCCGTTCAGGAGCTACATATTAAAAACTCAATATTCTTTTTCTTCTTCTTCGCTTTACGTCTCGTCACTTCACCGTGAGGCGTGGCCTCTTCCGAATTCACTCGAGTTTTTCGTCTTTTTGAAGATTATTCAGTCTTTCCTCTAGGTGTGTAATATCTAATTATTTTTGGCAATCGGTACTCCCTATTCTTTCAAAATACAATGATAAATAGCAGGGTTAGTAACAGCAATTTGTACTTGAACTTTTGTGCGATATTTATACTTCAAATTTGGCGTCGCTAATTTCTGCAAGAATTTCAGTCAATAATTGTTTCCATTGTTTCAAGAGCTGAGTATACAGCTTACATATGAACTCAAGGCAACTTGCAGAAACATTCTTATCCCCAAATTACTTCAAAGATATTTTAGTAACAACTGATAAAATTGGAAACAATTAATACACATTTTAATTTTTTTTCTGTCATTTTACATCAGTTAAGGTTTTAAAACGAAGTTCACATTTACTTAACGAAGATACAGTTCAACGTGTTACCTCAAGGTTCAGAGAAAGGAAATAAGTTTGTTGCTTTTACACTGTACGTTACATGCATACTTAGAAAATTCATTCACTTCTACTGTACTTGTATTGTGTGGAGTTAACTGGTCGTTATGCTTATGGGTGCAGAACGCTTTAGTTTGTAACAAGTTCTACGTCAAATGCTGGGAAAGCAGAGTTTCTCTTATGCCTGCAAACTTGAAGGGAAATCAGATCGTGATACCTATTAGGCGCTGGAATGTTTCTTCACCAGATTCAATCGAGATGAGAAAATCAATAAAATGTGAATGAATTGCATAGGTAAAATAAATATACATCGTATACAAATGTAGTATGATTCCTACCCGAATGTCGCCTACCTACCTTAAATACACTTATTATTCTTCATACGTACAAAATATCAAATGAAAAACACTGGTTATATGACATTTTACTTTTATTTAATACTCTAAGAATAATATTCCGTTTTACCAATAGAAAACCGAAAAATTAAGAAATTTAAAAAAAAATTACTTTGAATGTAAAAGATGGCAGCGGGTAAGAGTATGTAGCACGTCAGAATTGCTAGCCGAAATCAAAAGAAATAGTCTGTCCCATTCTGTAGCACCACTAGTTTTTTATGTATGTCATTATGTCACATAAGCAAAATCATCACCTTCATGGGAGTTACGCTTATCAAATACATTTGTAAGGATGGATAGAACGGAAGATTTCCTTACTCAAGTGCTAGAGAACGCAAGTATTGAAAACAAGAGATGGAAGCACCAGCCGGGAGTTTCTCTAATTTGTTCTTTATTCTGACATTGATTCTTATCCCCAGTTTTATTCGTTACGATACTAATTCAGTTTTGATGAGCTCGAAATCTTTCCTCGCTTTTTTATTCGCTGCTTCACTTCTACAATTTGTGGGAATATTAGAGCGCTACCCTTGTCACAAATTACAGCGCAAGAATAACCTAACTTTCAGACCAATACGAGGAGTAATAAAAGTAGTTTAACCATGACTTAGTAATCGAACTCGTCATGAATATTACAAGGAGACATAAAAAAAGATCTGCACATCACGTGTCTGGCGAATGATTATTGATTCCGGGGCTGTCAAGAACTGACGGTATTAGACCGTTAAGCTCACTGCATGTAGTATCCCCGGAAAAAGGTGTGTGTGTGTGTGTGTGTGTGTGTGTGTGTGTGTTTTTTTATTTGGAAAATAAGATATGTTACAAAGAAATATGCCGTCATTCAATTTCCCCCTTTCTGATATCTTCCTTACCGAAGCAACGCCTTAGCTCTCTCCGCCCCTCTGGTCGTCGGACATGTGTGGTAGGATGGTACATATGTATTTAATTGTGTATGAATGTGTGTTTGTATATGTGTGTGTGTGTGAATGAGTGGAGATTAGGAGACAAGCCCGAGGAAGAAAAAAACGCACGCTTCTGCTGTCTGTTTATTACACTTCTGCTCAGTAATTCGCTTGGTGTTGTTCGGAAAAACCGCGGAAACTACCAATCAGAGAACAAGGCCCGCAAAAGTCTCTCCCAACACAGGTCGAGTTCGAGCAGATGGAAGCTAGTACCAAAACGTCACTCCCTTTTGGGAATCAAACGTTAGGAGACATTCGTCGCTGACATCGCAAGATCGCAAAGGGCATTTGTAGTAAATTTCGCTTGTTCTCCACAAGGGACGTAATTTCATGCAAGTGCAGCAAAGGTCCAGAGAGTACGTGCGCAATACCTCTCCCTCATCTGCCTCCGGCGGAAACTCGATCGCAGAGCAGATCGACGCTCGGAAACCGAGAGGGGTCCGCGCGGCGCCTCCGCTCTTCCAGATCCGTCTTCAACCGTTTGACCCGCATCCGAGCTATATTCAGCGGAGAGATTTGCTCATTTGCATGCAATAGCGCCCGGCGCACAATGCCAGTGTATTTACATAGTTAGCTCATCAGGAAACGCGATGCGAGGAGGGCCTGAGGAAGCTGCGTAATGCGCTGGAGTACAAACCTGCAGCCCGCGTACGCGTGAACGTGGTGTATTGTAAAATTCTCGGCGGCTTGTTTTCGGCCACTCCGGTCTAGTTAGAGGAAATGGTTGTTCTGCATGGAAAGAAGGGTTGTGCGTCTCTATAGGGCGAATGCCACGTTTTAATTTTGGCGTGAAATGCTTAGCAAAACACGTCCCGTATCGAACAGTCCGGCTAAAAATGTGCCAATCTATCAAAGTCATCTTCTCTAGTAATCTACTCTAGGTCGAAACGCGGTTCTCAGGAAGAGGTGGATGATGATTATGTAATGATGATCATCTGAATTAATAAGTCATTTAAAAAAGAATAAATGTAAAGTTTCCCTTACGTAACAAGACACAAACAAGTCAATAATTTAAAAAATATATAATTTTAGTAGGTTTCTCAAAGGTTTAATCCAAGAAGTCAAGTATCACTATTGTATCACGAATATCGCTGACATTCTGGAATTATACAATTATTTTATTACGAGAAGCAACTAGGATTGACTTCACTATCAATTTAACACATCAACAATGTTTCAGTTTCACTGATATTGCCTCGCAAGGAATAATTTCACAAACGTCATCAACTGTAGCAATCATTTTAAAAACGTCAATAGTTTGCTTGATTGATCACTTGGTGCGGTGGAAAAGCGGAACAAATACTAGTTTCCGGAAAAAGAATTACCTCATACCTTATGGTTTCCAATTCAGAAAAATTAGGTTTTCTTTAGCTTGTACAAATAAGTTTAGTATTGAGAGCACTGTACTTATTTCTAAACATTTCCAATAGTACCCAATTTCCTATGTTTTAAAATCGAATGTTAGTAAATTAAATTGCAGTAAGTCATCGTTTGATATTTGTAGTTTATGAAATTTATTTTGGATCATATGTTTGTGTATGTGCGTGTGTGATGGATTTGTCTCAATGAGTTCTAGGCATGGTCGAACTTTGAGGCCTTTGAATGACGTTGAAATATTGGACATGTGTATTCAAAGTTTATACAAAAATAAACTGTAACATTTGTAACTATGAAAAATGGTTAAAACGTATGTATGAATTGATTTAAAATGTGTTTAAAATTAATTGGGGGCCTCTATTCAACGGGTTCTAATAATGTGCTTATATGAATATGCATTCATCTACGTTTTAGAATGTGTAATAAGATACGTAACTTACATTTTATAATACACTTTTTTATTATTTTATTTTTAAAAAGTTTAAGCAATTACCTGTTAGTTATAAGTCAATGTTTCGATATATATATATATATATATATATATATATATATATATATATATATATATATATGAGTATATCTCATTCATTAAAGCCAAACAAATTATACGTACATGTTTTATTAAGTTTCTTCATACTTTTTTGTTGTTATGTTACTTCATATCACCTCGTTACAATTCATCTGAGCAACGTTGTGCAACGTTGTGCCGCAGGCCAGAGCGCGCAGACGAAGTGTCTGGCCGCCTCCAGCCCCGCTGGCCCTTTGCCACTGGATTCAGGGGGGCGATGAAAGAAGGCCAGACTCACGGGAACCTGCCAGTTAGCACTTCGAAACGGCCAACGCATTTTACGCGGTCGAATCGAAGCTTTCTCATCTGTTTTCCTGGGGCGTACAAGTTTTAATAGGTTTACGATAATAATTGTATGATCTCCTTCGTTAATTCCAATTTTTGAACTAATGTTCGTTAACCTAGCATTTTCGCACATACACCACGATGCGCCTTGTTCATTACGGAACTGAGAGAAAGGAATCTATTGGATTAAATTCGGGGAAGAGTATTCGGGATGGAAGCATCTTGAACTTTTCCAGTTTTATCGAAAAGTTCCTAGTTTTATCGAAAATTAGGATTACTCATCGCTTTTGCTGGAATCTAAAATCCGCAGTCATCATAACTCAAATAGAAGATCTTTAGAACAAAAAAATCTTCTGTTGGGCTCAGCCGTTAGAGAAGTATGTATTCGCACTTTGAGTTACCAACTTATTTATGCAGGTTATAAAATGCCAAAATCAAAAGAGAATCCATCCCATAGAGAGGATATTTTTATTTATTCACATGATATGATTTTAGCTTAACACTAGATGTAGCGAATAAGTAACTAAGGCAATGACCAACCAATGCCAATGATACTTCAACTCGCCCCTTGAAAATAAAAAATAAAAATTCTGAGTGTGTTGCAATCAAAAAGGAAATCAATAAAAGCACTTGTTAATTTGCCTCACCACGAGAATATATTACGAAATAGAGTTGAGTGCTTCAGGCACAGACGCTTTGAAACTACGTGTAAGTGTTTTTTCAATGAAGTAATAAGCGAGAACATTGAAGTCCGGATAGAATCACAGCTATAACCTCCATTCTATATAAAATGTCTCCAAATACCGAAGCAGTTAATACACATAAGGTCACGAGATTAGTTAAAATCCGGTAGAGTTCACCAAGAACCTGTGTTCAAGCCAGAGTCAATGCGATATTTAATGTGTGCCAATGGTAGGTTTGCCGTTGTACCCAACTGCGAAATCTTGGAAGTAATGAGAAAGGCGCTCGTAAAAGTTTAAAAGTCGAAGGTTTATAACTAAATTTCAGCCTGCCGTAGAAGCAGCCGTGAACGGATACTTTACATAACACCATATGAATTCCGAGAACTGTAAATTCACGGTGCTGGAGGAAGATTTCCAAGGCCAGACGTAAATTGAACCGCACGAATTCATGTCTCGGCATTTACTTTCTAAAGCGCCTCCACCTACGACTCTAGTTGCGTATTTGGAGCCAACTTTCCGTGTCGATTTCCGCTCTTTTCCGCAACAAAGGCACCTGTTCTCATAACTCCGCCCGTCGGGCGTGCGGGCGGGTAGGTGGGAGGGCGGCGAGGACCCCACGAGACCCCAGGGCGATTCGCGCAAAAAGTGCTCGGCTGGGCTCCGCGGCGATTGATTCGCGGGGAGGGAAGTAGAGCGGAGCGCGCTGCCGGGCGGGCGTCAAAAACGCCCCCGCCTGAAAGTGAAATCCATCCATACGCGTAAACAAACAGCCGCCGCGGGTGCGAGGGAGAAGCGAGAGAGTGGAAAGCGGTGGGGGTGGTGAGGGGTGGGATGAACGAAATCAAGGCTGAAGATCCTACAGAAAGCGGAGTTCAAGGAGGTAGCGAGGACAGTGCTATGTAAATAGCGGACTAAAAGGAAAACGAGAGTTTAACCCATAGGTAAATTGCGATCTGGCCCAGAGAAGGGCAAACGTAAATTGCGGACCAACTACCTCATCCCCTTCCAGGAAAAGTAGAAGGTGACACGTTTGATCGAAGAACGTTTCCATTAGTTTTAAAACACAACTTCCTCCTCAATTTTTCAGACTTAAGACTGGTATATTTCGTTCGTAACATGGTTTGTTTAAAGTTGGTTTTCATTGAATTGAATCATTCGTTGATTGAATAATATTTTTTTCATTTTATATTCTTCCATTTTCTCAGCTAATATTTCATATGGCTGAACTTGAAATTTGGACACTCTTCTAGTGCTATATTTGGTTTTGTATTTTGATGTAGGAGCGAGTGTGCAATATTTGCAAGAAGCCACAAGGAAAAGCTGGACAGCAGGATCGGCGGCGGCCTTTCCTGAGTTGGTTTGGTACGCAATTTACATGTAGAATTAAAAAGTAAGTTTCGCAAGAAAAGATCAAGGGATTATTTGGTCCGCAATTAACACACGACCGCAAGGGCAGTGGTGATATGGGGAACAGAGATGATAGGAAGATCGTTGACGACGATGAGAGCGGGAATAATAGCGATAATAATGAGTGTAGTGCGAACGAGGAGGATTGTGAAGTCTATGACGACAGTGAGAATAATAATTAAAAGAACGATGAATGTAGCGTTAATAAAAATATGTGTAAAAGAAATTTAGTGTAAAAATAGAGCTAATTAAGAGAACAACGATGACAGAAAGCATAATATACGAAGGTCGGGATAATTATGCCGGTTCTAGCCCTCGATATGAACGATTCAAATAGTAAGGACGATCACAGAGCTTACGAGTGAAGAACGCATAGACACTAGAACTAATAAAAGCACCGTAAAGAACGCAGACTGCACTGACAACAATTTGGGTGGAGTGTACGATACACCATGTCTGTACGATATGGAAAATGGAGTGGCACATCTCGATAATTTACATATTTACTTGACGTAGAGAAAAGTGAAGTGAATGTTTGAATGAACAACGGTAGCACCACGATTGCGTGACGCGGTTTAAAACAAGGTGGAAGCGTATGGGAGTAAGAATATGCCTACACACTCGCACATCGGAATGGCATGGAACATGGACAGAAAGGGGTTAGTAGGAGCAAGATACAAGCGAAGTTAAGGTGGAGGTACAAGTGCCCCGGTTCAACTGCATAAAGGCCGATGTGGCCAAGGGGAGGCGAAGACGGGGCTCCACCAACGCCTCGGCGTCGATACGAGGAGGAGGTGGTGGCACAAGTAGAGTTTCGAGAAACGAAATGATACAGCACGCTGTTCGTGCCCCGTATGTTAGTGTACTGTATCACCATTCGCCTAGTATTAATCAGCGAAACCACGGAAAACTACAGATCAGAGCAGCTGGCAGCTAAAACTCTCCAGACAGCGACAGAACTTGACCCAGCTATCCGGTTAATGTGAAAAACCCTGCCACGGTTGGGACTAGAAAACCAAGATCTCCGGTCAGACACTCTGCTGTAACATCACGTGATGCCTTGAGCCACCTCTCCCGGTGCATACTATATTAAAAGTAGGTGCTACCACCACTGATGGGAGAAGGAAATGGTGGGAGTAGACAGCGTTCGCGAAGACGGCAGGGAAACGTGGCGACGGTGGCGGTTCCACGCCAGCGCCGTCGCCGCCGCCCGGCTGTGCAACGCCAACAATTACTTGAACCAACCCTCCGAAAAAGAGCGCTGCCCCTGCCTCGGGCACATCGCGTGCATTAGGTCACACGCACAAACGTGTTCACGGGGCAGTGTATCCGGTTGCCCGATTCCCGAATATAATGTTGCGAAGAGGAAAATAGAAATATTATATCAGCGAGATTACTACTGCGGTTCAGTCTTAGTCTGAGAGGAGCTTTTAAACCTACCCGCTTCTTTTAGCAGTATATTTCAATTTTTGGCCAACTTACGACTATGTGACTATGCAACATGATAACCTACGACATTCAACAGCAAACGTTGTGCCCTATTACATGCGCGCAGTCCTTCGCGAAGACTTACAGAGTTTGTAGCAAGCAGGTAGCAGCAGATATGTGATGACATTTTTTTTGCAGCATAGTGTATTTTTATTACTTCGCTTCATTTGATTTCACTTTTTATAACTATGAAGCCATAAAAAATGCGGAAACAGTGAATTTTCAACGTTCAACTAGACGATTCTATCCATCTAAATTTAAAATCTGAATTTGCTGCATTAATATTAGTAATTTCCAATGGTCGCAAAAATAGACAACACCGCAGTATCCGGTCATGTGAGAGGTGTCTATGGTTTAGTCAGATACCCAGGACTGAGAAAAATCCATTGTTAGTCTCCATTTTACCTGAAAAACGTTAGTATTTGTTATTTCGGCTATTTGCATGCTGTGCGCTCCAATTGACTTCTGTGCCTACGACTAGCTGACGTGAGACCTCCCTGCAATTAATATTCGCGTCCTGTATTGCAACATGAAACTGCACGTTTTAGGATATTGTAGGATATAAGAACTGTTGTACTATGTATTCCTAAACTCTATATTACTTTGTAGTAGTACTCGTGAAGATTGATATTGTTAAAATATATCATTTATTGCAGGTCATATAAGAATATTTTATTTATTATTCTTGATGAGTGTGAGTGCTACTTTTCGAAATCCTTTTTCGTGGGTCAGCTCCTCCTCCTCCTCCCATGTCGTCGAGAGCCCGACGGGCCGGCGTCGCTCGCCGGTGTCGCCACTGGACCCTCTCTCCGCCCGTCGGCACGCTCTCGGCTGCACAACGTCAGTGAATAAAACATACACGCAAATAAATAAATGGATACGCACGGAAATGTATCAGAAAAAACACACGTGTAAATGAATAAATAAGTAAATAAACAGCAGTTGGAAGCGAGGTTCGAATCATCAGGTCATCACGACTAAGTAACCCCTGTCACTATTGTCCAACGTTTAATAACAGTTTTTAACAAACATATTCGAAAGAAGGGAAAGAGAGATGACATAAAAACTTATAAGATGTTGTATGTAATATGTAATATGACGTGGGCAGTGTTCGCTTAAACGATTAAATTACTTGTTCGTGCGACGGTCTATCAAGTTTTTTGTCAATAACCCAATTTAAAAGAACTAAACATTAGGATGAATTTAAGTTCTTTATAAATACATCTTGCAATAGTTTAATAAATGTTAATGACAAGATATATTAACTCCAAATCTCCTTCCGTGTATCTGTTAAGAAATCTAAGAAACTACATTTTACCGACCAAATATCTCAGTTCAGAAGAATTACTAATATATTTGTTCCAGTAATTCATCTTCTTCCCCCCATCAACACCACTATAACAGAATTTACGTAATTAATTCTGCAAAACAGGTTCAAGAAGTTTAGATCTCTCCAGAATGCACTGCACTATGAGCAATTACTCTCAATACTTTTAATTCGCGAGTTTCGAAAGGTCCTGGAACGTCACTAGCACAAAATGTTGGGGCGACAAAAGCAACTGGACTGAATGCAAACAGTGTAATTGTGGGTAGCATCTGTTTAATGAGAGAAGAAAGAGATGAATACGCGTTGGTCTTGACGTAGTAAGTATAGTATCATTTGCAAGAGCATTATCATGTTAATTGCACGCTTTGCAAATTAATATACTTTATTAAGTTTTTTAACATTCAAGTTATGCATAATTACAACTCTATTGTGAATTTTATATTTCCATAGTTTTTCAAGACTATATCATTACCTTGCAAAGTCACACTAATATCTTCTCTTTTCATTGGGAATTTGTTTATTAATTCTATTATTTGCAATTTTTTTGATTTTTTATTAACATTTTCTTATCGTAGCAATTAAGTTAATTTGCATTACCACAACAGTAATTTTTTGGCACTGCAAGCTGATAATCGCTCACTAACAGAAGTTATCGAACGCTTAACAGAATCTGTTTTCATGGGCGTCATATAGACGCAACCAATTTCTCGTTTTATTATTATTTTCTTATTAATTAACTAGCAAGTCCATACCAGAAAATCCAAGAATTTACATATGCGTCTCAAAATGTTTCGTTGAATGGATTACATATGTTATTCGTTTCCACGTTATGTTCTTGTAAGCTATTAATGTAGATTTCCTCTTCACGTGCAGTTTCCTAGTCCCCTATCTATTTCTCCGTCTCCTTCCCTACCTCACGGCCCCTAGCGACCCCGACGCCGTGTTATTCGGGGGAGTTTCTACCGCACGTCGCCCGCTTCTTGTGTCGCAGTCGTTCTTCGGCCGCTCCTACAACAACCTGAGCTCCATCTCCGAGTGCAAGAACAACGGCGAGTGCGTGATCAACAAGAAGAACCGCACCTCGTGCAAGGCCTGCCGCCTGCGCAAGTGCCTGCTGGTGGGCATGTCCAAGAGCGGCTCTCGCTACGGACGCCGCTCCAACTGGTTCAAGATCCACTGCCTCCTGCAGGAGCAGCAGCAGCAACAGCAGCAGGCGGCCGCCGCCGCGCAACAGGTACGTCTGCACGTCCTTAGGGCGATGTAGAGCAACTGACGCGGTTGAATGGCCGACCTTTATAACCGACCAAGTACGCTACTTGTGAGGTCAGTCGGGTGACTTTCAATGCTTTTCGTAATACCACCCCTTTAAAAGAAAAACACCTTTCAAGAGAGACATTTTCATGGAGCATACGTTTTCTTTATCTGTTATCTCCCGTTATTCCTTATCTTAAGATCAAACTCATCCGTTATATTAGGTACAAACGCAAGTGCGTGAACCCAATATTTTGGTAACAAAATTTAGCCATTAGTTTGCACCACATTTTAACGTATTTGCATAGACTGAAATAAATAGTTTGAAAAGAAAATTAACAATTAACTTCTAACAAAATATTCTCAATACGGTTGCTGAATTTTGTAATGCCTCATTTTCAATAATTTGTATTACATTTGTTTTATGGAACTATTTCTTAAAAAACTGAAACACATGTATTTTATATTCTAACAGTCTTATATAATCGAGATGTAAGAAAATTCATATTTACCAACATTTTGTGCTAATTTACTTTGTAATAAAACAAAAAATAATGTTGAAATTGTTTACCAAAGTCATTTTATTGCATACGACAGTTTATAATATTTTAATTCAATTTTCTACGCATCAACTGCGTAGATTTAATTTAGGTATGTACTAGAAAGCCTAAAATGAGATTTCTGATCAACAGATTGCAGCAAATATTTGGGTTTGCATTTTCTAGTTTGCATTGAAGTGATTCTTCGAGAGGAGAAGGGCCCTTTTCTAATGCATGTGTGCTTGTCCCGCCCAGCAGCAAGCCGCCCACGCGCAGCAGGGCGGTCGCCAGAAGACGCCTCCGCCGCCGCCGCACTCGCTGGGGCTGCTAGGCGCGCAGTTCGACCCGCGGCTGCACCACACGCTGGCCGCCATGCAGCACCACTCGCTGGCGCGGGCCACCACCAAGGAGGAGCTCATGCTGCTGGGCTTGGACGAGTACAAGCACTCGAGCTCACCCTCCGTCAGCTCGCCCGAGTCGCACAACTCGGACTCGTCGGTGGAAGTGAGCGACGCGCGGCTGGGCGGGCGCGGCGGCGTGGGCGGCAGCGTGGGCGGCGGCGTGGGCGGCGGCGGGGCGTTCAAAAGCCCCGGGGGCGGAGTGGACGGGCACGGCGTGCCCGCGGGCCCGCACCACCACCTGCCCATGCCGCTGCCCTTCCCGTCGCTGGCCACGCTGGGCCACGCCGTCTTCCCGCACTCGTTCCTGCCGTCGTTCGCCGCGCAGCCCGGCGCGCCCGGCGCCCTGCTCTTCCCGCCAGGCGCGCCCTACCTGTGCTCACTGCCCGCGCCCCCCAAGACGCCCGCCGGCCTCCTCAAGGCCGCCGCCAACAACAACAACAACAACAATAGGTGAGCGACAACAACGAATTCAGGCGCGTCAACTGCTCAAAGGTCGCTCATCATCACTACCTAACCAAGTCTCATGCATTTTTAACGCGGAAGGTAGTTGGCGCGATCCGGCGCACCGCCCCTGCAGCGACATGCTCTAAGCTCTCTACTGATTTCCCGCAAAGCGGGGAAGTGTAGTGCCTTTAAGAGTAAGATGTGTAAAGGAAGGGGTGAGATTAGTACAAGGAAGAGGAAGCATATATCGCGCGTAGAACGTGGCCCGTTTGGTAGACCGGTGCTCGAACTCTGGGACTTCCCCGCCAGAGGCACTGCGAGCGTCAATTGATGCCCTGAGCCACCCAAACCAGTCCCAAATGGTATTTTGGCTGCAGCAAGAAATATATCGTCAGGTTCGAAATGGTTTCACGGGATACTACGGGTAACAAAATCTTGAGAGGCAAAATGAGCCAAAGGGCTACCGCGAGCAATAGTAAACGACTCAGATGGATTGTTACACCACCTTGGGTAATAATATCAGGAAAGGTTAACGAAAGAAACACAAAATATATCTATGTAACATTATTTTGCTCTCGCAAAAGGCCCATTTTCAATTGTTCAACTCCGCCTTCCACGCAGCGACATGACCTCAACCCGAACCTGAAAACTGCAAAATAAATTTTTGCGCAGCGCCGAGCAATGAATCATTTCACGTCGCCCCCCGTTTCCTCCGCGCCGGAGCGCGCGTGCGCACACAATGGACACATGTTCAATTCCAGCAGCTTTCCACGTTTACTACCGAGCGAACGAGCCACCCCAGAGCGCGGCCGCGCTTGCCACCCGCCGCACGTCCCACGCTGACACAGCTCAAGATATTATTTCCAGCTGCAATTGCCATCCGCTCATTTCACTACCAAAGCAGATGCAGTCCATTCGTGTCAACGGCGCGCGTGCCATCCGGTGACACGCGCGTGCCCAGGGTTGCCGACCCCGCTCCCTCCCTTCGCCGTCTTCTCCGCCCCGACCCCTCCGCACGACGGGAGGGGGTGGGGGTGGCGGAGCGGGCATTTTTCATACTGGGCGCACCTGGCGCGCCGGCGGGCCGAGTGCCTTCGTCGTCAAGGAAATTCGCGAAATCACTGTTGACGGAAGCTCGGAGGTGGTCGAGAAGCGCTATTAAAGACACTGTTGTACAGGGAGGAGGCTTTATTTCCAACTAATATTACAGAAGGGTTTAATATATAAAAGAAAGAAATTTCAAATAATGGTTCAGATGTGGAGACATGTTTTATACTTTAAATATCTCAACAAATATATGTAATTTTTCTTTTTTGTAAGTTATGAATTAATAATTTTTTTATAAATATAATCAAACTCAATATCACAAACTTGTTGTATAAATCAGAACACTTGTAAAAAACAATACTTCTATTATGCCTTCATTTATTTGCTTGTAATTTGTCTCTTTTGCAAATATAGAGTCTCTCTAAAGTTCGTTTATTTGATGAACTGATTAATTCAGTGGTGGCTTTCCGAAGTGATAAAACATGCCAGCTACAGACAAAATCATAAAATACTTTTTACACTGGATCCCTGCCCAAACCAAAGAAATTAGATTTCAATTCTTTATTGATTAAATGCGTAATTGTCGACTGTAAGAGCCAGAGCAAATGACAAAGAGATCTGTGGAGGAGTGAAGCCATATTGTACCTATCTATGAAAGTACAAAGCGAGCAAGTAAAACACATCGTCTAATAGCGGATTCTTCCTTCCCGTGCCGCAGGTACACCATCAACAACAATCACGAGGTGGCGGACATGTACAGCAAGCGCTTCTTCCTGGATGCCGTGCTGCAGTCGCAGCGCGGCTCGCCCGTGGGCAGCGCGAGCAGCGTGGGCGGCGCGGACCGTGGCAGCGTGTGCGGCGGCGGCGGCGGCGGGGGCGGCGGCGGCGACGACTCCAGCGACGACGACTCGCGCGGACCCCGCTCTCCGCGGCCCGGCCTCACGCTCGCGCTCGCAGCCGACCTCCAGGTAGGCCAACGCCCACTCGCCCTCCCTCTCATTCAACCAAGACGATTAAGAAGCATGGGACCATAATATGTGTAAATGCTGCAAACGTGGGCACATACGTTGCAAGGGGTAGATGGGGTATTCAATGTACTTCAAATTGTCTTACGGAATTTAAACTCTTAGGCAAAAAAGGAGAATATTGAAGAAAGAAGCAAAAGTAGCGAGTGGAAGAGCACCGAACGCAAATGCACTTAAAAAGGGCAAAAAAACAATTTGCACATTGTCTAACATTTATAAAATAATAATTAACATTCATAAAATGTAAATATATTTGTATATGATTTTTATACACTTTTCCCCCTAATGCTAAGCTGTAAATTATCATGTAGAATTGCAACAACTGTAACAGACCATACGGTAATATGAAAAATCTTTGAAGTAAAAAATATATAATGTGCATGCACAATGTGTATGCACACGAGCGCTGTACCATACTGAAATGACACTCGAGCAATTACATAATTGTAAGAAGTCAAATGAAATCTCTAAAGGAAGGAATATTTTAAAACAAGAAATTTATTTTATCTGTTTGACAGTAATTATTGGAAGTTAAAGAGTTAAATATTAGTACCAAAATAGGGATTAGTAAGTATGAAACGAATTTTGCTTATTTGCAAATTACTGTTCAAGTTTTCCATTCAAACAACAGGATAATTAATTCGTTTCCCAAGAACCATTAAATCAAGATAATAAGGCTTGATCACATCGTTATGACCTTTCTACAACAGAAAAATGTATGTTATAACTAAATCATAAAGTTGACGTCATTCGATTGTATGTGATTCGGGGTTACGAAACGTGAAACTTCATTATGAACTTGGCTTTCATATGGCTCACAACACTGAATTTTTCATGCGTAGCAAATGTTCCTCGATATTAGAAATAACATTTCCTCTATATTGATTACATCAACGTACAGGCCTTTATATGAATAATGCTTGCAGTTGCCCAAAGGAACGAAAAGTGTAATGAAACAATAGGCTATTCGTCCGAACGTACATTGTACACGATCTGCGAAGAAAATATTCTTTCCTCATTCCTGCTAAGTTCCAGCGCTGATTGCTGCGCGATAACACGTCCACGGCCTCTCGTATCTCACTTTGACTAATGCTTGCGTTATGAAGGTCGGCGCATAGTCTTGTTAGAAATCTGGCTTTGAAACCTCACAGTAGTAGAAAATTATAGGCTAGCTGATTGTGATTAATGCAAGCGCAAGAACGCGACCGTTTATGGGCATTGAAGATGAATAGAATTTTCATGTTACTAGATTCCATCGGCGGTTAAATCGAAATGCGTGTACCCCGTTCATCGCTGTAGAAGCTGTAGATGAATTGAGACACTGAAAACCAAGTTAAATTCAATTACATGTTTTAGATAATAGTGTATCAGATATGGCAACGCGGCTTTCTTACTATATGCATTTAGCCTCTTTTACGCGAGGAGTCTTGTTACGAATTTTCTTTTCTAAGTGCTCATTATTATGCGGACACTTCAAAGAAACGCTTCAAAATAATGTTTATTTGACTGACATTTGCCTATATTTAAATATATTGTATATGTAATTTTCTAGAGAAAGTTCTGAATTAAAACAATGAACACTAGAGTAAATATTTCAATAGCATAGAGATTCTCCTGCTGATACATCCAAACTTAAGGGTATGAATCTTCACACCCAAAATGCTCAGTACCACAATGAGTGTCAAATACGGTGCTAATGTTTCATTTTGACCTCCCTGTCGTATTTCAAGTATTGAGGTCACCTGTTGTGGCCTCAAGAATTTCCAACACACTTTATACGCCACTTTCCAGTTTACAGACCGTGAACTACGATCTATCATATATTTTCAAAACATTCTCCGTCAGTTCTGTGTGCTGTCGAGGTCCATGCAATTCATTATTAATTATCTTTTCAAGATCTTATTTCCAAGAATACATTTCATATAAAAAAAATAGCCGTGCAGATGTATTGTAAGACATGTATGCCGCAACATTCAATTAGAAAATGAACTAGGAAGAAATAGGAAATGTGCAGTGAAGGGCAAACCAGCAAAAACACAAATAAAATAAATTGTATGCTTTTTTATACTACCGGTGCACAAGCAAAGAGACACACAAATAAAACAACAGTTTTTTTGTACACAGTAAAAGAAGTACGTTTACAATATATTCGTAAAATAAACGCCTGGAGCTCATATTTAAAACCTATACTGGAAAATGACAATTTTCAATCTACCACTTTTCTTGTGCAATAAGAGTTTTCATTGGGACGGGTTTTTCGTTTTGCAGAAATTAGCAGACTTTACTTGACTGGTATCTAAAATAAGTAATTCATTTTCTTATTATTTTCGAAAAAGTGTGCAAAGTTTCATTTTATGTGCAACATGAATTGTGTTAGATCTAGGAAATATCTCCAGCACTACGAGGATTAGAGGCAGCCCCGCCCGACGCAAACGGCTTCTAACCGCTTCGCTTTTCTCTCTTGCCCAGGAGTCTCCGGTCGACCTGTCCATGAAGTCCGCCCGCGCGCGCGAGGAGCGCCTGCGCATGGCAGCGG
>BOPP01000011.1:16856889-16887836 GCA_017312745.1 Gryllus bimaculatus
CCGCCGCCTACGCCGCCGTCCTCAACGGCCACCACCCGCGCAGCACAGGCGGCAGCGGCGCCGGCAGCGGCGCGGGCAGCGGCGCCGAGGACGCCGACGCGGAGGACGACGCCGACTTCGACGCCAGCGACGACGCCGCCAGCGTGCGCAGCCTGCGGGAGCACCGCGTCACGCCCATCGACCTCACGACGCGCGTGTGATGGCAGGCGCCGGCCGCGACCGGGCAAACGGACGCCCGACGTCCCACGGGAAGGACTTGTGTGCAGAAGTGAGGGGTCTTCCTAGTTGTGGTGGACACATGAGGGTTTTCCTAAGTTTAGTGTGATCCACGAGGGTCTTTCCTAGGTTTCGTGAAGCCAATGAGGGTCTTTCCTGCCGTTGCTGAGGTCCATGAGGAACTTGCTACATTTGGATGAGTGTCTTCCAAGGATTGACCGACTCGGCCCTTAGCGCTATTTCACGGCTGTAGATGAAGAGCGCGAAATGAACAACGATGAGATAAAGCCACCCGAGGGAATTATCACTCTGAGTCGATAATTCAACGAAGTTTTGTAAAAACTGTCCAACTCGAAGTTCACATAAGTGACAGATTTCAAATATCCTGAGCGTGGCATTTTAAGCTCTCCCAGTCAATTATCACAATTCCGATGACAGGGTCGCCAGTATTATATCGTCAGGAATCGTTCTTTTAGAGCTGTGGTTGACTTTCAATGAAATGATGGGCCACCTGCGATGTTTCAATTGCATAGCGATATCAATAAAGCAGCGTGACAGAATAATAACGCACTATTAGACAATGGGACCCAAATAATCGGAGACTCCCTGAGTCATCATCGGAAAATATCGAACAGGTCGTGTGTGTTTTCTGTAGAAAATTAAATGAATAAATAATCCCTCCGCAAATGCTGTAAATAAGTGCTTTCCTTACGTATATATATATATATAGTATTTATGTTGTGCGATTTCCAGTGCATTAAAACAAAATAAATGGAAACAAAATGTAAACAAAAAATGTGGTTTTAGACAAAAGATGATGTTCCGCGCGTAGCTAAAAAGCAACAATCAAATGAAAGAATGTGATACAAGAACACGTCCACTTGTTTTGGAGGAAAACGCCATTAGGATGAAAAGAGAAGAGAGCGCACAAAGTGGTACTGTTCGCAGCACCTGCGCCCCTGCGCGCGTGCAGGCGAGTGGAGGCGGCGGCGATGGCGGTTGTGTAGATGGAGGTGGAGGCAGCGGCGGCAAAGGATACTTCAAGGATCGAGCCGTCGTCGGAACAATGGTGGTTAATAGAGCGGTTCCGAACGGCGCGGCGGGTCGCCGGCTTACCTGGGGGCTCGACCCCGTGACCTGCGGGCATTGTGTCTGATAACGCCGTCCACGCTCCACCCCGCTCCCGCCCCACTCACGCCGCCTCATCCCCTCCCGTGTCACCGCCACTCCGAGCACTCTCCCTGGCACCTCTCACTACTGGCGTTGCCGCTCATCTCCACCGCCACCTCCGCCCCCCGCCCGCCTCAGTCAACCGTCATCGTTACGTTACCCCTTTCGCAGACCGCACAACCTCAGACCAGACGACCGGGTCCGTTTTGGCGCTTGCTTCGTAAACGATAAAAAAGTTGCAAGAAACTGAAGTCCACGTAAAGTGGGATATAAGCAGAAGGAACAAGGTATGCGGTTCAGCACGGCACATTGCATCTCCATCGGAAGTATCAGCATCAGCCAGTGTCGTGAAAAGTCAACTAGTGCGCCACCTTCTGGAACTTGGAGGTTCTATTGTGGTCGGTTCTGCGAGGCGGCGTGGGCGTGTGTTCTTGCAGGAGTCGCATGGCGCCTCAACGGGCGCGCAAGAAGCAAGGAAGAGCATCGTCCGGCGTCAGGGATCCTTCGGAGTGTTACGGCGCCGCTTGGCGCGTCGAGGAACGCAACAAGTCATTGGCGGCGCGGGCCGTCCTTCGACTGGAGGCGTCGCCAGGGGTCGCGCCGCGGCGGCCCCTGCACGCCCCCACAGCATCGATCACGAGCGGCCCGGCGCCGCGCCGCGCGTAATTTGTCCGCGTCAGCCTCCCACCGGACCGGCGCGGCCTCGCCGCCCCAGGCGACCGCTGTCAACCCCACGGCCAGTACTAGCGGTCCGCCTAGATATACCTTTCCTAGAGCATAGCTTATGTGTTACTACTTCTGTTAATATTGCCTCTTTTACCAAATGTATTTAGTGATGAAAATATGTTGATAAATATCTATTACTTGCAAAATATAGTACTTGGGTCAACAGTTATTTGTGCACGTTTCCTGAGTTTCCTTCTTATCCTTCTTTCCACATTTTCTTGTGGCGTAAATGTAAAAACAATGAGTATTATTATTTTTTAAGTTAATTTCCCAGGCAATCTCCTACAGAAAGATAGCTAACTTGTATAAAAAATGTGGGCGTAAAACTATTTGAGAATGTAATATTACCCTACTTGTAGAAAAGGAAATAATCTATTTAACCACAATTAACCGTAATATTTTAATCTATATACCTTTCATGTAAAATCAAGAGTGTTTAATGATTTAATGTCAATCAAAGCGTCGGAACAATGGTATACGAAGAGAATAAGATATGGTGATTAAAAAAATGTTTACAAACATTTTAATTAGTGTTAACGATGCGATGATCAGACTTTTTTTTGCAAAGATAAGCATTATCCTGAATAGTAATTATGTTTATTAATGGTTTATAAATTCACTTAAATATTACATCTGAACAAGCACAATAGAGTAACAAACTGTATAGAGTTTGCAATTAATATAATTACAGTGCAAATAATACACAACAATAAACATTTACAGTGCTTATGTTTTAGTAATGCATATTGTTCAAAGAGAGTACCTTTTAAATGATCACGTTTCTATGATATCATTGGCGAACATAAATCCATTTTCCATTCTCTTTAGTTGTGCAACATTTAACAAGGTAGAAGGGTCGGGGCCAGAAAGGACATCAATGTAATTGACGGCATATTATCAGCCATTTACGTCCAATCCATCATAATTCACTGGCTAGGCTAATGCGGGTTGTGCTAAGCAGGTGAAGTTTGGTCTGGTCATCAGATCGCCATATATCTCGTCAGTCATTTTTTCTCTTCTGACGTTAATGTAATTACATCATCTCGTGTAAATTACAGATTACGTCTATAAACTTACGAAATACTATAAGATCAATAATGCTGTGTGGAAAGGAGTAAAAAGTAAGACATAAACTACCATCGCCCATTCTCAAAGAGTAATCTAAGAAGAAACGAGCAATAGAGACATAGAGACGAGGGCCACAATACCCCCGAAATTACTGCAAGATAAATTGATTTTCTTTGTAGCAGAGTATCCTAGTGAGGACGTTACTTTTCAACCCAGGATTTGTAGAACATAACACGCGTAGACTAATTCAAAAAAACTGTAATTCTGAAGTATCGATTTTATTGAGCACGCATCACTGTTTCATTCTAAGAACTTAAATTTCAAGAATTTGCCAAGTAATGTGAGCCACATTATGAGTTATATCTTCTGAATGAGTTACAAATTAGGAACTGCACCCAAATTAGTTCAAATAGAGACATACTAATTTTCATGGGAACTGCAGCACTGAAAATAGTTATTGGCGTTGAAGAGAAATAATGTGAACCTGCTCGCTCGAGCGGCTTTTTTGTCATTATGGGATAGAATTTCTACATTATATCGACCTGTTTAAGGAAAGAAATGTGTCTCATACGATACGGAAAACATGTTTCATTTGATCAACTGATATCGCCATTTTCAAAAGGAATGCAATACGAAATATTGAACTGAGGCTTAATACGCCAAAGTCGTACTCTAGTAAAGTAACTGAAGTACATTTTAAAAATTATTTATTTAATTATAATTCTATTACTTTCAATTCTGCAGGAATTTCAATTTACAATAAATGTTATCCATTACACTTGAGTATAAGAATTCACAAGCGCAGTTTGAATGTCTTTAAGGACAACTCAAAAGTAACAGTATTCATATACCTTAAATATATATAAAGGATTGTAAAAGGATAAATTGTATACTTTGCAAGTACGTAAAATAATGATTGCTGAGAATCACAAGAAAATTTACTTTTTTAAAGTGAAAAGGAAAACATAAATTTGTTTCCAACTTTGATTATTTGAGGTTTATATCTTATGTTGTTTGATTATTTAAGGTTGTTAAGTATCCTACATCTACTCTATTTCCTATTGAGATCAATCAATTTCAGATTGAGAATTATCACAATGACATTCAGACTTAGCACATTAATATTGACGCTTTTTACTTTAAAATTGAGACTATGCAATTGAAAACAATCAAAGAAGTGAATAAATAAATTAAAGGAACAACATCTCAACACATTACGTAAAACTAACTTCATGAAAATGTAATCGTAATCTATATAACCATATGGGCTAAATTTAAAATATCAGGAATGAATCTTTGCGCATTCCATGGTATGTTGTGTAATTTTGAACAAGATAATGGATTTGGATCATGAATTTTGTACGCAGACTCAATATATCTCAAAGGGAAGTTTGCGGCAACATCGCAGAAAACGTAAGTGTTCAAAACGTTCCACACTTCTCAATAGAATTACCACTATTCATCTCCCTTTCCATTGTATTAATTGTGTGGTCACGGGCTAAGAGTTCTTAACTCAAATTTTGGCCAAATTGTTTAAGAACGAAAACTACAAGATAATTAGCTACATTTTATTTTAGTAAAACGACTGAATTCAAAAGTTGCATTCTTAACGAAAAAATGCGTTGGTGAATATAGCTTCATACCACTCAATAATACCGGCTCCATAATCTAACCCCTATCGATAAGAAAACTATTATAATTGCAAATTTGCAATTATTCAAATGTTTATAAAATTTGCAAAATCGTGTATTTTTCGAATTGATAGATGGCTCTAGGGAACCATTTAAAACAAAAACATCAAAATTCAAATCAAGTCCATATACGTACAGTATATTAACCACAAATAAAGTAGGTAACTTTTTCATGTCTGGTAAAAATTGTTATTTTGAAACATTCACCTCAAAACCAATTTGGGAACATTGCATGGAAAGAATTGCACAGATTTCGGAATTGTTTATAAAATTGTTAATTGTTGCAAAATTGTTACTTCGCAGTTTTCTGTTCTGGAACATCAGGGACCCCTTCCCACTATAGAATTTTAAAAAATGGATATTATTTATGTTTTTTAATTTGAAAAAAATGCCTTTTCCGAAATCGCTTTAAACGAGATGCAGAATTCTGCTATCCGATCGACGCAATCGTCTTTCGTTTTCGAGATATGTAATTGTTTATAACAAATTAGCATCTCATGACAACAACTATTATTCTGGCAGTCAATCCTTTCGCTGTTCCCACGCAAGCCTTTTCTTCACACCATTTTAGAAGCAGCTCGTTTATTTCTTTGTTACATACGTGTGAAGTTCCTAGCGGGGGTGGAGCGGATATGCGGCCAAACGCTAGCATATATTGCCATGAACATTGTCGCTAGTTAGATATTCCTTGTTTTCAGCTCTAATTCTTCATTATATTCTAAATACTTTTAGTTCCTTTTGTTTAGCAAATACCGCATAAACTTTAAAAAATACTACACGAGTCGGCTACCGAACAATTCTGAAGTTGGGAGGCAGCAATTGGCTTCCAGAAATACCTCTCCCTAAAAATTGCCTCCTTTCTCCACGCGTTGGAAAGCGGATGAAGCAGAGCTTGTTGTAAGCACGAATCGTAACAATCACTTCCCCGGGAACCCTCTCAGGGCGCAAATTCCTCAGATCTTTATGTATGTCGTCCGGATGGCCGAGGTCGGTGAGGCAGTAGTGTCGTAGCGATCTCGGACTGAAGGATCGCAGATTCGAGTCCCGCCGCAGGCATTGTATTCGTGTTTGTCCATTCACCACCTTTACGTCATTTTTATTGTTACCAGAATGTTAAATCCAATAGTGGTCGCTAATGACACATGTTGATGCGACCTTAAAAAAATGTGTATGAAATTGTGAATAATAATTCAAATTAAATGTACAAGAAAATGCCCACCAGGGCTTCAACAAAAAAAATATCTCCAAAATTAAAAAAAATAATTTCAAAATCACAGGGACTAGATTTAGGCCAGAGTGTAAATGGAAAACACATTCTGACAAAAATTCTATGAATGGTTTGGCCCTAGGGTGTTCACAGACTGACGGACACATCACCGGACGGAAGGACGGACGTACACTGTCTTGGTAACTGAAGACTACAAAACGTGTTTTCCCGTTTAAATCTCGAAATCGATTTACTATAGCATTACATACATACATCTCTAAATAATACAGTTGTTACTCCGTTCGTCTGTCTCAAAAGAGAAAAAATAAATATATAAATAAAGAAATACACTTCCACATACCGCAGGTTATACGCAAATATAGAACAACAACTAAAGAAACCGAAAGCCTGCCCGTCAGAATGCAGTTGGAATGTTATTGAGTATATAATATAAACATTAGAAACCCTATGTAACATGATGAATGATTAATGAAAGTGGTAGCAGAATTCTGAGTGATTGAATAAGCAAGACGAAAAACGTCTCGTAGAGGAAATATCGAAATATTTACTTCTCATAGCGTCAAATTCAGCTACCTATATTTTCTTAATTAAAGCCGAAAATATCGAAGCAGTTATTTCGTATTTTGTAAAACGTTTGTAGAATATCTTTAGAAGAAAAGTGGGTTTATTGGCCAACGCTAGCGTACTAAGCGTTTAGTTGGAAGACAGTACCACGGCGGTGAGTTATATTTAACCAACAGAATTCCACCATTGTTAGTCAATATTACTGTTTATTACATTTCTCAGTAGTAATTGACAAATCCTTTATAATTCCCCCGGTTGGCTCTCTTCATCCATGAAGGTGTTCTACAAGGCTTTGGAATCCAGACGAAGAAAGCAAGTTGACAATATTAGCAGAATTGAACTAATTTCTTCAACTACGTGTTAGCAATAAACAGAAGATGACAAACTAAATTGAAGAAATAGAAGTGTACCCCAATATTTCATCAATAAAAGTATCATACAATGAATTCACAAATGTAAACAATAATCAAGACAATATTGGAAATAGATCAAAATTAAAATGAAATTGTTCAAAATTCTCTTTGCTTGTAAGTCGTCTTTTTTCCTTACTGACAAACTGTGAAAAGAAAGATGCTGACCAATTAGAATGAACAGCATGATAAGTTGAAAGAAACTGAAATAATAATGCATGATAGTGTGTCCGATCATACTTTGAAGAATTCTGTTAGACCTAAATTTACGACCGAAGGGTTCTGCAAACTACCCGCCATAACGAAAGAGAACCCGCGCCCTTTTCGCGAGGTCGTCGTAACCCACAGATTTACTCCGACATTCGCGTAATAGTAGTCGAGCCCTCTGAGACGAAGCCCGTTGTCTTAATGGGCCAAATGCAGTTAAAAGGCGCAGAGGAGTTGGGCGCATTCCGCGAATAAACACACACGGGCCGCGAATTGCTCACGAGTCGCGGTCTCTCGGCGCCCATTTGCAGGTCTCGCCCGCGCCGCTGCGCCTCGGTGAGGTTGTAATTGTAATGCAAATAGATCGGCTAATTGCGGAGTCCGCATGGATTGCAGACGACGCGCGAGGGGTTGGGAGAGAGGGGACTCACTGCGGAGATAAAGACGGGAAAGATAGAGTGAAAGAGATGGAGAAATCGAGCAGTCCAGGAAGAGATTCAATAGTGAAATGATGCGTTGGTGCGAAAAAGGTTTGGTATACGTATTATTAATAACATTAGTTATGATAGTAATAATAACAATAAATAATCTTATTCTCCCTAATTGGTATTCAATGCTAACTACCTTGTCTCATTATTATTATTATTATTATTATTATTATTATTATTATTATTATTATTATTATTATTATTATTTGATACATGTGCTTTGATCATGTATAACCTGTGTATTTTTCCTTTCTATAAAATAAAATAAAGATTAATAAAAATATTAATAATAATAAAATTAATTATAAAAACATTAAAAAAAATTAATAACCAAATAGAGTTATGAAGAATGGAAACAGAGTTCCGGGAATAATTAAGTTCGCGGGGGCTCAGGCTGTAACAGCCGACTATTTAATACACAAAATGTAGTAATCAAAGGTTTTCAGTACAGGAATTTAATATGCCCCTTCATGTACTTCTTTACTGCTACTTCATATCATTATATCAAAAACGCAAATTGGGAACACCCAAAATCTTATTGTCGAGCCTTGGTAAGAAAAAAGTGGATAAATCCAATTGCTAAATATAGAAAACAAATTCCTCTTACACAACATGGTGTTGTCAGAAACCATGTTTTGTGGGTCCTTGATACCGAAAAATTTATTGACGGCTAAAGAGCGTCTGTCCGTCCCTCCTCCAAAAAAGGAATATTTTGAGAGGTACTGTACATAAAGCCCCTGGTACATGTTGAAAATTTTCTCTTTAGCTTTTTTTTTTTTTTTTTTTGAAAGTTGAAAAGTGCAAAAGACGTTTAAGAGAATAGGGCAGATATCAATTTCTTTTTAAAACTTCAAAATTGGAGATAGAGTTTTTTGTCTCAAACAAAGTCTGTTGTACAAAATTAACTTTTAAAAAAGGTCATGTACATTTTTTAACAAGTATATTTTGTGTATTTTGCAATTGAAATTTATAAAAGAATTTTTTTCTGAAAATCCGCTCCAAATTTTTTCCTTAATTTTCTCCACATATGTAATAAGGATCGGTAAGAAATTATGCGCTAGCCTCATTTTCGGGTTTTTCCCTTTTTCGAAAATTCAAAAACATTTTCAAAACTAAAAAATTGAAACTAGAGATTTTTGCCTAGGTCAAAGTCTGTTGTACAAATTTAGCTCCTCAAAAAGTGTCATGTACAAGTTTTTGAAAAAACCAGTAGTGTTTGCCTTATTTCTGGTTGAAATTAATGAAATGTATATAGATTTCACACCAACTTCGGGCCATGAAAAAATTGGATGAATGATATGAAAAATAATTTCTGAAGTAATATCCAGGTGATTAATTTGTAAAATTTATTAACTAGTAAAACGTGGCGTCGCCGGAGCTGTAAACTGTTTTAAAAATAGTTCATGTGTTGAGAATTTCTTTCATGCTCAGCTTTGTTCAAATATGTTCTTCCAGTGTCAGCCATTAGACTTAACAATTATATATTCGCATATATCACCATAATTGCAAATTTTTGCATATTTGAGCCATATGTGCATATTTGTGTTGCATATTCGCCCCTCATCCGTGAAAAGAAGCCTAACAGTTACAGTTCCGTCAGCGTGAAAGCGGCTGCGACAGTTCTCTCGCCACGTGCTATGGTACATCATGTGACCTGCTCTGAAGCAATGGGCTTCCGAGGATTTGTTTACGTTGCCATAGTCACGCATCAGCGTAATCGTTCACCTGATTCGTAAGAAGTCGCTCGAGACGCACGGTAAAACCTGTCATCGGCAGTATCAGTCGAAATGAAATCTGCATCCGCCTAGCGCATATGCGTGCCCACACACGGCGCAAATTTGTCACACAGATGGTCTTTATTTTGTGAAATGTACAATATTTGCATCTCCCACTATTTTTCTAAGATTTGAGTGTTCTTTAAAATTAACCACTTGACTTAATGTTTGTCTCTTGTAACAATTTATAAGAATTCTATATCTTTTTTTTGCTGCAAACATATTTTCCACATTAAACTTCTTATTTATTTTTACACTTATACATTACAAATTTACGTTTTTAATTGTATATATTAGCAAATTATATATATTACTGTTTTTATTCCATATAATTCAGAGCTCTACGGATAATGTTATACTCCCGTTCAAAAGTTGCCAACACCCAATGGCATTGTGTGTCACCTCCATACGGGATATGAACTGGTTTTATTGCAATTTCAAAATTATTATTGACGTAACAAATACTTGCAGGTTATGATGCTAATAGTTGAATTTTAGTACAGCTACATTTTTAAGCTTTTCTGCTAATACGCACACAGCACTTTTGCATTAGCACACAAGCTAAACGCCAAATACAGATCATTCCCAAGTAGTTGTGAAAATTCTGTCGCAACATCTTTTATAACTACATTTGATTCTTCCCCTAATTTACTTAACTGTTCCATGTTTTTCTCCCCTAATTTTTGAAGAGATTGAAACTTTACAAACTTGTGTTCACTTCTACTTATGCTCTATTAATTGTTTGGTTGCGATTCTAACCTTGCATGCAAATCTAAGATTACAAGACGACTCTTTTGTGTATTTATGTGAATAAAAGTTTAAGTTGTTAAGTTTAATAAACATAAGTTGTAGGTCACATTTATTTGAAATTCGGTATTTGCACACTTATATAAGAACGTAAAAGTGAGAAGTCGAACATAATGTTCATTCATTCTCTAGCATTACTCACAGTTTTGTTTTCTTCATATTCACTTGAAATTGTCCAAGTTTAATAAGTTCCGAGGGAATACTGCTCTTAGGTTTCTGCAAATTTATTTTTTATAGATACGTTAACATGAATCTAAATTGAAATCAATCTGCTCCACGATTCAGTTGGTAATTCAGTTGTTCAATTAAAGATGTCAACATCAGTGTTCCTAACGACGTGAACGAAAATTATGGCGTATCTTGCTACAAATTTGTTTGGGTACTCGTGTTCGATTGTCATATTCGTTAGTTCGATTTAGGAGGGGTTGGTTTGTCAGTATTATCACTAAGATCACAGAGCCCAAACACGAAAAACATGTTTTTTGGAAATTCATCTGAATCCTCTGGTCGGATCCGAAAGCAAATTACCAGTCTCCCATCAGGTGACCTAGACGCGTCGAATGACACTTCATACGTCTCGAGTGGTGCAGGGGAAGCGGTCTAGGCGCCAGAGACGGAATCTCAGACATCCGCATATGCGCATACTCAAGAGATCTGCATACTGTATACTCGAATACTGTATACTGATTTGAGCGTTTCTTTCAGGGCATAGAAACCATTCTTATTTCTAATATTTTTAAGATTTGTCTTGATGGATACACCCGTGGTGTTGCTGTCTTTTATTTTTCTTTTAATTATAATATGCAAAATAAAAGGGGGCAATTATATCACTTATTAATGTGTATTGGTTGCCTAGTTATTTATTTCTGGTAACTTTTAACAAGAGACAACCATTGAATACATTAAATCAGATACACGTCACTTAAAAACGTATATATTTTGATTCCATTGTCACCACACTTCGACCCACTTGTAATTTCGCCTAATATGCCATCCATGTACTTAAAAACATCATTTTTTCGTTGCGCCAGAACTAAATATTTGGAGCAAATGATTAAATTAGAAATTACGAACGAATTGAAGCTAGTGACTTACGTTATGTTGTACTCTGAACTTGTTTTGTATATTTCATTATTTTTGTATTTATAGAATGTAATGCTGCAGCATCAAAATATTATTTGTCAGATACTACATTTTTGCGAATAGTAAAGTGAATAACATTAAATTTATATTTAAAAAAATAATTTTTTGAAGCGATGAGAAAAAAAGCATTTGTATAAGTTAATTAATTCGTTGTTTCGAATGCAACCATTATGGGATATATTGGATGACATTCATTTCTGGACGTTCAATTTATTTGTGAATTATCCTTTTCTTATCTGTATGATGTATTGGAATAAAAAATATAATAGTTTTAGTTCGTTTATTATTTCATTTTTTTCGAAAAGCTAACTTACGATCTTGGCAGCAGCCCTACTGCGGGCATTATAAAGAAAGATTTCGTAGCACCATTTTCTCAAGATGAGCAAAGTATGCGAGCACGATACGAATATTCTTAAGTCCGATTATCATCAAAACATTTCCCAGACTTCGTAAACTGAAGAATATTTCTCGAAATAACTGAAGCTAGTTTCATACATATTGCAATGTTACAATACGAAGTCCACGTATCAATTACAGACGAAAAGATAAATACTGTGTAGTTGCTTTTTGAAAGTTGGCTTATTAGTAATTTTCTTGTAATTGCGACAACGGCCAGGTTCACCATATTAGGTCGCAAGGAAGGCAAGGCTGCGTCACGCAGTTTGAGAAATCAATTGTGTGAATTTCAAGAGTGATAATTTTCTTTGCTGTATGGAACGCATTTTTGGATTGTAGAATAGTACAAATAATATTACCAAGCTGTAAAGCTGTAAATGTATTATTTCTCGCACCCTTTGTCCTATTAGTAATGTATTTTCTAAGTGATAGCTGAAATTTCCATGTATGGCCGAAAATTTCATTATCGTTATATTATGTAACAGTTATTATTGCGAAAAAGTATGGGCTGTAGTGCCACCACATTATATGACGTTTTTGTTTCAGCTTTGATATATTTCCGCTTCGGGAGACGCTTTGATTGTATTTCGTTTCTTTAAGTTACCAAATTCTTACTTTTGATAGATATGATAATTATGGATAAGGATAAGATAATATGATTATATCTAGCAGCTGGCTAAATAATTGTCTTTCACTGGCTAGTTGAAGATGGGGATAGAAGATAAAATAATGAAGTTCTAACGACTAAAACTAAGGTACAATATTAATTTACTTCAATAAATGGTTTTTAAAGTATTTCCCCCGATTATTATAAAAAAAATATTTGAATCAATACTGCAGACAGCAGGTCGCTTAGCACAGACAAAATCCTAACGTTATATTAAGAGGGAACATTGAAAACATATTATATTAATTTGGTATAATATAAGTTGGTTGTAATATTTACATTAAGTTAGTACTTCAACGACCAACGACTGAAACATTTTTCTTCATTCTAAGAAAAGTAGCTTATCCAAAATGGAAATAAAACTCTTTCACGTTGTTATTCATTTTACCAACTGCCTTGACTTTCGATCCATTGGTGTGCATTATTGCAATGGAAACTGAAAAAAATTATTTTGTACTTTAAGTAATATTAATAAATTATTTAATTTTTAATGACTTTAATGCATGAATTTTTAATTAAATGACATTATGGGTACATTAGATTGCATTGTTACATCTGTTCAAGAAATCAAACTTTTATTTAAAGACATTCTGTGACAATCAAAGAACAAATACGTACCATGACAGAATAATTTATACCAATCACTGAAATATTTACGTGCATTGCACTGAATTTTTTACGCGTGGTTCAAAATAATATTGTATATTACATTGCGTGACCATGTAAAACCAGAAAATGTTGTATATAAAGAGCATACAAAATTACTCCTACTTCGATAAAATGATGTTAAAAATGCCATTCGTTTTAGTTCGAAGAAAATATGTCTTGGTCTTGCATACTTTTTTCGCTACGGCGACCACAAGTTTTTGTTTTTTAAATAACGCTATGAAACGTCGATTACATAGATCTGCCACACTCATTAATCAGGGGAAAAGATAGCAGTAACTTTTAAACCTGCATTAGTATGTTTTCATGAGTCGCAGAATAAAGTTTCTACGAAGTAAAACTCCTCGCATCAATATTTATTGTAAGCTTTACAGTAGGGAGAAAACAATGACATCATTTCGATGAGTGGGGCCCTACCACCGCTAGCCTCGCAGTAAGCGCAGGCGATTGTAATTAAACATTGATCATTTGTTGCTTCACCTCGAGCACCATTCTCCCGGGCAGTGCGCGCGTCGCCTGTCGTTGTTGCGAGACGCGCGGCCTTCCACCGAATGAGGACGCGCCAGCGAGCGCGGCGCGGGCGACGAGAGGGGATCGCAGAAAAAGCACGGAATATTATCGGCAGTAGGTGGGATAATGTAGCGGGAGGAGGACACGGTTGAGGAATAAAAAAAGAATAGAGGACGGCTGAAGAGAATTTTTAGGCTGTTTAAAAGACGAACGTGTATACGTTCACGACGACATTTCAGTACCCTGAGGAAGCCTGCGACATGACAGGCGAAACGTCGGCCTCACCCGGAAGACAAGAAGTCACGATTGGAGGTATTGACGAGATTGGGCATATTGTCTATGTCGTCAATGTCGAGCCTGTTGAAGATGTCGAGCGTGTTGACGACGTTGAGCATGTTGACGATGTTGAGCATGTTAACGATGATGAGCATGTTGACAACGCCGTGCATTTTGACAAGAGTGACAAGTTGACAAGCTGGCGCAGGTTGACGAGATAGTACTTATTGAGGTTGAGCACGTTGACGAGATTGAGCGTGTCAAAAAATCGAAAGGATGAAATCACTAAAGTTAAGAAAGTAAAGCAAGTAAAGACGAATGTGATGTACAGATTCCAGTGACAATAAATCGACGGAAAAGGCAATAGCGACGCTTATATCGATTTGGGAAATGGTAACGTGACTGTAGAAGCTGCGACCATTGTGGCGATTGGGAATGTGGTAATGCCCAGAAGAGGGGGCAGCTGTGGGACACCGGAGGCTGGGCGCGCACACCTGGGATTGGCGGCGCTCAGAATAATTGCCACCGAGGAAGAGGGGCGGGATTGCCCGCGGGTCGCTAGAGTTACTTCGCCACTAACCTCACAGTCACGCGCGCTGCACCTTCACCTGGAAGAGGAGCTGCACTTTAATTTTCGACGAGTAGGTCGCGGGACTTCGCTTAGAAATACCGAGAACGTTAAAAAATGGAGCTTCACCGGATCCGAGCTTCTCTTACTCATGTATAGGCAACCTTGTTTTGTTCGTACAGACGGCAACGGCTTAGTATTGTTAACTGCGAGCGAGCCTGCCTGAATTTCATTCTCATTTACAGTGCTTTCCAACCGACACTAAACCCACATGCGTATTTAGGACTGAAATTCTAATAACTTATTGCGATTAATTCGCTGGAGCAGCGGCATTGGAAATAATTACCATCGTTGATTTAAGATTGGCACTGCGAAATACTCGGACACAAATTGGAGATATCATTTACATTGTTTTCTTTGTTTGTATTAATGATTCCACGCACGTTAACTTCCAGGGTCAATAGTCTCGAAAGTGTTGCATGGTTCAGCGGGAGGGGGCGGCAATCTGTCCATCGCTGTACGGCGAGATCCGGCGCCGATATACCGCCGGCTAGCGGGTTTTCCCCAATCGGGTATCTCCCACCAGCTGGGCACAGCTTCAGTCGGGACAAGCTCTAAGCTCCCGGCATGTGTGCTTGTGTAATGCGTGTCATAGTAAGTGTGTGTGTAAGTGGGGGGAGGACAGGACAAGGAAAAGGTAGGAAAGATCGCGCGCGGTCCGTGGCCCGTTTGGCAGGGTACTGCTCTGGTATTCGCCAGGTGTTGATCAGAGAAACCACGGAAAACTACCGATCAGAACAGCTGGCCACTAGAATTCTCCTCCAGGCAGCGACTGAATTCGACCTAACTGACAAACTAGTGCCTAAAATCCTGCCTCCGTCGGGACTCGAACCCCTCCCGGTCAGAGGGACTGCAGTAACATCAGTTGATGCCCTGAACCATCTCTCCCGGTAGTGTTTTTTTTGTACTCATTATGGTATCAAGTGAAGTAACTAAATTTCAGGGAATGTTTGCTTCCATTTTAATGCGCAGGCTGTAGTATCAACGATTACAAATATGCCTGCACAATAACATCGAACATCCCTTCGCTTCCTGTTCTATACAATTTTTTCTCATATACTCCAACTCGTACCACGATTGCATCCTGCTTCAGCAAGTTCAAGTACCTTTATCTGGGGGGGGGGGAGCAGCATTTTAGCTGAATCTCGATTTTTATCCTGATGATGACGGTGAGGGATGAAAGGACGGCACACACAAATACACCTATGACCAAGGCGGGACTCGAACCCTTGCACTACTGCCCTAACGATCTCGGCCATCTACACCAGCTTCTATATTGCTGATGAAATAAAATTCTAGTCCCAAAGGCATCAGAATTCATGTATATCACATTTTAAGGTTTTATAGTTGAATTCAAATGAAGATTTAAGAGAACACATCTGAACAACAAGCAACTTCAACGGCAATTGAATTTCGTAGCGAAAATATTTTTGAATTCTATATTACTGCCGCTTATCATTGTATTTTTCACTGCAGTTCATGACTACATGTATTAATATAAGGTTTAATGACCGAAGGTTTATGACTATTACTCTGCATTTTTGAGTTCAAACATTACTCTGAGCGAGTTCCCACCTTGACTGTGAGACCACCAAGTTCATAACACCACTTGATGACTCACATTCTCACTGGGTCTCTTTCACTAGAGCAGCTGCACCCGTTTCACTGGCCGTCACCCTCGGAAGTGCTCCACTGCACCAAGGAAAAATTTCCCCTCCGGGGGAAATCTCTCTGGGTTGCTCACATACATTAGCTAAAAATTACCGCGTGGCACTATCCACTGTTCCCTTCGCAAGCTAAATTTAGGTAGCAGCAAACATAATAATAACCGAATGAAATGGATCAAGCATTTTGTTTCAAGAATACGTCTTGCGTTCATTATTATATTATTTTCATCACACAAAGTAAACGAAGACATTAATTGATATTTTGAAATTTTTATCTTGATTTTCCCGATCCAAATACGGCAGAATGTTTACGAGCAAAAGGTGGAAGAACGGGTGATGTATTACTTTAAATATATTGTTACTATTAACCTTTGGAACAATGAACAACTGATTTTTTATATTCTCACATCAAAATATTTAATGATATTTTTAATTACTTTAAATATATTGTTACTATTAACCTTTGGAACAACGAACAACTGATTTTTTATATTCTCACATCAAAATTTTTAATGATGTTTTTAATTATTTTTTGTAAATAGAATGCTAATAGGAACTCTAAGAAATTATATGTTCAAAGAATATCTTTAACTTTCCGACTCCGAATATTTGAAGAGATTTCTATTAAAGCAAGTATTTTGATATGAACGGTCGCTGCATACATTTTGATATTACGATTTTCACCATTATAGTATAATTGCAATATATTATTTCTTGAATTTCTTGAATATGTTCTGAATAAGAACAATATTTAATAAAGGGCGCTCACATTTTGTAATGGAAATATTACAGATAAGTCACAGATTCGATTTGGAGATTGTGATGAAGATTTGTAGTTTAAATAATCGCATTTGAACAAACAAAAAATATTAGTATATATCACACAAAAACTAAATTTAATATTTTCGGTATTGCTATTTACAGCAACTAAGGTATCAATAATAAGGAAGCAATATTAACTGTTTTTTGCAGGTTAATTTTAACGAACTAAAACATACTGATAGAAACAGATTTGGAAGTAAAACTATTTTGTTGATCTATCTAAAACGAAGACCTCGAGCATCTGTTATTTCCGTTCTTGCAAGATGTACCAATATACAATGCACGTCACCTAACTAAGTAAAAAACATTATAAAGAAATGGCCAAAAAGTAAATTATATAGGTAGGTCCGAGGTAGTCCAACGAATTGCATTCCTGATCGAACGCCTGACCTTGAGGTTCAGCAGCCTGCGGAACGCATAAATCACCATCCCCTGCTCCACAACACGACTTTATTAGCTATTACGCTTCACCTGCACGCATCGTGTAGCATGCCGACCGCATGTTCCAGTATGTGATGTCACGAAACCTTGTGTGCGAAGGAGTAAGACGTATTTTAAGTTGCCTTTTGCTGTCGTCTTATTTCCATGACGACGCAACTGCTGAAGGTTAAAGCGAGCGGGCCCCTCGACTGGTGCTGGGGAGGCGGGGTGGGGGAACGACGGGTCGGAGGGGCGTGTGATCTTCGCGGTCGGGAGTTCGAGACTCGCAGGTGCATGCGGCGTCCAAGGGGGAAGGGGAAGGCATCGGCGGATGCCCTTATGACGGCGCTGGTGCAGCGGAGATTAATGCCGACGTACGGCGGCGATGGTAGTGGCACTGGCGGTGGTGGGCAGGGTAGCACCGACAGATGATTGCAGTGGCCACACACAAAATGCGTCGGTTACGACGAAAGAAGGGAAGAATGCGATGGAAACGTTTAAAAGCTAGCACTCTTATCACGTGGCTTTGGTAGAGACAGAGGTGTTGTTAACAGTGGGCAAGGCGGAGATGGCAGTAGGGGGTTGAAGGCAGAAGGGAGTGGCGATGGGGAGTGAGGCAGCAGGGGGGGGCAGTAGAGAAGGTTGAGGAGCGGGAGGCTTCGGGAGGCGATTCAGGCGTAGGCGGAGCAGTGGAGTGGAGGGAAAGGGGAGGCAGCGGGTCGGTGGGGAGCAGGACTCCGCGAGTGGGAAAGGGCGTTGGCGTGGGGACCATGTCATGCAATCGGGGGCATGTGTCGAGGCAGTGGGGGGAAATCGGGCGGGGCAAGAGGGCAGGGAGGGGTTGAAGAGAGGGAGTGGCGCTGGAAGTGCGTGTGCACGTCTGTTTGGCTAGAAGCGCGGGGCATCTGAGGTTCAAGCAGCAGGTTCCGCGCGCCGCGTACAGCTCTCTCCAGGCTTCCTGCTGCTGCCTCGGTCAGCCATGACTCAAGCGCAAATAAAACATTTCCTTCCGGCATCCCAACGCCAGCGGCCGGCGTCAAGGCACGAGTCATCCCAGGCACTCGCTTGCGACAGGGAGCTCCAGGGAAGTGAAGACACTTATTTGCCCAAGGTTGGTCTAAATACGCAACTTATCGGGGGCAATGTCATACGTGAAAGCGGAGGAAGGCGACTAAAGGGAAGTGTGCATTTGTGTTGAGTCTTATATGTCCTATACAGGGCAATTGGCCTCGGCGCCGTTAGGTCCCAGGGTTCATAGTCGGTTACCCAACCAGGGACCCGTGCGGTCTCGAATTCTCGGGATTTTCGTATCTTCACATAGTTAACGAATTCCGATAGCAACACCGGTTTGGATTGTTGTGGCCTTTCAGTAGAACTATCCCAGCATTCTCCTGCATGGCCGAGGGAAAATACGAAAACCCTGGTCAGAATGGCCGGTCAAGGGATTGAACACAGACCTCACGAATGCGAAGTCAGGGGTCTACGTAAAGGGAAGTACATGCCTTCAGGAAAGGAAGGGCGAGACGTTTCATCAAAATAGATTTGAAAAGAGTAATGATTCTGCGCATTATCTTTTACATCCTCTCTACATTTGTTCGTTTTGCTTAGAAAGCAATATTCAATTATCAAATTTTTTCAATTCGAACATTTTTTAAATGCGAGGTTTGAGGCAGCATGGCAATGTTTTTTTAAATAAATGTTATCGTATCACACAATTTTATTTGCGACATGAAAAAAATGCTTTACTAATGTGTGTTCACAATATAGGTGGCTATGTTATTGCCTTCTTTTCACAAAGAGCAATGTGAAATCAGTTGTCTATTGCCGTACGATATGAATGTAACCTGTTTTGAGCAGCGCTCATACACAAAGATAGGCGTTTCCCACAGGAAAAAAGCTTGAGAATGTTGCAGGGAATTGGTAGAAACTGTTGTAAATAACTTTGTATTCGTACGTGGTATAATGCTTTGGAACATGAAACCAGTACTCAAATTTTAAATATCTTAATTAACATGAGGAACCCAATTTTGGTGTGACGTTAAATGCACTTGCACTAAGTAGATGTCTTGCTCTTAATGCATATATTTCACATTTTCCACATGTGCTCGTTTTCTCACAAAAAAGAATAGTTGTGATGAATTATGCCCCAAACCTCGTAAATGTTTCTTTAATATCTGGAAAATTGTACAATCATTTGGATTGTGCCAAAAAACAGTGCAAAATAGAAAAAAAACATTATTTATATTTGTCAAACAACATGTGGACGTGTCTGCTTGCTTTTCTGCGAGTCACAATCGTTGTTCAAAAACAAAAATTGTTAAGTGTTCCACCTTCAAATTAAAAGGAAGAAGATCACAAAGGACATGTGTTATTTTAAACTATATTGAATAAAGAATAATGTACGATGTATTTAGGTGGCTCAATGCAAAGTGTGCCGACGTGAATACGTGATACGAATGGGCTCTATATATTGAAATTCTTACGTACCGTAATGCTGCTAAAGGAAGGTGTGATATAAAACAATTCGTCCAAGGTCTAGTGGAATCTGCGAGAGGGAGTGCACAGTATGTTGATGGTCGATTAACGTATTGGTAGAGAAAGTTTTTTCTTTGTACCCCGGGGTTCTCGAACTGAATGAATCAGTCATGAATAAATTTCATGCATTATTCATGAGAAACGAATTAATGGATAAGCTCCAAATAGTGATTCATCATTTGGAGTGCATTATGGCTGCCCCCGGCCCACGATTCTCGGCGATTGCGCAGTCGGGACGCAATGCTCGCAAATCGAAGCAGTCCTCTTGGGTGGTTAGAAGCAGAGCGCACCAGAAGCGATTGAAGCGGGTGTATCATTGCGCTGGAGCTAATGCTAAACTAAGGGCATAAGCCCGTAACTGCACGGTTAGTGGAAGAGCCAAATACACGTGTGCTGTACTGCTCGTGTTTAGGGCGGTCATTCTTGCCATCGGACTTTCACGTGCTATACTTACATCGCATATCTCAACCTCTGTAAGATATATAATTACAGAGATGCTTTGAGGTTTTGAATGCATGTTCTCTAAGCGTATAGGTCATGAAATCGTAAAAGTTAATTCTGTAGATAACACTGAGCGATGAAAGTACAAAAACCCAGTGAACTAGAACTTGGAAGTATTCTTTGGTATTCCATTTTTTCATTCTCACAGTTGAAGACTCGTAAACAATAATTGATAGGCTTATTATTTCCAGACACATTCGTATATGCCAAGCCTGTCAGTACAGTGTTTTGTTTCTCCGTAGGGACGCAAATGTCATTGAACATACATTCATTCTCACTGTTAATATTCTACAGCATATTTTTCAAGTAATTAACAGCAATGATTTTAATAATGGTGACATTTTATCTTTTAGGCTAACGGCAAAATGCGTGAAAACTCGAAGAATTTTATTTTTGTTGATTATCAAGTCCATTTGTTTGGAATATTACAAAAACGAAATATGGCATGTCGTACTTTAAATAATGATAATGATTGCTAATATCAGATTCAAAATTTATTTTTCCAGCAATTACAGATAATTGAAATGTTTGAAAATATTAAAATGAAAGTGTGGAGATAGGGTTTTTTTATTAGAGAAGCTTTAAATTCCATAGCATAAGAAGGTTCATAATATACAATTGGTACATTATTTTCGAAATTTTCAATGACTATATTCCCTTCCCCTGGTAATGTTGCACCATCTGTTTTTTATGTCAATTGGTATAAAATATCATTCTAAGTAGAAGACCAAGTAAATGAAATCGTAAAATCATCTTCCCCAGTAATTTCCTTAAACTATTTAAAAAATCCTCCGAATAATCTCAATGGATACATATTTTCATCTCCTTTTGTTTTGAGTTTACGATTAGAGCTAATTCCTGCAACATCTAATGGAATTAATGCCGCTGTTAAATGAGTAATTTTTTTCTAAAACAGTTTAGGATAACAATTCCAGGATAATGTAATCTAAATATATTTTTATCTTTTTTAAGCTGCTAACAGATGAAAATAAATGAGGTACAAAATAAGTTTAACATTTGATTTAAATTTGTATGTTAAATAATCAGATACTTTTTTTGTATAATTTGGTAATTGATATATATATTCCGCCCTTTCGAAATTCATACAAGTATCCTACATTCATATAAGTATCTGTCGTTTTATTAGGTTGACCTATATTATTTTACTAGTAGCAAGAAAAGATTACCATTGATAACTTACAATTTTCTCCATTTAAAAGAAAAGAAAATAGATTATTGCTATAATTCTAAAATAAGAGTGACTATAGAACGATTAAAATTTATTTTATTATTCTGTTCAACTGTAATTCGAACATAAAAACGTACATTATGACAAACTGGTACAAATAATGGGTAAGAAGGATCATAAATAATAGGCATTTGATAATTGAATTGAGGTTTAAACGATGTTATAATATTTTTTTCTCTATAAAATTTCTCATTTTCTATTAGAATCATCCCAAATGCGCAATTAAGATGTACATCAATTGTATCAAATAGAATGAATTTAGGACTACCGTTACAAATAGTAGGTTCGTTTTTTTAACAATTTGATTTTGAAAACCTAATAACCATCCAATAGAATCTACAATATCAATTAATTTAAATGAAATGTTAATATCAATACTATTTGGTTTAATAGTAATGCTTGTTGAATTAAATTGAGTTTGTAATTGTATATAATAATCTAAATTTTCAAAATTATTTTGTCCTGAATGAATTGTAAGAATGTGTTTGTTTTTTTATCATAATGTAATTCATCATTATTTGAAGTTATATTAGGTGTTAGTTCTCAATAGAATCCAAAATCTGTAATTGTAAAATAATTATATATTGGTGTAGTAAGTCTTTAATGTAATACTGAAGATGATCCACTTACCTTAAATAATATACTCATTTAAATGAGTACAAAATAGATTGGGATAAAAATAAGATTAAAAAATAAACGAATAAAAATGAAGTATATAACATTAATACTATCTTCTATTCGATTTGCTATTGTAATACCTAGTGGATGTGGCTAAACATCTTTAGTGTGTGATTCTTATATTATGAATCCAGAATGGTTTAATTAGGATAAAATTAAAAATGTGTATGTATAATCAAAATTATTTGAACAAGATAAATATAAGACATTTATGAATATGCATGAAAATGATATTTTTATGATATAAAAACACTTGATGTAGTGAAGAAAATTAATTAGTATTCTTCGATGATTCTATGTCAGAAAAACAAGATAGTGTTAGAAAATATTTTACACGCTGTAGACATAAAGTTATTATTTGTTGCTTTGAGCACAATGAAAATTCTTAAGCAATTGATTAGAGATAAATTAATTTTTAAAATATTTAGACAAGATGTCACTAATTTCTACTATATTTATCATGAATTTGTATGTCGTGATAGGAATTTTATGAATTTAAAAATTTGTCAGTTATGTTGGGATCACCCTTCTGGTTTTATAACAATTGACATGACACGAAAATTAAATTAGGGAAAATATAGAAATATTATACAATCGTTTTTAGTAACATAGATACACAATATCTGTAAACAGACAAACGCAATATAAAATCCTGTCTGTTTTATAAGATATTTAAACACAAAACAGACAATTGCAATGTATTCTTCGCTATTCGAGATGAGCCGCGTCTCGGTTAATAAGATGGCCAAAACGTCAACTGACCGAGACGCGGCTCATCCCGGATAGCTACGAATACATAGACTCCGGCCGCGGCAGCCTACGAACCCAGACAAATGCAATATCTATTTAAACACAAAAACAGACGCAATATCAAATTGCATGTTTAATAGAGGGAATAGAAACTGAATGGGGAATTTTTAAAAAAAATACAATTTTTTAAATACTAGTAAATATCGAAGTTGAAATTTATAACATTTACGTGAACGCCAGATGATGCTAGAAATATTAATTTTGATGTTATTTAAAGATCAAAGAAATAAGTGATGAAAATGAACGAATTAAAAAAGGGATCTGGTATGTATTTAAATTTATCAATTAAAGTTCAATCCAGCAAATATGGAGAATTTATTGGAGCAATATCTATAATAGCACCATTCGAAAGTTATTTATGAGGGAGTTCAATCAAATAAAAAATAAATGTGAATTACAAAACATGACACGTCATAATTTAGGAATGGAGGAAAAAAACAGCATTTTACAAAAAAAATTGAATCACATTTCTCTATTAACAAGAATAAATCAATACCCATAATAATTCAAACAATAAATATTTTTTTGAAATATTTTACGATTCTAAAATTAATCATAATGAAGTAAATATTGAGTTAAAAGATTTAATTCTCACTATACAATTATAAGGTGATTTTGAGATAAAAGATGTAGAACAATATATTATTTTAAAGGAGATAAGACATATATAACCAAAAGATTAAAGTTTTGCATTTGGATTAAAATTCTTCCTAGCTGTCAAACTTTTAATATAACAAATGCCACAAGATATATGGTACAGATACACCAAACGATTATAATTTTCATCATAAAAATTGCCACATATATGTGCTAGTTTTCTGATGGTAAAGATGTAATATTAAACAATTAAAAAATAGTGTACATCGTATAAGGGATCCTATTGAAAATTATGATGTAGTAAATTTACGATATTTGAAATATAATATATTTATATTTATTATTTATCAATATAACACATAGATTCATAAGTTTATTTTTTGCCAGGAAAAATTAACAGAAATATATCATATATTAAAGTACCTCCCAGATTAGAATCAATATATCAATAAATTTAAATCAATTTAGTCAAAATCACTAAAGCCATGCGACGTATGGAAAGAAGATCTACGCACCTGAAAGCACGATGTTCGTTGAAAGATGAATGAAAGAAAAAAATAAATATAATACATTTTAAAAAAGCAGTTTTAATTACCAATATTTGAAAAAATACTGCTAAAGTCAAAAAGTTGGAAGACCCAATGCTAAAGTCAAAAAGTTTGAAGAATGTGTGTATATATTTATTATATTAAATATTAATTATATTTAAAATGAATGTGCTCCAAATATATAATTAATTTTTATTGCACCTTTCAGGTTCTATCTTTCAGGTACCTTAATTGTCAAATTGTTTGCTTTGTTTACTTGTTACGGATAACCTGAAAAAAATATTATGTAACCTACGTGAAAATAGTTTACGAATACGTAGGTTACGTAGGTAACGAATGTCACCTACGTGAAAATAGTTTTTAAATAAAAATAGAATATAAATATTTTGGAATGAAAATAAAATAAAATTTAAATATTATCTTTTCTAAATCTGATTATATTTGAAGTCTCTTATAAAATATATCTGCCCTTTCCATTTCGTATCTGTCCCTCTCCATCAGCTCTCGCTACGAAACCCCGCCACCAGCCGCGCCAAATATCCTCAACCACCAGCCCTTGCAACTCCCCTTCTCTACCATCGCTCCCCGTCTCCGCCCCTCGCCCCACTCCTCTTGCCTCGGCCCGCCCCTTCCGCCGCCCCCGTTCCTGCCCGCCTCCCACCCGCCGCCGCCAGAATTACAGACCCGGCGCATTCTGGTGGCGAGCGCACCGGCCACTGCTCTGCCGCCTCCAGTCGGACATTCCGACCATCTCTCTCTCCCCCTCTCCGTCTCTCTCTCCCTCTCCGTCTCTCTCTCCCTCTCCGTCTCTCTCTCCCGTCTCTCTCTCTCTGTCTCTCTCTCCGTCTCTCTCTCCCTCCCTTTCTATCTCTCTAAGTAGCTCCTTGGCAAAGGGGTAGGAGGAACAATGATGGAGAATGTCACGCTCCATAGCAATGTGGAGCAATGTTGGTATGGTTACATTGACGGCACTCTTGGCGGAGCTCATTATGGCACCGAGGAGGCAAGGGCACACCCAGGGTTGCAGTGGAAGATGAACCGGAAACACTGGGGCAAGTGGCGGTAACTGGCGGAGGTTTCACAGCGTCTTTCTTACGGTAACGAAACAAGTGGCGGTGGTGATGGAAGTGGTGGAACAGGCGATAGTGATTGTCATGCCGGACATCGTGGTGTTAGCGGCGATGGCAGTGGCATGTGGCGTGGAGGGAGAGACGCAGACGCAATTCTGATGCAAGTATGTAGGTCGGGGATATGTCCGGCGTAATGTAAAATGCGAGGAATATATTCTCTGTCAGCAGCAGAGGTAGGATGGTAGCCATTATGGAAGCAGTGACTGCAAAGGTGGAGTCAACGGCGGCAAAAGCGTTGGGGGAAACGGAAGCAGAAGTCGGAGCAACAGTGAAGGCGGGGAGGCAGCGGCGGCGGAGACGGTGGAAGCGGGGGCGGTGCAGGTCGAAACCAGTGCTCAAATTCAGAATAAATAATCAAGTCTTTAACAAAGCGATCGAACAGAAAACAAGATACAATTTAGATGAAGCACGAGAAGTACGAGTCAGCCATCAGACAAGAATTTCGTTTGTAAAATTCATGAGCGCAGCCTCCACGCCGAGCTCTGGGGCTCGATGCTTTATGAAGCCACATCAGTCGGCGATCGACTAGGTTATAATTTAATTTCATTACTCGGAGATATGCTAACAGGGCACGTGAGCGGGCCGCGGGACGTGAATCTACTTTTGGACTCATTGTTTTCAGGGCAAATGCGAGCCTGGAACGAGCCAAACAGACGAAGGCAGCAGAGGCAACCGAGACACTGACAGTGATGTTGGTGATCAAATCGTGAGAGAAAAGTGGAGGCGATGATTTTCAAAAAAAAAAAAAAAAAATGGTGTAGATAACAAAGAATTGGTAATAACGCAAAACAAATACACAAAATAGCATACAACAACATGTAGAAATTGACCCCATTGAGCTCTATTTTGTCTTACTTGCCTTAAAGTGAAACTTAGGTTTGAGGACAGAATATTACTGAAGATTAGAATGAAAAATATGAAGAATTAATTTAACATTCCAACAATAGAAGAGTGTAACAAAGCATTTATGTATATTCAATTATATGAATAAAATGTATGCAAAATCATATGAAGCTTCTTAATTTAAGTTTGCTTTTGGTAAGCAATTCCCGTACACGAAAATAGAAATATTCATGTTTAGTCAAGTTGATCAATAAAAAGTTGGCAAAGATGTTTAGTTAAAAATAAATATTTTGTTATACAAAAAAATGTGAAAATTAAAAAAAGGTGAATGAAGTAGTAGATTCGTAATGCAGAGTAATAAATAGTAAATCGAGGGAAATGAAAGAAATGGAATGGAAGGCAAAGCAGGAATAGACATTTAAAACGGAAGAGAGAGAGAGAGAGAGAGAGAGAGAGAGAGAGAGAATGAAGGCCGTGAAGAGGTGGGCTGTGGCAAAGTGACGAGTGGGGGCGGGTGGAGGTTCCGACGGGGGTTTGGTCAGCTGGAGGCAGCCGCCCCACACCAGACGAGCAACAAGACGCGGCTCACGACCGCTCAAATTGGGCTCCGATCACGGGCCGCGCCGCCGCCTCGCCTCGCCTCGCCGCGCCGCGCCGCGCCGTGGCTACACACGCTGCGTGATGGATCGGCGCGTGAGAACTGTAGCGCTGCCCGCGCACCAGCTCCGCCCTCATCATCTCCCTCGCGCCGCCATCACCGACGCCCAAGGCCCGTCCGCCCGCGCGCCCGCCCGTCCCTTCCTTCCTCCGTCCGCTTCTGCCGTCCGCCAGCTCCTTTATAGCATTACAAGCATTTGGAAATATTATTTTATTGTAAATGTTAATATGTTGTGGGCCGTAACAGATAAGATGCTGCTATCGAGTGTGACGAAAATGGGGTACTGAATGAGCGGTACCTGCAGCAGCAAGAATTGACTCTTCTGAAAAAACACATATGAATGGTGAAGCGTCTTTCTTGTTCTATGCTTGACATCAGTTGTGTCATAAGCAGTATAACACAGAGTGTGAATATAGTCGCAGCATCACGTACGAGAATCTGCGGATTAACCTTATAAAACATTAGCATTTGTCACTTGTTTATACTTTTCCAGCTTTTCTGGGTATCTCACAAAACTCATGGCACGTCTCACAGGACCAGAGATTGCGTAGCTTCTGTCAATTTACGCGTCTATTCGAAATTATAAATACAGTTTTCTATAAAATGGTTTGCGTATTTTCACTATATGATGAAAAGTACATGCACCTAGCGGCGGCGCCGGCGACAGGCCTGCTAGGCCCCCTCGCAGATCGATAATTTGCCTCACAGTGTTCGTGAAACACTTCGCCCGATCCTAATACATCGACCCAACACGTGCCATCTGCACTGCGCACCTGTCTGGGCGGTCAAAATTTTGTGGACTCGCCCCGAGGAAACCAAAGTTGTTACCCACCCGCGCCATCTCGACGCGACGTTATATAGGGGCGAGTCACATGACCTCCCACGTCATTTCTCCCCCCGGTACGGTGAAGATGAGTTGTGATGCGTAGAATCTCGAGTTGGTTCGCGTGGAGACGCGAACAATTGGTTTAGAACGAGACTCGAAGCAGGTGGACAATGTAGAAGCTTAGCACATGATTGAGTGGGAAGATTCGTTACCAGGGACACGATCATAAAATGGAAATGGAGGTGGATGTGAATAACGCGTTCATGTCGGGGGGATGTGGAAAAAAAAAAACGGGGATTATTGATAAGATGAAGTTTCAAACTGTTGTTGCAGACAGAGCGTTGGCGGGGTAGATGTCAAATGACTGAAGGGACATGGTAGAGGCGGTTGCCAGATGGTAGTTCAGGTGAATGTGGAAGTTGAATGGACATATGTGAGAACGCTAGGCAAACGTAGTTTCCTGTCTGTGAAGTGGAGGTAGAGATAGTACCATCGGATGATGAGTGTGGTAAGCACATCAAGTTAAAATAAGATATATGTAGGTTCTATGGTTGGAAGCGTAGGGGGTAAACTTCTGTAAGGAGGCGATTGAAGCAGTAGGGAAAAAAAAATGGATAGAATGGGAGTGGGAAAATAATGTGGCGTTTCTGCCCCCCTTCCAACCTTATAGTTAAAGATGGTATCTGTCATCCACCGATTGTGAAATGTTAGATTTCACCGAAATACTGTGTTTACACTAACACCGTTCACTGTATCGGCTAAAGTAAGAGTGAATAACCATTGTCATTTTCTGCTTAAATCCTTTGGAAATAACAAGAAATATCCCCTTCGGCCATCGAGCGTAATATGGGGGAATAATAATAGAATTCGCTCCAAAATGTCAGATCAAATCAAATTAGAGACATTAGTGCAGCAGAAATAGACACGGCCGAAAGTGCGATTGACGAATGCTAAAATAATTTGACGGCCGACTGGCGGCTGCAAGATGGCCGGCAGGCAGTGATCCCACGCGGGGGCAGGTGAAACTGGCGGAACCGTGTCATGGGCCACTAGTCCGTTTCTATGAAACCTACAATACTTCATTTATCATTTACTAGGTGAAGACACCACGGGGGGTATTATATCATAACATTTTTTTCTAACCAGAAAGAGTCCCTATCCTATTCCCCACACGCTATACGGGTAGGAGGTCCTAGCTTCTATTCAATGTTCCCTCGCCTATCCTGCGTCTCTCTACCTTGCTCCAATCAAGAAACACCATCGGCATTCCTTCTCAACTATGCACTTTCGCACTAGAAAAGAGATTAAATGTTATTTCCTATTGGAGTTCCCAACTGCCAAAACGCTTCACTTTATAACTAAAATAATAAACTAAATTACTATATAGTGTAATTAGAACGGCGGGTGATGGTAGAGACCTTTTGATTTATGATAAATAAATAAAAAGATGTTTGTCTGATATCATACCGAGCCTTTATTTATTTGTAGTCTTAGAATTGTGTTTTGTCTAATTTTTTTATTTTTCAGGAGGGCTTGTAACTGTGACATATCATTAAATCCTCCGGTCTTTAATAAAGGGACAATGGGAACAGTCTTGTTTTTAGAATTATGTAATGGCATATCATTGGTGTAGCAGGTAAGGCATCAAGGACAACCGTGTCTCAGAATAGCGTTCACGTATGCGCTTATCGCTGCTGAACGCGATATTCTTGTGCTAATAGCTCGCCGCACAAATGGTTGAATAATATGATAGACAGCGTTAAAAAATAAAATGGTTCGGAGTTATTAATGGGCTGGCGTCTCTTTGCAGTAACGAAGTGGCGGTAATAATTTTGGTCGTTAGGGCTGGGTAAGTATTTTGGATGTTTAGGAAGTATAAATTACGTGTAATTTTGATTTGTTTATGCTGTAGTATTATAATTTTGTAATTTGATCGGTATCATTTTTTGACTTGTCGTATTTATCATTTTGGCGGACTTGATGTAATATAGTCTTCTTAGTAGCGGGAATTAATGGTAGAATGATTCGCCACTGGGCATCGTACATGGTTGTCTTGTAACATGAAGCTAAATGAGGCAGGCAGTCGCGAGGTAGGCGCTATTTTCCGGGAAGCGCAGGATGGGAAATGTCGTTCGCAGACTGATTGGAGTGAAGTAGAGCGGTTAGAGGGAATCAATTATCATAGAGATTTCAGGGAACATGTAGCAAAAATTCTCTCGCTGCCGAATAGTGGGACGTAATCCAGGAGCTTCGAGGAAATCAAACGACGGCATCCGGACGGAAGACATCTTTAATGACCCACAGGAAGATGTTTCCGTAACCTTAAGGAAATATTTAATACAATAGAATACTAAATTCACTGTACCCCCTTTTTGTGTTTAACTTGTGTTAATGTTTTCATTTCTCATTTGCTAGAGATCCATTGAGAATGTAAAAGTGTTATTTTTCGAAAGTTAACTCTGGAAAATTATTGATAAAAATTATTAGAACTTTTTTGGAGATTATTTCCTTTACAATATTAGTATTTTATGTTTGTTTAGATTTGTTCATGTTAGTTATAGTGAGGTGAAATTAGGAGCAGGAACTCCAATACTAAATCTTAAATAACGTTTTAGTGAGGAAAGTCAGGAACACAGGATTTTCCAGAAATGAGCACGGCAGAGAGGGGCAAGCAGGGTGGGCGGGGATACAATAGAATAGATAGAAGTAGGCTCCGCCGCGGGATGAAATAGATGGAATTTCTTTTCCTGGCTAATAAATTACTATAAATACCCAGCACGGCGGGATACTATTAGCTAGTACATAATAAATATGCTTAATTTACTTACTACTAAACATGTGTGCATTCATGCCTTTTTACGACAACGCTAAAACATCCATCAGAAAGCGTAGCGTCACAGCTTCCACCCTGCGCACGTAGAGGGTTGATGGCACTAAAATAGCACCTGAACAAAAGACAGTACTTCCAGGAAGGAAGGGAGTGCAAGAGGAGCGTCAGAGACATGTCTCAATGCAGGCGTCGGGGGG
>BOPP01000011.1:16887861-16910760 GCA_017312745.1 Gryllus bimaculatus
TCATATAAATACAAATTGAAAATACTTACTGCCCAAGCAACGTGGATCTCCCATGAATGTTCACAACAAGGTCAAAAAGTATGAAAACAGCAAAACATGCTGGTTACAGCTAGGTGGCAGCCGTCTTTTGGAATGGGAGAAGAGGACGCCTATCAATTGAGGGAAAAGGGAGGAATAGAAGAGAAGAAAGGGTAGTCATAAACAGACTTGAAACATTTCACTGCTTTACATACAGGAATGTAAAACAGAACAGAAAATTAAGAATGTGCAAGATTCTAGAATTTTAATTATATAAAGAAAATATTTTTTAACAAGTAGACTAGATTTGGAGATTGCAAAAAAAGGAGGGGAAAGGTCAACAGAATGATTAGGGGCTAGTTAATAAAATATTTAGAATGGGACTGCTTTGAATCAAGGAATGTTCATTCAAAACAGAAAAATTAGTGTTTTTGAAAAGTTTTAGAATTTTCAAGTTCTCCATAATGTTAATTTTCATGACTTTGTTGACTAGGTGAAGAATTTTAAAATTATAATTGGGGTCAAAGGAATAGTTAAATTGAATCAAATGATAAGCAAAGGTGGAAGTGTCTAAATTTTGCTTCCAGCATGTAATATGCTCATTAACTCTAAATGAAAATTTCCTGCCTCTTTGGCCTACATACGTTGAATTACAGTTATTACAAGTTCGGTGATAAATTCCACTTCTTTCAATGGGGGGATAGGTGATTTGGAACTAGGGAATAAAGATTGGAGGAGTTTAAGAGTTTTTCTGTATACATAGTACTATAATTATGTCTATGGGCAAAACACATGTGTGCATTCACACCTTTTTACAACAACATGAAGCACATCCGTCAGAAAAATATTTTTTTGTTTTCAATAATTTCATGTCTCTTTTATACTTAATATATTCGCGCCTAGCCCCAGTTTAATTCAATATCCAAGTTACTTGTAAATAAAGAGTAAAGGAAAACTGTAATTATCTTTTTTAAATACGAACATTCCAGATTAGACAAATGAAAGTAAAAAAATAACAAACAGTTCTCTCCAAGAAGGTTATAATATATTATAATCTATTTGGCCTTTCCCATAGACACGCAATTATGTGTATAGATGAGTTCAATCGTAGATCTTAGTTGTATTTCTCTGATGGAGCGCAGCTAAACAATTGCGCATTTGAACTTTTGTCCTTTTGAATCTGTGTTGTAATGCTTAATCAAAAAAAAGAAAGGTCATTATTTTGTAAATATATTAAGGTTTATGATTGTAAATCATAGCCTATAGTACTTCACATCTTTAAAGGAAACTCGCACAAAGGTTTCATCAGTATTGATTCAGTAGATTCAGAGATTATCGCTCTGTATGTCAACGCACTTCTGTCTTTATGTATTAGTATAGATTTGCAAGTTGGCTGAGGTAATGTGAGAGCGAAAACATATCATTGATTTACGTGTGATGCTGAAACTGACGGATGGTAGCATTTTTGAAGTGTTTTTTATATAGTAGAGAGTGTTTGAGAAGTGTTTTAGATTTTAAGAAGTGTTGTAATATAGTAGAGAGTGAAAGTGCCCTTGAGTGTTGAAGGAATGATTAATTTGATGAAAGTTCGCCAAGAATAGAATTTATAGTAAAACGGCAGCATAACTGAAATAAAATAGTATTGGTAAATGGGGAGGAATTTAATGTATGGCAACGCTGATTTTCAAGGTTTTTTTACTTTTTCTACTTTAATAGAAAACGTTTTGTAAAGCCAGGATTCACTGTGATCTCGGAGAGATTTTTGGAGATATTATAATAATCTAAGTAATAAATGAATTCTTTCCGACAGCCATTATTTATGAAATATCCCAAAACACGTTCTCCAATTCAATCAAAATTACTTTATTCATTATTTTCAAACATTGATTGACGCGCGGGATCAATTTCAAACTTATAAACACTCGAGAAGAAAAAAACGAAAAGGAGTAAGTATTATAATGTTAATTGTATTTGTATGCCCTCGTATAATATATAAAATTCCACAAAAAGAATATACGTGAGTTCTGAAATGGTTTACGATTTTTACTAATATAATTTGACTATTTATGTTGCCCGGTTAATGTTACATTTATTACAATATTAATTAATTTTGCTATTTCAAACATTACATTGATGAGTTAGACAAATAATTTTCCTTCTTAATGGACTATTATTTGTGGACGTGCGACCCAGTACAGAGCCACAATTCCTGAAGTTCTGCTGGTTTATTCTGTTATTAATGTTTGATGGCAACTTCTACTAATTAGTATCAGACTTTTTACTTTGTTTGATAATAAAGAATTAACATTTATTCTGCAAATTTAAATTTTTTATCCTTTGATATCATTCATGTTTTGAATTACCTTTAATTTGTATATTTACAACTTCCATCCGGTATTTCTTGTATAAATATTCCTAAGGTTACGGAAACATCTTCCCTGTGGGTCATAAAGATGTCTTCCGTCCGGATGCCGTCGGTTGGATGTCCTCGCAAGGCTCCTGGTATCGTCCCACATTCTGGCAGCGAGAGAATTTTTGTAATGTTCCCTGAAAATCCTGATTGATAATGATTTCCCTTAACCCGCTCTACTCACTCAATGCAGTCTGCGAACGGGACTTTCCCATCCTGCGCTTCGGAAAAAGCGCCTACTCGCGACTGCCTGTCACTTTACTTCAATTAAAACAACATGTATGCCCAGTGGCGAATCTATTCTACATTAATTCCCCACGTAAGAAGACTATATTACATCAATCCCCAAAATGATAAATTACGACAAGCTAAAAATGATACCGTCAAATTACAAATTATATACTACACATAAACAAATCAAAATTAACGTAAGTTTGTAGTTTCCTAACATCAAAATATTACCCAGCCTAAGTACGCAAAATTATTACCGTCCACTTCGATTACTGCCAAAAGAGACGCTGGCCCATTCTAAATAACTCCGGAACATTGATTTTTAACGCTGTCTTGTCATTTATTCAACATTTTGTGCCTGGGCGATGCTTTGCACAAGAATATCGCGTTCAGGGCGTTAAGCATGGAACACTAAATTGTGGACGCGTTGTCTTGACGACGTGTATTCCTTGGTCTACACCAATGATATGCATACAATTCTAAAGTAAACATACGTTCCATGTTCCCTTTATTAAATGCCTTGGGGGATTTATGATATGTCACAGTACAAGCCTCCTGAAAATAATTAACAAATCTAGACTAAAAAAATATTATAGATAAATAAATAAGCTGGTATTGATAACAGACAACATCTTTATTTATTTATCATAATCAAAAGGTATCTACCTCACCCGCGATCTAATTACAAATATTGTAGATTTGTTTATTATTTTTAGTTATAAAGTGAAAGACGTTTTGGGGGTGGGAACTCCAATAGGAAAAAAATTAAAATTTTTTCAGTGCGAAAGTGCATTAGTGAGAAGGGAATGCCGGGTGTTTCTTGATTGGAGCAAGGTAGAGAGACGCAGGATAGTGGGAGGGAACATGGAATAGAAGTAGGATCTACCGTAGGGTGGGAATAGATGGGACTCTTTCTGGTTAAGAAAAAAATGTTATGATAAATACCCCAGCATCGTGGGGTTCTTCACCTAGTAAATGATAAATGAAAGTATTGTAGGTTTCATAGAAAGACTAGTGGCCCATGACACGTTCGCCAGTTCACCTGCCCGCCGGGTCGGATCGACTGCCTGCCGCATCTGCAGCCGCCAGTGCGGCCGTGAATATATTAGCATTCGTCATCGTCACTTTCGGCCGCGTCTATTTCTTCTTGCACTAATGTCTCTACATTTGATTTGATCTGACATTTTGAGCGAATTCTGTTTTATTCCCTATTACGCTCATGGCGAAGGATCTTTCTGTATTCCAAATGGATTTAAGAATGACAATGGTTATTCACTCTTACTTTACGATAAGTGCAACGTGTTTAGTGTACTCAGTATTTCGGTGAAATTAACTTTCAATCGTGGATTGACAGATACCATCTTTTAATAGTGAACGCCACATTATTTCCCACTCCCATTCTATCCATTTTTTCCCTACTGCTTCATCGCCTCCTTACAGAATTTACCCCCTCACGTTCCACATTAACCTTCATATATCTATTTACTTGCATGTGCTTCACACTCCACCATGTTACTTCTACCTCCACTTCAACAGAAACTACGTTTGCCTACGCTTTCTCAACATATGTCCATCAACTCCACATTCACTCTGAACTACCATCTGCACCTCTACCATGTCCACTTCAGTCATTTGACATCTACCCCGCCAACGTCTCTGTCTGCAACAACTAGTTTTGAACTTCATCTGTATCAATAATCCCCGTTTTTTCCACATCCCCATGATCACCGTTATTTCCACATCCACCTCCATTTCCATTTCATGATCGTGTCTGGTAACGAATCTTCTCACTCATCTATGTGCTAAGCTTCTACATTTGCTTCCCCCACTCTGCTTCGAAAGTCTCGTTTCTAAACCAGATTGTTCGCGGTTCTCCACCGAACCAACTCGATTTCTACCGCATCGACAATCATCTTCACCTGCTTCCTTTTTCCATCATGAATGAAACCAACCTTTAATGCATATGCATATGCAACCTTTAATGCATCCTAGTTGTCTCTTCTTCACTGACTCCCCCCTCTTTCCATTATTACCCACAAGAACTCCTCTTCCATCCTCTCAACTTCCACCCCCTTCACCTCCACAATCCACCCCAGCCCCTTCATCTCATCCACCCTCGCTTCTCTCACGTCTACTCTGTCTTAAAACTTTCGTATCTTCAGTTATTCATTTCCTCCGTCGCTGCTTCCACCTCTACCGCTTCCATTACAACAGCCTTCACAATGATCCTCTACATCACCTTCTTACCTGCCAGTTCCAACTTGTATTCACTGTCATTATCTGTACTCCCTGCCACCACATGCGCTCTTTCCATTCTTCCCCATTTCCCTTCCTGCCCTCGCAAAAAAAAAAAAAAAAAAAAAAAAAAAAAAAAAAAAAAAAAAAAAAAAAAAAAAAAAAAAAAAAAAAAAAAAAAAAAAAAAAAAAAAAAAAAAAAAAAAAAAAAAAACAAAAAAAAAAAAAAAAAAAAAAAAAAAAAAAAAAAAAAAAAAAAAAAAAAAAAAAAAAAAAAAAAAAAAAAAAAAAAAAAAAAAAAAAAAAAAAAAAAAAAAAAAAAAAAAAAAAAAAAAAAAAAAAAAAAAAAAAAAAAAAAAAAAAAAAAAAAAAAAAAAAAAAAAAAAAAAAAAAAAAAAAAAAAAAAAAAAAAAAAAAAAAAAAAAAAAAAAAAAAAAAAAAAAAAAAAAAAAAAAAAAAAAAAAAAAAAAAAAAAAACAAAAAAAAAAAAAAAAAAAAAAAAAAAAAAAAAAAAAAAAAAAAAAAAAAAAAAAAAAAAAAAAAAAAAAAAAAAAAAAAAAAAAAAAAAAAAAAAAAAAAAAAAAAAAAAAAAAAAAAAAAAATCCACGATTCAGGTGGACGCCCGCAGCTCATCGAGTCATTATGCTACCATTCCATGCATTTGCATTATACTGCCAATTCTATTACTTCGTTTTTTTCGAGGAGGTGGTGAAAGACAATCGTCGCCCGGAGATCGATGGGCAGTGCGGGTGGGTGCTGGGCGGTGGGCGCTGAAGGGTGGGCGGTCATCTGTTAGAGGTGAGCGGAGTGCTCTGACCGGTAAGCAATAGGCACTAGGCGGTGGGCGCAGGGCGATGGGCGGCGGGCAATGGGCGGTGGGCTGTGAGGGTTGGGCGGTGGCCGGTGGGCAGTGGGCGGTCAGCTGTTAGCAGAGGGCGCTGACCGGTGGGCGGTAGGCACTAGTGAGTAGGCGGTGGGCAGTGGGCGATGGGGACGGTCGGTGGGCGGTGAGCTGCCAGCGGAGAGCGCTGAGTGATTGGCAAGAAAGCACTAGGCCGTGGACGGTGGGCAGGGAGCTGTGTGCGTTGGCGGCGATTGGGGGTGGTACACGGACAGCGGTTGGTGGTTGGAAGTGGGTTGTAGGTGGTAGTCGACCAGTGGTGAGCAGTAGATGGCATCCAAAGGTTAGAAGGATACAAAGTTAAAAAGGCACCGCGAGAAACACCTGTGGATGCGTCAACGATGACGGAAGAGATAGACGATACAAGAGAAGCACTGTAAATTATTTCTTGTCAGAAAACGCAGCGTAATTACGAGGCACCGCAGTCGCACGGTGGGCCCTTTACATGTCGATTCTTTGCGACGATAGCCTTGTTACTTTCAATGACGTGTGGTGTCGTATTCTTGTAACCGGTATCTTTGAGTTTTGTGCTTTCATAAAAGCATACCATAGTCAACATAATGGGCCTATATGTATGACGATCTTTTATATTATTTTCTTTCAAAATGTATTTCATAAATGAAAATAAATTTCTTTCATTCCACACATAAAATAGTATTTTTCTACATTTACTTATTATTTTTTAGTCGCTTACTCGAATAATAGTTGAAACGATTCCAAAGTTGGCTTGAAATCAAGTTTTATAATATTTCTAATAATAGTTTTAAAAAAATCCCATTTTTATCCTCCAAAACTTAAAATTTTAATCTGGGGGTCTTTCTAGTTATTATATTGTTTTCACTAAAAGATAAACAATTTCCTAGAAAGTACATTCCGCGAGGTGTCTAGTTTGTATTGATGCCACTTGCGCGATAGAGAATATTATGTACTATTTCTGTTAAGTTCAAAGAATTATATTTCTGCCCAGAACAGTCATCAGTTTATTCATCTAATTTTTTTAATTTAAATTAAATTGAAGAGGAAGCAGTTTCTGTAAGCACGAAAACGGTTTAGTAACACTACTCAATTAAATGTACTTTTAGATATAAATATCGAAACCATTTCTACCATAAATATATAAAGATTTGTCTTCAGCAAATATTTTTCTCTGAATTACTTTTAGACTTTTGAATCCATTATAATTTAAAAGAGTGAAAGAATTAAAGTATGCGTACGTACTATTGTGACGTACTAGAATTAAATTACACAGACTATTTTTTTGAAAAACATATTACATATATTTACATACGGAACATACAGAAGGTAAATACACGGACATTTACACGAAACTACAGGCAATCTTTTCTCCCTTTTAGCTGCGAAAACACCGCGACCTTTCCTAGGCCTACAGCCAGTGCCGTCCCTATGCCTATAGCCAGGCCGGACGCCGAGCTGGTCTCTAGACCGCGTGCTTGAGGGCACCGGAGATTAGCCCACAGTCTCTCGTCTCCCTACATATCCCCCGCGAGCGCAGACGACGCTGCGTTAAGTTCCCGGAGGGCTCGCCCCTCCCCTCTCGCCCCCCCCCTCTGGCGCCATGCTCTCCGCGTCCGAAGGCTCGTCGACCAGCCTCTTCTAGGGGTCGCCACTGACACCTCCAGACTCGCCACTGACCTTTCTTACAAGTTTATTTGCGAGCGGGCCTTAGGCGCCACCTCCCCCTGGCGCCCCTCGGCGCCGGGCACGCGAATTCCGGGTGAGTACTCCATCCGCCCCCTCCCGCCCCGACTGCGCCAGGCTCAGGCGCGTCGGTGCACATGTGCTCGCCCGCGCCACGAGAACAAGAACTGCCCTCCGGCCCCACTGGCTCGGAGGCGTTGCGCCGCGAGGACGCACTATATTTGTTGTACTACCACGGTTTAACGATATCAATATGATTAGATCGAGCACTTCTTTGAATAAACGATTCATTGAAAGAATAAATGAACTAATGAATAAAAAAAATAGTCTGGTTATTTTTATGATTAACACACCACCGTAGTTGCATGGCATAAAAAGCTTATGAACATTTTTGATCAAGTTTTCTAAAAAATAAAGCGGTTCCTTCAATGCATGCATTAATATTACACCCACTCAACGAAACAATTAAATCTTGTAGAAGTTTGTTCGTTGATAATATTAAATGTTGTCCCGGCGTCAATATTCTGGTGTCTGTCAACTGCAAACCAACGAATCTGCGAAACAAAACAGTCGGTCTGATTTTTTGGAAGTAGGCATTCAAAAGTATGATGTGAACGTGGCTGCATCCCACGCTTGTACGTCGCGCGTGACTCACGCACGTGCGAACGGCTTCGCTCGCCCCTGGACGTCCCCTGCGCTCATGCCGTCTCATTACTCTGGCCGCCACTCGTCCGCGGGGTCGAGATTAATACGGCACGCTCTAATTGCTAGCCGTGGGAAGAGCGGCTCCAGATAACTTTCATTAATTGCTTAATCCGAGGCTCGGTCCCGCAAGGCCTTGGCCCTCGCCCCCCCCCGCAAGCCTACACCTGCGTTTCCTCCTGCGCCTACGCAGGCCCACAGCCTTCCTCGGTCACCACCTCTCCTCATCACACAGCTTCCCCCAACCCTATCTCGCCTTGTAGTGGCCCCCGTGATGCCTCTCCTCTCGCCATGCTCACGCTCCTGCTAGCCCCACCTCCTTCTCCTCAGCTCGCTCCTTCCCCGTCTCACTCCCTTTCCAATCCATCCTCCGATGGAATCAGTTGCGATAAGCGTGGTTTTGACCATGCTTCCTGTATGGACGGATGTGTGTCTTTGTGGTCTCACGCATATTTCAGGCAGGTTAGAAGCTTTTGAGTTATAACTTAGAAGACACATCAGACGTAAGAAATGTTAGAGACAATTTAAATATAATGAAGGCCTCAGACCGGGAGAAATGGCTCAGTGATTCAACTGATGACACTGCAGGCCCTCTGACCGGGCCCTTTGACCCCGGGTCCTAGGTTTGAGTCCCGACAGTGGCAAGAGTTTCGACACTAGAGTGTTGATCGAATTCAGTCGCTGTCTGGAGGAGAATTCTAGAGGCCGGCTGCTCTGATCCGTAGATATCCATAGTTCATCCGATCAACACCAGGCGAATGCCGGAGCAATACCCAAACAAACGGGCCACGTACGGCGCGCGATCTTTTCTTGTCCTATCCTCACCCTTTAGTCACGCACTTACTCTAATATGCACTACACGACCACACGTGCCGGGAGACCAGACGAGAGCTTACAGCTTTTCCTGGCTGGGGCGGTGCCCCACTGAGGAGAGATACCTGGTTGTGGGAAACCCCACAACCAATTTGTAATTGATACGATTACAATTTAAAAGATCGAATACTTTTGTATTGAGTAAGTAAACAGGGTCCTACGCTGGAACCTCTCCGTGCTGCCCAACGCCGCAGAATCGGCGCCAAAGCGGACGAAAAACGCATCTCTCGCCTCAGGAACATCCGGTTTTCCTCCAAACATCCAATAAGAAAGCTTTGCAAATCTAATTGTGCGTATTAGCATAAAACTGTTACAGTATTGGAGTGTTCTTCTTTTCCTCAAATTATTGTTTAAATAAATTTCATATCTATATTAGTGAGCCCCTTTCATACGTTTTGCTCCGCTTCCACGAGCTGCAATACTTCTTGCGATGCGTACACCGCCGCGCAGCAAAAAGAATTGACAGCGAAGTTCTTTCTACGGCCCGTTCTCCTAGTAGAAAAGCTCTAGAACACCATAAACCAACTAAATAAAATAATATCATGCATTCGTTAAACAAAATAAGCTATAATTCACTCAGCAATTTCAAGAAAAGAATACTCAGGAAAAACTATTCTCCCCACTAACTACTCCAAATGGAAAAATTCACGAAACTGCGGACAAAACAAGTATTAGCCGACCATTTCGCATTAACGTTAACTTCAAACCTCACACCTCCCCACCCAGATCACACCCAAATTCAACTATATTCGAATTCTTCTAATTTCAACGTTCCTCAAAAAATTAAATATATCACTCCACATGAAACTCTAAAGGTTATCAAATCCCTCCCAAATAAAAAAGGACCCCTGTCCCTATAAAATAAATAATATATTTCTTAAAACTTACCCAAACTGCCATGGCTTTCATTGTAAACATATACAATTCATGTTTAATAACTGTCTATTACCTTACTAACTGGAAACATTCTATCATCCTCCCGATCCCCAAACTCAATAAGAATCATAGCATCCCCGATAACTATAGGCCTATAAGCCTCCTCCTTTCTTTAGCAAAACTTTTCGAGAAATTCATTCTAACAATATTAATAAATTACCTTAAAAATACACCTCATACCATTCTATTAATACGGATTCACTTCTTTTAGAACATCTCTATTCCCCCTTCCCCCAAAAAAACAATCTTCAATAGCAGTTTTTATGGACATCGCTAAAGCATTTGACTGGGTATGGCATGAAGGCTTAATTTCTTAACTCTTATCCATAGGGACCCCTACATCTCAAAGTAATTAAAACCTTCCTCACCATTAGAACTTTCCCAGAAAATCAAAATTCGGATCTCGCAGAATCACAGCCGGCCTACCTCAAAGATCACCTCTTCATTACTTTATTACTTGTACTCAGCCAATATCCCTGCATCAAGATAAACTAACATAGCCCAGTTTACATATGATACCGTATTCTACATGTCCCACTCCTCTATTAATTATATAGCTAACGAAATCCAATCTCATTTAAATACAATATAACCATGGACAACGAAATGAAAAATCAAAATAAACCCCTCAAAATCTACAGCCAAGACTTTTACTTTCAGACCATATTCCTTCCCTATTCCCTTTAAAATGAACAACACAATCCTTTGGACTCATAACAATTTTTAGATGTGCACGGCGAGTCCCCTCGACAATTGTAGTTTAGATCAGATTTAGTTTATAGGCAATTAGATTTAAGCCAACAATTAAAATGAAGAGTTTCATGTAAACTGAACTTTGTAAAACAATCCTAAAATTAAAAAAAAAGTAAAATTCCCGTTCATTCTTCTCCGCAACCCCTTCGCGTCAAGGTTGAAGAGTACCCCTCCAAGTCACGTGCCGCAGGCTCTGCTGCGATTCGAACTCAAGGACTTTCGGTGCGAACGCGAAGACTTGCGTTCTCTGAAAATGTGTTGCTTCAACTGTGTGGCTGACCGGTCAGAGCATATAACTGGCAATGGGTATTCCTAGTTGGCGCAAATGAACATTTATTCATGAGACTTTTCTTCAAACTTCATAGTAAAATTTGGAATATAATGAATAAACAAATAAATATAATTTTAGTAAACAAATAACGTACCTATTGTGAAACCTACTTAATTTGATTGACTGAAAATGCTTGATGACCACAAACTGAAATGCTAACATTTTGAAATAAAATTTTTTGGCTTAAGCGAGTGATTAATTGTTTTGTCAAATTCAAGTTTCATTAAAAAAAATTCGTCGTGTGGTAACATCATAACTTCTGAAACAATTATATTCCAGATTCATCTCTTGTTTTTCGGGGGAAGCCTACATTCCCGTATCCTCTGTTTGGAAGCGGAGGCGTGCCGGCGAGGCAACCTTCCTTGAAAAGGCTGACATGGCGGGGCGTGTGCTCCAGAAATCGACGTGCGATCGATGGGGTGGGAGAGAGAAATTGCTGTCGGCTGAGAAGAGCCTTCCGAGAAGGCGCACACAGTCCGGCGTCGCCCACTCCCCGCTGCCACTCGCCGGCCCCCGCCGTCGCCGCTGCTCGCGCATCTCTCGCCGCCCATGCCAGTGCTGCCAGGATCCTTCAGCCGCTCGGCGTCTTTGTTCGTCCGCGTTGCGAAGTAAGGCATAAGTCTGCTTGTCATTGATACTATTGGAACCTACCTAAACCTTCACTATTGAAACTTAGAGTTTTCTTTGTTAATGCAATGCTTTCGACATTTCTATGACCCCTTTCTGCTAGAGCCATCTCAGGTTTCATCTCTGTCACCACCGCTCTCATCTTTCGTACACCTAGATATCGATTATAGATTCGATCTTAGGATGTGGCGGTGTTCCTCCATCGCTGGATGGTGAGACGCGGTGCCAACACCAACCGTCGGCTTGCGGACAACTTTTTCTCTACAGGTATCTCTCCCAAATCGGGGGGAAGATCTTTCCGCCGCCATCGATAGGATAGCACAGCAGACCATTGTCACCCCACCAACATTTTCTTCACTTCCCAAAGATCCTCGATATTGAAGTAATTTCAAAAAAGTATGTTCCTTGGTTTTTTATTTTATAAAAATGATTTTTTACATAAAATACATTTTTGTTAAAATTATTCCATGAAAATAAACGACGATCTCCGATCATGCAATAGCATCTGAAACCAAGCGATAATATGGGCAATGTCAGAAATATTCCACATACTTTTTTAATTGATTTTTTAATTAAATTCTCAAAATTCTATATATTTGGGGGTACAACAGTATTTCGAAACAAACGACATGACGGAAAATCAGTCACGAGATTAGATCTGTAGTTAAGTGAACATTTGTGAACGTCCTCGGAGACCAGGTACTTCACCCGGTTCCCTTTCGCTTTCAGACCATCTGATCTTCCTCCCCTCTCCGAAGACATGAGCTCATTTGCATGACATTGCACTGAATAAGATACAAATATTAATATATTTTGAAGTTCTTGCAATGCACAGCAACATTTTTGCGTTAAAAGTTCGCATTACAAAACGAATACACAATATTTATCCGTGAATTCAAGCGCTCCTACATTTCTTGTATAAACAACACGCTTTTGGAGTCTTTGTCAACGATATTCACATATTTTGAACGCCAAACGTGCTTCTGAAAATTGGTAGGTGCATATCATGTGTTTTCATTTTTTTCTTATAGACTTGTTTAACACGTACAATTACGTAATTGCGTTGGTTTGAGATTTTCGTTCTTTCTCCGTATTCTCCCACCTCCAGGATACGTCCCTAGCAGCAAAATTGAGTCAAAAATTCTAACTTAAACCCTCCGAGTGCATTCCTGATACGTGCGTGATGTTTCGGATTCGTTTGTAAATCGTGTGTGGAAAGGGATGCTAAAAGGATTAAGGATCCTGGAGGAAGAAGTTGTTTAAGATATTGATCCGACATTCTCGTTGTGCTAATCGGGAAAAATTACGTAAACGAGCGAACGTAATTGAATAATAATAATAATAATAATAATAGTAAAAGTAATAATAATGATAATAATAATAATAATAATAATAATAATAATAATAATAATAATAATAATAATAATAATATAATGTACGTTGTAGCAGGTCTGAACCATACAGGATCAGTCCTTAAGTAGACATTAGGAAATGTGAATATTGCGTGTATATTTGACCATCTCAGCTAAGCATCTAACACCTACTCAGGCAGCTCGGAAGGGACGGCAAAATGAATGCTCGTACTGAGCTTTGTGATCTCAGGGGACTCTTTCGGGTGTGAAAAAGTGTACGGAAGACAGAAATTGGATAAAATTAGTGCGTATATTCTTAAAACAATTATTTACACCTTAAGAAGCACTGAACAATATTCACATAATATCTTCAAAGCAAACCATAATGTGAAACCAATTTCAAATCACTCTCTTTGGAATCAATAACATACAATTTTTAGTAACTTCGAAATACCCAGAACTGACAAGTTTACAGTTCTCCGTGCACCGTGCACGGTAGTTACCAGATACTAGACAAGCAAACGTTTGTGAATTATTGAGTTTGAGAATTTCTTTTACTATTTTTACAATTTTTATTTTTATACTTTAAAATGAATTTTCTTCTGAAAATTTGCAATGAATTTCACCATACTTAGTATGATATTTATCAATTCTATGTAATTACTAATTCTAGCATTTGAAATAACCACAATCAATTTCTTTCTGCGACTCATACAAGAATGAAATGTATTACACTGCTCTGACTGCTACATACTCTTATTAAGTTATCAGTTTCCCTCAATATTTGTCTATTAATAACTGAAATATCGCGCTCGCTGCGTCGCCTGCCGCCTCAAGTCCCGTTACAATAATTTTCTTTTACCATGTTCTGCTCTCGCCTGGCGGCCGGGTTCGCCAACCTCCGATGGGAAAATTTACACCGAGGACTTACGACCTTGGCCTAGTGTGGCCGCACCGTCGCCTCGCTCCCCTGCAAACCAGCTGTCTGCGACGTCGTTCGAAGCGGCGCCTTCTCTCGCCCTCCACCAGATCCTCGCCAAATCTTCTCCCGTATTGATCCTTGAAACGCCCGGCACCAGAACAGGATAATCGCCTCTCCTTCTTTCTTCACCGCTTTTCTCGTACGGCACGCCGACGCGTATTGCAAAGTTCTCACGCGTGTTTGATTACGGTATATTTGTTCTTGGCGTTCCATACGATGCACTCTCTATCGGGCAGCTAATTTTCAGTTCTGACGACTCGCAGCGTTCAAGTGTTTACTTTCGCATCCACTATTCCACGTACTTGTACTTTCATACTTGCTACTTGACGAATCTCCCCAGTATATAATTCGCCCAATTAAATCACTGTTCTAATGTCAACATTCTGCGCTCTTCTAACTGCTTTCTCGTACGAACAATTACTTCCCTACGTACTCTCGCCAAGACGGCGTCCATCACTCCTCACTCAGCTAACTGGGGACGCCCGACGCCTCTCTCAAGAAGCGCGGAGCCGTGAGGTGTTCGGACGTACTTTCCTGTAACACCGCGCCGCAACCCCTTACCAGCTGACCCCTCACGCTCGCCATAAACTGCAAGTCCGGCGGCGGAGCTTGGTTGCTAAAATGGCGCCTATTATGTTGAATGATGCTATGAAAATGACCTACAAAAACTAAATCAAGTTGAAAAAAAATTAATAATGGACCAACATCTCTAAGTTCGTGTGCTAAACCCACTCATTAAACCCTGTTTAATACACACCCATTTAATGCCCCAACTTTGCAATTATTGCACTTCGACTCTTTAGCATATTCAGTCATGCATAACCTGCTACAATCGGCATATGGGCTATTCTAGCCCCCAGAATTCACTCCACCTTCGGCGTATGAAACTATTTTTATAATGTAAATATGCATATAAAGTTATGAAACACCAATTTTTCATGTAAATGGTTTTGGTGTTTTTTTGTATTTTTATGTTTTTATTATAATGAACTTGAATTGTTTAATGACGTTTTTAACCGTTTATTATATAACTGTAGTGTTCTTGAAGAGCTACATGCTTAACGTTGAGAAGTAAAAAAATAAATACAAATTCACATTTCCTGATATTTAGTTGTAGATTCATTGTGTATGTTTCAGATCTGCTTCAAACACGTCCCTTCATTAAAGTAGGATCAACAGTAAAATACAACAAGAAATTGGAAATAATAATAATAATAATAATAATAATAATAATAATAATCTTAATTTTATGCAAATATTCATATGTTTCGGGTCTTGTCACAGTTTTTCTATTTTTATGTACCTTTATTTTATAGTACGTTCTTGCTCTCACATCATTTAGTATCATATGTGTTCAGGTGATTGGTATTCATTAAAGAGTATTTGAATAAGGATTTTACATGACATATTGACCTCGCTGCAGTTCGGCGGTGCGGAGGTCGCTTTGCGTTGCTCTTGCTTCACGAGAAGGGAACTCAACACTACACTGCGACTATTCAACTCCGAAACAAGTCTCGGGATTCGTTTGAGCGTGCTAAATGAGCCCGACAGATCCGCATTAAAATTATTCCCAGCAACTGCGGTTCACCCGGATGCTGCAAATCTTTCCTCGAACATTTTGTAAGTTTGCAGATTTTCAACTGGTTAATACATTCGAAATAGAGAAATAGGCTGGATTGTTAATGGTAGATTGGATGACACTCTGTCTCCGAACACTTCGATGAAAGCATAATTGTAATAATGAAGATACAAATATCAACAGCTGGTTAGTAGTGAAAAATAATCAGTTTCGCAGATATCGGTATAATGAAGTTTCAGCATCAGCAAATGTTCGTTGAATTATGACTTACAAGCCATACATAATTCCAAACAAACCTTATGGCCTTCAATATAACACAAAGCACAAACACTTTCAAGAAAGATACTGAGAAAGACGCAATGGACACCTCTCTCGAGAATTATGCACTTCTCCCCATCACATCGCATTCAATTTCCGTTATGTCGAATTAGGGTTACTACATTTCCATTACGAGAAAATACATTTTTTACAAAAAAAAAGACTTCATACAAAATGTTCAAATACAATAATATACTTCCTCGAAGACAAAATAGTACTGACAAAAGGGATTGCAAAATAAAATTCGCCAATATTTAGGAGTTCAAAATAGCATACAAGGCATGAAGACATAAATATTGATGATATTAACTGACACAGAATCTATAACCAGTATCAGCATACAATAAATTGTATTACACGCGCACGTTTTCTTATGCTCCGGAACACCTACCACCCCCTCCATTGCCAACACTAGTTAAATTAAGAATAGAAGATGGACAAAATCCGATAACTAGAAATGTTTGTTCCAGTGTATTATAAACTATTTTACATCAAAAAACCAAGTAAAAATTTGATATAAAATTACTTTTTGTGAAAATAACCAAACTCCCCACTCTTCTCGAAAATAGTGAAGCGAGGGCTCAAGAAAACGTGCGCGGATAATACAATATGTTGTACCAGCTGATGACAGTACCGTCGTATTTCAGAAAGTGAAGAACGGAAATGTAATATAGTTTTCTATACACTTTGGCTGTTGTTAGGCGAGACGAAGTTTAAAGTCATTTAAATATCACACAACCACGAAATGTTATGATGTCAGGAAATCCAGAAAGTTGAAGAAAGCGAAGTATGCAAGTATTACACATCTGGGTGCCTTTAAAAGTAGTTTCCCCTTTGCAATAAAAAGGCGAGGCATTTCGTCCTTTCTTGTAAAATCACCTGAACAAATTTTCTTGCTTCAAAAAGAGCACGGGTGTGGGAAAAGAAGACGTATGATAACCCCCGTTACTTTTTACACATCATTTATACGACTTAGCTTTCATTTAATTGTAAACGGTCAACTATTCTAACAGCAAATTTTTACACTTGTAAATAAGGCTTATGGAAATTTGAGGACGTAATGATAAAATTATATGATAAAACATGATAATGTATTATTTTGTACGTACCTCCCACGCAATACGTTTTTACGTAAGAAAGTGAAGAAGTATCACACTTCTAAGTTAGACTCACGAAACTTTGAGGAAGTATATAGCTTTAATAACAACACTTGATTATGTGTGTTTCAGTCGAAGAGAAAAGCTTCATACATTGTTCTGATTTCATTTTCCTTCACGACACGTGTGATCAGAAACATGCAGAACGTCGAATTCCGTGCAAAAATAAATTGACTATTTGATATCCTGTGCGATTTAATTACACAGACTCAAGTTTTTTTGATTGAAAAATAATCCCTTGTAATTATTAGAATGGTTGTTCTTCCCCTTTTATCGATTTTATATATTCAATCTTACAGTTGAGTGCCTGATCGTTCCAAGTTGACTTCGACCATGAAGATATTTTCATCATAGATATATTTCCCTTACCACATGTAATGTTGGCACAGGTGTACTGGTACATATTTAACACAATATGCGATTTACCCGTACGCCCACATCAGGAAGAACAAGTGGTGCTCATCAACGAAGGGGATTTAGGTAAGGTTTGGAGAAATGGAAAACGATAATTCATTAATGTCATCAATGTGAATTTGAAGGCGTCACGTTAAGGAAAAATCAAATGAGAAACAACAAGAACAAGGAATGTGAAAAAAAAAATGGAAAACTACTGTCACATCGGAAAACATATTTACAAAAAAGAACTACAAAAGTTCAATTGCTTCATTTTCAAACAGTACAGTTTGAATTACAAGCATATTATTATACAAATTTCTCACAAATGTCAGAAAACGAGTGAATTATCTTTTCGTTGAATATTTAGCGACAGGGAAGGAATGTCTTATAGACTGGACACGACTGGGAACATATTAAATATATAATAGAATACATTTTTATATGTTGTGAGATGTGATGTCCATTTCAGTCGCTGCAGTTTCAAAGCGAAAAAAATCTGTCTTGCAGATTAGATTGAATGGCCCACTTCACGCATAACGGTCTCTTGATACACTTCCAAACAAGTATAGTATATGAAGTACTTTCTACGGCAGACGACAGAAATTCATAACATGTTGCTGTATCTTAGGAACTTGAGACACACCCAGGTTACTCATTCAGTTTCTCCAGAAACGCAGAGGCTCGTGAACAGAGGTCTGCGCGCTCTGGCAACTCTAGATCAGGCTATATTTTTATAATTTTAAGTTAATGCCACTCATTAGGGGCACACGATGGTGGAATTTCAAGAGCACGCAGTTCTTACACCGCTGACACACGCACAGTCGCCGATTACTACGCGTTACCGCCATCTCCAGTAGCCGACAAACGCGCACCGACAAGAAGAGATAGGTAATTACTTTCCTGAAAGGGACAATTACTTCGCGCAGATAATCAGCTGTTTGTTATTATAACAGCCGCAAGGCGCAGGTTCTGCTTCCAACGACTTCCGAAGGAATGCTCCTGCGCTCTACCGGCTCTTTTTCTTACTAGAAACGTGAAGGCCGGCGCTGGCAGTGAACGTCGCGCTATCCGCCGGAGAAACCACAAACCAATTGAACTCAGAGCAAATCTTCAAATTATTATTATTACTTTTTTTATCTGTACAGATCAGTTGGCAAAGTCACAGGCAAATGACAAAACGAAGCAGAATAATATAGCATCATCGTCACTCCATAAAAAGAACAGTTCTTAATTAAGTGGACGCTTTTGGGATTCCGCTCTAGCTTAATCCAATGAAGGCAAACGAGTGCCAATTGGGGGTGCCCTCCGCAGATGGCGCGGCGATGGCGGGCGGAGGGCGGGGCGGAGGGGTCAGGGTTTGCGTAGAGCTGCGCCGACGTCCGTGTCCCCTTCGCCCTTGAACTCGTCGCCGCTGGAGCCGCCGCCTCGGCGCCACCGCGAACGCAACCTGGCGGAGAGGAGGCGACACGCTTTTGTAACGCTCCGGCCCAACGCATCGCCGCGCAGCGTTGCCCAAGATTCATACGACAAAAAGTGGACGCACCGAGGACGCGTCCGTCATTCGATTAAATAATTATTGGCCGAGTCTGTTTGAATGTAATAGACTGTTGAAATTCTGTTCCAACTTGAGAAATCTTGCAATTGAAAATATTTCTTTACGCATTACCCAAAATTCGAAAAATCTCCACGCTATGAGCATGTCAAAGAATAACAGATTCATACGACAAAAGTGGATGCTCCGAGGACGTGTCAGTCATTTCTTCAAAAATTCTTCGATTCTATTTCAATGTAATGGCCTGAAATCCTGTTCCAACTTGAGAAATGATATATTTGGAAATATTTCTTTATCCATTACCCAAAATTCGAATAATCTACATTCTATGAAAATTTCAAAGAATAAAGGAGGGAACCTTTTCTTAAATGGGGTTTGTGTCAAGGCGTTCCTTGATAGGTCTACTACCATTTATTTCTTTTCACGTATAAAGTTTGTAATTGAAATGTCTTTTCAAGAAACTTATTGATCAATAAAATATAGGAGATTGCTTGCTATGGTCTTATTAGAACGAACTTGAAACCGTTCCTGAAACGATTATTATTACTTCCTAACCTTCATCAAATCATTTAAAAATGACTAAGCTTACAACTCGCAGTTTTCTCAAAATTCTTCTGCTACAGTATTAAATTCGATATGTTAAATTAAATGGACGATTAGTATACTTTCTGCATAAACTCATGCCTAAAACGGCCATTTGTTAATTAGTTATATATTGTGTTACTTTATTTTCAAATTTCATATTTGATCCAGTTGAGGATTGCAATTTTTTTATTGTAATGTTTGTTCCTCTTGAATGGCATTTTTTTATTGTCTCGATTCCCAAAGCACACATTCACTTGTGCCAAATTAGAAAACAATGGGAATCACATCATTGCATTCTCTTGAAAATACTATGTTCATTTGACAAAATATTACCACTCACGGAGTCTCGACCAAATATACAAATTTTACGCAGTAACGGACCTCAATAACTCGGTAACTTGGGGTTTGTATCACTTGAGCGACCTCCAATGCGGGGTTCACAATTACTTCAGTGGCGACAGAAAATCTTTCTTCACCAGTAGCCCACGTACCAATTCCTATTTAGTACCTTAAGGAGGTTGTGGAAAATAATTAAAGATGTTTATAAATCATAAAAAATAGATCCATTCAAAGCATTTAATAGTGCCTAAAAGACATAAAAGGGCGGTTGATGCGTATTTTAATATTTTCTTGCCTAAAACTGCGTAAATGAAGGATTTTTGAAGGATTGACAGATTCCAATTACTCATGTTTGAATTTGATATTCCGAAACGCGAATATTTCCTGATCGGACATGCAATCGAACCAAAGTGTCTCGCTCAAAACACAGAACATGCTCTGCAAGTCAAACAAGCGATGTTCCAGTATCGTCTCAAACAGCTTGCTCATCTTGAGCAAGTGCACCAGTTTCGGTGCAGCGGCGCTGTTGACAGGTTGAGAAGGAATGAAATGAAAAGAAATGAAAGTGAATAAAATAGTATGCTACTAGTTACTCTCAACAATAAAAAATGCCTAATTTAATCCATTTGTGGCCAGTTTTAAATGGCAGAAACAACACTTTTCGTCTCTAATATTTTTAAATACCTGAGTGCCTCATTTTGTAACTCGAATTTTAAGTGCCTGAAACGTCACTTTTCGTACCTAATTCGTACCTAATTTCGTAATTGTATTAACTGTTTTAGCTTCCTAAATCGTCACTTTTTTGTGCCTAACATTCCGTGATCTATTTATTAGTAACATACCTCCATTTTACTTATTCGAGATGAACCAAGGTTTAGTCGGCTGCAGTCATAAGTAACATGATGCACTTTCCTGTGAGCAAAGCTATCAAACTAATTGAAATTCTGAAATAACAATAAAAGAAGTGAATTTTAAAAACAATGAAGAAATTTATAAATTATCTATTGAAAACAATACAAACCAAGCGATTATTTTATTCGACGTTTGATGAAAATCAAAGTTACAAATAATTAAACAGTATCGTTCAGAGCGTGGATTGTTATAATCTGTGATGTACCTGGATCATACAAACATATTTTTCGATTAACTTATGCGGAGTATAAAATTATTTGTTTGTGAAAATAATATTCGAATAATATTTTATGAATCTTACTTAATACAGTTGATCGAAAAACATAACGGTAGGATACTTCGCATCGTGGGTACTGTTGAAACACAAGAAAATTGTAGTTTTGTAATATTGTCGCGCTGTTGGAATTTACATTCATCTGCAACAATATACTTTGTCAGCGTAATAATGTATTTTTCTAACTCCTATGTAAGTATTTTTATCAAACAACAGAAAAGAACAATGCCATGTCATATAATTCCAAGAACAATCACATCTCAATACCAACTGTTGCTCACAGACATATCCAACTTTCGGCCGACGAAGCCCTAAGAGGCAGGGTGCGCTCTCGAGGGTCATTCGTTCCCCTCAAGAGGCGGGGTTTTATTTTCGTGATTTGAGTTTCATTGTGCTGCTGCTATGCAGCTAAAAGGGAAGGAGTACTTTTCCTAAGAACTTACTAAAACTAGCTTGCTATTAACTTACTACAATTTCCAGTCAATATGTACGCATTTCGGTATTCCTAACTTGATCAAACAATCACTGAAAACAAACACCGTATCGCCGCGGCGCCGGGTGGGCTTCGGCGGTGCTCTGGGGCGCGGCGCTCGGCCGCCGGCGAGGCTTCCCCTCCTCGAGGCGGCTGCTCCGCGGGCGCACTCGAGGCAGCAAGCGAGACGGCTGACGGGGCAGCGCGCGAGGCCATGGCGACGTGCCACGGCGCTTTCCGTAGATGGGACCGATGGGTGTCGCTGTTCGCGCGCGGCGCCTTCGAGCCCAGCGCCCTCGCAAGCGCCGTTGCTGCGCGCCTTTTCAGCTCCGGCAAGAGTTGGTTATTCACACTCCGAACCCGCCGGTGTTTCTCGGGTATTTGTTTGGTGCGGGAGGGGAGAGAGGCTCGCCGCGCGGGCGAATCGGTCGGAGGGTGGAAGGAGGCGCCGCTGCGAGTGGCTCGCGAGCCAACGTCCAAATGCACGCGCGCAAGTGAAGGCACTACCCAGGCACTTCACGGTCACAAGGCGGACGGCGCGGGGGACACTGGCCTGCAATTGGGAACGTCTTTATGGCGTAAATTTCGTATTGGTATAGGAGTTCCCAAAAATTGTAAAACAATGTCCTCCTCTCCTTCCCGCTCGTAACATTTAAGTGCTACTACGTTTAAACCGGAGTGTAGGCGAATCGATGATCACAAGGGCTGGCGCAAAGACTACGGCGGCAGTGGCAGCTGTGAAGAGCGCACTACAGAAAACATTCTGACAAACTGACTACCTTCGGATGAGCGTCGCCGTTTTTGCGATAAATTTAGCATCTTTAAGGGGCTGTGTCTCACGAAAGCGGTCGCCATGAGCCGTGAAAGTTTGCAAAATGACAGATTTTTTTTCTGGAAAATGCAATGATGTGCGTCCCGATTTTGTTTTGAATTTGTCATAAATGAGTGTTTGCTTATCTGTAACAGCCAATCGATTTTCTCCACGCCGATCGTGTTTGAAATCAAAATATCCAAATATGTACTAGTTTACGTTACTTTATTGCAATGCGAATATCAACAAAAGTTAAAAGGGAGAAATAGTTATTTACGGACCAAGGGCGTTATGAAGGTGCTAATGATCGAGCGGCGGCAAAAAGCTGATGGTCTTTGGCCCGAGTACTCTCTGGCTCCCGAGATCATTAGAACCAGTTAACGCCCGTGGAACATTATTTTTTTGCCGAATAATATTGGTTCAAATCTACATATTTACTAATTAATGAGATGTTATCTGACTGTTTTTTTCATATTTCCCTCCTGTAAAGCCCT